>CM057455.1:311707500-312359166 GCA_016271365.2 Neoceratodus forsteri
GTAAGCCTCGCCTCACTCTAGGTGGTTTATTGCCCCAGATATAATACAAGATAACCTGGTCTACTTTTTTCCAGAAAGTGTTCAGGGCTCTTACCAGAAAAATCCAGAATACGTAGAGAAAACCAGAAAGCACGTTCATGCCTATTGTCTCAATTCAGGCCTCTAGTGGGAGAGTAGCAGCTTCAATGATCTAAATCTCTGCAGATTTCTCTCAACAGAAGTTTGTGATTCTGGTCATAAAACTATGCAAGATTCTTGGTGACATTATTTCTAAATATCCAAAGCTTTTGTTTGCCCATTTGAATGGGAATTGTGAAGTCGCGGGGGCTTGTGGGACAGGAAGGCATGAAAATGAGGTTTCTTTTTTGCTTTTCAGCTCTGTATTTTTGTAATGTGCAGCTAGCCTTGTCCACCCAGTGAGGAAGCAGGCGACACGAGGTGGTGGGTCATGATCAATTTGGATCGTCAGGTACAGTGGTTTCTAGGGCACTTGGGAATATGATGTGGCCCTGCTCCAGTTTGAGAGGGGTTAATGCTTTTTAGAAATAATATTGCAATCAATTCAGTTCGCACCTGCAGCAGTTGTGTTTGGAAGCTGCACAGCATTCAAGTTTGACTAACGTGACTGACTCTGTCTGACAGTCACATTTCACTAAGAACTGAAATCTTCTGTGCTATGTATGAAAATGTGTTTACCAGTGTTGAGGGTAGGGATGTGTTAGGGGTTATAGTTATGGTTTCTCTACAACAAAAACAAAGGAATTATTAGCAAATAATGGCATGTCCCAATTTTGGACTTTGAAAAGTTGTAGCTTTAGTCTTGGGGGACCACTTTACCCACCACCTCTTTTATACCGCTCGCTAATATTTTAGCATATATTTTGGTATTAACATCTATGAGGGAAAGGAGTCGGTAGGAGACACATTCCTCCAGATTTTTGCCAGGTTTGGGAATGACTGTGATAAGTGCAGACTTGCCATTCAGTGGGGAAATGAGAGCATTCCATGAAGTAGTTTGTGGGATCCAAAAGTGACTGTTTTAAAACGTTCTCTAAATTTTTTTATAGAACGCTGAGGGAAAGCCATCTTCCCTTGGGGACTGATTATTGTGTAGATATTTAATAACCTGTTGACATTCCTCTGCTACTACTACAGGTCTATCTAGCATAGCCTCATCTGTCTATCCCATTCAGGGTAGATTAAGATCTGAGAAGAAGTCCTGTATCTTATGCAAGTGTTTGGTGGGTTCCTCTGTATTACAGAGATCTGCAAAAAAATTTACAAATTCACCAGCCTGTCGGCACAGCAGTACCACTACCGCTTGCAGTGCCAATGACCCAGATTCTGGAATGAGCCTGGAGCATCGGAGGGTTGGTTGGGGGAGCTGGACTGAGCATCCCTTGACTGTTCTCCACCTCCAGCGTGGATGTGCCTCTGGTGCCGTGCCACTGCTTGGGTGACCGCAGGTGGTAGCCGAGCACCGGTGTCAGGAGCAGGGTGAGCAGACATCGGTGTACAGGGAGTCCATGGATGCACGCACACCTGGCACCATTTACATCATGGGTTGGGGGTGGAACACAAAAAGGGGACTCCAGGGGTCCCGCCACAGGGGAAAACTTTGGGGGCACTGCAAAGGTTGAGACAGGTGAGGTCCACAGATGGTGGGGTGATGAGGCTGGGGGACAGGAGAGCAGATGGGGTCATGTTGGGTGATCAAAGGGGCATAAATCATACTAAGTCGAAAAAAAATTCCAAACTCATTTGCTATTTCCTTACGCAGTGTGCAGTGTTGGGGCTCCCCTGTGTGGTAAGTGAGAAGAAATCCAGCACTCCAGGAGTTCCAACATTGCAAATTTATTGAAGTAAGGAAGGTGTTAGCATAGAAAACAAGCTAACAACTGCAGCCCCTAGTGCTTTTACCAAAATGTCTGCCTTAGGGGGAGTGTCTGTGGTGGTAACAAATCTCACCATTTAACAGGTTCCCTTAAAGACACAGTGCATAACTAAAATGCCATTACTGAATTCATACATTCAGAAAAGCAAATGTCCGAGATGATCTGAGTCATTCAACTGACATTACTACCTTGTATCTCCAATACTAACTATTTTGGAATTCACCTTGGATATTCCTGGGAATAATCTCATTTTGAATATCCATTTGCATATAGTATTCATATATAATTCATACTTCGATATCTTCTCACCCTTTAACCCTCCTTGCTTCCTTCACCTCTTTGTCTCTTTCTCTCTCTTTTTGGATCTAATTTCTGATGACAATGTACAGTAAGTCCATTTCAGGACTGTTAGCACAGAGCTTTCATATCTAAATAACTTAATGATAAAGTAAAAATAAAAATAATAATAAATTAATAAAACATTCTAACTCTGTGCATTTTTACATAGTGCCTCTTCTATCTTTTTGCTCTAAGTCCCTCTTTTTGGTTACATGTTCAGTTCCTCCCCATCCATCTGACCTGTTTGTCCTCTACTTTTCCCATTGTATGTCATGGGTACATCTAATTACTATGAAATTATTACTTACTGTGTGTACAGTGTTACATCAAACTTATAATATACAGTTTCCTGCACTAATGTGATTCTCTATTTCTGCTCTTGCCTGTTTTTCTCCTTTTATATGGGGCTTTAGTTATTTATGGACTCTGTATTCTATATACTTTTTGAAATTAAATAGAAGTATTTATGCTCTTTAAATAAAATAAATAATAAGTAAAATTTGATTCCGAGTAGCACTACAGAGTCCATTTGAATTTGCCCCTTAACTTACCATAGGTTTATACCACCTTAACCACATATAATTTATTGACACACAAAATATATTATTACATTGATTCTCCATCTTGAGCTTGGTGATATATTTATCTACTGAGGCATATTCTGGTAGTACTAGATTTATTTATTTATTTATTTATTTATTTATGTATTGTTTTTTGAATAGAAATACAATAGGTCATACATTTAAAAAGACAAGTTTTTGCCTTACACTTTATTATTTAATTTCATCAAAAGTGCTGTTTGAAATGCCCCAATACATACAGATTTCATTGTGTTTATAATACACATTTGTTTTTTCTGAATGTATGAATTCCGTAATGGCGTTTTAGTTATGTACTGTGTCTTTAAGAGAAATTGTTTAAAATAGCGAGATCTGTTACCGCTGCAGACACTCCCCCTAAGGAAGCCTAGGTCGAGGCACTAGGGGTTGCGGTTGTTAGTTTGTTTTCTATGCTAACACTTTCCTTACTTCAATAAATTTACATTGCTGGAACTCCTAGAGTGCTGGTTTTCTTCTCACTAACCTCATGGTTGGCTATCTTTCTCCAGCACCCTAAGCAGCTATCCTGGGCGCAGTTTATTTTTTCACTGGGGCTCCCCTGTGTCAGGGCTTGATTTTCCTCACTACCCTAGAAGCTTGTTCTTTGCGAAGCTGCAAAGCTAGAAGGAAGCCTGCCTTACCCCCTTGTGAGCAGTAAGTGAAGCTGTGTGCCTAATGGTTCGTTCCGTCCATTCAGTTGTAAGTTTAAGTAAGCTAAGCTGAACTTCCTCTATTTACACCAGCAGATGCAGGCCCCCCCACCCTGTTGAGCCGTTTCTCCAAAACTTTAAGCTGAGATTTGAGGTCCAGCTGTTTAGCTACCCTTTCCTTCTTTTTGTAGGTAAGATAAGACATTCTCTGATGACAGGTTTCATGGCATTCCAAAGCATCAATGGGGTAACCTCTCCTGTTGCATTAAAGTATTCTGTAAGGGCACCTGAGATAAGTTCTTGAAATGGAGAGGCTGCGCAAGTGCTCCCACATTGAGGCGCCAAATGCCTTCAACGTTCAGTTCAGTTCACAGACTTGCCTGCTTTACCCAAACTGCCACACTACCCTGCTGGCCGGGCCTCCTCACCCAGAGGGACAACCCCCCTACTGCCCTTTTACCTCAAGGCAGTAACAGACATGGAGGCCCAGAAGCTCCTTGCTGGTCTATCCCCCTACACTGGAGCTGGGTATGACTGCCTGGAGCCCAAGCTGCTGAGGCTAGGGGCATCAGTACTAGCCCGCGGCCCATAGCCCATGTCTTCAATGCATCGCTCACCTCAGGCATAGTCCCGGACATCTGGAAGATGGCCAAGGTGATACCTGTACCCAAGCAAGGGGACACAAAAGACCTCAAGAACTACCGTCCCACTGCAATCCTATCAGCGATCAGCAAGCTCCTGGAAAAGGTAGTCGCCTCTCAGGTCACCCACTACCTACAGACCCACAACCTTCTCTCCCCTGCACAACATGGGTTTAGAAAGGGGCATAGCACCTCCACGGCCCTAGCAGTTGTTACCTCGGAGACCAGGTCTGTTGCTGACCGAGGTGAACTGACCGGGGCCATCTTTGTTGATCTCTCAAAAGCCTTTGATCGGGTTGACTACACATTACTGTGCTCCTCTCTCCTGTCACTTGGCTTCTCCTCCCCAGCTCTTGCATGGATCAGTAATTACCTCGCGGGCAGGCATCAGTACACCAAATTCAACAAGGCCCTGTCTGAGCCTGCCCAGGTTAACTGCAGGGTCCCCCAGGGCTCTGTCTTGGGGTCTCGCCTGTTCTCTGTCTTCATAAATGAGCTACCCTTGGCTCCGGCTCTAGGGTCCTCAGTGCTGTATGCAGATGACCTAGTCGTCATGGCCAAATCCCAGGACATTGCCACCATTAACACCAAACTAAACTCGGACTTCGACCACATCCAAACTTGGTTGCAGGACCATAAACTTGTTATTAACTTACAGAAGATACAGGCCATGCTATTTGGCTCAGCATCCAAGTTAAAATCCGCCCCGGATTCACTACAGATCTCCGGGGCTGATGGGTCACTGCTGACTGTCGCAGGCTCGGTCAAGTACCTGGGGGTAACCCTTGACCTGCGAGCTGGATATGAACCTGCACATACGAACTACATGCAAGGCCTCAAACTGCAAGCTGGGTCAGGCTTACAGAGCAAAAAGCTGTCTAACTCCAGCTGCCCGTCTTGCTCTAGCCAGGAGTCCTCCACCACGCTTTGCTACGGACTAATCACCTTGCCCACATTGCAAAACTAGTCTAGTAAAGTGGGACTCAGTGCAACAACATATGCCGCTTTGCGCCTCAGCCCTCACCACTCTCACCATTGTGAGCTTTACACCCGCTTGAGTGGCTCCCCACCGAAACTCACCACTCTTATGTCGTGGGCAACTTCATTGACAATATTGTCTGAACTGCCACCTCAAAACCTTGCTGAGACCCTTGTTCTTTTACACCCTCCCTACAACCTGCGATCCAGCAGCTCCATGCCTCCTCTAATTTAAACCCAGCACACAAATGGGTGACCGAGCCCTTCGCTGCATGGCCCCACGGTTTGGAACTCTCTTCCAACTAGCACGCTCCTCTCCTTCGCACCAGAGCTTTAAAGTCTCCTCTGGGTTTCTCAAACGCTGCCACCTGTCTCTGCACTAGACAAACCTCTCAGCCTGAGATGCCCAACTAACTGAGGATGCTACCTAAACATTACGACTTGGGCAGAGCACAACTGTGCTCATACTCCTCCTGTTCTCACAGCATATAAAAATGGACCATTTAGGCCCACCGGCAAAACAGGGTGAGCACTATAACTGTGCTCCTTTCTCTCACACTGGGCCCTCTATCCCAACTGTGACTCCTCCTATTCTAACTGCTAGTCCTTACAACTTGCTGCCTGGAGCAAAGAATTCACATTGCACTTCTTCCTACTGACTGCAATGTTTAATACTGCATTGTAATACCTGTTTTTGGTATTGTTGCCTTACAATGTCCCTGTGTTCTGGTCACTTTATATTAACTCTTCACTACTATTTGCCTGATGAAATCTGATGCTTGTAAAGTCCCTGTTGTGCTAATTCTATGTAATGTAATCCTCCATTTGTATTTGCCTGATGTTCATGTATGTACCTTGTAGTGTACCTTGTAATCTCCGGGGTCGCACCTGAAAATAAGCACTTGGCTGTCTAGTGTGCTTACCTGGTTAACAAAAGCAAATAAATAAATAAATAAATGTCCTCTTTCTTTTGGGATACCCATGTTTAGTATTAGAGATACTGGGCATGGTCTGACAGGCTGCTAGTATGGAATTACGTTTACCACCTTATACAAGTGGGAGGTGGACATATACCACCTGTCTAGCCTGCTATAGGACTTGAATGGGTGTGAATAAAAAGTATCTTTTTCCCTTGGGCATTGCCACCATCAGGCTTCTTTAGTGAGTGCTATCAGTGTTGTGGATATTGAGGTTCTGTGTACATCCCCCACCACCCTTTTGGTGGAGGCAAGGAGGGCAGCAGGGGTAAAATTAAAATCTACCCCTATGATACAGAGCTCATGAGCCTTATTCACTATTTTTGTGAAAATTTCATGGAACACTCCTGGAAGGAGCAGTTTGATGCATAAATATTTACTACTGATACAGGGGTGTTAAGGTAGGACCCATTAACCCTCGCACCCATCACTGTGATCTTTATCGTGCCCTATCCTTCCCCTCTCTTACAAACAAGCAACTCTCCCACTGTGCTAAATTCACCTCCAAGTACTGGTTGGGTGAGCTCCCTTCCTATCTCATCTCCTCCTTTATAACACCCCCCGGCCAACCTCCCATTCCCTTAGATCAACCGACTCCCGAACCCTGGTTGTCCCCCACAGATCCACCCAAATTGGCCAATCTGATTACTCTCACCACCTCCCAAAAATTTGGAATTCCCTCACCCGACAAATCTGGCACTCATCCTCCACCTACTCCATCAGCTCTGCCCTCAATAATTACCTTGCACCTAGCTGCTCCTGCTATGTCCTTCCCTAATTCCCTTCTTTAAGCCCTGGACAAACCCAACCCCTCTACCATCACCTTCATTTTACCCTGTACACCCCCCCCCTCAAATTTCTAGCTCTTCTCCCTTCCCCAGATTGCTCCCCTTACTGGCCTCCCTTGATCTCTCATAGAATATTAAGGACCCCGAATACTCTCCATGGGGTCCCTCTCCTACCCCCCCCAAGGGGCTACTATCTCTCATCTACTCCCTTCCCCCACAATCCTAAAGGGATCTCTCTGGGACACTGCCTTATTCCATTCTCTATGGTCCCCCCAGTCCTCTTACAGGGTTCCTCACATCCTGTAGGGGTCTCCAGGAACATGACTCTTCCTCCCCCTCACCTCACCCCTCCCTCCCCTTTCTTTCAAGTAAGCACTTATTTACTTATTAACCCAGCACTTATTATTGTCCACTCTTTCTACATTTTATGCACAACACTGTTGTAACACTGTTTGAAACACCTGCCTTACAACTGTGTGTTAATGTTGACCTTGTAACTTGAATGTTTAATGTCTCATTCCTATTGTACCCCTTCCCCCCCAGGTCACACCGGGAGACGAGCAACTTGTCGCTCAGTCTGCCTTCCTGGTGAAACATTTCAATAAATAAATAAATAAAATTTCAGCAGAACCCATTGTCCCTGGGTCTCAGTCCAGTGCAAAGCAGGAGCCTCTACGTATTAATATGGCTACCCCATTTATTTTATCCTGTGGGTGTGAGAATGTGCATACTTCTCCCACTCACTGTTGATGTAGCTTCAGATGTTTGGCCAGGCTTAAGTGGGATACCTGCAGTAGTGCTATCTCAGTATTTCAGCTTTTTTAGTTGTGTTAGTAATCAGGTGTATTTTGCGGGTCTATTAATTCCCTTTGCGTTATAGGTGGTAAGCCTCTCCTTGGACCGAGACCTTGTCGTGGTGGAGAGGCTTGTGTGTTCCAATGACCCTCAGGGCTATGTCATCTAGAGTCTCATACTCCTGGCAGGGTCACCCGTGGCGAACAGGTCTGAGGCGAGGTCCCAGACTAAGTGCGGTCCAACTTCCAAAGTCCTCAATGGTGGATCAGGCGGAAGAAGATGTTAGGATCTCAATGGCTGTGAAGGCGGATGAAGGCTGCAACAAGATGGTGATCTCCAGTCGTCTTGGACTCTCCTTGCCACTGGGCGCTAGATCTCCTGCTTGTCAAGTTTGTGTGATTGCTGCAGGCACATAAGCTTCCCCACACTAAAAGAAGTCACGCGCAGGCTTCTACCATGGGAAACAATATCCCCGCAACCAACCTTCCAAGCCCTGCGGTGACAGACTAGTGGGATGGGGACAGGACTAGTGAATCCAGCAGTCTCTAGCCACAAATCTGCATGTAGGCGGTGGTAGTTTGATGGTCGTCTGGCATCTGGACTGGGACAGGGGTGCAATTCGGCAGCTGCTACTGTGACTGAGCAGTCCTCTTTAGGATCCCCTCTGCTCACCCTGCATGGGGAGGGGGCTAGAAAAGGTGCCCTAAACCTAGGCTGTCTCACCTTCTCCTGGCTGGATAGCCGCATCCAGCGGGATCACTCTCTCTGCGGTCGAAACAAGAAACAGACAATGATTTTTGTGACATGGAACGTTCGTACTCTGATGGACAACCAGTATAGTGAATGCCCAGAAAGAAGAACTGCTATCATCGTCAGGGAACTTGCAAGATGTAATATCGATATTGCTGCCCTAAGTGAGACAAGACAACCAGATGAAGGCCAGTTGAGAGAAGAGGGTGGAGGTTTCACCTTTTTCTGGAAAGGGAAGCCTGCTGAAGACAGACACATTCATGTCGTTGGCTTTGCCATCAAGAACAAGCTCATCAACCAGCTTACAGAGCTCCCCATTGGCATCAACGAACGCCTCATGACCCTTCGTCTTAAGCTCAGCAACAATCAGCATGCCACTGTCATCATTGCATATGCCCCGATACTTAATGCTGTCGAGGATTTCAAGGAACAGTTCTATTCCAACCTTGACAGAGTCCTGACCAACACCCCTAAGGAAGACAAGATCATTCTCCTTGATAACTTCAACGCCAAAATCAGGTGTGATTTAGATCTCTGGAATGGTATCATCGGGAAGGAGTGGGTAGGAAAGACAAACTCCAGTGGCATCCTACTCCTGAACAAACGTGCGGAGCATGGCCTGGTCAGCACGAACACCATTTTTAGACAGAGCGACAAGTATAAGACTATTTGGAGACACCCTCGATCCAAGCACTGGCATCTCCTTGACTACGTCATTGTCAGAACCCGTGATCGAAAGGATGTCTACATCACAAGGGCCATGCAAGGAGTCAATGACTGCTGGACAGATCATCGTCTTGTCAGATCTGTCATGAACATCCAGCTCACTCAGAAACATCGAAGGCAGCCAAAATCAATGCAAAGGAAATTTAACACCAAGTCCCTTCAAGACCCAGTGGTTCAAGAGGACTTCCAGCAACGTTTCCAAGCAAGGCTCTCTGCCATGCCCGCAGCTGGTGATAACACTGAGGGATACTGGAAGGAGTTCAAGACCGCCATCCACTTGGCATGTGCTGAATCTATTGGCTATGTCACCTGGCATCACCTGGACTGGTTTGATACGAACATACAAAATTTGCCAGCAGATAAAGGCCTAGAGGTCTATCAAGTCTGCACGAATGTGCAGCTAGCACCCCTTATTCTGCAGCTGCCCCTTCCTTCCACCCTTCCCCTTCATTGACCCTCCCCTTGTCCTGTCCCATCCCCTTTTGAAGCAGTCCACTGTTCTACTGGATATCACTTCTGCAGGTAATGCATTCCACCCAGCCACCACTCTCTCTGTAAAAGTGTCTCCTCATCTCCCTCCTGAACCTTCCTCCCTCCAGTCTCATATCATGGCCCCGGTGTCCCTCCCCTCCCTTACTTTGAACAGCCCCTCTGTACCTGTCTGGTTTATTCCTTTCATGTACTTAAAGGTTTCAATCATGTCCCCCTGTCCCTCCTCTCCTCCAGTGAGTACATGTTCAACTCCCTCAGCCTCCTCTTGTATGATAAGTCCCCCAGCCCCTTGATCATCTTTATCGCCCTTCGCTGCACCCCCTCCAGTAACTTAATGTCCCTCTTCAGATACAGGCGCCAGTACTGCACGTAGTACTCCAGGTGCGGTCTAACTAATGACCTATACAGTGGCAGAATCACCTCCTCCCTCCTCGAGGATATACCCCTTGCTATACAACCCTGTATTTTGTTGGCCTTTGCAGCTGCCTTCCTACATTGTGCCGAGTTGTTCATTGACCCTGTAATGAGCACCCCCAGATCCTTCTCCTCCTCTGTCTGGGCTGGCTGCCTCCCCAGCTGGTAACTCCTCCTTGGGTTCTTCATCCAAAATGCAGCACCTTGCACTTTTGGCATTAAACCCAGTTGCCAGGTGTCTGACCAGGTTTCAAGCTTTGCCAGATCATCCTGCAACCCCTGCCATCCCCCTAGGTCATCCACCACTGCTCCTACCTTGGTATCATCAGTAAACAGACTGATCTTGCTCTTGATGTCCAATGATATGTCTGCAATGAATATCCCAAACAACACTGGTCCCAACACCGAGCCCTGTGGAACACCGCTTGTCACTACCCTTGGGTGAGAGCTCCCACCCACCACCACCCTCTGTTGCCTTCCCTGAAGCCAGTTCCTACCCATCTCACCCGCTTTGCACCTGCCCTGTGCCTTACTAACTTACTTCCAGCCTCCATCTGGCACCAAGTCAATGCCTTACTGAAGTCCAGATACAGGACATCCACTGCATGGCCCCTGTCCAGTTGCCTAGTTACCCAGTCATAGAACTCCACCAGGTTGGTTTGGCGGATCTGCCCCATATGAAACCATGCTGTCTGCTGTCTTGTAGTCCTTTGGCCTCTAGGAGGCCACCAGCCTCTCCTTCAGGATAGTCTCCATTAGCTTACCCATGATTGATGTGAGGCTCACTGGTGTAGTTTCCCAGTTCATCCTTGGGGCCACTCTTGTGGAGGGGCACCACATAAGCCATGCTCCAGTCCTGAGGTACATACCCCGAATGTAGTGAGGCATTAAATAGGTCTGCCAAAGGTCCTGCAAGGACCTCTGCCAGCTCCTTCAGTACCCTGGAGTGGATGCCATCCGGACCTGGCGCCTTATCCACCCTCAGCGCTTTCAAACCCTCCCGAACTCTGCCCTCCATGATTTCCTCATCTGTCACCCCTCCCCCCCGTTTCTGCCATTTCTCCCCTTGGGTGTCAGCCCCTCTTCTTTTAGTAAATACTATAGAAGTACTCATTTAGTGCTTCTGCCTTATCACATCCTGCTTCCACCCAACCCCCCTCCTTCCTAATCCTTACTATGTGGTCCTTACAGCTCCTTTTCTCCCTGATGTACCTAAAGAAGTCCATCTCCCTCTTCTTAATGTCTTGTGCCAGCCTGAGTTCCGTAGATGCCTTGGCTCTCCTTACTGCCCTTGTCACCTCATTCGATTCCGTCAAGTACTCCTCCCTGTCCTCCCCTTTCCCTGTTTTCTTGTACTTCCTAAAGGCAGCTCTTTCCTCCTTACCTTTTCCATGACCTCCTTGCTCAAACAGCTCAGTTTCTAGCCCTAGCCTTCTTGCTCTGGGCCTTGCAGCAGGTTTTGGTTGCCTCCACTATCCCCAGCTTTATGAGCTCCCACCTCTGGTCAGTGTCCATACTAGATTGAATTCTGGCCAGGTACCATTTTACCACTTCTCCCATCCTCTCAAAGTTGGCCCTCCTGAAGTCCAGCACTCTTGTGCCAGATTCCCTCCTTCCTTGCCCATATCCAATGTGAGCCATACTAGGTGGTGATCACTCCTGACAGCGTTCCTCCACTGTAAGTTCTCTCACAAAGTCCCTATTTGCCAGCACAAGGTCAAGGGTATTTCCTAACCTGGTTGGTTCACTGACCATTTGCAGCAGGAAGCTGTCCTGGAAGGCATCCAGCAGTACCTGCTCCCTTCTGTTCCTGGTTGTTGGGGTACTCCAGTCCACTCCTGGCATGTTGAAGTCCCCCACAATCACCACACCACCCTTCTCACAGGTCCTCCTGATCTGTCCCGCTAGTTACCTGTCTAACTCCTCCGACTGAGAAGGCGGCCTGTACACCACTCCCATTCTAAGAATCCTATTCTTGGAATCCTGGATTTGCATACAAAGTGACTCCGTACTACCCTCCTCCCCTTCCTCCCTTACACACTTCAGTCCTTCCTTCACATATAGTGCCACACCCCCTCCTTTCCCTAATCACCCTGTCCCTACGAAATAACCTGTACCCTGGTACAGACAGGTCCCCGTCATTGTATTGGGTGGCCCATGTTTCTGTGATGGCTGCAATGTCCACCTCTCCCTCTGCCATGAGCACCTGTAACTGCAGTTTTCTGCAGTTTTCCTCCCAAGGTTCCTAGCATTAAGAGTAACCACCTTCCACTCTTTTCACCCCCTCCCATCCTGCCCTCCTTTACTAGCATCACCAATAGTACTTGCCATTTGTCCTTTGTCACTGTTATGGGGGGGGTGTAAGCTCATATGGTTTCCCAACCTGTGGTCTCTGCATGTCTCTTGCCCAATTGCCACCCCCCCCGCTCCTAGTTTAAATTCCCTACTTCCTCTATGTACTCCTCCATCCTCTGGTTCAACACTTTCTCCTCCTCACTCAAGTGTAGTCTGTCCTTGGCATAGAGACTACTGTCCTCCCAGGTCCCCCCAACAGCCCATACCCTTTAGCACAATACCAGCTTCTTAGCCATCCATTAAATTCCTCTATTCTCAGCTTTGTTGTGCTTGCCTTGGGCACTGGAAGTATTCTCGGAAAAGTTACTGATCTTCCTGCCCTCGCATAATTGTCCTAGTTCCTCAAACCTCCTCTGGACTATATCTACTGTCTCATCAGCCAGGTCGTTGTCCCAATATGTATAATTAAATGAGGCTTGTCCCTACCCCTTCTAGCATATTTCAGAATAGATTGTCCCACCCTTTCTGCTGTCATTCCTAGCATGGCCTCCACCTAAATGCGACTATGCCTCTCCCCCTTGCTACCCCAACTGACTCCTCTTAGTATTGAGTCCCCCAGCACTAAGATTCCACCACTCTTACTCCCTGCTTGCTTCCATTCATCTCCCTCTCTCATTTCCAGCTCCTCTTCTTCCTCCTGCACATTATTTCCCCCTTTTACCCTGTTGCAATTCTCCCGGCAGAACTTCCCCCCACTCCGGGTTGGTCCAGGCATTTATCAATTACTCCTCTAATTTCATCATTTCCCTCCTCCACCTTCTTCCTCTCTAGCAGTGCAAAACTATTTTCTGAAGACCCTTCACAAATGCCCACTCCCTCTCTCTTCATAGTAACCTGTTCTCTCATTTCCACTCCATTACTTTTGCCACTTCTTCGCCTCCTCACAAGTCCCTATCTCCTCCTCCTTCCATTTTTGTCTCCTGACCTGGTTTCCCGGCAATCGTTCTTCCTGGCCAGGGCCCCCTTGTCCCTGATTCCCTTCTTCTGACCCTCTCCTCACCACTGTTGGTTTATATCGCCCTCCCTCATCTCCCATTCTTCCTCCCTCCAGTATTGGGCTAAACCCACTCCCAGTCTGCCTTGCCTATCTTAGTTCCTCCTGCAGACCTCAATCTCCTTTCTAAGTTTCTCTATGTAGTTGCACATTAAACATCCTCCCACACTCCAGGCAATGTTTAGAAAGATTGGTGCACCGCAGTTGTTGCAGCCTACCACCCTACCCATTGCTGTCGTTGCCCACCAGCGACCCCTCACCCTTCCAGATGCAGGATACCAAACACTCCCCCAAGTCTCCCCTCTCCCCCCCCATCAGTGCAAAACATTATTTTCTTAATTTCCCTTACCCCCTTTGTTGTACACATTTAGATAGCTTGAGCAACTGCTTTTTATATTCCTAACCTTCCTATCCACACTCAAAAAGAGACTTTAAGTACCTATTGCACAACCTTCTTCAAACTCCTACTCCTCCTTTCCACAATGCAATAGCAATGCAAAATAGGTTTGCTACCAAAAGAAACAGGTCTCCAATTCAAACAGCTTCACCAACAACACATCAAAATAGGCTTGAAATTAGAAGATATAGGTCTCTGATTCAAAGAAACAGCCCCAGTTAAATCACACCAAATAGGTTTTAAATCAGAAGAAATAGGCCTCTACAAATGCAGCCTGCTACAGGTGAAACATCAAATAAATGAAGCCCTTATAGCCACCAAACAGTTTTCAAAATTCCAACAGCACCAAAACAATACCCTACTAGCCCCTTAGAAGTATTAAGAAAGAAAAGAAATAACCTTCTACCAAGTAAAATCCACAAGAAACAATGTAAAAATAACAAGAAGCTACTGAAAATGATACCGAGATTCAAGACCTGCTCAACCGGAAAAGAAGAGCTCACTGCACATGGCAAGATGACATCTCATGCCAGCAAAAGAAAGAGCCATACCAGCAGCTCAAGGAAGAAGCTCAAAGGAAGATCCGAGACATCAAAAACAAATAGTGGCAAGACAAGGCCAAGGTGATCCAGCTCTATATTGACAAACATGACATGCAGAGCTTCTTCCAGGCTACAAGGGCCATTTATGGTCCAAGCTCCCATGGTCCCACTTCCCTCCGATCTCAAGATGGCTTGATGCTCCTAAAGGGAAATGAAGGCATTCAAGCTAGATGGAAGGAGCATTTTGAGACACTCCTGAACCGCGAGTCATCTGTGACAGATGTCACTATCAATTCTGTCCCTCAACACCCTGAAAGAGAATCTCTCGCTAACCCTCCTACCATCGAAAAATTAAGACATGCCATCAAGCTGGCCAAAAACAACAAAGCTGTGGGACCAGATGGCACACCGGCTGAAGTCTACAAGACTGGGGGCGAGGAACTGGTACTAAAGCTCCACGAACTCATTCTCCGAATTTGGAACAATGTGGAGATTCCAGAGGACTTGAGGAATGCCAACATTGTTACCATCTTCAAGAAGGGAGACAAGACGGTGTGTGGAAATTATCGAAGCATTGCCTTACTGTCCACCACAGGGAAAATCCTCACCCGTATTCTTCGGAACCGTCTCCTTCCCATTGCAGAGGAAGTCCTCCCGGAATCTCAGTGTGGATTCAGACCATCCCATGTGACAACCGACATGATCTTCGTTGCCAAGCAGATCCAAGAAAAGTGTCGGGAACAACATCAGGACCTGTACATGGCTTTCATTGACTTGACAAAGGCCTTCAATTCCATCAATCATGAAGCCTTGTGGAAGGTGCTGGCCAGATTTGGCTGCCCTACAAAATTCATCAAGGTCCTGAGGCTTCTGCATGACCAGATGACTGCTAGTGTTCTCCACAATGGTTCAAAGACAGACATGTTCATCATCCAAACTGGGGTCAAGCAAGGGTGTGTCATCACTCCAACCTTGTTCTCTATCTTCCTAGCAGTCATCTTAGTCCTCATCAGAGACCGCCTTCCCACTGGAATTGACATCGAATACAGAATAGATGGAGGGCTGTTTAATCTTGGACGTCTCTGTTCAAAGACCAAAGTTTACAAGGCATCCATCATTGACCTTCAGTACGCTGATGACTGTGCCATCCTTGCACACACCAGAAGCGACCTCCAGTCTGCGCTAGATCTCTTTGCGGAAGCTTACCGAAGTCTGGAACTCCCACTCAACATCAAGAAGACCAAAGTGCTCTATCAGCCTGATCACGGCCTTGTAAATGACCCTCCACAATTCACCGAGTGACAGACCCTGGAGACAGTCGAGCACTTCCCTTACCTTGGCAGCCACCTCTCTCTAACAGTGAACATCGATGATGAAATTCAGCACAGGATCCATTGCAATAGTACCTCATTTGGGAAACTGCTTCAGTGCATTTTCACTGACCATAATGTACGAAAGGACACCAAGATCCAGGTAATTGTCCATTATAGTGCTTTCCTAGAGCACCCTCTGAACCCATCTGTCCCGTTAGTACTACGTACGTACCAGCCTATTTAGAATTGATTGTTGTAGTCTGTACACCATGCACCGTACCCTGCGTGTGCCACAGGGACACTAAACAGCTTTTTTTATTTTGCTCTGCTGTATCTCACCTATTTTGGTCACTGCAATGCCTTCCTTGTATACTCATTTGTATCTCACCTGTATTGTTCTCCAATGTCTTGCCACACAAATATGTTTGTCCCCCTCCCTGTGATGAGGTACCTTTGTAAATGAGTCTTTGACTCAAAGGTTTGTAAATCCGATTTATGAATTAAATAAATAAATTAAATAAAAATACAGTTCGGTTATCATCCCAATCCTTCTTTATGGATGTGAAACTTGGGTGACTTACCGACATCATCTAAAGAGCCTGGAGAGATACCAACAACGATGTCTCCGGAAAATCCTCCGCATCAAGTGGGAAGACTACTGCACTAACATCAGTGTTCTCACTAAGACCAATGTCACCAGCATTGAGGCAATGATCCTCAGACATCAATTCCACTGGACTGGATACTGTGTACGGATGCCCGACTCTCGACACCCCAAAAATGTTTTATACTCCCAGCTCAGTCACGGCCAGAGATCCCATGGTGGTCAACGGAAACGCTACAAAGACACACTGAAGACATGCCTCAAGAAAACAGATATGGACATCATGAGCTGGGAGGAGCTGGCCACCAACCGATCTCAATGGCGCTAGAATCTCCATCAAGCGGGGGCCTGCTTCGAAGAGAAATGCCTTGCCCTCGAAGCCAAAAAGAGAGCGTAGGAAGGAAAGGGAAAGAAACCCCAGCCAGTGGGCAGCTCTCCCACATGGAAACATCTGTAATTTCTGCAGATGAATCTGTGGCTCCAGGATTGGAATACTGAGCCACCTAAGGACCCATCAGTGAACCATGGTAGAGATCATCCTCGAATCGAGGGATTGCTGCCGCTGCCGATAGGTGGTAAGGTTTAAATTAGCAGTGTGAGCCATAGAAATGGGTAAAATAATACATCACCTACTACACATAACCTCATGTAATTATGTTGGCCTGTACCTTTGAAGCACATAAGGGTCACTCTAGAACCTTCCCATGGTGGCTGTCTATTAAGGAAGGGGTAACAAACCGGTAGGAAAACAAGAATAAAATCATTATCATAGACATATATACATATATAGACATATCATGGGACATCAAGAGCAAGATCAGTCTGTTTGCTGATGATACTAAGGTTGGCGTGGTGGTGGATGACCTAGGGGGATGGCAGGGGTTGCAGGATGATCTGGCAAAGCTTGAAACCTGGTCAGACACCTGGCAACTGGGCTTTAATGCCAAAAGTGCAAGGTGATGCATTTTGGGATGAAAACCAAGGAGGACTTACCAGCTAGGGGAGTGCAGCTAGCCTAGACAGAGGGAGAAGGATCTGGGTGTGCTCATCATAGGTCAATGAACAACTCGGCACAGTGTAGGGAAGGCAGCTGCAAAGGCCAACAAATGCTATATTGCAAGGTATATCCTCGAGGAGGGAGGAGGATTCTGCCACTGTATAGGCCATTAGTTAGACCACACCTGGAGTACTGCGTGCAGTTCTGGCGTCCGTATCTGAAGAGGGACATTAAGTTACTGGAGGGAGTGCAGCGCAGGGCGACAAAGATGATCAAGGGTCTGGGGGACTTATCATATGAGAGGAGGTTGAAGGAGTTGAACATGTACTCACTGGAGGAGAGGAGAGACAGGGGGGACATAATTGAAACCTTTAAATACATGAAAGGAATAAACAAGACAGGTACAGAGGGGCTGTTCAAAGTAAGGGAGGGGAGGGCCACCAGGGGCCATGATATGAGACTGGAGCGAGGAAGGTTCAGGAGGGAGATGAGGAGACACTTTTTTACAGAGAGGGTGGTGGCTGGGTGGAATGTTACCTGCAGAAGTGGTATGCAGTAGAACAGTGGACTGCTTCAAACGAGGATGGGACAGGACAAGGGGGAGGGTTAATGAAGGGGAAGGGTGGAAGGGAGGGGCAGCTGCAGAATAAGGGGTGCTAGCTGCACATTCGAGCAGACTTGATAGACCTCTAGGCCTTTATCTGCTGGCAAATTTCGTATGTTCGTATGTTCGCATTAAACCAAGCAGCGCAACCTGATAACTACAATAACTGGTACATTTTGCTTCCAAAACACATACTTTGGAGCTTTGCTCCATGACCCCAGGATGTTTGATGGCAATGGTACATATCTCACTGGGGGTCTCCTTATAGAGGTGGCCCCATGGGGTGCCTTAACAGTACCAGGGTCATAGTAGGGTGACTCATAGCTATGACAGAGGTTTGAATCTGTAGAGGGGCAGGGTTCAATGGGCATACAGGGCAAATGGTCAGTGTGAAAAGAGTATGTCTCCTCTGAGCTCCCTCCTTAATATAAGCACATGGTCCTGTGGAGTAGTCATCCAAGGCTCACTTTGAAATAAAGCTAGGCAGGTACATTTTAAAGGCTGATATGTAGTGCTAGTCCTGTCTTCTCATTAAAGGCAGAGTATACTTCAATAGGAAGTAAGCAGGATAAGCACTGGCTCACCTTACAGTTTCCAGGTGGTCACTGTGTCAAGGCATCACCAGGGAGCCGGCCCGCCGGTGCAGCGGTTGGATTTCCGCTTGCGACGCCAGCGACCCGGGTTCGGGAATGAGCCCGGGAAGCTGGAGGGCCGGCCGGGGGAGAGGGCTTGAGCGTCCCAGGGACTGCTCGTCCTCTCCGGGGGGAGGGGGGAACCAGAGCTCGGCTCTTGTCTGACCTCGGGTGGAGACCTGAGGTATAACAAGACCAATGGCTAAAATAAGGGGGGGTGATGTGCTAGACGTCGGCACTTAGCGCCTTGACGTCAGGGGACACGGCACATCGCGAGAGAACACCGGAAAAAACTCCTCGCGGCCTCCTGGTAGACGGAGCACCAGGCCCCGACCCTCAGTGCCCCTACCTGCCCAGAGACAGCATCCCGACGAAAGATAGACATCTCGGGGTGCATGGGCCCCCACCACATACCCGCCTGGGGATAACCACGGCTCCATGGGGATGGACTGCACTGGCCACCAGGTAGGTGAGCGAGGGCTGAAAAGGTCAGAGAGTGTCTCCCAAGAGAAGGGGTCATGAGGAGGAGTGAGAAAAAAAAAAAAGGCATCACTAGGAACAGCCCAGGTGGAACGGGGAGTTGACAATTTCATCACTCGTAGGCAAAAAGGTCCCAATGTGGTAGGTTTATGATAGAGGAGGCGCATTTGTGCAAAGGCCATTACATTGCTAAATTGTGGGTGAAGAAATAACCTCAGTGGCCTGCCAGGCTCTGCAACACTGTAGAGATAGGTGTGTCGGGGGAATGTCCTGACCAAGGCTAAGCTGGAGTAAACCAGCCCCCTGATCAGTTCCATATCCCACATCAAGCCTGTGCAACTGGGCAAGCAAATAAACTTAGAATAACATCTGTCCACCCATCTCAATTACAAAACCTCAGCCCAAGGTGCACCTCCAACAAACTGTGCAGTCAGATCTCCCCCGGAGCCCCTCTCCCCGCAAAGGTAAAGTTGCAGTCCAAAGGAGGTGAAGTGGAAGTATTCGTCTGCAGTGCCCAATATTGTAAGGTGGAGCCCAACTGAGAAAGTAGTCAGCAATAGTTCCCCCTACTTCAGCTTTCAAGGACTCGGTATACAGCAATACATAATCTTTGCCCAAGAAGTCTGCACAGCTTACAGTCCTATGAAAAGAAAATGGGTGTGTTAGTAAAATATAGCAGAACCATTCAATTTCCTATACACAGTGCTCAAGAGAGCAAATTCTCAAAAGTCTGTATAATAGTAAGATAGTCAAAGAGTTCTTTGTGGGGATGGAGTCTTTCACTTGAACTCAGCAGGGGTGTTTTTCCATCTTGGGGCACATGAGTGGCAGTCGAGGATGCAGGAATAACAGAAATGTTACTGGGGTATTCCACCCCACAGTGGCACAATTCGGATGAGCGGAAAAAAAATGTAGATATGAAAGAAGCATGGTGGGATTGGCAATTTGAGGGTACAGGAAGGATAGAAAGGGAAGAGTAGAGTGAGCAGTGATGAGTACAAGGGGATGCATTTGTAGCAAAATGGCAGAAAGTATTGCAGAGGGTACCCAGCCTGGCAAGGGAGGAGGAGGGGGTGGTGCCATAGATCACGTCCGCATAGTCAAAAACCAGGAGAACCATTTTGTTGCAATATAGGACTCCTAGCTAGATGTGGAGTTTGTAGTGGATAGTGTCAATGTGGGCAGAGAAGTCAAGCTTACTATCAAGCCACTCACTGAGGTATTTAAAGGCAGGTACTATGTCAAGAGGGATGCCCTCCAGTGTGGAGAGGATAGGGGGTGGTGATAATCTGGCTAATTTCTGGCTGGTGCCAAAGGTCACGGATACTATTTTCTTGGTGTTGACCCAGAGTTGGTTGGTGTCAAACCAGCACAAAATGCTGTGGAAGTTCCGCTGAAGTGTACTTTCAACAGCAGCGGAGGAGGGGCCAGAGGATTAAAGGACCGTGTTGTCAGCGTACGTATGGATATATCCAGAGACAGAAGCAGAGGACAGGTCATTAAGAAGGATAGAGAAAAGAACAGGTTCCAATATGGAGCTCTGCAGGACCCAGGCTAGGATGGGGAGGGTGGGGACTGGACATCCCCCACCCTTGCCGACTGTTGACGGCCCATGAGGTAGGAATGGAACCAGTCCACAGCGGGAGCTGAGAGGCCAACAGAACTCAGTTAATAATCACCTTCAGCCATTACTAACCCGGGCTGGATTTGAGCCAATGACCTAGAGAGGAAATGCACCTTAATCCACTACCAGTCCTGTGAGCCATCCAGTTCCCCACAGCATTGTCTTTTAAGGCAAGGGGATTTATGATAATGTTCTGAGAGAGGGTACTGTAGTTAGGGTAATATCTATGCTGCTTTGAGTAATCATTTAAACCCTAAGGAACACTACACCATACACTCACTAAGACTTATGATAGCTATTTACCCTAATGTCACATTTCCCAACATTTGTGGCTTTGTGCTTCAAGCCTAACTGGTGCTTATACATATTTTTTGCAATAATTTCCATCCTTTCTAAATAGGATATTTAATAACAGATACACACAAATTTGTATTGATAATCTGACATTATCAATACTGTTTTTGGAAAGCAGTCTCTAGTGTCCAGTGGCACTGTTCCCTCTCAGCATGCCATGCCAAGCAGTCCTAGGCAGCCAGTGGTACACCCCTCTTCTGTCCAGTCAATGCAAAGCAGTCCCTTTCATCCAGTGGCATCTGCTTCCAAAACACTACTTCAAGACAGTCAATCCACAGCATCCAGTGGCATCTCCTTTCTTCACTCAGTTCCCATGCCAAGCAGTCCTTTGCAGCCGTGCCTTCCTCTCTCTCTCTCTCTCTCTCTCTTTTCCTCTCCCCATGATGTGCCTTGCAGTCCCTGGCATCCAGTTGCACTGCCACCTCACCACATTCCATGTCAAGCAATCTCTGGTATCCAGTGGCACCCCCTCATTCACATCACTACATGCTAAACAGTCCCTGGCATCCAATGGCACCACCTGTCTCTCTCTATCCCAATGTCAAGCAGTCCCTGGCAGTCTGCAGCTCCCTCTCCCTTTTTTCCTCTTCCTATCCTGTGCTAAGCAGTTCCTGACATCCAGTGGCACTGCTACCTCACTTGGCCTTATGGTAAGCAATCTCTGGTGTTCTGTGACACCCCTGCCTTCATATCGCTACATGCCAAGCAGACCCTAGCATTTAATGGCACCCCTCCCTCATCATATACCCATCTCAGCTGTCCTGATGGTTCCCACCATCAGACAGTGCCCGTCGAGTGCCGATCTTTAGGGCACCAAGGTTGAGTTCAACCCGATTGTGATGTGGGCTGCGCCCCCCATCTATATAGTCTAACTCTGGAGGGGGCAGACCTCGGGGAAGGAGTGGCAAATCGGGGAATTTGGCACCCTGTTGATGGGTGCACTTGGACCGTCACACAGATGGCCAGAAGGGGTTCCAGACATCAGATGGCTCACACCTCCGTCTCTCCATCCCCATGTCAAGCAGTCCTTGGTGAACACTGTCCCCTCCTCACTCCACCCCATGCTAAAAAGTCATTTGTGTCCAATAGCCCCCAACCCCATCCCATGTCAAGCAGCCTTCAGCATCCAGTGTCTCCACCCTCCCTCTCCCCATCACAATGTCAAACTGTCCCTGGCATCCATTGGCCCCTCACCCCACCCCATGCCAAGTAGTTCTTGGATGTCTAGTGGTCCCCCTCCCTCACCCCATCCTCATGCCAAGCAGTGCCTGGCATAGAGTAGATGCCCCTCATGCTCTCCCGGTCCCATGCAAAGCAGTTCTTGACATCCAGTTGCGTCCTCCTCCCTGACTCTATCCCATGCCAAGCAGTCCTTGGTGCTTATTGGCTCACCTTCCTTCTCCCCATCACATGTATAAAAGTCCCTGAAGTCCAGTGGATCCCCTCCTTCTCCCTGGCCTTGGTTAAACAGTCTCTGGCATCAAGTAGCATCCTATGCAAAGCAGACCCTGGTGTCCAGTGGCACCACTATTCGTCACCCTGCCCCATACCAATCAGTCCTTGACATTCAGAGAACTCCCCTCCCTCAGCCCATCCTCAAGTCAAACAGCCCTGAAGCCTGGTCATCCCTCTCACTGCATCTCCATTCTAAGCAGTCCCTTGTGTCCAGTCACCCCCATCCACACATGGCCTATGCAAAGCAGCCCCTTGTGTCCAGTGGCACCCTCCCCCTACCCTTTCCCAACTGCTCCCTGGTGTCAGGTTGCCCTAACCCCTCCATTGCTGCAGACATTAGCTGGCACAACCCCTCCACTTACCTCCACAGCTGGACAATGTGTACGGTAAACACCCCTACACACACACTCTGATTCCTGATGCTGGAATACCATCTATATGCTGATTATTATATACATACATAAGAAACAATCTTTCCCTTTCAACCCCTAACAGTCTATCTCTGGTGCTGTTGAAGACCCCCAAAATTACCCCCCAAATTGTGGCCAGCACAACCTCTACTTACTGCCTTAGCTGGCAACCATCTCAATTACATTATCGCAAAATGTGATTTATGAAATGATACAAATACATATATAACAACAACAAAAATCGAAAGAGACCTAGGAGTAATTATATCAGATGACCTAAAGGTGGGCAAGCAATGTGAGAAGGCAGTAAGGAGGGCTGGGGGGATACTGGGATGCATAGGGAGAGGCATCAACAGCAGAAAACAGGAAGTTGTTATCCCTCTCTACAGACAGTTAGTGAGACCCCATCTGGAGTACTGTGTGCAATTCTGGAGCCCCATCTCCGCAAAGACATAGACAGAGTGGAGGCTGTTCAGAGGAGGGCAACCAAAATGGTGCAAGGACTGCACCAGAAGATATACGAGGAGAGACTAAAGCAGCTTAATATGTATACCCTTAAGGAAAGGAGGAAGAGGGGAACATGATAGAAACTTTCAAGTATCTCAAGGGAAATAACAAGGTACAAGAGGGTAGTATCTTTCAGAAGAAGAGATGTGCAAGAACAAGGGGGCACAATTTGAAGATAGAGGGGGACGGCTTAGAGGTAATGTTAGAAAGTATTTTTTTCACAGAGAGGCTGTAGATGCATGGAACAGCCTTCCTGAGGAGGTTGTGGAGTCCAGAAACAGTGGGAGAATTCAAGAATGCATGGGACAGGCATAAGGCAATTCTAGTGGGGGGGCAGGAGGAAGTAAGCTGTTGATTAACTAGAATCTGCAGCTTATCCGTCAGGTAGGGAAATGGGCAGACTGGGTTGGCCAAGTGGTCCTTATCTGCTGTCAAATTCTATGTTTCTATATTTCTTAGATTGTGGTTTGTGACAATGACATTTGGACTACAGCCATTCAAGGAGGTACTGAAAGTGGAGGGGTTGTGCCAGCTGCTATCCCTTTCCCCATTGCTAAAAACAAGGTCAAGGGTGGCTTCAAACCTAGTTCTCTGTTGGAGATGCTAATCTTGGTAGGAGTCCTTTAAGGTGGGCAGGTATTTGGTCTCTGTCCTGCCACTACCCCTCACAGGAAGCCAGTCTGTGTCTTGGAGATTGATGTCCCCCAGGATCAACATTGCATCTGATGCGGCTGCTCTCACAATTTCTCCTACCAGCTGGGCACTATGCTCTACTTAGCTGTCTGGGGGCCTGGAATACTTGTTTGTTCCTTCCCCTTGCTTGACCCAGATGGACTCTGCGACACTGTTTGCCACCCTTGATGTTCTCCTTACCCTCCATGGCGACTTCTTCCCTTATAAGAAAGCCACCCCCACCTCCCTTCCTGTCAGGCCTATTCCACTGGAATAATCTGTATCCCTTCATCCTAGTGCCCCAGTTATTTTCTTCCCTCCAGCAAGTCTCCATGAGGGCCACTAAGTCCTGGCCTTTGAAGTGCATTAAGCCCTTGAGCTTACCCATTGTGCTGAGTGCATACCTCGTGTTGGCCTGCTTGCATAGGAGGATAGGTGCCCCCTCATGTCTCAATAACCTACCAGGTTGTCTGGTTTTATTTTGCTCAGCAGCTCTGCTGTCTATCTATGATCCCCCTACCCCCAATATCTGCTTTCTAGCTATGGTGTTCCCCCACACTAGCCCCTTCCCCATTCACTAGTTTAATACTCTGATTGCCCTGTCCATTCTCCTGACCAGTATCACCACTCCCTCTGGGCATGGGTACAGCCCATCCTGGCAAAAGAGGTGTCCCTTACCACACAAGGTCCTTCTTGTGCCCATTCTAACGGTATGAAAAATGTTCTTTTCCTTATTCTTAGTGTAAACTCCTCCACTGGCCCCCCCTTGTTCAACTAGTAGGGCTGCTCCTCTCAAACCAAGGCACCACCGAGAGGGGTGGGGGTTGTCACTAAGAAACAGTTCTGTGGACCCATACTTCTACTTCGGAGCCTGCCATCCTCAGACAGGCAAACCAAGTATGGCAACTACCTGGCTCACACCTGGGGGGGGCCATTTAGCATGGCCATCAACCTGGGTCCCTGGGAGAAAACGTTTGCTCAGCATTATGCTAGGTTTGTACTTCTGGTCAGTGGCACCCAAGTAAACACAGACACTGGAAGGAATAACTGTAATGTCCAAACCAGGTTGGGATTCTAGAGTGTGACTTTTATTCACATACGCAGAGAATAACAAAGCAAAGATGGACCCCCACAGGGCTACTCTCACTGGTAATGCAGATTACTGAGGTACAGAGCACACACACAGCGAACCCACAGGTTCTGAATGGATCTGGGCACACACGGCCCTTACTGGTACGCTTCTCTTCTTTCCCTTGACTTGGCACCCCGGCCAGTACTAGGATACTTTCTCAGATATCATGAGGAATTATTCTTGGTGGCACCCTACCACCTCTGAGCACTCTCTGGCTCACAGAAAATCCAAAATCCCACATCTGGGTATTTTCCTCAGGCATTGGCCAAATGCACCGAGAGAAAATAAAGGTGCCCAATCTGAACCCGGAGAGGTAAACATGGTTACTCCTGAAGGGGGGGGGTCTCCCACCTTTTGCTTCCAATATTTATACTCGGACATTCATCTGGTTACAACACCTTTCTCTGAAACACTCTTGTAGATGCTCTCTTGAAATGTATTTCACATTTAACATTCTACTTCTCATACCTCAGAGGTGTCATGAAATTAAAAGTTATGTATGTGACTATGTCGTTACTCTAGACCCCCACTTTTGCAGATGCTTTTAAATCATACACAGTCTAAAAGATCTGTAACTGGCAAGTCTCCCTCAGACCCCACAGTAGGCAAACACTTTTACTTGAAACACAGTCTTAGTGAACAGAGTCCCTTTGTCAGAGAAAAACTCACCACAGGAATGCAGGTGCCCCAGGGCTTTTTCTCATAAAAAGTCTCGGGTACTCACAGAACAATCAAATCTAGGCAGCTTCACCACTCTCCAGGCTGGACCAGGGGATTGCCCTTGAATTCTGGAATTCCCCCCCATCCCTTTGGGGATGGGGCACTGGAACAACTTCTAGGGATGGTCTCTTCCACTTCCTTCAGTGGTCTTCTGTGTTCTTCTCTAGGGTGAGAACACACTACCCCTTCTCCTGAGGTAGCTCTATTTCAGAGCTAAGTCTGAGGAGCTGCCTTCTGCAGCACTCGTCACTCTTCAGACTCTCCACACAGACTGACTTGAATCTCCCAACATTCTACTGCTAACCCCTGTAGCTAGCATTCCATTGTGGCTTATGCTGCTGTGAGAATTCTAAGGTGACATCATCACTCCAGCTCAGCAGAGACTGAAAACAGAGTGTGACAGTGTGAAACCCATTTAACTGGCATCTTACAAGCTGCCCCTCCCTGTCTGCCACTGATTCTAAGTGGGATTCTAGTAACCCCTGGGAACAAGGGGGTTACACCAGCATATGGCAAAATGATGCAAAATTACAAAAGTTGGCTCCATTTCCATTTTGAGTTTACTGAACAAAGCAAGCCTAAGAGCAAATGTGCCCATTTTCACAGACGTACTCCATCAGAGTAGATCAAGACATACATAAGTAACAGCACACTGTCAATAACAACATATAAATAAATATCTGTTTGTAAGACATTATAATATTATTTAAAACATAGGCATGAACTGTCCTGTAGGTAGTTTTTATAGCTATCTTAAATTGACCGAAGAGTGTACAATTTGTTTCATAGGTTTTAACAGAGCTTTTTTTTTTTTGCATTATTTGTTTATCCCCTCAGTGCTCCTGGTGACCCCCACTCTTTCAGGCCCCTTTCCAAGATCTCACCGACCCCACCGGCCTTACCAGAGCTCCCTCGTCTCACAACGCAGCCGGTCCCTGGGATATCCTGGACATAACCCTTCACCGGGTGGGTCCCCCTCCTCTGAGGGGGAAGGCACCAGGGGATAGTCCAGTGCACTCTTCTTCAGTAGGGCCCAGGGATGCTGCGGAGGGAAGGAGGCCCATCAAAGGCACCAGAGGAATCGGGGGACGGAGAGCTGTCATCCGGCCGCCACCCCCAAGCGGTACTTCCGTTTTTTCTAGGTTCCCTCATCGCGCCGCTCCTGCAGTGCCTCCAGTCTCCACTGGAGGCTGCTGCTTGGGTGAGGCAGTCCCCAATCCCACTCCAGGATAGGAGAGCAGTGCTTTGGACACTCAATCCTATCCTCCCCTATCGACCGCCCGAGTCCGTTCCCAAACCCGGGTCACCAGCATGGTTCGAGGTAAGGCGACAGTGCCTCAGCCCTCTGCACCACCAGGCCAGCTTAACAGAGCTTTTTAAAGACCGAAGTCCATTGTAGCTCGCTATTGAATTTAAGAATATCTACAAATATTATTACTAATGAGGTAAATGACAAGTCGATATTTGAATTCATTCATGGTCTTACTGGCCACTACTTCAATAGGGAGCTTGTTCCAAACCTTAATTACCCTCAGTGTAAACCACAGCTTTCCCCTGCATGTGTTAAATCTCTCCCCGCCTAACTGTAATGGGTAGGCTCTGGTACTATATATCTAATCCCCTAATGCCAAACCCAGTTGGTCCCACAAATGTACATCAGGAAGGGATCTGTAGATCAGGCACATGTCACCCTGTAGTCTGTGGAATTCCAGTGAGTACATTCCTAAGTTTTGTAGTTTGTTTTCATAATCTAGATCCTGGACTTCCCTTAGTTTGCGCGTTGCCCTCTTCTGAACCCTCTCTAGGGCTTTAATTTCTCCTTTTCTCCCAGGTGCCCAAAACTGGGCACAGTACTCCACATGGGGGTGCACCAGTGAGATAAAGAGTGGGAGCAAAACCTCCTTACTCCTGCTCTTGATGTGTTTATGTATGCAAAAAAAAATGTAAGTGGAAGCAAATTCCAATGTTTGGTGGGCCTAACGTCAGTGGAGGATTATTCAATTTTTGTTTTTCTTAGTTTAAGCATTGTGGTGTGTTTTGTGCAAACCTGGTTAAAGAGCTTACGTATCTGTGCTGGTAAATCATTATTTAAAATCTTCCAAAACTGATTACATTTAGTTAGTATCTGTCTTGAATTGAAAAGCCACTTTGTTTTCTCGTATAATAAGCACAATGTATTCTACGAAGTTCTTGGAGAAAAAATCTGCAGTATCTACAGTATCCGTTTATTAATATGGTCATTCTGTACAGTTTTATATCTCCTGCATCACAGTGGATTGCCAGGCCATAATTTTGCAAAGAAAAAGAACTTTCATGGCCACTAATCATCAGGCTTCTTCTTTGAAATATATTGTTTCTGTAAAGCGTTCACAGTCATCGGTTTGCTACACCCCCACACAATCATTATGTTTAGCATACCATAAAGTCCGCCCTAGGGCAAGGCACAGATTCTTTCAATGAGCGTTGCCTATCCAGGGTACCTCCAAGGTGGCCTACCTTGAGGGGAGACATATTATGGATGGGGCTGCTCCAAGTGGCGCTACCCTGGGGAGACATTATGGACAGGGCTGCCTCCAGAGGGGCGGCTTCTATGGGGACATTATGGACAGGGCTGCCTCCAAGGTGTGTGCTACCTTGGGGGAGACATTATGGATAGGCTGCCTCCAAGGTAGCTACCTGGGAGACATTATGGATAGGGCTGCCTCCAAGGCAGGGCTACCTTGGGGGGAGACATTATGGATAGGGCTGCCTCCAAGGTAGCACTACCCTGGGGGGAGACATTATGGATAGGGCTGCCTCCAAGGCAGCGCTACCTTGGGGGGAGACATTATGGACAGTGCTGCCTCCAAGGCAGCGCTACCTTGGGGGGAGACATTATGGACAGTGCTGCCTCCAAGGCAGCGCCACCTTGGGGGGAGACATTATGGACAGGGCTGCCTCCAAGGCAGGGCTACCTTGGGGGGAGACATTATGGATAGGGCTGCCTCCCAAGGCAGGGCTACCTTGGGGGAGACATTATGGATAGGCTGCCTAGGTAGCTACCCTTGGGGAGACATTATGGATAGGGCTGCCCCAAGGCAGGGCTACCTTGGGGGAGACATTATGGATAGGGCTGCCTCCAAGGTAGCGCTACCCTGGGGGGAGACATTATGGACAGTGCTGCCTCCAAGGCAGCGCTACCTTGGGGGGAGACATTATGGACAGGGCTGCCTCCAAGGCAGCGCTACCTTGAGGGGAGACACTATGGACAGGGCTGCCTCCAAGGCAGGACTACCTTGGGGGGAGACATTATGGACAGGGCTGCTTCCAAGGCAGGGCTACCTTGGGGGAGACATTATGGATAGGGCTGCCTCCAAGGTAGGGCTTTAACCTCTACAGGCAAAAGAGCTAAGCTTTCCTGCTGTGCCTGATTGGTGGAGTAGTGGAAAGGTTTACAACCTGATAAACAAGAGACTGTGTGTTCGAATCCAGGCAAAATTACCCTCAGTTTTCGTTTGTCAGAATTTCAGTAGAGTGGTGATCCATGGTGATAGGGAGCTAAATTGGTAAACATATAGGAAAAGGCACTTAATGTAAGAAAGAATAAGTGCAGCAGTAAAATGCTGTTTCCGAGGCTGGGCTGCCCTGGAGGCAACTTTTCGTTGAAAAAATATGTCCCTTGCCTGTCTAGGCCCAGGCCAAGATAACAGAATGACATGACTTGCTCAACCAGATCACCTTCAGGGAGAAGGAGAGAGGGGGAGAGAGAGAGAGAGAGAGAGAGAGGGAGAGGGAAAAAGAGAGAGAGAGAGAGTGTGTGTGTGTGTGTGTGTGTGTGTGTAGGGAATTACCATGTTTAATTTTAGGCCCAAACAGCACTGGTACAGTGTTTTTTTTTTTTTTTTGCATTTAGCATTAATCTATTACTATTTATTACTATGAACTAACTTTGTATGTGATTAAAATGATTTACTTATATTTTTCAGTTGTGATGTCACTTACATTAATAGGTACTTTATGCTGGCAAAATTAAGACCGTGCCACTAAACGTCAGGGACTTACTTTATGTAACGGGGCCAGGGTTCGGAGTGTGTGGGGGTGCCACTAGACAGCAGAGAACATGTCCACTTCTGTGGCACTAGGCAATCAGGGTGTTGGCGGGGCTGGTTGCAAGGGTGCAAATCTGTTGCCACTTCCCATATACAAATATGCCCATAATGGGCATGCAAATGGCCCTCAGTGCCTTGCATGCTCAATGGCTCATTTGCAGGGGCATCTAAATATCATGCCAGGAGCTACTGGCATTATCAGGTCTGGGGGCACTGTTCCCTGCACTACCAGGATCAGGGCATTGCTACTCGGCTTAGCGCTGCACCGATATGCCCCTTTATTCAGTAAGATAGCCCAGGTGCACTATCCGACTGAATATAGCATCCTTAGGGTTGTGGGCAATGGGCAAGGGCAGTGCAAACAGTTGTGCTCTGCTTTGCCCATTTTTGAATATCTGGCCCCTGGCAGTTTTTTCTGTACACTTTATGAGATGCTTGTATTGTCAAAGTTGGAGGGATTACTTGTAATGACCGTGAATTGACTGAAAACAAGGCAAGTCTGGTTAATTGCTTTTTAATGCAGTTTGAACTTTTACTCCTAACTTTGTAATTTTTCACCATTTTGGGCCCAGCTTTTCAATGTTTTTTTGACCCTACTGCATGGACAAGACAGGTGTAATTTTTCAAATCCTCTCCAAAACATGTTTTCAAAGTTATGAAAAAACGTTGAAATTTTTTTATATTTACTCATGACTTTGCTATCCCTTGGCATTCTGACCCCAATTCTCAACACTGCCTCCCCCTCCCCTCCCCATGAACATGACAGGTTTTAGTTTTCAAATTCTGCACAAAACATGTTTTCACAGGATTTTTAGCATGCCAGAGGACAATTTTACTGTGGTAGAGAAAAAGCCTGCAAGCCCCACAGTAAGTCTTGTAAATTGCACAGAATCTGTCAGCACGATGCCACCGTGAATGACAGTGACTGCTATGGCAACAGATGTTCTTATGCCAAAAGTTGCAAACCTGGCAATGAATCAAATTAAAACTGTAAACCTGATGCCCAGTTCATCACGGCAGTTGACAGTTGGAGCTGTAACTGGCATGAAATCGCAACTGTCAAAGACCGCGGCAAATGTCAAGTTCAGTGACACTGACAGCCCAATTGCAAGCACCTCTCGGCACTTAACACTAACCAGTGATGCCACTGATGCGATCGAGGATAGAAAAAATGGAATCAACACAAAAAAGACCACATTCTGGGCCATAAAAGTTTTCGATGATTGAAAAGCAGCAAAAAACTACCGAATCGATTTAAAAACTGCCACCACCACTGAGATCAATGAGGTTTTCCCGTGCTTTTATGTCGAGTGAGGAACACTGAAGGAAAAGAGTATTCCATCAGCAGTTATTGCAGTTTGCTGTATCATCCTTGAATAGACACTTAAATTGATGCAGATTGCAAGGCAAATTAACATCATGACAAATTTGGACTTTAACACAAGTAACAATGTCTTTGTCTCTGTCAGAAAACGTTACCGGAGACAACAAAAAGACGTTTTTAAAGCACTACTCTCCAATTTCAAAGGATGATATAATGTTGCTCAAGAAATCTCCCGTTTTATCTCCTGACACTGCACCTGGCCTTCTAAAAAAAGTCTGGCTAGACATACAATTGTTTATGGCCAGGCGTGCGTAGGAGGGCCTCAAAAGCCTGAAACCTGACAGCTTCATCTTCCTCGTGGATGAGAACGGCGCAAAGTATGTCAGCCTCTCGTTCAACGAGGCAACAAAAAATCGCAGTGACCTATTTGAGCCCAATAAACAGCCTCACAGAGGGTTCATGTATGCTGAACCAAACTCACCACAATGCCTGTTGAAAGTTATAAGAAATATCTTTCTAAACTGCTGCCAGATGCTCCAGCCCTCTATTGTCACCCACGCAAATTGCCGCCACATTTCCTGGACTGCTCAGAAACCTGGTACACTACCCAGCCCATTGGATTAAACTCTCTGTCCACACTCATGACCAAAATAAGCAAAGAGGCATCACTGAGTCAAACTTACACAAACCACTCAATTAGGTCAACAGCTGTTTATTTGCTCTCTGAGGCAGGGCTCCAAAGCCAGAAGTCATGGCTGTAATGGGCGGACACTGCTAGAAGCAAGCCTCGCCGAATTGAGTGCCTCCTGCCAAGATCATAAAAGATGGAGCTCAATACTGGGGAGAAGAATGACAACACACAAGAAACAAAAAAGGGAATGAAATAAAGATAAACACACTGCCACCAGCTGGAGTGATAACACCTTTCAATCAAGGTCCATTTACCTTTAATGGCCCCATGACATTCAGTAGTAAAGCTACCAACTTTCCAAGGCTTAAAACTGACGGTCCATCCTGACCATGACCCCCCACCGTGTCACTCCCATGGGCACCGCCACAGACAGCACTGTACACACTCAATTAAATGTTGCTCTGGCCATTCCACCCTACAGTAACACCAGTAGCAAACATCCAGATTACAACAGTACATCATTCTGCTGCAGCAAGTTCCAAATCATGATGTACAGAAAGTTCATTAGAAGCAAACCTGCGTTAAATTGTGATCAGACATTCGAGCTGCATGTATTGCTCCTCCTGACAGTCCTACCCAACTCGTTTACACTCACCTCATTTGCTGAGTAAACTTCACTTCAGTGACTCCCACCATCACACCAGATTGTTTTCACACATTTCCCTACAGCTGATCAGGTTTGGGTACCTTAGTTCACTGATGCCAGTCTCTTTCTGTCTGGAGACTCTCTGGCAGGCAGACGTCCACATGTGCTTGTTTGCACTACTACACAGTCTAGTCTAACAGGAAGGAACATGCTTTACTGTGCCCCACTGACATGCTTGTGGTGCAACACAAGCTAGGGGTTGAAATGGCAAACTGCTGTCCAGCCCAAGCAGCGCCACAGTGATGCTGGAAATAACTGTCACTGACGGATTAGCAGTCAAAAAAAAAGGGACAAAACTGGGACAAGTAAGAAAACCAGGACAACAGCGACATTTTGCAAAACTTGAGGGGACACCAGGACATGCTGCCTAAAAATAGGGACTGTCCTGGGAAAATAGGGACTGTTGGTAGCTTTATTCAATGGACCTGTGAATTTCATTACTCCAAGTGATTTTTCCTTAAACAGAAAACGATAAAAGAAATGTAAAAAATTAAATGGTTCTTGCTCAAATACCCACTCCACTTTCCAGTTGTTGTTCTATCCCTCCCCTTTGCCCTTCATTCTATGCAGAACTACTTTATGCTGAGTAGTAATTTTCTCAGCAAAAATAAAAGTTTTTATGCAGCTAACTTTAAAGTTGTCCTTGCTTTATTTACCCAAAAAATGCATGACAATTTTATAAGCGCAATAATACATTCCGGGGTGTGCATGGAAACATATTTTCCACGCTCACCTGTCAAGCCTTGTTGCTTACCCATACGTACGCACCACCCTGCACACGCATCATCCTTACTTCAACATTTTATAGCTCCTGTCACTGAAGTTCTGCACAGGTCCGTGAGGCGAACGGCTCGATTCGTGACGTCACGCCGGCACCATGGTAACGTGTGAAGCTGTAGCGACAGGAGCTGGCCTTGGGGCGCTGCGTGAATGGGAGCTGGAGGCTGGTACTGAATGCCGAGGTTTTGTATTGCAGCTTTTCCAGCCCTGCTGACGTTAGACACGAAGGCAATGAGTCGCACTCCGGACGCCAGAGCGAGGTAACCAGCAATTGAATGAAAAGGGGAGGGACGTTGTTTGTAGGGTAACACGTAGGAGTAATATTCAGACTTGGCGAGCTGTACTGTGGCTTGAGAAACTCAGGAAAATGCAGGGCTCTGATCGAGGCCTACCGCCTTTTATATGTGTTGCTATATTTTTGGATTGGGGACCATTGTGCAATGTACCTCAGTAAGCTAGCTAGTTCACTTTCTATGTGATGGCGTAGCTGGAGCTTCTGAATATGTCTGCGGGCTATATCCTCAGAACTTCAGTTTATACATTTTTAGAGCTGCATTGTTTAAAAGTTTGAACTGCATAATTTACTTTCCAAGTACCCATTTCCTGCTTCTCTGTTTTACGTTTCTTTATGTTTGATTCTGATTTTTATGGGGGCGTCAGTGTTGCCCACTTAGCAGCAGGGTTCCTAATGCTACAAACATTACAGGGAAATTTACTTGCATCAGAAGCACAGGGCAATTCAGTGCCACAGAACATATTGTAACACAGTTAAACACAATCAATTTGCCTGAGTTGCAGGGGAGATGCCTAGTCAGTCTGCTATGCCCGACATTGCATCCCCGCAAAAAAAAAATCGAAATCTTATCTTTCTTTGCCTTAATTGGTGTAGTACTGCATTATTTCCTTCCTATACTCTGGTCCTTTTGAAATCACCTTGATGTTGGTAGTCACAGTCAGGCGCTCTCCCACAGTTGAAGGGTGTTAACTCGGAAGTACTGTGATAACAGATTGCAGCGAGTGTGCCTGCTAAATGTGACATAAAGTCTGCAAACTATTACAGGCATTGTGCTGTGGCAGATTAGAATAACAGTAGAGGCTACTACAGTTCACCTAAAAGATTTATGCTGTCCTTCCTTAATTTGCATTACTAGTATTATCCCAGGACCATGCAGCTAAGGTGCAACATCTTTTATTTATTTATTTTTATTTATTAAATTTTGATAACCGGGTAAGCCCCCTGGGTCCTGAAGGTCCCTTTTTCAGGGGCGACCTGGGGAATTAGATGGAATAATACATGGGGTAGCATACAACACAGGTACATTACACTAGTCAGCGAGGAATATAATACATAGTAGATTTTCAGCAGTTACATTTAAGAGGTAAGACATAGTAGCTTTTTAGAAGTTAACATTTCTTGGGTAATTTCTACAGATGGGGTGCAGTGCTATATAGATGAGGTGCAGTGATAGTCGCTATTTCCATATGACGGAAAGGGGTGGGCTTCCACTTAGGAGCCTCTCACTTTAGCAGTTGCATATGGAGGTGACCATCATATGAGCCTTCAGTCTTGTGCGGAAGGTGTGGCTAGAGGTAGCATCCTGAACACCAGGGGGCAGGGAGTTCCATAGGGTGGGCGCTGTGATGACGAACGACTTACCCCCTGCCTTGGTTCTAACCATTGGCACTGCGACGAGGGTTCTATCCGTTGTTCTGAGGAGCCTAGGGTTTCTCTTTTGGGCAATGAGTCCAGTGAGGCTGGGAGGAGGGGATGAGCTGAGTAGTTTATGAGTGTGGCAGAGTAGGGGGTATTGGAGCCGGGCCTCCCAGGAGGGCCAGTTTAGTTGGGACAGAGTGTCACAATGGTGAACCCAGGAGCCGGATAGGGTGGCGTAGCGAGCCACCTTGTGATAGAGAACTTGTAATCTGTTCATCTCTTGTTTGGCAGCTCCCTGTATCACCGGGGCTGCATAGGAGAGGGTAGGGAGGAGGATGCTTGTGGCGATGGAGGCCCTGGCCGCGGGTATCAACTGGTCTTTCAGCCTATACAAGGTCCGAGTTTGGCGTGAATATTTTTGTTACCTGGTCGGCTGTGATCCTTGAGGGAGAAGCACTGATCCAGGGTGAGGCCAAGGTATTTTATTGCTGTCCTGCTTTCACTCACTGCTGGGTGGCCTGAATCAATAACACAAGTTGCTCGTGATCATAAATTAAGGGGTCTGGTGGGATTTTAATATGGGTCATCCAGTTCCCAAGCCTGTGTTCTAGCCACTAGACCATGCTGCTTCTGAAAAAGAAATACTATAGAGGGTAATCTATGGGTAATAGTGCTTCATAAGTTGTTTTTTTTTTAACCACCTGAGGTGTGTGTGTGTGTGATACCACAAATACCACAAGACTGATAGTTGAGTGGTGTATTCGAGTATCACACAGCAAGGTTTATTTATTTTTTTAACAAAAAGGTTTTCACTGTACTTCTCCATAGAGGCATAATACATTGAACTGTAAACAGCGTCAGGAGCTCGGGGAAAACTTTAGCTGGATAAGCTTGCTTACGTCGGCATGCCTGCGCATATCGGATATCGTTGTCTGTATAACGTGGGTGGGCCCTAACCTCTTCAGTTTCCCACCATACATGAACAGAGTTCTTAAACATTCACCAACTTTTGGGCTGGCCCACCAGTCATGCACAGAGAAGCGGGGGAGCGAAGCAAAAACTGCCCACCACACAGCTAGTTAGGGTACTGATATAAATACCAGACTCCATAGGTAGTGCCATGCCAGGTAGCTGAAGGCAAAGGTCCACCACACCGTGGTGGAGAAAAAGGACTGGCTCTGTGAAGAAATTATTGAAGATCTACTATTACTGGTAGGTAACAAACCTGTCTTCCTTGAGGTTATCTCCAAAATAATTGGACAATTTCCAAAGAAAACCAACCGCAACTGGATAGCTGGTAAAAACAGTGGACTGACCCCTTAGGAGATCAGGCCTTGTAAGACAGCCAGGTCAAACCCAGCCCTCCATCTGGAGATCAGATCCAGATTGTAATGCTCATTAAAAATGTGGTTCCTGGGCTGTGTAGCAGTCCTGCAAAATGGGGTGTAGCCAGGGATTTCAGATCTGCACACCGAGTGGACTCACTGCTACCCTTCTGCCCCTTGTTAGGGTGAGCTGTCCCCCCAAGGGTGTAGCCATGCATGGGTAAATACAAATGCCATGCATTGCTCCCTAAGACACCCACATACCAGCCCAGAGCCTATAAAGTTGTATTGTCCTTGGGATGCAAAGACAGTATTAGTGACCAGTCATTCTAGTTTAGACTCCTATGAATAAAATTGCAGAAAAGGTCATCATTTCCTTTGTTAGTTTTCATGGAAAAAGGAAGCAGTTCAGAGCCTGTTGCTACCCACCTTAAATAAAACTGCACACCATGGGTGCTTGGTGCACTGCCTACACCCGTAGGCAGTGTGAAATGTGCAGCTGAATCAGACCCAAACAAGCCTCTGAGATTGCTATGCCCCTAGTGGCATGCCCTGTAACAACAGTACCAGGTACTGTAGGCCCTGTCAGACTTACCTGTAGCAGAACAAACTGCAAGAGGAGATCCTTCTGGAGAGGCACTGCTTTGAAACTGGCTTACTCCTTGTACCAGGATCAACGGAAACTTAACAGCTGAGAAGATTGGGCATTGTCCTTGGTGTGGTCTAAGTAGTACCAAAGGATTCTGTTGTCATTCTAAAGAGTGCAGCAGCACTCATCTGGGGTTGACTCTGAGGGAAGGAAAGGATACAAGCAAATCAAGAGACTAATTAAATGTGAAATCAGACACCACCTCAGGCAAGAATTTAAGGTGACTATGCAAAAGATTCATGAACCAAGGCCTATTGTCCTGACACTCACCTGGCCAAGGTACAGTGGCAACCACTGATATTAGTATAGTAACGATGTCATTAATTATGGCTAGCCATGGCTAGATATGTCAGTTAAGTAATGGAGATTAAAAGTTTTGGCTGGTTATTGTCATTGATGGCCCTGGCTACCACTGTAATAGTGACAAGGAATAAAATCTTCCAGGACAGATGTTCCATGTCATAGGAAGATGCAGGTTTGAAAGGGGCTTTCATTAGAGATTCGAGTTCAAGGTTCAGGTCTGAAACCAGAACAAGTTTGCGGAGTGGTGGTAACATGCAACAGAACTTCAGGAACTCTTAGACTACATTCAGCTGGGCCATAGTCTTGCCTCAGTGGGGGCATAAAAAAGATGAAATGGCTGACAGGTGCATCTTAACAGAGGAGTACTGCAGTCAGAACTGAGATCCTATTGTTATTATTAAAACTGATAGAACATTTTGTTTTTTTATGAATGTTGGATATAGTCTTTGGATTAGGGTTACCACCTGTCCTGAGTTTCGCAGGATAGTCCTGATTTGGGCAGATGTGTCCTTTAAAAAAAAAACATGAAAAAATACTACATGTCCTGACTTTTTAGTAAAAAATAGATTTTCTAACTTTCTACTAAATCTTGTAGAAAACTAGAGTACCTGAACTAAAATACATTAAAATGATATGAAACCATAGAAGCAACCAAGAAAGTACAATACTTAGTCTTAATTCTGATTATATAGAGAAAACAAGTCTGTTGCACTGGTCAAGGTTATGACCTGTCTTGCGAAAAATCATGTTTCAATAAGAATTGTGCCATTTTGGGCTTCTTAAAAGGTGGTAACCCTGCTTTGGATGAGTCGAAGTGAGCACACTGAATTTTTTAATTTTATTGTAGCATGTTTTTGTCCTGACTGTGTGGTCATTATGATATTGTATGTATAATTCCTGATGATTTTGTTTAACACTTAAATAAACTTTAAATTGAAAGAGGAGGTAGTCCAGAACCTCTGCAGAGGGAAATGAGGGTCCAGAGATGCCACTTGGCACCATGCAGTGAAACACTTCCACTTCCATGGTATAGGGTGCCTGGTGAGGGTTTCAGCAACAAGCAGAACAGCCAAGACCTTGGTTGAGACCTGAACTGAGAGAGCTCTACATCCTCAGGAGTCAGACAGGTAGCCACAGGGATTGCGGTTCCAAATGCAGCAGCATGCATTTGTTCTGGGACAAAAAGCACAGCTGGAGGGGCATTGGAAACCAAGCCTAACTGCTGTCTCCCACAGCAGTGGAGACCAGATCTAGTTATGATACAAACATATGAACATAAGAAAGGCCAGCAGAAGAAAGCCCAAAGGTCTGTCAAATCTGTTCAAGTGCAGAGCTCATGTGCATGTGCTACATGTTGCTCCATCCCTGTGCCCCTGTCACTTGGACCTTCCCATTGAACCTGTCTCGCTTTTAAATACCTCTCCTGAACTGTGATTTACAATGTGGATGACAAGGTGCCACCAGTATCAGTCTGGCTGGTATCTGCCTTAGCTTGGTTCAGACCCTCAGAATTAGAGGAAGAAGCGGTATAGAGGAATCTTCCTTTACTGACAAAGGGACAGGTTGTTGTGTCAAGAAATTCCACACCCTGGAGCAAGTGAGCAAAAAGCAGCAGTTTTATGTTGTGTGCTTTGCAAAAGGTCCATCTCTGGCCTTCCCTCCTGTTTGGCTATGGTCTAATTCAACTGCCATTCATGGGGCAGAACCACTGGACAGCAACAAATGAATCTGTTCTCTCTGACTACCCTGCCATTCCCACACCCCTATTGCCTCTTGGCACAGAGGGTAGGAATGTGTGTGCCCCATTGTTTGTTCAGGTAGTACACCACATTCTGATTGTCTGACTGTATCAGAAGAGACATCGCTGAGTCTGAGAGGCCAGCGCAACGAGTCCATACAGAAGTGCTCTCATTACCAGCAAGTTTATTTGAGGTCTTGTTCCAGTGTGGTGAGGGCCTAGGTAGGTGCACCACCCCAGGTTGGAGGCATCCTTGGTGAGGGTCACCTGTGGCTGAAGTTGTAGAAAGAGAGAACCCACAAGCAGGTGATCCCTATCCTGCCACCACAGCAAGGCATCCCTTGGTGCATGACAAACAGCAGTCAGATGGTCTAGTAACTGTGAGGCCTAAGACCATAGAGCTTGTAGTAACTACTGAGAAATCCTTATGTCCAGTCGAGCAAGAGGAACTCTGAATATGGAGGCTGCCTTGAGGCCCGGGAGGCAGAGCATGACAAGGGGCCAAAACTTGGTCACTGTGGTACACCAAGGCAGCTTATGCCACTAAAGGTGAGGCCCTGTCCTCTGTGAGACTGGCCCTTGTCTGAACTGTATCTAGGACTGTCCCTCTGTACTGGAGCTTTGAACAAGGAACTAGAACAGACATTTTCACATTTACCAGCACTCCCAGACTTTTTAGCAGTTGTCTGGTGCAGTGCAAAGTATACTTCACTCTGGCCACTGAAGCTGTCTTTTGGAGTCGGGTCGACCAGTAACAGGAAGGCATAGAGTTTATCCTAGTGTAGTGCTGCTGCCACCACAGCAAAGCATCTAGTAAATAACACAGCACTGATGAGGATTTATACTGGCTTCTGATGCATGGAACACACGGTTAAGAAGCATACTGCCTTGAAGACCCTTCAAACTGTTGACAATGTGGCTCAGTTCTCTCCAGATGCAGTTCTGATACGTGATCAGGCACAATTGATTGTTGGAAATATGCAGGCGAGGGAGATTGAGAAGTAACGTTCAGCTTGCCCACACTGTCCAGTTTTCTGGATTTATTATCTGGAGGTCTGGTACTCTTCCCCGATACCTCTCATGTGCAGCCATGATTACAACTGAGTCAGAATCTGGCTATGTAAAATTATACTTTTTATCCCAAGGGCAAGATGGTGCTTGTCTGCCTTCCTAGGGTGCCTGACAATTATTGGGCCTGTGCCAGGCAGTTGAGATGGTACCTCCTGGAGCAACTGAATAGGAGGGACGACCATTGAGGAGGCAGTTTCTGCCACCAAAAATTACACAGATTAGTTTTTGAATAATCTTCTTCCTCCAAAGATAAGATTAAAGTCTCCTGGATCTGCCTCATTTATGCATGAAAGGTAGGGTTCTTGGGAGGAGAATGGGGCCTGTACAGGACTGTATCTTCCTCCTGAGGATACAGTTGAATGAGCTAAATCTTCCTGCTTCAGAGGGTGGAGAAGATAGGGGTCCCTTCCAATCCTCCTCCTCATCATAGAAGGCAGGCTTGTACTCTCAACTCTTCTTCCATCAAGAGAGGGCTGAGTAGTCTCAGACTGAGGAGGAGGGACCTGGGAAGGAGCAGTAGGACCATCTGGCAACACTAGAGTGTAGTGGGAAAAGAGTGACCTGTGGCAGGCTAGGCAGAGTAATCTCCAAATGAAAGCAAGAATTCTCCCAATAATGTGCCAAGAGCAGCCATGGTGGCTTAAGCCATCGATGGAATAGGACTGCTCCATCACCAGCATTGATGGGACTGCTCTTTTAGATAGTTTCTAAGATGGTGCTTGAGGAGGCAGTTCCGAGGTGCCAGTGGGAGGCTGTAGAACCTCAGCTGTTGGATCCAAGCCTTTAGCAGGATGGGGTTCTGGCCTTGCAGAGGCTGAACCTGCCTGTTTTGCCAGTGTATGGATGAACCTTTCAACTTTCCATCCCTTTAGAAAGCGGCAGTTTGGATCGCCGTCAGATGGGGGGGGGAGCAGGATTGACTCACCAAGCAGGCTCAGTTTTGTCGGCCAGGTTGGTTCTCCATTAATGATGGTGAAAACTCAACCTGATGACAGCCCTCATCAGTGACCCTGGCATCAATTTATGTGGTGAAGTCACACCTGTTTTTCGATGTTGACTACTGTATTTCTGCTTTGCCAGTGTCCATGACAGATTTGGCAACTAGCGGGCATTGAAGCAGTCTTAAAGCACGGTAAAACTTCTCTTCTGCATCTGTGTGTAGCTTGGTTGAAACCCTGGCAAACGTAGTTATTCACTTTATGGGACAGGTCCAGACATTACATACACAACTTCTGGACGTTCTTGTGCTAAATTGGGTTTCTTCAGTGACAGTGGCGAAACTGTGTCTTAATTGGCCATGACATGCTCCAGCGATTGATTCCTAAAGTAGCAACTGCCTGAGGGGAAAAAACCTCAGCCTGTGAAAATACAGTGATGGAAAAATAGCTTTCACTGGTCTGAACTTTACTGTCTCAATGGCGGATGAAAACTGAAATGGTTGGGAGCCTGCCCAAGTTATATTGGTGGTGTGCATTTCTGTACATGGACGTGGGTGGCCCCATCCTGCAAAAGCTTCCTGTGAGGTTCTGAAGCTGACAGCTTATAGTCGGTGTATTATGGCTCTATGGAGATGCCTCGAAGAAGATCTGAAAAGTACAGTTTGCCAGCAGGTATTATGTCCTAACGCTGTGCCGTGTGTGAGAGCAAGGCAGTTCCATCACACACACTAGTGTGTAGCGGAGGAAATTTCAAGCACTGGTTTCATGTTGTAATTGACCCTAACCAGTAATTATTAAATAATGTTTGGGAAGAACTGAATGATGTGACACACCTATTTAAATCAAGGATGGATGATGAGATTTAGCAGTGTGATTTAATATTTTAAAAAAAAAAAAATTCAAATTTTGTTTAAAAATAAGGAGCTGTGCCCCAGCTCCTCTATAATGTGTTAATCAAATTAATAGTATAATTTTAACCAATAAAAATAAAAAGTAGCATTGCATCTCACAAAATTTGCACTGTGCATGAGTACTCATTATGAGGCTTGGGTACAGTCCACAGCTCCGTTTCGAAAAAATCAGAAAATGATTTTGATATTTACACATTGTAAACGTCTTGAGTTGATATAAAAAAGGAAAAGACAAATGCTTCCCAGGTAGAGCAGTTATGTGACAAACTACTGTGAATTCAAAGGACAATGTCACCCCCCTTAGGCCTCAAAATATCCCTAGTTTAAAAACCATGTGTTAGGATTGATAACATTTTGTAGACACTGCTGATGTAACTGGAATTTTGATTCTGATTCCTTTTTCTTTTAAGAAGCAAAAAACAGACTGCTCACCATACTCTTGTTACCCTACAGAAACATGTTTGTTTACATTCCTTAATCAACTCCCACTGCATCTTCCCTAGACTTGGGAACACTCCCATCACAGTCTAGCCACTCATGATGCAGTGGGAGGAAAGGAAACTACTGCATAAGCTGCTGCACTGTATGTGGGTGTTCCTAATGTTCAGGGTATGTGCAATAAGAGTAGATCAAGGATTTGAAACAGAACAAGGTTGGGTACAAACTATACCATTAGCACGCATTTTAGTTCTAATAAGAAAAAAGACAGAAAATCAGCGACATCAATGAATTTTGGAGAAGGTAAGCACTTGTAAAGTGTGAGTTTAAACTACAAATAATATGATGGAAAAAAGATAGTGTTCCTTTAAAAGCAAAAACTGGTATCCTCTCTTTTAAGAGAACACTGGACGGCACTAAAAAGTGCAGATACTTTTATTGGGGTTGGGGGGGGAGTGCATAGGAGCTGTTTCAAACAGTATTGCAGCCCCAGGAACCACTGCTGTTTCTCTTCAAAACCTATACTTTATCAAGAGTAATACTACCTCACTCCCCTACTGCCCACTTAGGCATAGCTGGGGTCCCATACTTAAGCACCCATGGGGTGTCTGTAATCCATGCTTCAGCCAAATCTACTTTACAGAAGTGGAATGTTACATACAGTAACATTTGTCACTTTGTTGTGTCTCAAAACTGCCCGTACCCATCACTGCACGTTATAGCGGGGATGGCTTCCTCCTGCTGCCATGCGTGACCTAACACTAGGAGGGTAATCTTTAACATTTTTGCACAAGTCCCCCCCCCCAACTCAGTCACAAGCCTTCTCCAGTCCCCTCGTTGGTGCCTGTCCACTTATATACACTAGTCTAGACCTGCTGATCATACCCAGAAGTAGGACGTGTCTGGAGGCATTTCATTCTCTGTCATTGCTCCCAAGCTATATGACTCCATAGTGGCTGATCTGTGTCAGACTGTGGCCTCCTTCAAAAATAAACTGTAGCCATCTCCTTAAGTCTTCTGTATATTAACAAAAATGAACAGAGAGGCGGCTACATGAAAGGATCACTGGAGCCACCATGAAAAATCAAACAATATGCAAGTGGAATGGGGCTACAATGGTTCAGTGAAAAAAGACTATTTAGCTTGATCAAAGTTAAAAAGGCATATTTATTATTCCTTGTAAAACATAGCAGCAGTACCCCTCACCAGATGCCAAACGTTTTCACATTGTTCTGATGCTTTCTCAAGGCGTGTTCAAGGTATCTTCCTGTGCCTAGCTTACTAAATTGATGATTTTTTGTTTGGTTAAGTATTGCTATGAGTTCTTAAAGTTTTGTTTGCTCTTTATGCTATAATGGTTTGTCTCGCGATGTCTTAATTGTCAAGTTATTTTTGACAGGCTTGCAGGTCAAGTGTTTGGCCGACATTTCCAGTGTCATGTAATCTTCTAAATGTTTCTGTTTACTCATGTAAATGCCATGTAATCTTTTATATATTTTGTTTATCGGTGTAAATGCCTTGTTTTGTACGTGTTTATTGACTTTGACCTCTTGTAACCTCCTGGGGCGTGCCTGAAAATAGGCATTTAAATGTCTAGTGCACCCACCTGGTTAACAGAAACTAAATAGATAAATAATACATACTTGTAACACTAAGCTCCTTTGAGTTTGCTTTTTAATGGTTTATAACCATGCTTCTATTTTGAGATGATCCATACCATACTGGAGTCGAAATTGGCACCGTGACACTAGACAGATGCTGGCAGATTTTTATATTGGGCTAGTAAAATCTTCCTTCGACTAGCCCTACTGGCTTGTTTTGGAGAAAGTAGCATTTTCAATAAGTTCACCCTTAGGCAACTGAAAAGTTAGGGGAACCAGAAGATTCCCCAGTCACTGACTCTCCTGGCTAGTGGCTGCAGAATTTAGTTTAGTACCCTGCTGTGGCTAGTCAGAACATTTACCAGGAAGGGACTACAAAGCTGAAACTATCGAGTTTCAAGAGGCATTCTAGTGGAAGTGTACAGGGGAAGATGTAAATTAACGAGACTTGGCTGGCACCAGTGGTCTCAGTAAGCTACTGATTTTCCATTTTCCCAAAATGGCCAAATCCATTTTACAGAATTTTAAAATCCTTTTTATTTTCCTCCAAATTGAGTGCAAATCTGCATGTTTTAAACTAAAAGTGTGATACAAAATGGGTGTTTACACAAATTTGTTGTCAAGTGTTGTGCAAACTGTTTTAATAGAAAAAGGTATCATAATGGTGTTTAAAATGGTAAATTCCATTTGAATCCTGATTTTCCATTTCTTGTGTAGTTTATGGGTCTGTTTGGAGGGCCTCTTACGGATTTAAAAGTGTTGCCTCACATGCTCTTAGGACCAGAGGACTGCCAGCCAAAGGTGAGCAGTCCTGTGGTCCTAGGACTCAGAGACAACCCTCCTAGATCCATAAGAGGCCCTCAAACGGACCCTCAAAAGTATTATAGATAGCTAACTGCATTTAAATAAAAACAAATTCCTTTAAGATGCTGATGGCATGTGTGGTCAGTGAGAAGTCCGTTACAGTGGCTCAGCGTGTGAGGTACTCTTACAGTAATAAGAGTTCCTAACGTACAGCCGAAGAGAGGGCTGTGATTGGTCAGTGATGCCTCCACAATCTGTTTTTTTTATATATATACAAGGTAAAATAAAGTGGGCGTATATAGTGAGTAAAGATAGAAGGATAGTGTTACTGCTCTTCTAATGTATTTGCTGAAAAACAGTTCAAAGTGGGAACCCCTTGGTCACAGTGCAAGTAGTGCAGTCCTCCACTGTGGGCCAGGAGCTACCAGGGCTTATGAACTGTAAATAAGCTGACCCAGCTGTTTTGGCAAGCTGCCCATCCTCAGCGCAGTGTTTAGTTCCAATACTAGGTAGCTTGTCATTGCTTTGTGGCCACAGTGTGGAATCTGCCACACACTGATGAATGCTGGGAACCCCATGGCATCCAGCAGTACCTCCAGCAGGTGGCTCTGTTAAGAGTGGAGCTGTGCAGCAGAATGAGGTCATCCCTTGGATGCACTGGAAGGCGATGGTGACCTGTCTGGTGAAGCGGTGGCTGTCATGGCAGGTGCTGTCTGATTTGATGTAGTGCTACAACTTGAGCTCATAGAGCAGGGACTGCAGGACACGGGGCAGCTGAAGGGAGTCCCAGGCATGCCTGCTGTGGTTGGTTGCTGGGCTTTGCAACTGGAGGTTACAGGTGAGGGCATGCTGTGGAGGTCTGGCAGCGGTTGCGGCAGCAACTCCCACACCGGCCGTGAAGAATGGCCAACATGGTGATGCCAAAGCTGTGTTGTTGCAGGGAGCAATACAGTAATATGAGTTTGGTACAGATTTATTACTGGTGTTCTCTGTAAGACTCGTTTCTTCCTGGATGCACCTGGAAATTAGCGTCGACTTAGTGTACATTTCTGGACAAAATTCTAGCCCCAAGAACTAAGTAAGTATTAATCACTGATGAAGGTGGCATCTAATAGGGAGTTAATGCATGGTTGAGACCCGTTTGTGGCATGAGGGCCGGAGGACAGGTGCATACAGCGGTCCAACCATCATTAACTCCCCATTAGATGCCACCTTTCGGGAGAGATTAATGCACTTGTAACATGGTCTCACATACGGATTTATATCTCCTATATATGTTTTTGGTGATACAGTACATTACACAATCACACTAATAAAGCTTCTCACTTATTTTTACTCTTACTTTGAAAATTCTGAATGAACCTCTCTTTCATACATATGTTTTTTTTTTTTTTTTTCTGCTTTTTATAGTGGTACAATTATATATTTCTCAACGATTGGGATACATTTTATTGATTTCTTAGCGACTGCTCATTTGATATTCTTACTAGGCTGACCGCGATGTTGCTCGTTTTCTAGTTCGCCGTCTATCTGTCTCTCTCATTTGCATACAGAAATCGTGCTTTACATCGCTCTCATTCTACTTTTTTGGGTACTCACACTTTGTTTCTACAGCTCTGTTCCTTTCTCTTGTCAGATTTCTCCAGTCTCTCTGCTATGTTCTGAGTCTGTGTTTGCTCCTGCATAATTACAATTACCAGTCCCATAGACCGTAACACTGTTAAACTGAAATGTGTTTCCGCATGTTCCCTCTCCTGCTCGCTGTTCCGGTCTGTTGGATCCTCTCTCCCTCAGTACTTCAGGTCCAGCTTGCTGCATTCTGTCTGTCTCACCTGCTCTGTGGTCGCCACTTTGCAATATTTTAATTTCTTGCTGTGTACTGCCTCTTTCTCCATCTGACATCAGTATCTAATGCGTCCTCAACCTAAACATTGTTTACATTTCTCCATATCTAACTTTCCCTTCCTCGTTCTACCTTTCACCTAGTCCCTCTCTGATATTTCTCCACTGCTCCTCTACTATGCGTACTTGCCATTTATAAACTTGATGGCTTCTATTTCTTGTCTTCCATATTTGACACACTGCTCGTTTCCTCCCGTGGCTGCTTTATGTGTTTCACAAGCAACACGGCATTATCTTCTCATAATGCCGTGTTGCTCCTGTACCACCTGAACCTATTGCTCCTTTCGGCTTTCTTTCCTCGACTGCTACAGTTTTTCCCATGTTACAAAAATGCTTATACGCGGAGAATATCAAGGACTCTTTGGCAACATCAGCACAACTGGAAATGAGATATTGCATTTCAGCTGGGATATGCTGGGTAAATAAATTGTTAAAAAAATGTTGAAGATCTTGTAAACTAACCAACAGCTGTTTGATCTACTAGGGTAACACCTATAGACTAGAAGGAACCTCCATGGTTGAGGAGATTCCAGTGGCATACCCCAGCCAAGTCTCATTTTTATAATCTCCTTGAGCAACTCCATTACTTTATGTGGGAAGTGTTGGAACTTTCACTACCATGATTTAAAGAATAGCTGGTTGAACCAGCTATAAAAACAGAAGGACCATCATAGGTTTACAGACACACACACACACACACACACACACAGTTTTGTTTGGATTGGAAAACAACACAGAAAAACCAGCACAGGCTCAGGTTGCCAGATGACCCCTGCCCTTCCTCAGTATGTTCAGTTTTTATTTTACAGTTCTTCTCCATTTGCACAAACAGTTGTGCAAATCACATTTCTAGGCAGTTGTCCCAGGGCAGACACTAGTCCAAAATGTAGTTTTCAGTGGAATTTCCTATTTTTCTAACCCAAATTATCCATATCGGGGAGATGACTAACCAGGTGCCAGCAGACCCACAGTCTAGTAGAAAAATAGTAGAAGTAGTAAAACATTTTATTCATTATGAATAATGAATTGGTTACTCAGCTGAGTCGAAACTCATTTTCAGTGAGATCTATTAAAATACCGCATACATCAAATTCAGTTCCATGTACAGTATTGGGTAAATACAAAATTTGACGACATACAAATATGCAAACATGCACATAATACTTCAATAGTACATACATATCATACAATATAATATTGCACTATCTCACACTATCGGGCAGCAATGAATCATGCTTCCCAGTCATTTGCCCCGCCCCCCGTCTCTGGGCTTACTTTCCAGACCATGTTCCCCCCTCTTCCACAGTCCTAGGGACAAGGCTGGAAATAATTTTTTGGGTATGGCTGTCCAAGGGACAGGTAAAATGTAAATGTTACCTGTTCCACCGAATTTGTACCCATCCAGTCAGTTTTTAGGTAAATTTGGAAAAGGGTTTAATTTCCAGAGTCCACCTCCCTGTTTCCTTTGTCTAATTGGCAGGGTAAGTTGTTATTTTGACCCCTGTCTACCACCTTAGACACACAGATATGTAGATACCGTCTGCAGATAAGGGTTTATGTCCCACCCAGTCTGCCCATTTAAGCTTGTAAGTTCACGTTTTGTTTTCCTAGAATTCTGTTGCCCCTTACCTCTGACCTGCAGAATTCCCTTATGTCTATCCTTTGCATTCTTAAATCCTGTGATTGTTTCAGCCCCCACTACTTCCTCTGGCAGGGTGTTCCACTTGTCAACCACCCGTTCTGTGAATAAATTCTTCCTCATGTTTCCTCTGAATCACCCTCCCTCCAACTTCATCCGATGCCCTCTAGTCCTGGAACATCTTTCTCGCCGAAAAATAGTGTATTCCTGCACCCTGTTCCTCCCTGTAAGATATTTGTATGTCTCTGTCATATCCCCTCTTTCCCTCCTCTCCTCCAGGGAGTACATATTCAAGTCCTTCAACCTGTCCTCATAGGACTTGTGATGCAATCCATGTACCATCGTTGTTGGCTCCTCTGAACCTTCTCTACCCTGTCTTTGTCCTTACTTAGGTAAGGACTGTACACTGTAGGTGGGGCCTCACTAGTGTCTTGTATAGTGGAAGTATGATCTCCCTTTTTCTGCTGGTGATGCCCCTGCCTATGCATCCCAGCATCCTATTTGCTTTACCTGCTGCCTTGTTGTACTGTTTCCCTACCTTGAGATCGTCAGAGATGATAACCCCAAGATCCCTTTCCTGCTTGGTGTATGCTATATCCTCACCCCCAACTGATATGTTGTTCCAGGGTTTTTGTGTCCTACATGCATTATTCTGCACTTCCCTGCATTGAACCTCAACTGCCAAACCCCCGACCATTCTTCAAGCTTCTGCAGGTCCCTCCTCATTCTGTCCACACCCTCTGGCATGTCCACTCTGTTATAGAGCTTTATGTCATCAGCGAACAGGGAAAATCTGCCTTCTAGGTCCTGCGCAATGTCACTGATGAAGACATTGAATAGGGCCGGTCCCAGCACTGATCCCTGTGGTACCCCACTAGTCACTCTTCCCTCTGTGGAGTGACAGCCATTTACCACCACCCTCTGTGTCCTGCTGCCCAGCCAGTTACCTACCCGTTGCACTACTGTCCTGCCCACTCTCATATTCCCCAGTTTGTTTAATAGCCTTCTATGTGCCACTATGTCAAAGGCCTTGCTGAAGTCCAGATAGGCCACATCCACTGCCTTCCCCTGATGCACCTCCCTTGTCACCCAGTCTAAAAATTCAGTGAGGTTGGTCTGACACGACCTCCCCCTGGTGAAACCATGCTGCCTTGTGTCCTGTAGTTCGTTGGCAACCAGATGTTCCACCAGACTCTCCTTCAGTAGTGCTTCCATGATCTTCCCCACTACCGAGGTGAAGCTGACTGGTCTGTAGTCCCCTGCTTCCTCTTTGTTCCCGCATTTGTATAAGGGGACTACATCTGCTGTCCTCCAGTCTTTGGGTACCTCCCCTGTTTCCAGTGATCGGCTAAACAGGATTGCCAGAGGTTCTGCCACCACCTCTCTTAGTTCTTTTAGGACCCTGGGGTGCACCCCATCTGGCCCCATTGCTTTATCAACTCTTATTCCTTCCAGCTCCTTCAGGACCCTTTCTCATGTAAAGGGATTTATGTCCATTTCTGTCCCCTTCCCACCCCTTGTACTCCCTCCAGGCCCATTACCCTCCTCTTCCTCAGTAAAGACTGAGCAGAAATATCTGTTCAGTATGTCAGCTTTACTGTTGTCATCCTCCACGTGGACCCCGTCCTCCCCCTTCAGTATCACTATCCCTCCCATTGCCTTTCTTTTTTCATTTATATACCTGTAAAAGGTTTTGTTCCCTCTATCCACTGATTTTGCAGTGCACTCTTCTGTCTGAGGTTTGGCTTCCCTTACTGACCTCCCTGCCTCCCTTTGCTTCTCCTGGTACTTCTCCCTATCCCCTTCTGCCTACATCTTTTTGTATTGCCTGAATGCAATCTTTTTGGCTTTCACTTTCACCGCTCCCTCCTTGGAAAACCATAATGGCCTCCTCTTCCTTTTCCCCTTGCTAACCTGCTTAATGCATAATTCTGTTGCTTTTGTAATCCCCATTTTAAATATTGCTCACTGTTCCTCGACCCCTTATTCCCGCCTCATTCCCATTAATGCCTCTTTCAAGCATCTCCCCATTTTCCCAAAGTCTACCCCACTAAAATCCAGGATACGTGTTTTTGTGCAGTTTGGTTCTGCTCCTTCTGTGATTTCAAACCATAGTGACTGGTGGTCACTGTTCTCCAGGTGCTCTCCCACTGTTACCCCCATCACACTGTCCCCGTTTGTGAGCACAAGGTCCAGTAGTGCCTTCTGCCGAGTTGGTTCCCTGACCAGTTTCTTGAGGAAGGCACCTTGAAGGGAGTCCAGGATAAATCTGCTCCTGGTTGATGCTGCTGGGAGGCTCCAGTCCGTGTCTGGAATATTGAGGTCTACAACCAGCACCACCTCACCCTTGTCTGCCCTCCTTTGGAAGGCTAACATCAGCTCCCTGTCTGTTTCTTTCTCCTAGGCTGGTGGTCTATAGACCACCCCTGTGCGGATGGCTGGCCCCATTTTCCTTTCCAGCTTAACCCACAGTATCTCTCCCCCATTTTGTTCCTCCTGGATCTCTGTGGCCTTTATGCCATCTTTCACATATAGTGCCACCCCATCTCCCTTCCTACCTGCCCTGTCTCTTTTGAATATGTTGTAGCCAGGTATGGCCATCTCCCAGTCATGGTTATTATTACACCAGGTCTCTGTGATGGCCACAATGTCTAGGTCTGACTGCACCATGACAGCCTCCAGATTCTCCATCTCGTTGCTAAGGCTCCTGCCATTGGCACACATGGCTTTTCATGAGTTGAAATTCCTGGACTGTATAGCTGTTCTACTTTAGCTCCCTCCCTGGTTGTCCTTTATCTCTGGTTCTCCCTGCTGTCTGCCCTTCTGTTGAATGTTGCCCTTTTTGTGCCTATCCACCTCTTGGGTGCTTATCTCCATCTTTTGCACACTGCTTTGTAGAGATATCCACTCCTCCTGTTCACTGGTTCCACTACTAGCTGTGGGGGGTGGGCAGTTAGGTACTCTCCTTGCTGGCCTACCACCCCCTTGGCTAGTTTAAATGCTTGTCCATGTAACATTTAAACTTATCATTGAGTGCTTGGATTCCCCTCCAGGATGGATGCAGGCCGTTAGGCTTGAACAAGCCTGTATCCCTCCAGGTGGGTCCCCAGTCACCAGTGAATCCAAACCCTTCCTCACAGTACCAGTTCTTCAACCTTGAGTTGAGTTTCCTGGTACTTGCGCCCCTACACTCTTCCATGCCTCTCACAGGTAGTACTTCCGAGAAGGTGACAGAAGTAGCTACTTGTTTGAGATCCCTCCTCAATTTCCTAAACTCTTCCTGAACTTCAAGCTTCCCATTTGCCAGGTCATTAGTACCTAGGTGGATAATGACATCCAGCTCATCCTCCTGTCTTGCCTTCCCAGCGATCCCAGGATCTTCCTCCCATCCTTCATGCCATGGCACCTGGTAGAGCACCTCACCTCCCTGTCCTCCCCCTCCTGTGTTCCTAGCTGGATCCACTTGTATGATGAGTCCCCACCAGGAGTCGCTTCCTCCTCCTCCTCCTCTGGGGTCACTGCTCTCCCCCACTGAGGGTCACCTCCTTGGTTGACCTCCACATCCTTCTCTTCCACTTTTCTGGGTACCTCTGTTTGGTTGTCCCTGTGTGCCAGTACGGCATATGAGTTCTGGAGTGGAACAGGATCTGGGATGTGCCTCTGCCTGACCGACCTAACCCTCCCCGAGCCCACTGTCATCCAAGTGCTCCTCGTTCTTGGCATCCTTTGAGGCAGCGGCGTTGGACTAGGTGGTCTCTGGATAGGGGTGAAGGTACTCATTACCCAGTTTACTTCCGTTCTGAGTTACCTCATCCCGCAGTCCAGAGAGGTGCCTGCAGATAGGGCAGCACCTCAGCATCCAGAAGGTCTGCCTGAATATGGCTGCCCCGCAGCCACTGCATTGCACCACTCCCCAAATTATACTGCACTTATACTGTTATTCCAGTACTTGTCTGTTACTGAAGCTCTCCTAGTTCTCTTTTCATTAATTTACTGCCCTAAAAATCCTGCCACCGATCCTCAGATACTTTTCTTTAAAGAAGGAAAAAAAACACAAAATGAGTCAAAACACTTGTGCTGAGGGTGGGCTTCCTCCCCTTTATGCCCCTCCTACTCCACAACTCCTGCTATTTCCTGCACTTAGCTCCTGTCAATCAGATTTAAAAGAGCATATAATTAAGAGTGGGGGCCAGGGCAGGAAGGGTGTGCGAAAATGTGCAGCAATTAAAGACAGCAGAGGAATACACCACCACTACAAGCACACCAAACTAGGTTTTAAATTTTCACCAGCCTAAAAACAATTCTAAGTAAAGAGAGGAAAGAAATAATAGTGCTACTAAAAACCCACAAATCTAAGTTTAAAACAAAAACAGCAATAAGCAGTTACTGCAAAGCACTGAAATGAATCTGGATCCTTCCCCTTCTGGCTCCTTGCTTCTGTGACTGTGCCGTTGGGGGGGGTCTCCTACATGGGATGATATATTCAGGGAGAAAAAGTGCGTGACTGGTCATGGACAACCCTGGACATCTGCAGAGTCCTTGTAGAGTATATTAGCGGGGCTGCAGGAGCGCACCCACCCTGGCGCCCCACCGACGACCCTGAGCCACACCGACCGCAAGCCGAGGCTACAGGAGGGCACACCCCTGCCCTGACCGCCCCCACCGACGATCCTGAGCCACCCCTGACCTGAAGCCGAGGCTACAGGAGGGCGACCCCTGCCCTGAGTGCCCCCACCAGCGACCCTGAGCCACCCCGACCGCAAGCCGAGGCTACAGGAGGCGCACCTGCCCTGGCGCCCCCCACCGGTGACCCTGAGCCACCGCTCGACAGAGGTAACTTCCACTGCAAGCAAAAGCAACGCACAGCCTGTCTCCTTTGATCCTGCTTTTGAACTTGGGCCTTTTCACAGCTCGACTTCCTTTAATTTCCACATATATGAAATAGCTTGTTAACCTGTAAAGTGAAAGTGAGCTTCTCCAACTGCTGCCAAATCGTGCCTGAGGTTTTTGTTGTTTCTAAAATAGTCGAGTAGTGTGCACCCTGCTAACATTAGGGCTGGATATTGCAAAGTGGCTCCTAACCTCCATTTTCTAATCCTCCTAAAGCTGCCCACGGCTACTAAACTGTTCAAGTGCAGTAAACTTATGCAGTTAGAAAGGCTGCTCCAAAATCAGTAACCTGGACTGTAACAGTCTTTTGAGTTATCTTTTGGCTGCTTTACCTCGAGTGCAAAGTGCCCAGAACCAGACTGTCTCCCTCGCTCTGCTTAATTTTTTCCCAGCTGAGTTTGAGGTCCTGAGGCGTGCAGTCGAGTAGCGACTGCTCAACGGGAGCAGGAGTCCTGATTTTTATTTTGTGCAGCTCCTTGGCTTGCAATGGCCAGTCGACATGGGAGAAAATAGTGTGAACTCCAAGCGCTTGCTGCTTCAGCCGGAGTGAGACCTGACGAGCTCTTCTCTCACCACAGGGAGTGCTGAGCCAGGCCACTGCTCTAAAACACGGAGCGCTTTCCCGGTAACCCGCTGACTGCTCCCCCACCACCCTTGTCCAGCTCTAGCTATATAGGGTTAGGCCACGCTGACACGCCCCGTTCATCCACTATCTCCTCAGTTTGCCATTAGCAGGTTATATCCTGCTACAACTAGAGGGCGTATTGAAATAAATAATTACTTCAAACTGCTCTTAATCAAACCAGTAAGATACATTAAACCTTACTCCTCTCCCCTGAGACACTGTTTCTTTCTTCAACACAGACCATTTCTAAGGACACTCATATTATACTCGATGTGGCCATTAAGACTTATGCAACACTTCTACTAGTGTCAATTTTCCTTAACCTCTTATTGGTCCAAGTCTACACAGCCTTCAAAGAAATCCATTTGGCTGTACCCAAACTAATACCCTAAGCTCTCCCTGATAGAAATGTCTTTTCAACATCCCGTGACACCTTCCACTTATTATTCCACATAGCTCATATACCATTAGCCTACTCTCTACATAAATCTTGGTGAGCAAAATTCCTCTGCAACTCCTTTCACCCATCGTAAACTGTGGCACCTCCTCCTCCTAGCATTACTATTAGCTGGGGACATCAGGCTAAACCGGACCCATAGCAACAAACCGGCCACCTAATAATGCAACATGGCTAGACTCCAAGGGACTACGAATTGCGCACATGAATATTAGGAGCCTCCCTCACAGTCTAACCGAACTTGAGGCATGGGTTGCACAGAACCACCCTGACATCCTCTGCCTGTCAGAGACCTGGTTAAAACCCTCTACTGCTGACCCCCTATGCGCTCTACCTAACTACAATCTCATCAGGCAAGACAGGGCCGCCTCTAAACGCGGGGGTGGAGTTGCCATCTACTACAAACAACACCTGCTGCTAGTCCAAAACGCACTACCTACCCTATCTTTCTGTGAAGTGCTCCATGCAGCGCTTCTACTAGGCTGAAAGAAGTTACACATAATTTGTGCCTATAACCCTCCTGCGGGAGGGACAAAAGGCCTAGAAGATCTCCTCTTACTAGTAGACAGCACCATTGGCAATATGAAGTCCTCATACTGGGTGACTTAAACCTAAACTGGGCTAGCAAATCAGATCAGGCCTCCCACACTTAGTACAAGGTCACAACTTTCATCAGCTGATCTCTGACCCTACCAGGGTTATAGCTCCCCCTCGGACTAACACGCTTATTGATTGGATCCTACAGACCGCCCTGATAGCGTCAGTTGCGCGGTACCCTTCCAGATGTAATCAGTGATCACTCCCCGATCTATTGCATCTGGCCTCAAATAATAAACCATCTCCCTCCCAAACTCATCACATTCTGCAATCTCTAACTTCAATCCTATTCATTTTACACCGACCTCTCAGCAATTGACTGGACCTCCATTCACACTGCATCTAATGTCCAGTCTGCCCTTGATAGTTTCCTTGCAAAATTTGGTCAGCTCCAAGACACCCATGCCCCACGGATCACCAGGTGCTTTCGTGGTACCCAGACTAAGTGGCTAACAAAAGATCTACTAACCCAGATAAGGGCCAGAGACAAGGCCTGGCATTATTTTAAGTCCACAGGGATGCAATCTGACTACTGCCACTACCGCTCACTGAGAAACGCTTGCAAAAGAAACATCCGTCTATCTAAAAGCTCTTTCTGCAGGGACCTTCTAACAAAAGCCTCTGGGGACTCCAAGAAATTCTGGACCACCATAAAAACCCTCCTGGGTTCTAATCACAAGGCCCATACAAATGACATGCTGTTAAATGGCATACATTGTAACAACCCGTTAACCATAGCGAACACCTTCAATCACCATTTCTCAGATTTAACAAGCTACCTGACCTCCTTCCCAACTGGTCTCACTGCTCCACCCCAAGGCGACACCAAACCTCCACTTCTGAACCCCCCCTTTAGGTTCCGGAGCATTCAAAAAATTGCTACTCTCCATCCCTGACAATACCAGCCCAGGATCGGATGGTCTTGAACCTAGGTTCCTGAAGGTTGTGGCCCCCTTCATAGTTTCCCCATTAACCAAAATCTTCAGTATGTCCCTATGCTGTGGTACAGTCCAAATATATGGAAAATTGCTAAAGTCACCCCTATTCCTAAGAAAGGAGACCCAAAGGAAATCAAGAACTATCGTCCCATCGCTATACTCTCTGTACTAAGCAAAATCCTTGAAAAACTAGTTGCCACCCAAACAATAGAATACCTCCAAAATACAACCTCCTTTCTAGCTCTCAACACGGTTCCGTAAAGGTCACAGCACCACCACCGCCCTGCTAAAACTGACAAGTGACATCTATTCCTCCATGGACTTAGGCCTCTTGACGGCGCCAGTTTTTCATCAACCTAACTAAAGCATTTGACCTGGTCAACCACACACTTCTTCTTGCAGAACTACAGTCATTTGGTTTCTCTTCAGATACCATTACCTGGTTCAAAAGCTACCTGACTGACAGACAACAGGCTGTTGTCTTCAATTCAGCCATCTCAGATCCTGCACAGATCCACGTTGGAGTACCCCAGGGCTCCATACTTGGTCCTGTGCTTTTCACTATATTCATTGATGACATCCCTTTAACTGCACCGAACTGCTCATCTCTGCTCTATGCAGACGATTTGGTTATCTACCACAGTGCAAAAACTGTGATTGCCCTAAACCTTCCCCTTGCCGTGGACTTCGCGAGTATCCAAACCTGGCTCACTGATAATAAACTAGTCCTCAACTCCAGCAAATCCTACTCAATGCTGTTTGGCTCGCCGGCCAGACTCCAATCAAATCTGAATCCCCTTATCTCATGCGCGGACAGCTACCCTCTACCCTCTAACAAATCCTTTAAATATCTTGGTGTCACCCTGGACGAATCTCTTGACCTCGACCTCCATATCTCCACTATCTGTAAGTCCGTAAACACCAAGATAGGAAGTGCCTATCGCACCAGCTACGCCCTGACCCCTCAAGCCTGACTAGCTGTGGCTCAAGGCTTCCTTCTACGGCTCTAGGATATGGCTCTGCAATCTACCTATCTGTATCTAAATCCTCCCTCCATAAATGGGATACCACTTACAATAGCATCTGCCGCTATGCCTCTGCATCACACGCGTTCAAGCACCCTGCCAACTCTATATGGACCTAAAATGTCTTAGCCCCTCCGCCTATCGTCTCCAGTCCTTTGGATCATTAATTGACTCTGTCACCAGAACAGGCCTCCCCCATCCCTTTCCTCTGCTCTGGAATTACAACCTCTCACCTATGAACTATGATCAACTGAAAAAGCTCTTCTGCACATTCCAAGATGCAGAACAAACATGGGCGCACGTGCCTTCTCTCATACAGCTCCTAAATACTGGAACTCTATACCCTTCTCTATCCGTCAAGTGACCACCCATGCTACCTTTAAGAAACTACACCGTGGACACTTGCACACCATAAACCCCTGCACTTGCTTTAACCCACCTTGAACCTTCACCCCTTCCTGCTCTCTTCTACATCTCCAGATAATCCACCTCCTTGATACCTCTTCCCCCTCCTCTCTTAGTCCTAGCCTGCCCACTCTCTTACCCCTCCCTCCCTCCTACTTTTCTCTCCCTCCTCTCCACAGTCTTGGCACTTATTGTACTGTACCTCACTACCTATCTCCTTTGAACTATTTTCCTGTGTTACCCATTCCAATCTGTAACTTGATTTCACAGTACTTTTACTTTCATTATTCATTTTTGTCAATGCACTTGTATCTACAATCAAAACATTGTTTTCTTACTCTGATTTGTATTGCTTTCATGTGCTGTGTCACATGTATATTGTTGGTCTGTAAACTGTTCTCCCGGGTCGTGCCTGAAAATAGGCATTGTTTGCCTAGTGCACTTACCCGGTTACCAAAAGCAAAATAAAATAATAAATAAACAAATATATCCATTGGCATGGGCAGGGACTAGGTAGGTAACAGACACCAGATATGGCTTTTCACCTGTTCTCCCCACCCTGTGACACGAGACCCAAAATCATGTTTCTTGGCTTAGCATCACTCCATCAGTCAAATTTTTATTTAGTATAGTGTGCTTTCTTATTTTGAATCAAGGCACTTTACAAGTGAGACAGAGATAATTTTAAACAATGTATTAGCAGTAAAACAGATTAAAACAAAAAATACAATTTTTTAATTTAATGTTTATATTTATTGTATTTTTGCCCCATGCCTTGCAGTCATTGTTCCGCCCTAGTCCACAGTGCCCCGTGGCTTCCACCTCTTTAAGTCCCTCGCTCTCCCGGTCACCCCTGGCACACACACCAGGGGGTGGGGTCTCGGCACCGTAGAGGGAACCGGTGCCAGGATACCCTATCTGGTTGGAGAGCCTCGGCCAGGAGGCTAATTATATTCCGAGGGCAGGGCATCATAGAGACGGCCGGCTTGGGGGGATTTTTATCCCTGTAGGTTGGGGCGGAGATGTGCAATGACGCCAGCATCTGTCCTGCCCCAGAGTACCTTGACCTTGTGTTGGAGCAGGGTGACGAACCCAGCTTCTGCTAGGCACCGCTCCTGCACTGAGCACAGAACCCTTCCTCCCCCCGGAGACGTCGAGCGGTCCTGAGGACGCTCAATTCTTCTTCCCCAGGCTGGCCCTGCAATGACCTGGGCTTGTTCCCGAACCCAGTTCACCAGCGTCGCAAGTGGAAATCCAACTGCTGCACTGGCGGGCCGGCTGCAACAAAAATACAATTTTCTAATAATACAACGACTAAAACTAGCTCTAGTCAGGTTGAAAGGCCTGGTTTAATAAAAATGTTTTTAGCTCCTTTTTGAAAGATTCTGCGGTGGTCAGCTCTCTTACTGGATGAGGGAGAGCATTCCAGAGGGTTGGTGCCATATGTGAAAACACACAAGCACCAGATGTCATCAAATAAACCCATGGAACCTTTAAAAAATCCTCATTGGCTGAGCCAAGGGAGTGGGCGGGGCGGTAGAGTCGAAGGAGGTCTTGCAGGTAGCCGGGCCCTTGACCGTGTGAGCTATATAGGTCAGCAAGCCGACCCTGAAGGTGATCCACCACCTAATAGGCAGCCAGTGCAGAGAGCGCAGCACAGGTGTAATAGGACATGATCTTAGCAGACCAGTCAACAGTCTGGCAATGGCATTCTGCACTAGCTGCAGGCGGCAAGATCAACCCTCTAGAGCCTCAGGTAGAGGGCATTGTAGTAATCGAGCTGTGAGGTCATGAAAGCATGAACCAGTGATGGCAGATTGCCCTGGGGTTTGAGGTGTCTAAACCTGGCAGAGTTCCTCAGATGGTAAAAGGAGCTTCGAACCATGGCTAACACCTGAGACTTAAGTGTCAGACCACAGTCCAGGACCACACCAAGATTTCTTGCCCCAACTGAAGTGAGCAATGTGGAATCTCCAAGCTTAAGCCTGGAGACTTGACCAGATTGCCCACTCACCCCCACATGACCAGGTTCTACCACTAGTACCTCAGTCTTGTCTGGATTCAACCTCAGCCAGTTGGTCTCATCCAGTCCTGGATCTCGGAAAGGCACTGATTAAACACTGAAACTGCTTCCTGCTGCTGCGGTTCAAAAGACAGGTATAGCCGAGTATCATCTGCATAGCAGTAACACTTCAGCCCATACCATCTTATAATGTCCCCTAGTGGTAACATATACACTGCAAACAACATGGGGGAAAGCATGGAACCCCACAGAACCCCACACGGGAGGGGCAGAGATGCTGAGAAAAAATCCCCAACACCACCTCCTGCGTCCTCCCAGTAATGAAAGATTGAAACCAGTTGAGGCCTGTACCAGCCAGTCCATAACAACAGATCTGCAGGCACTCCAACAACACCCCATGGTCCACGGTGTCGAATGCCACCGAGAGATTGAGGAGGATAAGGACTGAACGCCTTCCTCTATCCCTCGCCACCTGGAGATCATTAAAGACCCACACCAGGGCAGTCTTGCTGCTGTGCCTCTTCCTGAAACCTGACTGGAGAAGGTCATAGATGTTGTGAGCTGGCAAATGGATCTCCAGTTGAAGGCAGCCACTTTCTCAGTAACCTTTCCCACAAAGGGAAGGTTAGAGACTAGTCTGTAGTTAGCCAGACAGTCCAGGTCCAGTGATAGTTTATTTAGGAGTGGTCTAACAACACGCCTTGTTAGGGGGCCCAGGAAAGACCCATCACTAGAGAAACACAAACTATCTTGGCTATGACAAGCCTGATGACTTCAACACAGCCTACTAAAAGGCACATTGGGCCTGGGTCTAAACTATAGCAGGTTGGCCTCAACGTCTGCATAACCCTCACAACATCCACGACTGCCACCTGGTCGAAGTTGAACCAGACAGACCAAAGGACCGCAACCCCCGGCCCATCACCGCACGCCCCACTACAGGGCACTGACTGGATCTCTGACCTGATGAAGGTGGCGATCATCAGCAAAGAACAGAGCAAACTCATCACACTTTTTTGTGAAAGACCCTGGACTGAAGACAGGCAGGATTACAAAGCCTGTTGACATTCCGGAAGAGTTGAGCAGGTCTGTTAGTTGCTGCAGCACTCTCCCTGGACAGCAGCTCTGCCTTCTTCAGGGAAATTGTTGCTTGATAGTCCCTATAATGAGATATCAATATAAGCTCATCCTCCACAGATCAGGATCTCTGCCAGTGTCTCTCCAACCTTCTACCCCTTATATTCAACTCCTGAGGGTCCCATCATACCAAGGGGATCTCTGGTGCGAAGTGAGGGATCAAACACGGACAGGTGCGATTGAGTTGAGGGCTTCTGTCACAACTCCTGTTATAGGGTCGCAACCAGCTCCCCAGGCTTGTCACAAGCACCCATCACACCTGATAGGTTTAGCACCACCATCTGACCCTGTGGGGTCAAACCCTTTAAAGGGTGGTACTGGACCATCTCCGTAGGGGAGGGCCTTTTGGGGGGGCATGAAACGAGAACCTTACAATATGGTGGTTTGACCAGATGACTAGTTCCACCATGAGATCCATGATCACCAGTCCTAGTGAGAAGACGAGGTCCAGGGAGTGGCCATGTACATGGGCTACAGAGGTAACAACCTGTGTTAAGCCCAGCGAACACATTAGTTAGAGGAAGTCTTGCCAAATTGCGAGAGTTCTTCATTGAGCCAGACATTGAAGTAGCCCAGGATAATACATCTGGACTCATCCCCTGCATCCCAGTCTCACCAGTGACTGATACTGCTTCCTGCCTAGCACTAAACCAAATGTAGCTTGAAAAGGGTTTCTAATTATGAATTTCCCCCACTAGTGCCCCATAAGAATTTTTTTCTTATAATAGGCTGCTGCTACTACCTGTAATTCCCTACATTTGTCTCCCCTTTTTTTTTAAACCAAACAGAGATCCTCCTCCCCAGTGTAGCAAACCACCACACTCTCTCCTGAGTTCCTGTTTTACCGCCTGCTTACTTGTGTCCTCCTTCACCCTTACAGGGTCACTCAGCCTACCTTGCCTTCAGTATTTTCTGCCCCCACTGCCTAGTCTGTGGTGGAGTGGCGGTAGTAGTTTTTTTTTTTTTAAATAAAGTGAACTCACCTTGCTCTTGCACTATGTTCTGCCTGATAATTAGGAGCATACTGCGGAGGCAAGCGAGGACAGGTCAGCTGTGCACGTGTGATGAGGAAAAGTGAATGCCCAGTTTTAGTCATTCCAATCCTCAGGCAGATTCCTGCTATACGTCTGCTGCCTGCCCAGCCCAGCTGATCTAGTCACTGGCACTACAGTAAGATAATCACATGGGGTTAGGTTAGAATCAGGGCACTGTGTACAAGAATGTCTTTACATTGCCATGTCCATCTGTTCCCCAAATCTGATCGCACTTGCAGCTCCAGGGCAGAGTATTAGGTCCTAGTGCCCACCCACATTGTAGAAGCTGCTGCTGCTGCAACTGCCTCTCTATGGGACAGGTAAGTACTTTAAATCAGCTGTCCTTTCTCAAAATCGGCAGTCTGAGCCAGGCAGACAGTCGATTATTTCGAGCCCTGCCCAGGACGCATACTAAATTCTCAGATGTGACTTCCCTCCAGTGCATAACATGACAAGAGATATGCGCCCCCCAATCCCATGCCGGTTGTGAAGTAACTAGTCTGGTGCCACAAAGGAAACCCATTAATTCCACAGCACCTGCCCTGTGCAGAAGGAAGCATGCCTGATGTCCGATTTCTGTTATTACCTGTCTGGCTTACGGTCTCTCTTTCTCGCTCCCTCCCTGCATTACACAACAGCATAACAGACAGAGGCAGCAAAGAGAGCTGTTAAAGCCGCTATGATAAATTAAAAAAAAAAAAAAAAAAAAAAAATACTCCAGCTGCCTGTCTTCAGTTGAACTGAAAAGAACAGGTTGCTCATGAAACAATTTGGGGAAAATACAGAACATCAGCCTTTGAGCCTAAGGTCTTGGCCGTGGTGTCATTAAGTGTGTTTCACTCTACAGTCTCTTGCCTCTCACTCATCAACTCCTGACTTTAGCAGGATACAACATCTAAGCCAGTGAACAATAAGTTTGTCAGATAGAATGACTGAAGGGTAATAGCCTGTGAGCAACACACAGCAGCCATCTGGGATAGGGAAGACTGATGAGACAAACTTCTGTTTGTTAGAGGAGCCTTCAGTCAGGACTCAAGGAGCAGAACGCATAGAGATCAAAGTCTGGCTGCTGCACTGCATTAAAGCAAAATATACAGTGAATATCCCTTGTGGAGAACGGTTGCTCAACATCTGACTCAGCCCAGCACCTCCCTCCAAATTAAACAAACTGACAATAATAAACAGCAGTAGATCAAAAGGCTGCCCGACTGAACTTTTTGTTTTAAGTTATTTATTTATTTTGAAAAAGTTTTACCAGGAAAGGCATACTAAGCTACAGTAGGTCGTTTCCAGATGCGTCCTGGGGGAGGGGAAATGGGGAATACAGTTAGTGTATACATAAACCAAGATACACAAAATAAAACATCATACAATTAAAAAAATCTGAAACAATTATAGCTATCTCTAGCTTACTATAGAAAGAGAATAAAACACATAGAAATATGATATTGTACAGTGCCTTTAGAAAGTATTCACCCCAGTTTTGTCACATTTGATGTGTTACTACCAGAATTTTTAATGCATTTAAATGATTTTTCCCCCTTGATTCACACAGCTTACTCAACAATTTAAAGGGGCAAAAATATTTTTATTGTGTAACAAAAATTTATGAAACGTTAAAAACTGAAATATCTTGTTTACTTAAGTATTTACCCCCTGAGTCAGTACTTTGTAGAAGCGCCTTGGCAGCAATTACAGCTTTGAGTCTTCTTGGTTATGTCTGTATCAGCTTTGCATATCTAGATTTGGGGATTTTCGCCCATTCTTCCTTGCAGATTTGCTCAAGCTCTGTCAAGTTGGATGGGGAGTGTCGCTGAACCGCAATCTTTAAGTCTTTCCACTGATTCTTAATGGGATTCAAGTCTTCGGCTTTGGCTGGGCCACTCAAGGACATTCACCTTCTTGTTCTGAAGCCACTCCAGTGTTGCTTTGGCTGTATGCTTGGGGTTGTTGTCCTGTTGGAACGTAAATCTTCGCCCCAGTCCAAGGTCTGTTGCAGACTGATGCAGGTTCTCCTCAAGGATGTGCCTGTATTTGGCTCCATTCATTGTTCCCTCTATCCTAATAAGTGCCCCAGTCCCTGCCGCTGAAAAGCATCCCCATAACATGATGCTGCCACCACCATGCTTCAAGGTAGGGATGGTGTTACACGGGTGGTGAGCTCTGTTCAGTTTGCGCCAGGCATAGCGTTTTGCATTCAGGCCAAAGAGTTCAATTTTTGTTTCATCAGAACAGAGAATCTTTTGCCACATGGTCTCAGAGTCTGCCACGTGCCTTCTTGCAAACTCCAGGCATGCTATTATGTGGCGTTTTCTCAGGAGAGGCTTCCGTCTAGCCTCTCTCCCATAGAGGCTACATCTGTGAAGTGCTGCAGAGATTGTTGCCCTCTGGACAGGTTCTCCCATCTCAGCCATGGAACTCTGTAGTTCTGTCAGGGTGGTCATTGGGTTCTTGGTCACTTCCCTGACCAAGGTCCTTCTTGCCAGTTGCTCAGTTTGGGAGGACGGCCTGCTCTAGGAAGAGTCTGGGTGGTTCGTAATCTTTTCAATTCCTAATGATGGACTTGACTGTGCTCCTGGAACTTTCAACACCCTAGAAATGTTTTATACCCCTCCCCAGATCTATGTCTCCTCCACAATTCTATCACGGAGTTCTACGGACAGCTCCTTGGTCTTCATGGTAGAGTTTCTGCTCTGACATGCACTGTCAACAGTGGGACCTTATATAGAACAGGTGTATTTCCTCAAATCATGTCAACCATTTGAACTGACCACAGGTGGACTCCATTCAAGTATTGAGTGATCTCACAAGGAAATTGGATGCATCTGAGCTCAATTTGGAGTGTCATAGCAAAGGGGTGAATACTTATCAAATCAAGACATTTCAGCTTTTTATTTTAAATTACATGTACAAAAATTTCAAGTTTCATTCCACTTTGATATTATAGAGTAATTTGTGTAGGTACATGGCAAAAAATCCATATACATGTATTTTAATTTTAGTTTGCAACATCACAAAATGTGACAAAAATCCAAGGGGGGAATACTTTTGAAGGCACTGTACATTCAAAACTTGAGATTGGTGGCCAGTCCCTTAGCAGAGACAGAGTAGGAGACTGGAAGAGAGAGTATAGCTAGGCTGACTGAGTAAAGCAATGGAGGAGAAAAAGATAGAATTAAAGAGGGTGGCAGACTAGCCACCTCTGGGATGCAAGAAGGGTGAGACTTGGCAGGAGCAACCCCGAACTGAGAGTACTGGTTACCCAGGCCTGCAAGAGAAACTAGATAGAAGGGAGGAAGCAAACCTTTGACCTTCCGAGTGGAAACCCTCAAGGGTCCAACATTGCTTGATACCCACCTAGTCAGTGTCGTGGGATATTGGCTTACCTGGGGAAAGGTAGGAGTGGGGAATAGGAAAAAGAAATTAGACATGGTTTTAAAAGAGAAAAGGGGTAGGGGTCTCTTGGAAAGTAGATCAGTTACAGGATGGAGAAATGTAATTGCAAAGAAGAGAGGATAAGAACGAGTAGACAGGGCAGAGCAGGTATCAAAGGAAAGGGAGTTCCACATTTTAAGGAAATGGTAGGAGAAGGCAGCCTGTCCTGATATGGAAGATCAGACAGGGAGGACAAAGTCCGATAGACAAGTTCTGGAAAGAGTAGGCGGGAGGAGGAGGAGGGTGTAGAGGAGGGCTACGAGATGGGGGCTGACAATACTTCCCAACTAGGGAGGAACCGTGGGTGAGATGTCTGGCCCTAAGATGGGGGAAGGAGAGGAAGCGTTATAAAGGTCACAATGGTGTGTACGGGCTTTTAAGTCATTCCAGGTGTTCAGCAATGGGATTTGCACACCCCTGAACACTAAATACTATAGTATGTTTTATAGTTAGCTGTGATTGTAGTTTCAGAGGGCAGAGTGAGTTGAGCAGGAGACTCCCCCCACCAAAAAAAGAAAAATTGAGGTAGAGACAGTTTCTCTCCATCTGCACTTATTAATGTACTCCCCCTTCCCACAGCAAAATAAAAAAAAAACAGGATGTTAAAAATTGTATGAAAAATAAGCCGGCCTGCCAGCACAGTGGAAAGATTTACCACTACAGTGCAGGTGCCTCGGGTTCAGGAACGAGCCCTCAATGCTCGAGGGCCGGCAGGGGTGGACTGAGCAGCCATTGCACACTTTCCACTCTCGAGGGGGTTGTGTGCCTCTGGTTCAGTGTTCCTGGGTGACCACGGGACACGCCGTTTATCGGAGCACCTACTAGTGTCTCACTGGGGGTGGCGAGTTGGACACATGACGTGGGTGTATCACAGCGTCTGTTGGCCCGCCCCGAGCAACACAAGGAAAATTCCTCCCAGTGAATGATGCCTCCCACTCATGGCGGCCCTAGGTCCCTACCGCATCTGTTAACTGGCATCCACAGTGTTAAAGGGGTGGCTCTGGGGGCTCTGCCCTGGGGGTAATCCAGGGGCACTGCAGCAGAGGACACCGGGGTAAGCTCATGGGGTGCAAAGCAGAGGGGAACATCGCAGGGAAGCACAAAGCCTAGTAAGTAAAAGAAAATTGTGTGAAAAAGACGGGAAAGCTGATGAAAACTTGGGTAGCATTACCATAAACCCCAAGGTTTGAAACTGATGTTAGATTTAAAACAATATGATGATACAAAAACCTTTTGTCAAATTTTTGCTGAATTTTCTGCTCATTTTACTAATGAAATGTTCTCTTATAGTTAGTAGAGCAATTCCAGTTGTTAACTCCGACTTTTTGTAGCAGGCCTATGTGTAAATTCATTGAAATAGCAGGAGCCAACCATGAAATCAGCCATACTTAACACAAACAAAAAAAAAGTCCCACACTGCATTGTGGGAGTAATAGTTCCCCCACCAATACTACTTCATTGTTTGCAAGGAGAACAACTACAGTGCCAGCAGCATTTGTAGTGAGCGAAACTCTTGAAATGTCACTACGAATCACTTTGAACTGACCAACAGCTTTTCATGTACTTTGGTTACATGTCAGAAATGAGAAACTCTGTTGGCGAGGGCAGTGTTGGAGATTATTTGGAGGCATCTGTAGCCCTGAATTGAGCCCTGTAGCTGTTACATCACAGTCACAGACTTGCAGTGAGAAAGGGGTGACTTTTAAAGATACAGTAGTGTCCCCAGGATGAAATACAATTTGCAGCACTCTGGGAATGCTGCAGAAGACCTACTGAAACAAGCAGTTAATTTTAATAGTAATTAGGCCCTTGTCCTGCAGGAAAATTTGACACTGACAGGATGCGTGAATGCCACAGTTTCCTGCATGACAAAGGGGACTAACTGCCTTTGAAATCACATTGCTTTATTCAATAGTCTTCTACAACATACTACAGCGTCTCGTCAAAAATGCGTTCTGCATCCTGGGGGACGCCACTGCATGAGACTGGCGGCCTGTTGGTGCAGCTGTAGCACTGCCGCTCGTGATGCCGGTGACTTGGGTTCATGAATGAGCCTGAATCATCAGAGGGCCGGCCAGGAGAGGAGGATCAAGTATTGCACAGGACGCTTTCCTCTTCTACGGAGGGGCAGATTCTCTCTGCCGTGCAGCTGTCACCTAGGTGACTGTGGGTGGCAGTGCAGGCTGGAGGACACTCTGAGGTTGGGAAGAGGCATAGTATGCCAGGCAAGACGCTGCTGCACAGCGTGCACATGTCTGCCTTGGCCTGCATCCTGGTAAAAGAGAGGTGAAAAAACAAGACTGTCAGCCATTGTTTAATAATGACCCCCGCTGACTCTCAGAACCCTGCACCTACCGACCCAGGCTCTCTCTCAGCTACACAACCTTCCCTGTTTCTGAGAGTGAGGACCTGGCCTGAGGACCTTCCTCATGGTGAGGGGTTACCGTGAGTGGACAGGCTGGAAGCAGGGTATGTCCAGGGAGAAGGTGAGGTGATGGGTTGGGGCCAGGCAGGGGGTCTCACAGTCTTTTACCTCAAAAAAGATACTGATTTGAAATGTTCAGACTGGGAGAACATGTTTCCAAAAGTAGGTCAAATAGCTCCTCACTTGGCTGGCCCATCAGCACACCGGTATCACTGCCGCTCATGACACTGGTTACCAGAGTTCGGGAACAAGCTTGAGTTGCTGGTGGCCTGCCGTGTGTGTGTGTGTGTGTGTGTGTGTGTGTGTGTGTGTGTGTGTGTGAATAAAGCATCCCAAAGGATGTTCTCTTCCTCGTCAATTCACTACAGTTCACTTTTTGAACACACAAATGTGGCTATTTTATGGTGGGCTGATTGGATGGACTTTGTAAGTACTTAACCATCAGCATAGCCCATGTCTGCCTGCCAGTGCCCTTGTCCATTTAACTTCCTGTTTTCAGTACGTCCATGTGCCCCCTGGTTTCTTCCTACCAATACATGCAGTACAGTTAGTGCATCTCACACAATGGCATTAGAGAATGTGTTTATTGTCTCACTGAAACTCAGTGGTATTCCTAGGCCTGCCCCTGCTTATTTCTGACTGACTGTTTTAAAGTGCTTCTTTATTTATCTCTCTCTTGACCTTTTTTTTTCATTCTCTCCCTACATCTTAAGACACACAGTTTAGGTTGGTCCTCCCGACCCTGCGAACTGATCTACAAACAAACTCTCCTATTCATACCATGCACTTGGCTGTCCCAGGCCTCAGATTGCCTAGGATCATCTTGCTGCAGTATTCTGTCCGGCCTTTACTCTTGCTGTGTTGCTGCCCACTTAAAGCCACTCTTGAATATTGACTCCTGCTCCACCTGGAGAACCCACCTCCGACAGCCTGCCTGCTATTTTGGGCTGTGTAACAGCTTGCAACTCCTGCTGCCACAGTGCTGTGCCTGTGCCTCAGCTGTCAACAACTGCCAGTCCCACCACCACCAATTAAGCCCCCTGCCTGCCTAACACTCGCAATGAACTTGTGCTACGACGTTGTACTAACTTGGCCATTTTGTTGCGTGACTGTTCGATGCTTTTGTACTGTGTGTCTTCTCTGCTGCCTCCTTCACACCGACACAAACACTCATGACACCACCCTGAGTCAATCACCTGGCCAGTGACAGCTCAGCTTTGACTGACTGGCAGCAAGCAGGACCAACCAGATAGGGGGTAAGAGTCACGTTAGATTAGGACATTAAGGACAATGGGCAGAATGTCGGGAACTTCAGACAAGAAAAAGCTGCTTGAAAAGTTTAAGTGGAACCTACCTCTTACTTTCCAGACTTTAAACTAGAAAAATGGGATTTTCATGTTGCTGATTGCCACTTGCCAGTGCAAAATTCTAGTCCCAGGGAGCTGGTCAGTGTTAACACAGTGGTAGACTTTATTTTATTATTTTTGGTTTGGATTACAGCCTTTGAGCGAGAGGCTCTTTTACAAGGTTCCAAGTCAGTGAGAACAATACAAGTACAAAGGGCATATCAAATTGTTACAATAAGCAGGTAGTAACAAAGGTACAATAAACAGGTGAAGCGAAGAAAACGGTGAGGTACAACAAGTGTAGGAATTAGGCTATGTGCTTCATAATTGTTCCATTGTTATGAGGCTCAGGCTGTCAGTAGGATAAGTGCAGGTAATAGGGGATTGTAGCAGCCCGAGTGGGTGTTGTCCAGCAGCAGCAGGAGGAGGAGGAGAGTGAAACTGAGTGGGAGGTAGCTGGAAGAAGGAGGATGAGTCTGTAAGGATAACAAGTGAGGAAGTAACTACCCAGATAGGCATTGTTTAATAGGGGGGAGAGAGGGATGTAGGGGTGAAGATTGTTGGAGCGGGTAGGGTGAGATAGCCAGGGTTTAGGGATATTATGCTGAGGTTGTCTAAGTAATGGGGGGGGATAAAGGGATTGGGGGGCAAGGCACCAGAGGTGGGTCGGGTGTAGCACATGGCTAGGATGGGCAGTCACACTGATTAGCACTGGCTAGATGGAGATGAAGGCCTTTTTTGAAGAGACCAGTCTTTCTGCATTCAATGAGCTGGGCCGGGAGTTCATTTATCCACAGAGGCCCACGGTATGTGAGGGCTCTCTGGGCAAATGTGGTGTGCTTGAAAGGGATTTTGAGAGCACTTTGGTAGTTCTTCTTGTCATCTGTGATGTAGTAGAGTGCTGCAGTTGTGTCAGGGGTTAAGCCTAGCATGGCCTTTTTCTCTATTAGGCAGGCCTGGTATTTGACCTGGAGATGCAATGGAAGCCAACCCGTTCTGGAATAGAGGCTGCAGGAATGAGTGAGTTTATGTGCCCCTAGAACTAGTCTGGAGGCCTTATTAAGTAGTACCTTAATTTTGCCAGCCCAGTGGTGCTGAGGGTTGAGGCACTGGACGCCACACCTCGCACCACACTGACCCCGGTTCGGGAATGCGCCATCAGAGGTTGACTGGGGAGGGAAGGATTGAGCGTCCGACAGACTGCTCTCCTTTCCCTGGGGAGGGTTCAGGGCGTCCATTGCTCTGCGGCGGCCCCCGATTGCAATCGGGGCACTGCAGGTGCAGTGCACTCAGAGGTGAAGTATGGCGGATGTCTGCATGCAGTGCCTGGACATCATTGCACATCTGTACTTCAAGGGGCGTAAAAGCTGGAGGAAAATGGCTATCGATCGGGGCAGTTTGATAGCCATGCTTCTTCACCCAAGGGGTCCGTCAAGGAATCGCACTCTGGTATTGGATCCCAACCCAGAGTGGGGACCCATCCGCTGGTATGTTGTGTGCTAGCCGGATGTGAGTGAGCCTGCGGGCTGAATGGAGAGAGGATGGTGGCTGGATGTAAGGCAGGCCGAGCTGCAGGAGTAAAAATAACGAAATTAAAATAAAAAAAAATAGTAGTACCTTAATTCTTTTTAAGAGCGGTATTCGAGCTAGCTAAGTAGATGACAAGCCCATTATTGAGAGTTGAAAGTACTGAGCTTTGAGTGACAAGGCTCAAAGCCACAGGGGACATAGCTTGCCTATGATGGTACAATATGCCAAGCTTGGTACTATTTTGACTACATCATCAATGTGTGGCACATAGGATAGAGTGTCACCAAGGAGCACGCTAAGGTATTTGAAAGTACATACTTGTTGGGCATTTCCTTTTTGACTTAGAATGGATAGTGGACTGGATTTTTTTTTTTTTGTTATGAGACACTGTGAAGAGCATAGTTTTTGCTTTCTTGTAGTTTAGAAGTAGTCTGTGTGATGAAAACCAGTTCTCAAGTTCATGAAGCTATTCTGCAGTGCACTTTTAAGAGGGGAGTGGGATAGACACATGAGCTGGTGAGGTTGTCATGGGAGGGGTTGTAGCAAATGGTGGAAGGAGGTTAGTTCAAGGGTAACTGTGGGATTATCAACCTACTAGAGGCCTAGCGATTGCTAGATTGTGGAGCACCTAGGTAGGAATTGGGCAGACTGGATGAATGATGAGCCTTTTTCAGTCTGTAAACATCTATGTGGTCATTCAGGCCTGGTCATTTCCTGGCTGTCCGTGCATAAATCCAGTGAGGCTGTCTTCTGAGTAGAAGGGAGTCAAAATCGCCTCCTTTCCATTTCTTAGAAGAGTATGTGTACAACACCAGGGGCTGATTGGGAACTGATGCTTTTTTTCATTACTGGGAGCTGCAACGGCCAACCAAGAATCAATTGGTTTGGTCACAGTGAATGCAGTTTTGAGATACTAGGAAGGTCCTTGTTGTGGTTAGGCTGCTCACAGTCTTTGTGGTGATGCTAATGCTTTCCCCTATCTTTGGTGCCGTTTTAGGATGTTGGGTATTGGTCGACACAGGTCACAGAAATTCGGCATTCTGCTTTTTGCAGAAGGTGTAAGGGTGCAAGCTGGTTCTGTGGATGGTCTAACAGTAGCAAATTCGCTCCTAGCTCCCTTTTTATTTCAGTAGTTGTTTCAGTAGATTTGTACATATAACATGCCAACGCTCAAACTGAATAGACACATTAAGTATATAAAGAGAGAGAGATGGGGACAATACAGAAATAGCATTACAATGGCAAAACATAAGTGTTAAAACACTTGCTCATAAAACCAACAAACTGCCATAGTGCAGAGTAAATATTTATTTAAAGGCAACAATTACGCAAAATCAAGGAAGGCCTGCCCCAGCAAAACGTAGAAACCTAGAACATAGAATTTGTCGTTAGATAGGGACCTATTGGCTTACCCAGTCTGCCTGTTTTGTCCCTGCCTATACAGTTACATAGAAACAGAGAAGTTGACGGCAGATAAGGACCGCAAGGCCCATCCAGTCTGCCCATTTTTTTCTACCATATGAATGTGCCATAGACCTTTACTCTGTCAATGGCCTATCTATTCATACTCATCTGTATTGCTCCCTTATGCCTATCCAGGGTTTTAAATAATTGATTAGCAGTTTTTTTCTTGGGACGATGCTAACTGTACAGAAAGTATTTATATAGATTTTCTAGAAGTGCTGTGTTTGTTAAACACAATGAGGCAAGAGCTATGCATTTTCACAAAGTTTTAGCACTTTTATGAGCAAAACACTAATCAATTTTTAGAGTTAAATAAAACCCTGCTATCCCATGCCTGTTTGAAGCCCTGCACTGTATTCATATTCACCACTTCCTGAGGTAGGCCATTCCATGCGTCCACCACCCTTTCTGTGAAAAAGAACTTTCTCACATTACTTCTTAATCGGCCTCCCTCTAATGTCATGCTGTGTCCTCTTGTCCTGCTATTTTTCTTATATTGAAACATGTTAGACTCTTTCACCTTGCTAATGCCCTTAAGACATTTGAATGTTTCGATCATATCACCTCTCTCCCTCCTTTGTTCTAGAGTATACATTTTGAGCTCTGTTAATTTGTCCTCATATGTTTTCTGATGCAGTCCCTGCACCGTTTCGGTTGCCCTTCTCTGGACTGCCTCCATTTTGTTAATGTCCTTGTGCAGGTGCGGCCTCCAGTATTGCATGCAGTACTCCAAATGGGGCCTAACCAGTGTATTGTAGAGAGGGATTATTACCTCCCTCTTACGACTTGTGATACCCCTACAAATACACCCCAACATCCCTCTAGCCTTACCTACTGCTTTAGTGGTCTGCTTGGATGATTTCAGGTCATCTGTGTTGATGATGCCCAAGTCTCTTTCTTCCCTTGTGATTGCCAGCAACTCCCCTCCCAACCTATAGGTAGCTTCAGGGTTTCTCTTCCCTCTGTGCATGATCTTACACTTCTTTGCGTTAAACCCCAGTTGCCACTCTTCTGACCATTTTGCCAGTTTTTCCAGATCTTTTCTCATTCTTCCCATCCCATCTGGATGATCTACTCTGTTGCAGATCTTGGTGTCATCTGCAAACAGGCAAACGTTACCCTCCAGTCCATCTGCAATGTTACTGATGAAGATATTGAAGAGGACTGTCCCCAGGACTGATCCCTGAGGTACCCCACTTGTGACTTGCATCTCTTCTGATTGTATACCGTTTACCACCACTCTTTGTTTTCTGCCCACCAACCAGTTTGCCACCCAGATGACCAACCTCTGACCCACCCCGAGCCTACCTAGCTTATTAATCAATCTTCTATGTGGAACAGTATCAAAAGCTTTGCTGAAGTCAAGGTAGGCGATGTGATGCTCTGCCATCTGCTTATGGTTATTGTGTAATATTTTTATTATAAATCGGTGGTCTGTGTATGAAATTGTGTCACACAAGTTAGCAGTTTGGCTTTTAACCTTCAAGGTGTCAGTGAGGATGTCATTGAACTGACCAGGGAAAAACATCATTAATGCTTTCCTTTCAGAGGGATAGTTTATGGCTCCTTATCAGCTGCTGCTGGTTTGATGTTGGTTCCAGAATATGAATTTTATGACACCAGGAAAGGACATAATTTTGCTGATTTCCCTTGGCTTTCTCACACCCCAGTGACAGATTGTGTGGTTGTAAAACCTCAAAGAGAAATGTTTGATTAAAGACTGTCATATGTAGGAAATGGCTTTTTTCTGATGTTCACATTAATTAAAATACCTCCTTGTAGAAATTGTTAGAATGAACTGTAAGGGAGGAGGTAGCTGACTTACCGAAAGGGGGGTAGGGAAAGATAGAGTTAAAATGAAATACTGTAGCTGGGAAATGTGTGGTATATGATTCTGAGAGAGAGAGAGAGAGAGATTGAGATTGTCTTGACTTGGAAAGCACTTAGAAAGGGAACACTTAGAGCAGAATTAAGTGTGTTTGGTAGGAGTTTGTGTTCTGTAACTTTCCTTTTTTATTTGTAGATAATTTTAAGATTTGTGATTATAATTTGTTCTGTATTTTATTTTACTTGTTTTAAAACTTTTTAGTAAACAACATTTTCTTTAAAATACTTTATGCTGTTTTCTGTTATTTTACATGTGCTTGCCGAACCTGTATTTAAGGCTGACAGCTGTTAAAAGCTAGATTGTGTTACTGAGCTTGCTAAAAAGGTAAGAAATACCTAGGTCTCTTATAGAGTTGTAAGGGTTCATTTTGGATGCCTAGCTGGATGCCGTTAGGCGAATGATTATATTGCATCCCCATGAAGAACGTATTATCTGAGCCTGTTAATTGGGTATGCTAGCATAAGGTTCACAGTTTGAATCCCTCCAGAACTCGAGGCTAACAGGTGATTCAGACCCAAAGCAGACAGGAGGGTTACCCTGTCTGTTACCTGGTCACATTAGTGCGCTCTGAGGTTGGCACTGTGGGAGCAGAGGGCCTGACCTGCGGAGTGCATTTGTAACAAGCAACATCAACTGCACCCCTTTGGTCCACCACTCTGGTTACCCAAAGAAATCTATGAGATTAGTTTGACAGGACCTTCTTGTTGCAAACCCATGCTGTCTTGGATCCTGTGCTCCTGTGGATTCCAGGTGTTGCATTATCCTTTCCTTAAGGAGTGCCTCCATCTTGCCCACTACTGAGGTAAGACTGACTGGTCTGTAGTTCCCTGCCGCCATTCTTGTGGAGCGGGATCACATGAGCCCTTCTTCAGTCTTCTGGGACCTCTCCTGTGCTTAGAGACTCGCTAAACATTTCTGCTGATGGCTCTGCTAGTTCCACCCTTAGCTCCTTTAGTACCCTGGGATGCATGCCATCAGGTCCCATTGCCTTGTCTACCCTGGGTTTAGCGAGCTTTTGTAGGATCCTTTCTTTTGTGAAAGGACTTGTGCACACCTCCCTCCCTCCTGTGTCCATGGTGCTGAGCTGTGGGCCCTGCCCTATCTGCTCCTCAGTAAATACTGAGCAGAAGTATATATTTAGGATAGATGCTTTTCTTGGTCCTCCTCCACACACTCCCCTTATCCCTTTGATCTTAGCAATACCCTCTGGACTTTCTCCTTTTACTGTTACTGCAGACTCTACCTGATCTTGTGCTTGTGCATGCTTGAAGTCCACCACTATTTTCGCCCCACCACTTTTGCTGGAAGACTGTTCAGGCGTCCACCACTCTACTGTGCACAGTACTCCCCCCCCATACCTCCTAAATTTCACCCTTCCAGCTTCATAGCATGCCCCTTCTCTTCTGAAAAAGACCTTATACACCCTGTGAAGTACTTATAGGTCTCTTGTTCAAACACCATGAAGTCTTGCTATATTATAACCTTAGCAGTCAGCCACTGCAGCTGAACTGCCCCGGAGAGGAAGGAGTTAACTCCAGAGGATCTGGAGTTCTACAGCGCGAAGGCGCTGTGCCCAAAGCTCTATCTGGCAGTTTCAAATGAAACTGTCAGATTCTTTACTCCGCTTCACTGAACAGTCGCTCCGAGATCAGCTCCTTCAGCTCGGTTCATTCTCGGTTCAGCGAGTATTTTAGTTCATTTGAACGGCAAAAGTCATTATTTTACCGCATTTGGTTTAAAGCTCTATCTGGTAACCATAAGTACTAAATTTTAAGTCTGTGTGGAAAATTAATTATCGGTTCAGTTTTGAACTGATCGCTTTGTTATTTCTACATTTTAAAAGTGTACAGTGGGTTTTAAGTGCGGTTCCGGTTCTTATCGGTTCTAAAAAACCAGAATTATAACGGTTTTTCAAATACCCGTGACACGGTTAGGAACCGATGAGGTGTCTTGCCTGGCACTGCCATCAAAAGGCAAGTTTTGGTTAGGCTGGCATTATGTCTGAGAAACCCAAAAGAAAAACCCGGGCCACTGGGTTTCAACACTGTGATGTCTGTGGGAGGCCTTTGCCAAGGCTGACCACACACCACTGTGTTTATTGTCTGGGGGCTGACCACCTCCTGTCAGACTGCCAGGTGTGTAAAATTTCCTGCAGCCACCCTGGAAAGAGATTGGGCGGCTCAGGGGGGAGCGAGAGACAAAAGTCCGCTGACCGGATGGCCAGCCCGGTCAGTACCCACTGGACCAGAGGGAGTGCCTCTGACCAGGGCTTAGACTTCCTTGGGCAAAAGGAAGGCTGGTCTAGAGGAACCAGTCCCGAGTAAAAGACAAGGAAATCAGTAGGTTTGGGGTCCAAAATTGTGTCTCCAACTGCTGCAGAGATAGCTAAAGCCATTCAGATTGTCCAGTCACTGTCTCAGGGATCTGTAGAACCACCAACAGTTGGTAAAGGTTGGTTCGTTCAGTCCCAGTGGTGCAGGATTTTGAAGTTGAGGATTTTTATGAACCACAGGAGGGAGGAGGAATTTGATCAATATATGTGTGGCTGGGGGTCTGGGCGTGCCCATTGAACGGACATTTCTCCAGACAGACCTTTAGAATCTCCTCCTATTCTGTCTGAGTCCCCTTCTTTCTTTATTTTTACAAAAGGTTGCAGAAACCCTCCAGCTTCCTTTAGAGGAGGCTGTGGATGAGCAAGAGGAGCCTGATTATGTGGAAATGATGGATATTCCAGAGTCTAGGAGGTTGTCTATTCCTTTGCATAAGTCATTTAGGAAGCAAACAACAAAGTTTTTAAAAAATCCTCATTCTGTCCCTCCTGTAGATAAAAAAATGGACAGAAGGTATACTTTGTCAGGCTCGGATACAGACTTCCTTACTGAACAGTGTAGTCATGTAGGTGTGGTACAAGCTGCAGCCTGTGACAAGGCTAATATTCCTCTGGCCTCACATCCTCCTGATAAGGATTCCAGGAAGATTGATGCCATGGTGAAGAAACAGTATATGGCAGCTTCTTTGGGACTCAGGCAGGCAAATTATATGGCTTATGTGGCTAGATATCAGAAATCTAGGTGGGACACAGTATTGCAGTTAGCCAAGCAGGCCCATGGCCAGCTGGCTAGTGAGTTGGAACAGGTGGCTGCTGATGGCATTGAAGCCTCTAAGTTCAATTTCATACTGCTGTTGATGTTAATGATGTTTCCTCTAGGGTCATGGCCACTTCTGTAGCTTTCGTGGGTTGGCATGGCTCAGATGCACTAATCTGTCCCAAGATACCCAGTCAAAGGCTATGGATTTTCCTGTAGTGGGAAATTCTCTGTTTGAGGAGCAAACAGAAAACTATATGAAAAGATGGATGAATACAGAACTACCTACAAAAGTGCCCAGGCTAAGGAGAAGCATGCCATGCTACAAGGCATGCTCCCAGAGGTAGGGGCAGGCCTTTTCCAGGCCTTTTACCAATTTCAAGCCTCCTCTGCTGTCTGAGAGGGTTTCTTCAGAGGCAGGGTGAGGCAGAGGCACAAGCAGACGTCACACCTCCCCTCAGCCTAAGGCTGCTGCTAAGCAGGCACCCTGATGGGGTGCCCAGGGCCGATTCTTCTGTACCAGTGGGGGGCAGGTTGGCCTATTTCAGCCGGAACTGGCTGTCCCTAACTACGGACAGATGGGTTCTGGAGGTAATAGGCCAGGGTAGAAAAGGTAGAAAAAGAAATGGGCAGACTGGATGGGCCTTGCGGTCCTTATCTGCCGTCAACTTCTATGTTTCTATGTTTCTATGGGTCTGGTTCTCAGCTTCAAACACTTTCCAAAGATGAGAGTCAGACATTTTCCACCTGCAAATCCTTCAGAAGCCCTTGCTTTGGAAGCAGAGGTTTCTTCTCTTCTGGACTGCAAAGCAGTGGAAGGGTTCCTCCTTGCCATCAGGGCAGGGCTTTATTCAAGATACTTTCTTACCCCAAAAAAGACAGGAGAATGGAGGCCCATTCTAGATTTAAGGTACCTGAACAAGCATCTTTTGAAACCAAAGTTCAAAATGTTGACTCTGGCAATGATATTGCCTTCCCTAAGGCCAGGGGACTGGCTAGCTTCCCTGGACCTCAAGGATGCCTATTTTCATGTTCTGATCAGGCCTTCTCACCGAAAGTACCTCAGGTTGAACTGCCCTCAGGCCACTACCAGTTCAGGGCAATGCCCTTGGCCTGACTCTCCAAGGGTATTCACAAAATGTCTCAGCTGTAGTAGTGGCTCACTTAAGAAGGCAAGGGGTTGCTGTGTTTCCCTACCTGGACGACTGGCTCATTGTGGGTCAGTCTCCAGGTCAGGTGAAACCATTTGCAAGTCACCCAGCAGCTTCTCACTTCCCTAGGATTCCTGCTAAACTTACCAAAGTCAGTTCTGGAACGGTTCAGGTCCCTAACTTTCATAGGCGCAGAATTGAACACAAGGTTAGCCAGGGCTTTTCTTCCCTCGGAAAGGGTGGGCAGACTCATCGCCCTGGCATCCTCCTTTACCCTGCGGGTCTCTCGACCAGCAAGGCATTTTCTGCAACTCCTTGGGCACATGGCTGCTTCCACAGCTGTCGTGCAGGGAGCAAGATTCCAGATGAGGGACATTCAGTTCCATTTGAGGGCCTATTGGTCTCAAAGGAAGGACCCCCTTACCAAGTTGGTTCCAGTTACTCAAACTCTGATCCTAGCCCTCCACTGGTGGCAGGTCCAGAGCAATTTAAGACAGGGGGTTCCCTTCATTCCCATTTCTCACTCCCTCACCCTCACCACGGATGCCTCCCTGTTAGGGTGGGGGGCTCACCTGGGCGATCTTGCCACCCAGGGGGTGTGGTCTCCTCAGGAATCTCTGCTCCACATCAATCTGTTGGAACTCAGAGCTGTCTTTTTAGCTCTTGGTGTTTTCAGATTCTGTCCAGAACAAAGTGGTCCAAGTCAGGACAGACAATACCACCACAATGTGGTACATCAACAAGCAAGGGGCACCGGTCTTCAGCCTTGTGCACAAGCAATGAAGTTGTGGTCTCTGGCCTACTCCCTGAACACCTCCCTGATAGCGGTTCACCTCCCAGGGAAGGACAATGTCCTGGCGGACGCCCTCAGCAGAATTTCTCAGGGCCATCACGAATGGGCTCTGAATCCACAAGTGCTGGGTCCGTCTTTGCCAGATGGGGCACTCCTCAGATAGATCTTTTCGCAGCCCCAGACAACCATCAACTTCCTCTTTTCTGTTGCAGGCCTCCAGTACTGGGCTCAGTCCCTCTGGACGCCTTTCTGTTGGACTGGAAAGGGAAGTTCCTGTATGCCTTTCCTCCCTTTCCTCTTCTTTTCAGGGTACTAGTAAAAATCAGATCTCAACCTTGCAGAGTGATTCTGATTGCCCCAGATTGGGCCAGACAGCCCTGGTACCCTCTGCTTCTGTCCTTGGCAGTCCACCCTGCCCTGAGCCTACACAAGTCCACGACTTACTGGCCTGTGCACAGGGAGAGTGTGGTATCCGGACCTCAAATCCCTCCACCTCAAGGCTTGGCTCTTGAGGAGCTAGAACTGCTGACTTACACCTTTCTCAGGTGTCATGGATATTTTAAAGGCTTCTAGGAAGCCTTCCACTAGAGCCACTTATAATTCTAAGTGGAAGGGTTTTCCATCTGGTGCTCTGAGAGGCAGATTATCCCAGAATCTGCTGATCTTCCATTCTTTTGGAATATTTGGTCCATCTGAATTCCCTAGGCCTTAGACCAGCTACCCTGAAGGTTCATCTGGCAGCTGTCTCTGCTTTTGTGTCAGCAGGGAAGCCTGCCCCCTTTCTTCTCACCCTGTGTTCTCCAAGTTTTTAAGGGTTACTTCATACTAACCCTCCTTTTAGGGAACCAGCTCCCGCCTGGGACCTGAATATTTGCATTGCTCAGTTAATGCAACCCCTTTGAGCCTCTGTCTTCAGCAGAGCTCAAGTATTAACAGGAAAACCGTTTTCCTAGTAGCTATCACCTCTGCCAGGCGCATAAGTGAGTTACAGGCCCTGTCAGTGGAAGAAGATTTTATCTCTTTCCACAGAGATAAGGTAGTCCTTAGGACTAATAGAGTTTTTGCCTAAGGTGGTTTCTGATTTCCACCTGAATCAATCTATCTCTCTCCCAGTATTTTTCACTGAGCATTCTTCCTCAGGTGAGAGGAGACTGCACAGCTTGGATATCAAAGAGCCTTAAGCTACTATTTAGAAGCACCAGAGGTCATAGGTTGAATCCCTCCAACTGTTTCTTACCTATGGCGAGGTTGGCAAAGGAAAACCTGCCACTAAGAGAACAATTGCAAGGTGGATTGTTTCTTGTATCCAATTCTGTTATCAGAAACTAGGTAGAGTACCCCCCTCAGGATTGAGGGCCCACTCCACCAGGGGTACAGCTGCGTCTCTAGCGGCTGCTAGGGACATTCCCATTCTGGAGATTTGTCAAGCTGCTACCTGGAAGACAGTTCACACCTTTACCAAGCATTATTCCCTGGATGTCCAGTCCAGGAGAGATGCTCGGTTTGGCACAGCTGTGCTTCAGAGCCTATTTCCTAAGTAGGTTCTGACCCTCCTCCATGGAGGTACTGCTGTGTAATCTGCTAATGTTATAATATAGCAAGACTTCTTGGTGTTTGAAGAAAAATTACTCACCTTAGTAATTGCTTTTCTTCTCATGGAGTCTTGCTATATTATAACTCACCCTCCCTCCTGCCCCTCTCAGAACCTCTACTTGGGTAGGGGTGGCGGAATTGGTGCAAGCACTGTGTCATGCCATTGTAGTTATCCTTTACCCTCTTTCCTTTGGGTTAGGGATCTGGTTGCTTTCATTTAGGTTATTTATATTGCCCCCTTCCTGGACTTGGAGTCTTGGGGAAGGGGGTTCATAATTGCTTGTCAAGGGTGGTAAAGCGAACCATAATACCATCAATTTTGTTATTATGGTTCTGGGTGTTTCTTTGTTGTTTATTGTTGTTACTACTACTAGTAGGTAGCCATGGGCTAGTGTAGTTTTCCACACAGACTTTCTGTTCTTTGATGTTAACCTGTAAAAGATCTGACAGTTTCATTTGAAACTGCCAGATAGAGCTTTGGGCACAGCGCCCTCGCGCTGTAGAACTCCAGATCCTCTGGAGTTAACTCCTTCCTCTCCGGGGCAGTTCAGCTGCAGTGGCTGACTGCTAAGGTTATAATATAGCAAGACTCCATGAGAAGAAAAGCAATTACTAAGGTGAGTAATTTTTTCTTATGTTCCTGACCCCCTCCTCTCTTCCAAGGTGTGCATATTGAGATCCCTCATTCTCTTCTCATAGGGCTTTTCTGTATTGCTCCATGTTGTCAGTGGGGAAGGTAAATAATACATATGGATAATGTACTTTGCCACTGGGGCAGTACCGCTCAGTATTCAAAAAGAAGAGGAGGAGTACCTAAATCAAAGAATAGAAGCACTCTGGATAGGAGGTTGATGCCAGTCCATTAACAGAAGAAAGGGTCCTGAAAGAACTCTTAAAACTGAAGGTGGACAAAGCAATGGGGCCTTGAGGATTCACCCAAGAATTCTAAAAGAACTAAGGGTAGAATTAGTGACACCACTGATCTCCCTTTTTAACAAATCATGGGAGGATGGTGTAGTACCAGAGGACCGGAGGAGGGCAGACGTAATTCCCCTTCACAAAAGTGGGAGCAAGACAGAGGCAGGAAGCTATAGACCTGTTAGTTTGACCTCAGTGGTAGGGAAAATGATGGAATCACTTCTAAAGGAAATAATTGTTGAGTTCCTAGAGGCCAGTGGGACACAGAACCCAAGGCAGCATGGATTCATAGCAGGAAGGTCATGTCAAACTAATCTAATAGATTTCTTTGACTAGGTGACCAGTGTGGTAGACCAGGGAGGGGCAGTGGACATGGTCTACCTAGGCTTTAGCAAGGCATTTGACACAGTCCCACTCAAAAGATTAATATACAAGTTAGCCAGCCTTGGAGTGGGTCCCAAGGTGGTAGCCTGGGTTAAAAATTGGCGGGACAACAGGATACAGAGGGTAATAGTAAATAGAGTTTACTCTGAAGAAAGGGGGGTTACTAGTGGGGTACCGCAGGGTTCAGTACTGGGACGGTCCTCTTTAATGTCTTTATAAGTGACATTGCAGAGGGACTGGAAGGAAAAGTATGTCTCTTTGCAGATGACACAAAGATCTGCAACAGGGTTGATACAGAAGGTGGGGTGGAGAGGATGCAAAGGGACTTGGCAAGGTTGGAGGAATGGTCAAATATATGGCAGCTTAGATTCAATGCAAAGAAGTGCAAAGTAATGCACCTGGGGAAACAAAAATCCAGAGGAAGAGTACACAGTGGGAGTGAGATAATAACAGCTACATAAATGGAATGGGACTTGGGGTAGTCATATCAGATGACCTTAAGGTGGGCAAGCAATGTGAGAAGGCAGTAAGAAGAGCTGGTGGGATACTGGGATGCATAGGGAGAGGCATCACCAGTAGAAAACAGGAAGTTGTTATCCCTTTGTACAGACAGTTGGTGAGACCCCATCTGGAGTTCTGTGTCCAGTTCTGGAGACCCCATTTCTGCAAGGACATGGACAGGATGGAGCCTGTTCAGAGGAGGGCAACCAAAATGGTGCAGGGTCTGCACCAAAAGACATACGAGGAGAGACTAAAGCAGCTTAATATGTATACCCTTGAGGAAAGGAGGGAGAGGGGGGACATGATAGAAACTTTCAAGTATCTCAGGGGAATTAACAAAGTACAAGAGGGTGGCATCTTTCAGAAAAAGATTTGCAAGAACAAGGGGGCACAATTTGAAGATAGAGGGCGGACGGCTCAGAGGTAATGTTAGAAAGTATTTTTTCACAGAGAGGGTTGTGAATGCATGGAATGGCCTTCCTGAAGAGGTTGTGGAGTCAGGAACAGTGGGAGAATTCAAGAATGCATGGGACAGACATAAGGCAATTCTAGAGGGGGGTAGGAGGAAGCAAGATGTTGATTAACTAGAATTGGTGTGCTTTTTGTGGTGGACAGCAGGCTCGTTGGTTTGTATTTTGAGTAGGAACATGCACAAGCATGGCGCATTCTGACACCATGACGTCATGCACTCCTCGTTATGCTGATGCTTGCACCCACTTTATTGTGCACAGTACAGAGCAGTCTGGCAGTGGAATACAGGGCACAGTGAGTCGCTTTGTTAGTTTTGACCAGTGTACAGTACAGAGCAGTCTGTCAATAGAATACAGGGCACAATGAGTCACTTTGTTAGTTTTGCCCAGCGTACAGTGCAGAGCAGCCTGGCAGTGGAATAGAGGGCACAGTGCATCAGTTTGTTAGTTTTCACCTGGTGTTACTAGAGTGAGGTGCTTGGACTGTGTAGCAGCATGGCAAGGACAGCTAGTTGGATTTACTGCAAAGCACACTGACTGGGAGTATGTGGTGCTGGAATCATGTTTATGAGCTTGGGAGCCAGGGGGTCCATAAGGGCTATCTTTTTGTTCTCGGAGGCTTTCCTTTTCCCATTTTATGTCACTTGCATTGATGTGTGAACTGGGGGCTGTCTTTGGAGCTGGAGGGAGTCGAGTCTTGACCAGTTCTCCCTGTAGTTACAGTGCTGGTGATATCAACTTGGAGGGAGTGCGCTGCTTAGCTGCACGGCTCTATAGAGTTTCTGTGTACTGTCACATGAGAGGACAGTAGGTATTGTTTGTTTGCTTGTTCACGGGGTATTGCTACGAAATCCCTATATTCACAATGCCAACATTTGAAATACCGAGACAGACGTCCTGACTCGCCGATTACCCAACCAAGCGCCATCCCAACAAACAGAAGCCCGACACTGCAACTTGCCAGGACTCTGAGTTGGTTATATTATTTTAGGGGGGCTCAAGGGGCGGAGCCCCCCCAGCCACCTACAGACAGGGCATAAGTGCAGTGTTGGGCTTCGCAGTATCCTCCTGTTATGTACATGATCAAGTGTGGATTTATTACTGAGTTATTTGATTTGAGTTTAATATTAACAGTGCAGGCTATTAAGAGTCAGTGTCTTTATTGCCAAGATTACGAACATCTGAAATTTGCCAGCAGATAAAGGCCTAGAGGTCTATCAAGTCTGCTGAATGTGCAGCTAGCACCCTTATTCCTGCAGCTGCCCCACCCTTCCCTTCATTAACCCTCCCCTTGTCCTGTCCCATCCTCATTTGAAGCAGTCCACTGTTCTACTGCATACCACTTCAGCAGGTAACGCATTCACCCAGCCACCACCCTCTCTGTAAAAAGTGTCTCCTCATCTCCCTCCTGAACCTTCCTCGCTCCAGTCTCATATCATGGCCCCTAGTGGCCTCCCTCCTAACTTTGAACAGCCCCTCTGTACCCATCTTGTTTATTCCTTTCATGTATTGAAAGGTTTCAATCATGTCACCCCTGTCTCTCCTCTCCTCCAGTGAGTACATGTTCATATCCTTCAACCTCCTCTTGTATGATAAGTCCCCCAGCCCCTTGATCATCTTTGTCACTCTGCACTGCACCCCCTCCAGTAACTTAATGTCCCTCTTCAGATACGGACGCCAGTACTGTACGCAGTACTCCAGGTGTGGTCTAACTAATGACCTATACAGTGGCAGAATCACCCTCCTCCCTCCTCGAGGATATACCCTTGCAATACAACCCAGCATTTTGTTGGCCTTTGCAGCTGCCTTCCTACATTGTGCCGAGTTGTTCATTGACCCTGTAATGAGCACACCCATATCCTTCTCCTCCTCTGTCTGGACTAGCTGCACTCCCCTAGCTGGTAACTCCTCCTTGGGTTCTTCATCCCAAAATGCAGCACTTTGCACTTTTGGCATTAAAACCAGTTGCCAGTGTCTGACCAGGTTTCAAGCTTTGCCAGATCATCCTGCAACCCTGCCATCCCCTAGGTCATCCACCACCGCGCCTATCTTGGTATCATCAGCAAACAGACTGATCTTGATGTCCTATGATATGTCTGCAATGAATATCCCAAACAACACTGAGCCCTGTGGAACACGGCCGTCACTGCCATTAGATTGTGAGCTCCCCACCACCACCACCCTCTATTGCCTTCCTGCAGTCAGTTTCCACCCATCTCACCAGCTTGCACCCGCCCCTGTGCCTACTAACTTCCTTCCCAGCCTTCCATGTGGCACTGGGTCGGATGCCTTACTGAAGTTCAGATACAGGACATCCACTGCATGGCCCCTGTCCAGTTGCCTAGTTACCCAGTCATAGAACTCGACCAGGTTGGTTTGGCAGGATCTGCCACGTATGAAGCCGTGCTGTCTGCTGTCCTGCAGTCCTTTGGCCTCTAGGAGGGCCACCAGCCTCTCCTTCAGGATAGTCTCCATTAGCTTACCCACGATGGATGTGAGGCTCACTGGTCTGTAGTTTCCCGGTTCATACTTGGGGCCACTCTTGTGGAGGGGCACCACATGAGCCATCCTCCAGTCCTGAGGTACACACCCCGAATGTAGTGAGGCATTAAATAGGTCTGCCAAAGGTCCTGCAAGGACATCTGCTAGCTCCTTCAGTACCCTGGGGTGGATGCCATCTGGGCCTGGCCTTATCCACCCTCAGTGCCTTCAAACCCTCTCGGACTCTGTCTCCATGATTTCCCATCTGTCACCACTTCCCACCTGCTTCTGCCATTTCTCCCACCTTGGGTGTCACCCCCTCTTCTCTTTAGTAAATACTGAGCAGAGTACTCATTTAGTGCTTCATCTATAGCACCCTCTTCACCCAACCCCTCCTTCCTAATCCTTACTATGTGGTCCTTACAACTCCGTAGATGTTTGGCTCCCCTTACTGCCCTTGTCACCTCCTTCGATTCTGTCAAGTACTCCTCCCTGTCCTCCCCCCTCCCTGTTTTCTTGTACTTCCTAAAAGCAGCTCTTTTCCTCCTTACCTTTTCCATGACCTCCTTGCTTAACCAGATCGGTTTCTTAGCCCCAGCCTTCTTGCTCTGGGCTTTGCAGCAGGTTTTGGTTGTCTCCACTATCCCCAGCTTTATGAGCTCCCACCTCTGGTTAGTGTCCATACTAAATTGAATTCTGGCCAGGTACCCTTTTACCACTTCCCCCATCCTCCCAAAGTCGGCCCTCCTGAAGTCCAGCACTGTTGTGCCAGATTCCACTCCTTCCTTGCCCATATCCAATGTGAGCCATAGTGAGTGGTGGTCACTCCCTGACAGCGGTTCCTCCACTGTAAGTTCTCTCACAAAGTCCCCATTTGCCAGCACAAGGTCAAGGGTACTCCCTAACCTGGTTGGTTCACTGACCATTTGCAGCAGGAAGCTGTCCTGGAAGGCATCCAGCAGTACCTGCTCCCTTCTGTTCCTGGTTGTTGGGGTGCTGCAGTCCACTCCTGGCATGTTGAAGTCCCCACAATCACCACACTACCCTTCACTTGGGTCTCCTGATCTGTCCTGCTAGTTCCCTGTCTAACTTCTCCGTCTGAGATGGTGGCCTGTACACCACTCTCATTCTAGAATCCTATTCTTGGAATCCTGGATTTGCATCCAAAGTGACTCCGTACTACCCTCCTCCCTTCCTCCTTACACACTTCAGTCCTTCCTTCACATATAGTACCACCCCCTCCTTTCCCAATCACCCTGTCCCTCTGAAATAACCTGTACCCTGGTACAGACAGGTCCCAGTCATTGTATTGGGTGGCCCATGTTTCTGTGATGGCTGCAATGTCCACCTCTCTCTCTGCCATGAGAACCTTAACTCTGCAGTTTCCTCCAAGGCTCCTAGCATTAAGGGTAACCACCTTCACCCCTTTCCCCCTCCCATCTACCCTCCTTTCCTAGCATCACCAACAGCACTTGCTATTTGTCCTTTGTCACTGTTATGGGGGTAAGCTCTATAGTTTCCCAACCTGTGGTCTCTGTATATCTCTTCCCCAACTGCCACCCCATTCCTAGTTTAAATTCCCAACTTCCTCTATGACTCCTCCATCCTCTGTTTCAACACTTTTTCCCTCCTCACTCAAGTGTAGTCTGTCCTTGGCATAGAGACCACTGTCCTTCCAGGTCCCCCCCCAACAGCCCATGCCCTTTAGCACAACACCAGGTTCTTAGCCATCCGTTAAATTCCTCTATTCTCAGCTTTCTTGTTGTGCTTGACTTTGCACGGAGTATCTCTGAAAAAGTTACTGATCTTCCTGCCCCTCACAATTGTGCTAGTTCCTCAAACCTCCTCTGGACTGTATCTACTGTCTTGTCAGCCAGGTCGTTTGTCCCAAGATGTATAATTAAATGAGAGCTTGTCCCTACCCTTCTAGCATATTTCAGAACAGACTGTCCCACCCTTTCCGCTGTCATTCCTGGCATGGCCTCCGCCCAAATGCGACTATGCCTCTCCCTTGCTACCCACCTAACTCCTCTTAGTATCGAGTCCCCCAGCACTAGATTCCACCCTCTTACTCCCTGCTTGTTTCCATTCATCTCCCTCTCATTTCCAGCTCCTCTTCTTCCTCCTGCACATTATTTCCCCTTTTACCCTATTTGCAATTCTCCCAGCAGAATTTCCCCGCTCCAGTTTGGTCAGGCATTTATCAATTACTCCTCTAATTTCATAATTTCCTCCTCCACCTTCTTCCTCTCTAGCAATGCACAACTATTTTCTGAAGGTCCTTCACAAATGCCCGCTCCTCTCTCTTCATAGTAACCTGTTCTCTCCTTTCCACTCCATGACTTTTGACTTCTTCTTACTCCTCACAAGTCCCTATCTCCTCCTTCCATTTGTCTTTTTGTCTCCTGACCTGGTTTCCCGACAGTTGTTCTTCCTGGCCTGGGCCCTTGTCTCTCTTCCCTTCCTGACCTCTCTCCTCACCACTGTTGGCTTAAATCGCCTCCCTCATCTCCCTTCTTTCTCCTCCAGTATTGGGCTAAACCCACCCCCAATCTGCCTTGCCTGGCTTAGTTCCTCCTGCAGACCTTCAATCTCATTTCTAAGTTTTTCTATGTGGTTGCACACTAAACATCCTCCCACACTCCAGGCAATTTTTAGAAAGATTGGTGCACCACAGTTGTTGCAGCCTACTACCCTACCCATTGCTGTTGTTGCCCACCAGTGACCCCCCCACCCTTCCAGATGCAGGATACCAAACACTCCCCGAAGTCTCCCCTCTCCCTCTTCTATCAGTGCAAAACATTTTCTTTATTTCCCTTACCTCCTTTGTTGCACACGTTTAGATATATTGAGCAACTGCTTTTTATATTCCTATCCTTCCTATGCACACTCAAAAACAGACTTTAAGTAGCCATTGCACAACCTTCTTCAAACTCCTACTCCTCCTTTTCTCCAATGCAGAATCAATGCGAAGAAGTAATAATGAAAGCTTCTAGATTTGCATTTACTTCCCTTCCACTGAGAGAGCAGTCACCTCTTCACTTGCTGCTGTTCCTTTCCTGGTATGCCCCTCCTACTCCACACCCCTTACTATACCCAGTGTTTAGCTCCTGTCAATCAGATTTAACAGGGCATATAATCAAGAGTTGGGGGAAGGGGGGGCGAAAATTTGCAGACAACCAAAGACAGCAAAGAAATACACCACCACTACGCTTTAAATCCTCAACAGCCCAAAACAATTCTAAGTAAAGACAACAAAGAAAGTACAGTGTCACCAAAAGCCCACAATCCAAGTCTAAAAGAAAAACAACAATTACCAGTTACTGTAAAACATTGAATTGAATATGCTTCCTTCCCCTTCTGGCTTCTATAAAATTCAGAAATACATACATTTCTATCTCAGCTCTTTACCCTTACCATCAAAGGGTAACTACAATCACAATAAGATTGTGAAGATTGCTCAAGTTTACCAGTGATCCGCAGATTCCACATGGATCCCTCAGGTCAGGGAAGGGTCTATACAAGCACGTACACATGCACCAGAGCAGAGCAATCCAGCTTATCTATTAGCAGGTGGCCCCTTGACCTTGATGGCAGGTCAAGAGGAGGCTATGAGGGGGGTATGACTAAGTGTGACTGAGTGGAGCCAGAGCCATTGGGGAGGGGGGGTTTCCATCTGAGGAAGGGAGGAGTGAATGAAAATGAAAGGCAGTAGTTTCCCATTTGTTTGGTTGGTACGGGGCTCCTGTGTCATATTACAACATGTTGGACTAGGCTTCGGAAAGTGTTTCTACAGCCTCCCTTCACTGTGTACATGATAGATATGAAATGGGCCATGGTGGCCAAGTCACAACTTCCCTGAACTAAACTGTCCTGTTACCTTGCCTAGAGGCTTCCTTTTTATTGTTCGTGGTAAGTGAACTCTGGTGTGGAGCCATGGGGAACCCAGCCTTGCCTTATTACACTATGCTACCTGGTCAGATGCTCAGGACAAAGGCAGACAGGGCAGGCAGAGTGACCTGAACTCCATTTGCAACACCTGCAATGGGTACGCCCACTTTCTTCTTAAGGGGCCTTATGGGCATGCCCTTCACCATCAGACTGCTGCCTTTGCGTATGTTGGCTTGGTCATCGTATACTACTGTGACACCCATACAGGAGTGGCCACTCCATCTACCCATGGTCTCTGCTTTTTTGTGAAACTGAGTCAGCACCATCTGCCTTTTTGCTGCAGACTTGATTCTTGGCCAGAACTGAATAGAACTAGGCATGGCCGGTTCCAACCCCCAGTCAGTAGTGGAAGGTAAACTTAGTGTGGGAGATGGGGGTTAGGCCGCTTCAGGCAGGCAGCAACAAAGGGACAGCTTCCTTAGTGGCACAGTGCAGCAGGAGAAGAGGTGGCTATCTGCAGTGTGCAAAGTTTGGGTCTTCCTTTCCCTGAAACTACTTCACTACACGCAACCATTCTTTGCTTGTTTATGAGGAAGTCGCCAGAGGCATGTGACCTCGTCGTGATGTGCACCTAGTGCGCACGTGGCCTGCATGCTTCCTCTTTTGGCAGGCGTCATCACGCTGGAGCATGCCCCATGCACACACTCCACTTGCCAGAAGGAGGGGCACCCAGCAGAAGAAAGGAAAAACTGCTGCTGAGGAAAAAGCATGCAGCGTGCTAAAAACCGCATGAAGAATGGCGGATGACCTAGGAGCACTCGCTTGTCCACCACTCGCTCCAGCCCAGATGCAGATAACGTCATATAAAAATCCCCATGAAATAAATCCTTTTTCTGTGTTCCAACTGACAGCACTGCCTGAGCAGTGTACTGGGGTGGGTTCATTGCCGGGGTGGGAGGGGATCAGAGACAAGACACTGCCTCTTCTTGTGTAGTTAATTTACTTTGTTTTGCAATCACCAAGCACTTAAGAAAACTGACCTGGCTATACATAAAGCATATTAATCACACAGAACAAAGTCAGTCAAAAAAAGCACCCAGTTTGGAGAGCCTGATAAAAGTTACTAATGGAGGACCCCCTTCCCCAACAGAAACCAATAAAATTACTTGCCTGAGGCACCAGGCTATACCTTGCAGACCTACCAGAGAGGAGAAAAAAACACCCTCTCAGGCAGTGCACTCATCTAGGCACTGTAGGTGCTGGAAATGGAAAGTATCAAGCAGGTTATCCAATTTGAAAGCCAAAGTGTAACAGGCACAATTTCTAAATTTAGGGGTGCTCCACTGACACCAGAAAGCCCCAGCCTGCCCAGGAGTTACACAATCCATATGAAAAAATAAGAAAACCGATATAAAATCTTCCAGAGGGTTCCCCATGCTGCTTACACACCTACATGGGGTGGATCATAGATGGAATGTTCCATGTCTCTGGTGGTCTGTGCTGAGGTCATGGCTTTGGAGCTGTACCACTACCCCAGTAGGGGAGCACATTGCCCATATGTATTAACTACCTTTCCCATTGACAATGTTGGAGCGAACAGCAAAGGAAATTACAGTAAGGTAAAGGATTGGAAGATCATCTATTCTTTTCAGAGGAGCAGTACTGTGGAATAACTGGTGATTCCAATATCAACCTGTTTTTGACACTTGTAAAAAGTCATATCAGCCTGCGAGTTGATATGGCTTTTACTGTCTCATGCCAGGTTGTGTGTACTATGCTAAGGTACTTACTGACTCTGAAAATTGAACTGTTCAGTTTTTTTTTGTTTTTTTTAACTTTAAACAATGGAGAAGCCATTGAACCTTCACCTTGTTGTCATAACAACCAGCATGCCATGGAGCCCATACAGAGATCGAATCAGCAGTGCAGGAAGCACATAATGCTAAAACTCTGAGCTGTTTACTTAGGACCAGTTATTATAAAAAATAACACATATGTAGGTATGTGATCGCTCTCGAGGTTTATATATTATCACACACCTTGGGTGTGTAAAAAAAAAAAAAAAAAAAAAAAAAAAACTGCATATCACACACCTACACATGCATTATTCTCTATATATGATCCCTGTCAGGACCAATCTGCCTGTGAGATTAAAGAGCAGTTGACGCCTTTGGGAAAACTTTGGAAAACATTATTTAGACGCAAGTCAGCTTGTATTTCATATACCTTGTGATACATTTTTCCTCTCTATTATTTATTACTGAAGAAATTCGCACAAAATTGCTCTTTATCCTTCAGAGTTACATAGAAACATAGAATTTGATGGCAGATAAGGACCGTTTGGCCCACCTAGTCTGCCCGTTTCCCTAACTAATGGATAAGCTTCAGATCCTAGTTAACCAACAGCCTATTTCCTCCTACCCCCCCCACTAGAATTACCTTATGTCTGTCCCATGCATTCTTGAAATCCCCCACTGTTTTTGACTCCACTACCTCCTCAGGAAGGCTGTTCCGTGTATCCACAACCCTCTCCGTGAAAAAATACTACCTCACTTTACCCCTGAGCTGTCCACCTCTATCTTCAAATTGTGCCTCTGTTCTTGCACATCTCTTTTCTGAAAGTGCTACCCTCTTGAACATTGTTGATTCCTTGAGGTACTTGAAAGTTTCTCTCATGTTCCCCTCTCCCTCCTTTCATCGAGGTATACATATTAAGCTCCTTTAATCTCTCTTCATATGTCTTCTGGTACATGCCCTGCACCATTTTAGCTGCCTCCTCTGGACAGCCTCCATCTGTCTATGTTCTTGTGGAGATGGGGTCTCCAGAACTGCATGCAGTATTCTGATGGGGTCTCACCAACTGTCTGTACAGAGGATAACAACTTCCTGTTTTCTACTGGTGTTGCCTCTCCCTATGCATCCCAGTATCCATAAGCCCTCCTTACTGTCTTCTCACATTGCTTACCTACCTTAAGGTCATCTGATATGACTACCCCAGGTCCCTTTCCATTTTGTTTTTGTTAGTATTTCACCCCCATTGTCACTCTTCCCTGGATTTTTGTTTCCCAGGTGCATTACTTTGCATGCCGTTGTGTTAAATCTAAGCTGCCATACATTTGACCATTCCTCCAACCTTGCCAAGTTTCTTCTCATCCTTTCCACCCACCTAAGTTCTGTTCGATCCTGTTGCAAATCTTTGTGTCGTCTGCAAAGAGACATACTTTTCCTTCTAGTCCCTCCATAATGTCACTTATAAAGACATTAAGAGGACGGTCCCAATACTGAACCCTGCGGTACTCTGCTAGTAACCCTTTTTCTTCAGAGTGGACTACATTTACTATTACCCTCTCGTCCTGTTGTCCAGCCAAGTTTTACCAAGGTTACCACCTTGGGACCCACTCCAAGGCTGGCTAACTTGTATAGTAATTTTTTGTGTTGGACTGTGTCAAATGCCTTGCTAAAGTCTAGGTAGGCCATGTCCACAGCCCCTCCCTGCTCTACTACTGTGGTCACCCAGTCAAAGAAATCTGTTAGATTCGTCTAACATGACCTTCCCGCTGTGAATCCATGCTGCCTTAGGTCCTGTGCCCCGCTGACCTCTAGGTACTCAACAACTCTCTCCTTCAGAAGTGATTCCATCATTTGCCCTACCACTAAGGTCAAACTAACAGGTCTGTAGTTTCCTGCCTCTGCCTTGCTCCCACTTTTGTGAAGTGGAATCACATCCACCCTCCTCCACTCATCAGATACCACCCCATCCTCCCATGATTTGTTAAAGAGAGTAGTCAATGGTGTCACTAGTTTTACCCTTAGTTCTTTTAGAATTCTTGGGATAATCCCGTCAGGCCCCATTGCTTTGTCCACCTTCAGTTTTAGGAGTTCTTTCAGAACCCTTTATTCTGTGAATGGACTGGTATCGACCCCACTATCCAGAGTGTTTCTGTTGTTTGGTTTAGGTACCTCCCCCCTCCTCCGCTTTTGTGAATACTGAGCTGAAGTATTCGTTCAGTATCCCTGGTTTTTCACTGTCACCCTCTGCCCACATTCCCTCCCCTTTATTAAGCCTCAGTATCCCTCCCTTGGTCTTTCTTCGCTCCTTAATGTACCTATAAAAGGTTTTATCCCCCTTCTTAACAGAATTAGCTATCTTTTCCTCAGTTTGGGCCTTTGCTATTCTGACTGCCTTCCCTGCCTCCTTCTGCTTTAACTGATATAGTTCTCTGTCCTGCTCCTTCTGTGTTTCCTTATATTTTCTGAATGCTGTCTTTTTCTCCTTAACCTTCTCTGCTACCTCTTTTGAGAACCATAGTGGTTTTTTCCTTTATTTTGTTTTGTTGATTTGCTTTATACAAATTCTTGTTGCCTCTGTGATGGCAGTTCTGATTTTTCCCATTGTTCTTCCATCCCTCCTCCTTGCGGTTTGCTAGTGCTTTCTGAGGCACTCTTCCATTTTGCCAAAGTCAGCCCTCCTAAAGTCCAACACCCTTGCTTTTTGTATGGCTTGACTGTACAGCTGTGTTTATCGTGAACCACACTGTTTGGTGATCGCTTGTTCCCAGATGGCTACCCACTTCTAAATCTGAGATCCTGTCTCCATCCCCATTTGAAAGTACTAGGTCTAAGATTGCTCCCTCCCGAGTGGGTTCCAACACTAGCTGTGTGAGGTATGCCTCTTGTAGGGCATAGAATGACCCTGCTCTTGGATGTGGCCATAGTAAATTTGCTCCAGTTAACATCTGGCATATTCAGGTCCCCATCGACAATATCTCTTTTTTTCCTGCCATTCTAAATTCCTTCTATCATTTCCTTGTCCATTGCCTCTCTCCCTGAGATGGGGTCTGCGTAACCCCTGTGCAGATTTGGTGCCATTCCCTGTCTCAGGGTGACCCACAGTGCCTCCTCCCTCCTGTTTACCCTTTAGTTCTGTTGCTTTGATTCCTTCCCTTATGTAGAGAGCTACGCCGCCTCCTCTTTTACACTCCCTGTCTCTCCTGTAGATTGTGTACCCTGGTGTGTTGACATCCCAGTCATGGTCCTCTGTGTACCATGTTTCTGTGACTGCCATGATATTCAGGTATCCCTCTTCAATCAAAGGCCACTAGTTCAGGGAGCTTGTTACCCAGACTACGAGCATTGGTACTCATCACCCTCCATTTTTTGATGGCCTTACCCCTTTTAGGTCCATCCCTGTCCTTACTGCCTTTGCCTTTTTCTGGATTTACCCCTTTTCTGCTCCCTATTGACTTCTCTACCTTTGTGTCTACCTCGCTAACTACCCTGTTTTGTGTGTGGGGGGGCTGGGATTTCCCTGCTTCTCTTCAGTGCCTCCCCCCTTGCTAGTTTAAATTCTTGCCTGTGAAGCATTTAAACCTATCACCTAGGATCCTGGTTCCCCTCCCAGACAGATGCAGATTGTCACGCCAGTATAGGCCTGTATCCCTCCAGGTGGACCCCCAGTCCCCAATGAAGCCAAATCCCGAGCTCCGCACCAGTTTTTCAGCCAGTCCTTGAATCCCATGGTTAGGGTACCTAGCCTCACCCTTGCCATAGACAGGTAGCACTTCCGAGAAAGTAAACGTGTGTGCCACTTGTCTAAGGCCCCTCCCTAACTCCACAAACTCCTGCTGCACTGCTCTGATCCCGTTCCCAGCCAGGTTATTTGTCCCTAGGAGGACAGTGACATCCTGCTCCCTCCCCTGTGCAGCTGCTCCCACGATCCTGAGGATTCACTTCTTGTCCCTCCAAGCCATGGCATCAGGCAGGCACCTTACCTCCCTCTCCCTTCCCTCCCCTTCCCCAGTTCTATCCCCCTAATGATTGAGTCCTCTACCTGGAGTGGTTTCTTTCCCCTGTGGGGTCCCTTGCCACCCTCCTGTGGGTCTCCTTTGTGGAGGTCCCCAGCATCCTTCTTGGTCTCCATTGTGGGTGCCTCCACAGAGGAACCATACTCTGCCAGAATGGCGAATGGTGTGAAGAGGAACAACTGGGTGGATCGCCTCTGTTCCACCACCCTCACCCTCCCTGAGCTCACCGTGGTCCAACTGCTCCTCTTTCTTGGCAACCTCTGAGGATGTAGTGGTGGTCGGGTGGTCTCTGGGTGAGGGAGGAGGTTTCCCAAATCCTCGCCAGGTCAGCATGGAGACAGGCAACCGCCTCCCTCGGACCAGAGAGGTGTATTCAAATAGGGCAGCAGCGCAGCCTCCAGAACATCTCCTGGAAGACTGCCGCTCCACAGCCAGTGCATTGCACCACTTCCCACATGTCTGTATCCCTTTCTGTTTAAGACTTTTTTTTTTGTTAGTGTGTGCAAGCTTGTGAGTGTGTTTACCTAATATTCAGTGTGCTGTGCCTTTAAGGATTTGAACAGGTGTTTTGTCCTTTGCACTTTTGGGGCAGTGATGTCAGGACCTCTGATATAAAGGAAATGATGCGTTAGGGTGGGTGGGACTAAGCCTGTGCAATCCAGAAACAATCAACTACAACTCTGACCCAACACCCCCAGTGAGTGCGCCTCCCTTCCTTTCAAACACCTATTTCACAGAGTTTAATTAACAGGTCTAGTCACAAATGACAGCAGATTTTCTCCCAGCTAGGTTTCCTCCCTGGCAAATAAGTTACACTAAGTAAAGTCAACCCCAAAAACAGAGAACCGGAACACTGACTTCAACTTACTTACACAGGACCCAAAATTAAGAATTCAATTCAGTGTACTTCTATTAAATCATCTCCTTGCTATAAGGAAGCTGGCAGCTGCTCTCTGTCTCACCTACAACAGACAGAGTCCACAAACGACTCCTGTTCATCTGCCCCTATAGCTTATTCCCTGCTTGAAATCATAATGCCCCATTGTGACATCATAGTCTGTTGCCATGGGGATAATTGTGATGTCACAAGCAGAGTATTATGACATCAGGTTGGGAAGAAGTAACAGGAGCCGACGAACCCACAAGGATGAACCCGCAAGACACAAGTATCTTGTTTTTGAGGCAGATTACCTCAGTAATAAGTAATAGGGATAAGAAATACACCGCTAATGAGAAATATAAGCTGCTTTGTGTCCAGATATTATGTTTTGAAAGTTCTTCTTGGTCAGTAGCTCTTTAAGTGAGCTAAGAGTGGTTAGGGAGAGCGTGGATTGGCCTCAATGTCTTGCTGTTCAGATGCAGTTACTTAGCATTTATACCTAATTAGGCGGAAGGTAGACATGAGTTTTGAAATTACCCTGTGAATTTTGCTTAGTGACTTAGTTTTGATTCTATTTTATATAAATTGATTAATTACTGTGTGTACTTTTGTACTTGTATGTGTATTTTGTATCTTTGTATGTATTTTGTACCTGCAGTGGGACCTCATTGAAAATTAGCTTTACTCAATTGAGTGTTATCCCTAGTCATGACATGAATGAAAAGATCTACTACTACTACTTTCTGCCCATTCTGGTGGGGTTCCTTTTTGAAGGAGTTGTCCAACACATAATGGCCAAGAGATGGTCTGGTCAGCAGCCACACAGGACGTTCGGACATTCACAGTCGGTGGTGTCAAGATTCTGCTAATTGCCCTCCATGAGTTTAGCAGTTGTGCTGGATGCTTTTTCTTGAAGCCCTGCTGCTGTTTAAGGCACCCCATCACAGTGATTCCTCATCAAGAGGTCAGGGTGCCGATGAAGAGCAGTCGGTGGCAAGACACTAGGAGCCTAGAGATGCTGAGTTTGACCAGTGGGGAAGTGCCAATATCTTGTCCATGGAGGTTGGACTGTCTGGTATTTTCCAGTGGACGGGCAGGAAGTTTTGTTTTCCTGTCCCCAGCTAGGAAGGAGAGCCTAACCTGGGGATATGTTTATGTGGGGCTTCAACCAAGGACGTGGTAGTAATAGTAGTTAATAACAGTAGCTAGTAGTAGTTCATATTTATGCACTCTGTGATAACAAATGAACTGAGGTAGAATGCAGCTGGGGTGTACCATGTCCCTGAGGTCTGTGCTGAGGTCACAGCTTCGGAGCTGTACCACTACCCCGTGGGAGAGCAAATTACCTATATGTACACATTGGAGCTAACAAAAAAGGAAATTACAGTAAATATGATGGAATTTGTCATATGATGCAGACCCTGCATCATTTTGGTTCCCTTTTTCTGGACAGCCTCCTCTCTGTCTGTGTCCTTCTTGAGATGCAGTCTCCAGAACTGGACACAGTACTGTAGGTGGGGGACACCTTCAGGTGGATCAAACACGTCATTTGGGCCTGCCCTTGTCTTCCATCTTATTGGCATGCCGTTGTACAAGAAATCAAGGATATCTTTGATTGCCCCAGTGTGATTAGCTTTCTTTAATGCTGGTAGCTATTCCACCAGATCACTGCACACTGAGTAAAGCATCCCTAAAATTGTTTTTATTATTGATCTAAATGTCCAAAAAAGCCATTACATGGCTTTGGTGCACCATGAAACTTCACACCTGAACTAACTGGCGAAATCACATTCGAATTGTATGCACTGGAAAGGATGGTGGCTTGAATTATGAATCCCATACCCTCATTCGAAATTAAATGGTGCAAATGGGTCCTATACTAGCTAGAAAATTACTTGGATTTTGTCCCATAAGGGCAGGTCTCTCCGTCACCTGTTTTCTCTATTTGCTCTTATTCTTTTCCTTATTGTGGTTCTATATCCCTTCCTGGTACTTTCTTTCTCCAAACTCATAGGATATATCTTTCTGTCTACATTACTCTTTTTATATATTTATGTAGTTATACATTTTTTTGACTATTCACAACTAGTTGGAAGCAGCTTTATCTATTGTTTTGATTATGCTTATAAACGATAATGGATTTTGTGCTGCACTGCTGAAATAAGATATTTTCAAAGAACATCCATGGACTGTTTATTCCTTACCAAAGCTCTGCTCCTGCAGGGCAGTTCATATGCTATGGACGTTCCACGATATATTGTTTTATTTTTATGATCTGCATTTGAATTTGTGAAACTCCTTTTTATTGTATTTTATGCATAAAAATTATATATAAAAAAAAAAAATACTCTAGGTGGGGTCTCACCAACGATCGATACAGTGGTAACACCACCTCTCTCCTTCTGCTGGTGATTCCTTTCCCTATGCACCTCTGCATCCTGCTGGCCCTGCCCACTGCCTTGTTGCACTGCTTCGCCATCTTGAGGCCATCTGATATGATAATCTCAAGGTCCCTTTCCTGTTTTGTGATTGTCAGTACCTCTCCCTCCATTTTTTACACTGCCCATGGTTTCTGTGCCCTTGGTGCATGATTTTACACTGTTTTGCATTGAAACCCAGCTGCCATACCCTCGACCACTTCTCAAGTTTCCTCAGCTCTCTACTTATTCTCTCCACTTCCTCTGGAGTATCTACCGTATTGCAGATTTTGATGTCATTTGCAAAGAAGCGTACCTTCTCTTCCAGCTCTTCTGCAGTGTCGCTTATAAAGACATTGAAGAGGACTGGTTCAAGTACTGAACCGAGAGGGTACCCCACTGGTCAATTTCCCCTCATTAGAGTGAGTGCAGTTTACCACCACCCTCTGTTGTCTATCCATTAACCAGTTCCATACCCAGTTTACCACCTTGGGTCCCGCCCCCAAACTGCCTAGTTCTCCTTGTGCTGGTTGCAGGGCTGTAGGACCACTAGGATCTCCATCTTAGGCTTCAGCCAAGGCAGGATGAAGAATTGTACTAGACACACACACACACCCCCACTGGATTGTGTCTGTCTTCTTGCTGCCTTCACTAGAGCAGGCAGCTTGCAGCATAACTGTCACATCAGTGGCGGGCCTCAGGATCCACAAAGTTTATTTTATTTTCCCTCTGATTGTGCATCAGATTTTGGTGTAATCTGCAAGAGGCATACCTTTCCTTCCAGCTGTTCTACAGTGTCTTTTGTAAAGACATTGAAGAGGACTGGTCTTAGTACTGAGCCCTGAGGTACCCTGCTGATCACTTTTCCCTCATTAGAGTGCCATTTACCACCACCCTCTGTCGTCTGGCCATCAGCCAGTCCATACTCAGTTTACCACCATGGGACCCACCCCCAAACTGCCCAGTTTCCTTATTAACCGCCTGTGAGTTATGGTGTTAAACTTCAGTAAGGCCTTCAAGTAGGCCATGTCCACTGCCCTACTCTGATCTATTTCCTTGGTCACCCAGTCAAAGAAATCGATCAGTTTTGCCTGATATCACACACCTCCATGAGTCCTTGCTGTCTTGGGTCTTGTAACCTGCTGGATTCAAGATACTCCTCTAGCCTTCCTTTTGAGAGGTCATTAACTTCCCACTACTGACGTTAGACTGACCAGCCTATACTTGCCAGCCTCCTCCCCGCTGCCACTTCTATGAAGCGGGAGAACATCTGCTCTCCTCAAGTCCTCTGGAACCACTCCTTTTTCCAGTGAGTTGTTGAATAGGGCTGTCAGAGGTGCAGCCAGCACTTCCCTGAGCTCCCTCACACCCTTGGGCGTAACCCATCTGACTCCATAACCTCATCCACTTTCAGATTCACAAGTCTTCTCAAGACTCTTTCCTTTGTAAATGGACTTGTATCTGCCTCCCTCCCCCCAGCGTTTTTGCTGCTTCTATGTGATCCATCCCCCTCACCTTCCACTGTGAAAACTGAGATGTATGTGCTCAGGATATCGGCTTTTTCCTGATTCTCCTCTGCACAGTCTCCCCATGCCCTTCTTAACCTCACAGTCCCTCCCTTTGTCTTCCTCTTTACGTTTATGTATCTGAAAAAGGTCTTTCCCCCTTTAGTTACCCTTTTGGCAGTCCTTTCCTCTGTGCGCCTTTGCACCTCTCACCACCCTTCCTTTGTTTTTCCTGGTACACCTTCCTGTACCTTCTGAGTGCCACCTTTTTAACCCTTACCTTCTGAGCAACCTCCCTCAAGAACCATAGTGGTCTCTCTTTTATTTTTGCCCACTTATTTCACACAGAGATTTTTTGCCTTCACTATGCCATCATTCTGTCTGTGACACTATAACACTATGCAGTGTCAGCAGCTCAGCAGGTTGCACACTTGCCTCTGAGGTCAGAAGATCAGAAGGCTGTGGGTTCTATCACCACATCAGGCACCTGGGTTAAATCCCAATACTGAAACTGTAGTGCAGCATGAGTTGGTGCTACACTCCTGAGGTGCTGTCTTTTGGATGAGACATTAAACCGAGGTCCCATCTTCCTGTTCTGGTGGTAGTTCAGGTTGGCGTTAAAGATCCCATGGCACTTCTCAAAAAGAGTAAGGGAATTTCCATGGTGTCCTGGCCAAATTTCCCCCATTCACTAAAAATACCACTAACAGCTTAATCTGGTTTGGTGTCAGTTGGTATCCATCTGTATCCCCCTCCCCCGAGGCGAGGCTGAAAATAGGCAGAATTGTCTAGTCCTCCTTTCCCAGTCAACAAAAAAATAAACCACTCCCTTAATTTGGCCCACTTTTTCTCCACCCTACCCAGGCAGTCCTGTACTGCTAAGTTGTCTTTGAGGCATCTGACCAATTTTTTATTTATTTATTTATTTATTTTTTTAGCTTTGCGCTCCTGAAGTCCAGGACCCTCATTCTTGTGCGGTTTGTCTCTGCCACCACCCTCATGTTAAACTACACTATATGGTGATTACTGGTGCTCAGGTGATATCCCACCTTGATGTGTGCAGAGTTCCCTCAGTTTTCATTCAGTGGAGTCGATGGGGCATGGCTATACAGTGTCTGTTGGAAGACAGTCCCACAGGACAGGCTGCAACCTCATAAGCCTGTCTTGTGGGCCCAGTTATTCTCCCATGTGTGTAGGGTCAGTAGCTGTCGAGAAGAATGGGGTCCCTGATGGTTCTAGGCTTTGAAAGTAAAAGAACTCTGTAGTAAATCCACCATATTAGTGGGAGCCAACTCAAAATATGTAGTGACAGCATAACATGATCTGATTTCCATGCAGAAGTCAGAAGCCTTGCTGCTGCATTCTGAACAAGCTGCAGGCAGTGAACTTGCTTACAGAGTAGGCAATCTACATCTCACTATTAGAGATGTGCCAAAGATTTAATTTGCTGGGAAGTTGCCAGTAAGTCACATCTGTGGAGTTTTGCAAAGTTTTCCCCTGCCCTCAGCAACTTCGACTATGCCCAAATTGCCAAGTTTTCAAGGCGAACGGCGGAATTTCGCACCACGAACAGTGGAATTTTGCGTGCGAATATCGAAATTCTGCCGTTCGTGGGTAAAATTCCACACTTCTCAGTGAAATTTCACACTTTACAGATCGATAAGAACTCCGCGAATTTGCGCTAAATTTGTGGATTAATTTGCGGAGTCTAACCTAGAGTTAACATGTTGGGACCAGTACTGTTCAGTATATTTATTAGCGACATAGCAGAAGAACTGGAAGAGAGAAGGTCTGCCTCCTTGCAGATGACACCAAGATTTGTAACAGTGTGGACACACGTGGGGGGGGTGGATAGAATGTGCAGGGATCTAAAAAGACTGGAAGAATGGTCAAGGGTGTGGCAGCTAGGTTTTAATGCAGAAAAGTGCAAAATAATGTTTCTCCAGGAATTCTCCAGTATTCATAACTTTTGCAGTTATCCCTTTAAGTAGAGCTGCCTGGAGATGGAATGTGTGCTAATGATGGAATCATCATTGGCTCACGCTAGTTTTCAAATGCTGCTCTTATCAGCTGCCAGTGCTCTGCTGTTTCAGATTTAATTCTCCACCTGACAAGTACAGACGCCTCGGAGTGCTCTCCTCATCAGTCGTTCCTGTTGTGCTGAATTCAAAGAACTGAAGTATCTTCATCATATTTTTTCATTTGCTGCCTTTATTGTTTGTTAATTTGTCAACCGCTGAGTTACTTTTTAGTTTTTTTGTATTATTTTCTCGGTTTGTCACGGTTTGGGATAACCGCGGAGGAGCAGAGCCTTAGTCTCCAATTCTGGAATTTTTTGAAGGTAAAACTCTGGTCAGTTAGTTATTTAGTTTATATATATTATTTTAAAATTTACCGTTAAGTTGTAAAAAAAATAACCAATAACCTCGGTTCATCTGGTACCAGTTTACGGTTCTTCTTGGAACTTTCATCGGTTCTGAAACTGACTGCAAACCACAAAAAACACTTCAACATTTAAAATCTTATTTACGGTTTCATTTTCTACCAGTTTACATTATGTCAGGTAAACCTAAGAAGAGAACGGTGAACCTGGTTCAAAATTGTACCCAGTGTGGAAGTCTTTGCCAAAGCTAACAAACACTCTCTGTGTGTTGTCTGCCTTGGCCAGGATAATTTTCTGCAGAATGTGACATTTGTAAAACCTTTCCACCTAAAACAGTGGAAAACGTTTGGAGAGGTTGCAAAAAAATTGCAAAAGGGTTCCTCAGGCTCTGACCAACCTCACCCTCTAAACAAGCAGGTGAAACCGAGTTACTGGTCATACCACCCTGATAAGGGTGCACAAGACAAAAGACCTGCAGAACCAGTTACTCAGTTCCTTTGAAAAAAATCAAAAGACAAAACATATTGAACCCCCTGCCAGTCGGCCTAAGGGGACTTTAACTGAGTCTGTGTTAATGCCTTCACCTTAGGAAATTGCTCAAGCCCTGAAGGTCATTCAAGCTTTATAAGGGTTGGCACCGTTCCCTATCCACCCCCCCTCCAATTCAGGGACAAACCCTTTCTAAGCAAGCCACCCCTTCTACACAGCCCTCAACCCAGTAATGCCTCGGGGCTGAGGAATATGAGGAGTATGAGGATGGAGGAAGAAGGTGTTGAACCAGAAGTCTTTCCCTGAAAAGGAGTTTAGTTCCCCTCCTAGAACAACAGAAGATTTTTCATCACATTTTTCTTTTGTTAGAAAAATGGTTGATGCTTGGACCTCACTGCCAGTGAGGCAATAAAGATAACGAAGAGGCTGAGTACCTCGAAATGATGGAGCTTACACTTACAGATGAGGAGCAACAGCTTTTTGTAGGTTTTTCAAAAGAGGCTTTTAAAATCCTGCAAACTCCTCATTCTGTCTCCCTGTACATAGAAGGTTGAAGAAGAAATATCAACTTAACAGAGGACGGTGCTGAATTTCTGTTCACCCATCCTGATAATCAGGGAGTGGTACAAACAGCAGCTTGTGACAGAGCAAAAGTGCCTTTAGCCTCCCACCCTCCAGAAAAAGATTCTAGAAAAATGGATAGCACGGCTAAAAGGGTATCTGTCTGCCTCCTTGGCAATTAGACAGGCCAGCTATCAGGCATATACAGCACAGTACCAGAAGTCTCCGTGGCAGTCTGTTCTGGATATATCCAAGAAAGCACAAGCTGGTCTCTCAGAGGATTTGGCTGAGACTGCCAGGTGCGAGTTGGAGACTGCTAAGTACCAGTTCCAGATGGCAGCTGACTCAGATGACACTGCTGCCAGATGGATGGCAAATTCTGTATGTTTGAGGAGGTTTGCTTGGCTCAGGGCTGCAAACCTCCTCAGGACACTCAAAATAAAGCTAGATTGCCCCATAGAAAATAATTTGCTCTTTGGGGACAAAATAGAGACTCAAAGAAAAAGGTGGATGAATACAAAGCCACCTGTAAGAGCAACTGGGCTAAAGAAAGGCCATCTCCTTCCACAAGGCCTTATGGAAGGGGAGGCAGGGGCAGATCTCCCTACAGCAGGCCCTTTTACCAGGCCCAGGCTGTGCCACAGTACCAGCAGTACCCACAACAAACAGGGTACTTCAGGGACAGAAGGGGATCCAGGCAAGGTTTCCATACTGGCCAGGCTCAGCCCCAGACAAAACAGACTCACTGACTCCATTGTCGAGGCCACCTCCCCAGTACCAGTAGGGGGCAGACTGGCTCATTATTTTCAGGCTTGGAAAAACATCACCGCAGACAAGTGGGTTCTGGAATTAGTGAGTCAGGGTTTGTCCCTAAGCTTCAAATCCTTCCTAAACCTAAGATCCAGAGTATTCAAGCCAGCTTCCATAGCAGAAAGAAAGCTATTGGAAAAGGAGGCTCAAAACCGGCTGCTGTCAAAAGCAGTGGAATGTATTCCTCCACAGCAAAAGGGAAAGGGTTTTTACTCAAGGTACTTTCTCACCACAAAGAAAAATGGCGAGTGGCGACCTATTCTAGACCTCAGATTGTTAAACAAACATCAGACAAAGCCAAAGTTCAGAATGCAACATTGGCAGTGATTCTGCCAGTGCTCCAGAAAGGAGATTGGTTAGCATCCCTGGACCTAAAAAAATGCTTATTTCCACATCCCCATAAAGGAATCTCACAGAAAATATCTCCGATTCAGCCTCCCTTCAGGTCACTACCAGTTCTCGATGTCGCCATTTGGTCTTACCTTGGCCCCAAGAGTGTTCACAAAGTGTTTGGCAGTAGTGGTGGCACACCTGCGAAGGTTGGGTGTCAAGTATTCCCATATTTAGATGATTGGTTGGTGGTAGGAAACTCACCACAACAAGTAAGGGAACACCTTCAGCTCACCCAAGGCCTCTTGGAGTCCCTAGGGTTTCTGATAAACCTCAAATATATCCTCCTACCTGCACAGGTGCTGCAATTCATAGGAGCAGTGTTGAATATCCTGGAGGGAAAAGCCTATCTGCCCTTGGATGGGGTAAGAAGCATTGTTCAGTTGGCACGTTCCTTCAGCCTGAACAGGCCAAAAACTGCAAGGCAGTTTCTTCAGCTGCTGGGCCACATGGCTGCAGCCACAGGCACAGTCTCAGGGTCCAGATTCCAGATGAGACATTCAGTTCCACCTCGGGGCTCACTGGTATCAAGGAAGGGATCCTCTCTCAAAGCTGATTCCAGCAACAGAGACATTACTCAATGCCCTCCAGTGGTGGAAAGAGGAAACCGACCTAAGGGAAGGGGTTCCTTTCCAGCAAGAGCCCCCATCAGTGATTCTCACAACAGATGTATCACTACTAGGGTGGGGGGCTCATCTAGGGGATCACACCACCCACGGTATATGGTCAAGTGCAGAGTCACTTCAGCACATCAACCTACTGGAGCTCAGAGCAGTGTTGTTGGCAGTAAAGGCCTTTATACCACTTCTGCAGGGAAAGGTGGTACAGATCAGAACAGACAATACCACTACAATGTATTACATAAACAAACAGGAAGATACGAGGTCAAACCCTCTCTGCACAGAAGCTATGAAAATATGGAGCCTGGCTTACTCTCTAGGAGACTGCCTTCAGGCCATTCATCTGCCAGGAAAGGACAGTACCTTACCAGATGCTCTGAGTCGGATCAACCAGGCCCATCACGAATTGTCCTTGAACATACAGGTGGTGGAAGTGATTTTCAGAAGGTGGGGAACCTCGGAGATAGATCTCTTTGCATCCCACAAGAACCACCACCTGCCAAAGTACTGTTGCAAGCCACCAGCCCAGGGGACAATTCCCCTGGATGCTCTGGCCTTGGATTAGTCAGGCATGCACCTTTATGCCTTCCCTCCATTCCCTTTGGTGCTCAGGGTTTTGATCAAGCTCAGATCCTGACCAGCATCAATGATCTTGCTAGCACCATATTGGCCTAGGCAGCCATGGTACTCTCTGCTGCTCTCCATGTCTGTAGCCAAACCCATACACCTTCCCTAGAGGCACAATCTTTTAACCTCCAACCAAGGGAGGATTCAGTATCTGAACCTCAGATCCCTCAGACTCAAGGCATGGCTGTTGAAGACTTAGAGTATGCAGGCTTGTATCTCTCAGACAGAGTTTTGGATGTCTTAAGGGGTTACAGAAAGCCATCCACTAAGAAAACACGTGCTTCAAAATGGAAAAGGTTTTCCATTTGGTGTGCCAGCAATGATATGGTACCAGCAAAGGCAGGGGATCCCAGCACTGCTGGACTATCTTATTCATTTGCATTCCTTGGGTCTACAGCCCACTACTTTAAAGGTCCACCTAGCTTCAGTGTTTGCCTACATTTTAGCTGGAAAAGGTGCCTCCTTGGCATCAAATCCTATTTTCAAGAGATTTTCAAAGATTTGGCCCATTTGCACTCCTCATAGAATAGGCATTCAGATCCCAGCTTGGGATCTGAATGCCTGTATAGCTCAAGCTCCTGGGTTCCCATTTGAGCCTTTGGCATCAGCTCATTTGAAATATGTCACATGGGAGTTTTCCTGGTGGCAATGACTTCTGCAAGAAGGATCAGTGAACTTTAAGCTCTGTGCACTGATCAGGAATACATTTCATTCCACAGAGATAAGGTAGTTTTATGAACAAACAGGAGATTTCTTTCAAAGGTGGTTTCTGATTTCCATTTAAACCAGTCCATTACTCTACCAGTCTTTTTCGCAGAAAATTCTAGTTCAGGTGAGCGCAGACTTCATAGTCTAGATGTCAAACGAGCACTTAGCTACTACATGACAGCTACTAAGTACCACAGATAGGACAGAAAGCAGCTGTTCCTGACTTATGGGGATGTGGGAAAAGGAAATCCAGCATCTAAAAGGTCCGTTTCTTGCTGGATAGTTCAGTGCATTCAGTTTTGCTATTCCAAAGCTGGAAAAGAGCCTCCAGCAGGGTTGAGGGCTCATTCTAAAAGAGGCACAGCAGCTACTATAGTAGCTGCCAGGGATGTTCCATTAGTGGCGATCTGTAAAGCAGCTACCTGGAGAACAGTGCACACCTTTACAAAGCATTACAGCCTGGACACACAGTCCAGAAGTGATGCCAGGTTTGGCACAGCAGTCCTGCAGAGTCTATTTCAAAGTAGGTTCTGTGCCCACTCCAAAAGTACTGCTTTGTAGTCTACAAGAGTTATGAATATTGGAGAATTCCTGGGGTGAGAAGGAAAAATTGCTTACCTTAGTAATCTTGTATCTTCCAGGGTATTCTCCAATATTCAGAACTTAACCACCCTGCCTCCCCTTCTAGAACCTTTAGCCTCTGCAATCGAAATTGAGAAAGCATGTGTGTTGGTGCCACATACTGGCATGTCTGTTTTTATCCTTGTTGGGCATTGGTTTTCACTTCTTCAGGTGAATCTGACATAACGAGGGATGTGTTTTTTCTACCCGTTTGGGAATTTGGTTAGGTTAATTTATTGTTGTTGTTGTTGTTATTATTATTATTATTATTTTATTATTATTACTATTAGATAGCTATAGTTATTGGAGGTCCTGTCCTTGCAGGCTGTCCATGAAATCTGAAACAGTAGAACACTGGCGGTTGATAAGGGCAGCATTTGTAATTAGCATGAAGCCAATGATGATTCCATCATTGGCATACATTCTGTCTCCAGGCAGCTGTACTTAAAGGGATAACTGCAAGAGTTCTGAATATTGAAATACCCTGGAAGAAACAAGATTACTATGGTAAGTAATTTTTTCATCCAGGCCATAGGAACCAGGAGTGGAGTGCAAGATGGGTGGAGTGATACTGACAAAGACAAAGCAGGAAAGCGACTTAGGGTAAATCATATCGGATGACCTGAAGGTGGCAAGGCAGTGTGATAAAACAATCGGGAGGATCAGTGGGGTGCTGGGATGCATAGGTAGAAGTATCTCCAGCAGGAAGAGATATGATTCTGCTCCTGTATAAAGTACCTGTATGCCCCACCATGAGCACTGTGTACAGTTCTGGAGACCACATCTCAGAAAAGACATAGACATGGTGTAGGTGATCCAGAGGAGGGTGACTAAAATGATGCAGGGTCTGCACCAATAGTCTACAAGTAAAGACTTAAGGAGCTAAATATGTACACTCTGGAGGAAAGGGAGGGGATATGATAGAGACCTTTAAATACCTTACAGGGGCTGATAAGGTACAGGAGGAGAGTATCTTTCAGAGGAAAAGGTGCTGTAAAACAAGAAGGCTGTCTGTAAGCTGAAGGGGGTAAATTTAAGAGGGATGTGAGGAAGTATTTTTTCACAGAAGGGGGTGGATACTCGAATAGCATTCAGAGCAGGTGGTGGGGCAAAACAGTAAATGGATTCAGAAATGCCTGGGATAGGCACAAGATAATCATGGGGTAGGGTAGAGGCATATTAATAATAATATAAAAAAAAAAACAATTGGGCAGACGGGATGGGCTCAGCGGCCCTTATCTGCTGTCACATTCTGGGTATCTGTGTATGTATCCAGAGGACACGAGGGTTTGCACCAGTATGTGCAAATCAGCAGGGTTAGGCAGGGAATGCAGTCTGGCAGTGTTAAAAGCACCTCTTGTTAACAGCCAACACCCGATACTCAAGTGCCATTTGATTGTCAAGAACCAATCCCAGTCTGCGAGCTTCCCTTACGTCCTTCAGCTGCACCCTATCAAGCTAGTTCAGACAACTGCCTATCCAGTTCCATTAGTAGCAGCTCTGCCCTGCAACCCCCTCAGCTGTTTTATGATTCAGGAAATTGTTGCCATTCATGGTATTAACCATAAATTGCTCTGTAGCAAAGAAAAGTTATAATATGGGTTGCAGCAAGCAAGAAACCCAGTTGGTAAAACAGCATCACCTGAGCATTGATAAAGTGTGCTGCTAATCAACAGTTGTGTAAATCGCCTGAAGCAGTATCTGGGCAGGGCAGGGCAAACTCGTTATCTGCTGGGGAAAGGGAGCAGGCAGGTAACGCAATTGAAAAATAGTGAAGCAAGCGACGGGTACACTGCAGTCATTGGCTAAACCAGGGATATTTTAGGATGACAGCTGACCGCTGGTTTTTATTTAGACAGTGCCCCTGACTTTGTTTTCAACTACGTGCTGCGTGAGAGAAAGACAGAGAGAGAGAGAGGCCCTGTAAGTTACAGCTTCTAGTGAGAGAGACAGTAAGTGGGACACAGCTAGCTCAAGTAGCCGACATCTGGCTGCCAGCACCCAGATTCTCCATCTCGCCATCCCCACAATATACAGTGCAGCCTCCTTTGTCACTGACATGCTGTGCACTGTGCTGCTTGAGAGACAGAAAGACAGAGAGAGAGAGAGGAAGTGTAAGTTACAGTTCCTACCAAGAGAGACGATAAGCGGGACACAGTGAGCTCAAGTGGCTGACAGCTGGCTGTCGAGCATCCAGATTCTCCATCCACCCCAACGATATACAGTGTGCTCTCCTTTGTTGCTGACATGCTGCGTGCTGTGCTGCTTGAGAGACAGAAAGACGGAGAGAGAGAGAGGCAGTGTAAGGTACAGCCTCTAGTAAGAGAGACAGTGAGCAGGACACAGTAAGCTCAGTTAACTAATGTTAACAAACATTTCTGTGTTCAAAGGGGGTATGGCGGAGAAAGGCCCCGTCCACACTACACCGCTCAGACCCTGTAACGGACAGAAACTGTTACAGCCGGGGAGCAGTACAGTGTGTCCACACCTCGGGAACTCGGCGACCGTTACTGCGGCGCCCAGTCCCACAATGCAGCTCACACTACGGGCCCTGCAGGGGAGCTACTGCCCATCCACACTACCGCCGGTGACGCTACCGAGGCAGGACTGGGCTTTACAACCCCCTGATTGAAACTACCTCATGTGTGGTTTCAACAATGAGTTGAGAAAAAACGCCCTTCTGTAACGCTATAGGTGTAAACGCAAACCATTGTGGTAACGGTTTCTGCACTCTGTAATATTACAGAGGCGTAGTGTGGACAGGGCCAAAGAGAGGCAGCAAAAGAAAATGACGAGTTGGAAAGGGGGGGCAGGAAGGCAATAGCAGAATTACAAGGGGGCAGGTAATGTAACATTGACAGTCATGTATACAGATGCACGCAGTCTGAGAAGTAAAATCCCCAGACCTGACAGCCTTGATGGCAGAGGCAAATCTGGATATAGTGGCAATCACCGAGACATGGTACACTGGAATTCATGACTGGGAGGTGAACAGTTGGGGGTGAGGATATAGCATGCACCAAGCAGGAAAGGGTCTTGGGGTTATCATCTCTGATGACCTCAAGGTAGGAAACAGTGTGACAAGGCAGCAGGTAAAGCAAATTGGATGCTGGGATGCATAGGCAGGGGCATCACCAGCAGGGAAAAGGGAGGTCATAATTCCACTATACAAGACACTAGTGAGGCCCCACCTGGAAGTACAGTGTACAGTTCTGGAGACCCTACCCACGTATGGGACGAGACAGGTAGAGAAGGTTCAGAGGAGGGCAACAAAGATGGTGCATGAATTGCATCACAAGTCCTATGAGGACAGGTTGAAGGAACTGAACATGTTCTCCCTGGAGGAAGGAGGGAGAGAGGGATATGATAGAGACATACAAGTATCTTACAGGGAGGAACAGGGTGCAGGAATACACTATTTTTAAGCGAAAAGATGTTCCAGGACTAGAGGGCATGGGATGAAGTTGGAGGGAGGGGCGATTCAGAGGAAATATGAGGAAGAATTTCTTCACAGAGCGGGTGGTGGACAAGTGGAACACCCTGCCAGAGGAAGTGGTGGGGGCTGAAACAATCATGGGATTTAAGAATGCATGGGATAGACATAAAGGAATTCTGGAGGTCAGGGGTAAGGGGCAGCAGACTTCTAGGAAAACATAAACTGAACTTATAGGCTCAAATGGGCAGACTGGGTGGGCCATAGGCCTTTATCTGCTGACACTGTCTATGTATCTGTGTAACTTACTAGGGTATGCTCTGCTCTGTTCAGGAGGGATAGGGAGGGGGAAAAAGGGGGGGAGCCTTTTATTTATTTATTTGAAAGTTTTACTGGGAAGACTCACTGAGCAATAGTGCTCGATTCCAGGTGCGTCCTGGGGGAAGGGGGCAGAGGGAACGGTACATACATAGGCAGTAAACAACCAATAAATTTGCATATAAACACAGGGTAATAAAGTACATACTTAACAGGAAGCTAATATACAGACATAAAATAAGCAAGCAGTTTAACACCAATTATGAGCAACAAATAACAGGAGCAGTGGGGAAAAAAATCATACAAATAGTACAAAATTAATACAATAATTAATAAAAAAGCAGCAGCGGTAATGTGACCATGCAGAGGGTCCAAAATTATCTGCATAGGAGACTGTAAGCCCTATACTACTGCTGCTGCTTGTAATTAAAATTGACACATATTACCCACAGGCACAAGATGACATGAAATGGGAATTGACGAGAGAGCTGAAGTGTTTAGTCTGGGGCATATGCCTGATGGCAGACTGGAGGGAGTTCCATAGTTTGGGCATCCGGTATCTGAAGGATGCTTGACCACTAGAGGTGGACACCATGGGACACCAAGGTGCGTGTGTCATAGTACCTAAGGGAGTGGACAGGAGGGGTAGGAATAGCAAACACATCACAGAGATAGGTGGGCAAGGTCAGGGACCAGTATTTGGCAGTGAGCTTGGCGCAGTGGGCAAGCAGCAGTCATGGAGTGAGGAAAGGAGAGGACCTGTAGAGGTGCAGTGGTGAGTGGAGGCAGGCTATCCAGTGTGAGCGGCAGAAAGAGTGGAAGGAGGTCGTCTGGCTAATATGGACTTGGGAGCGGCACTGTAAACTACGTTGCCATAGTCAAAAATAGGAGAATCATTTTCTGTACCAGTGCAGCGAGCTGGTGGAGGGATGCAACCATGACTCCGATAGGAGCGCCCAATTTTGGGTGTAGCTTTTTGTATGGCATCGACATGTACAGAAAAGTCGAGGTGCTGGTTGAGCCTACCCTGAGATATCTGAAAGAGAAGCAGGCCTCAGAGTAATCCCATCCAGGGTGTGGAAGGAGGGTGAGCTGGGAGCCTAGAGAGTCTCTGTCTTGTGCTGAAGGTCAAGGGACCGACTCTTGGCATTGAGAAAAGCTGGTTTGCACAGAACCAGAGCTGAACATCATTAAAATCCTGCTGTAGTCTGGTCTCAACGTCAACTGTTGGACGGGCCAGACGTATATAAGACTGTATCGTCTGCGTACATATGGATGGATGAGTGAGGGCAGACGGAGGGCAGATCGTTTAGGAAAATGGAGAATAGAAGTGATCTAAGGACCGAGCCTTGGGGGACCCCTGTGATAACTGGGAGGGGTGGTGAGCTGGTGCTTCTGATTTTTACCGCCTGGGAGCAGCCAATCAGGTAGGAGCGGAACCAGCTAGTGATCAAGATACAGAGCCCAGCCCAGGAGAGTTTTTCAAGTAGGAAGGCATGGGAGACCTTGTCGAAAGCCTTTGCCAGGTCGACAAAAATGGCTGCGGTGGTAAGACCGTTGTCCATACCATCGAGGATGTTATCAGTGAGCCTGAGAAGCGAGGTGGCAGTGGAGTGCGATTTCCTGAATCCAGACTGGTAGGGTGAGAAGAAGGAGAAGGAGTCAAGAAAGGTGGAGAGTTGAAAGAGGACTATGTGTTCCTGTAGCTTGGCCATAATAGGTAGGAGGGAGATAAGCTGGTAGTTGCCAGGGGCTGAGGTATTACCACCGTTATGGAGTGGGATAGCTGTTGCATGCTTCCAGTCCTTGGGGATGGATCCTAAGGCGAATGAGAGGATTAGAAGGTCGGCCAAGGGGGCGGCGATAGCAGGGACAGCCAGGTGTAGCATCCTGGAGTCCAGACCAGAGAGGCATTTACCTTATGAGGGTTTAGGGAGAGCAAGGCATGGTAGACTTGAGAGATGACCTGCTGAAAAAGAAGGGAAGTAGTGGGAGGAGGAGATTGGGCAGGAGGCCAGGAGGGGAGGGGTTGGGCTGGGAAGGGAGAGAGTGGAGAGCAGTGTAGAGGTGCAGCTTGTAAATGAGGAATTGAATTCGGAGGCAACTGCGTGAGGTCAGTGTAACAGATCCTCCTATATTTAGTGCTAGGTTGGGAGGCTGGGAGGGTGGGGAAAAAGGTATTTAACTACCTTCCAGAATTTGGTGGACAATTTATGTTGCCTGGAAGGAGGCTTTGAAGTAATTTGATTTGGCTAGTCTGATTTGTGTAGTACAGCTGTTTCGTAGGGTGCGGTATATATTTTGGTGAATGGGGGAGCCGGAGACCTTGAAATATTTTCATGCCTGGTCTCTTGCTTTGGTAAGGGACAGGATGTTGGGGGTGATCCAGGGCAAGTGAGCACCCCTCACCTGTGTGCGTCTGAGCGGAATATGGGAATCCCATGCAGCTAGGAATCTGAGCTTGAAATAGTTCCAAGCTGCATCGATAGAGGTGGCTATTGGAATAAAGGACCAGTTGGTGGATATTAGGTCTGTTAGGAGCGAAGCTAGATCCAGGGATTTGTATGATCATGTGAGAATAGTACGGGTGGGGGGCTTTAGGCCTGAAAATTTTACGAACAGAGTAGATCATATGGTGATCACTGAGAGAGTCGAGCAGGATGCCAGGGGCTATAATGCGGTGCTGGTGTGAGGTCAGGGACCAGTCGAGGAGGGAGTGATTTAGTGATTTAAGGTTGAGCCTTGTGGGTTCAGAGAGCAGCTGGGCCAAATTTAGGGCGGCTACTTGATTCCAAAGCTTTGAGTTGCTGCTGGCAAGCCAGTTCACATTAAATCCCCAGTATATGAATCTCACCCCAGTGGCGAGGGGATTTCAGGATGCCCAAAAGTCCAGGATGGTAACCATGGAGGAGTCAGGGGCAGTATGATCCAGCTATGAAGATGGGGTGGTTTGGGGAGGAGAGCTTGATCATCATGGCCTCAATTGACTGCGAGTTGTAGGTATATTGACTAGGGTGTACTGGAGGGAGGTCAAGATGTACATTGCTATACCCCCGCCCTTTTTTTTGCCAGGGCGGTCTTGGTGGATAATGGAGTAGCCTGAGATGGAGAATTCGGGGTCTTTGTTGTGGGGTTTGAGCCAGGTTTCTGAAATAACCATAACGTCAGGCCTCAGGGAAGATACCGTTTGCTGCAGTGAAGTTATTTTGTGCAAAAGGCTACAGATATTTAGGTGCATTAGTTTGAGCCCCCGGGGAGTACCCGTGGGGTATTTGTAGGCCCGGGATTAGGTTCAATGTCCGTGGCAAGTAGAAGGAGCAAGGTTACCAAGAATTGGGCAAAGGGATGGCTCTCTGGGGCTGCGCGTGGTGTGGGTAAAAGCAGGGACGCAACAGGAGTTACTACTCAAGGTAGAGTTCCGGCTAAGAGACCTAAATGAAAGGAAGGTGGTAGTATTGAATGGCTAGTCCGCTAGTTGCAGGATTGAGACAGGGTATGTTTCAGTGTGTAGGGTAGTCAGTGCTGCTGTAAACACTGCCTCGACAAGAGGCACCAAATTGTCTGACTCCATTGATGGATGGATGGAGGGGGGTAGTGAGGCAAGGGGTAAAAGAGAGAAACTAATAGAGAGATGTGAAGAAGTAGCATGGCGAAAGTTAGGGGAGTGCACAGCTAATCGGGGTTACGTGTTGGCGCCCTCTAGCGGTGGAAAGATGGAGCTTGCTAATGGGAGAATTGACTGATAGGTTATTTTGACATGTGATCCGCACCTCGCTAGTTATATATGCAATGGTTCACCAAGGGTGGTGGTGGTGGTGGTGGGGACGGTGGGGTAGCTGATGCGAAGCGTCGGTGAGGCTTCCATGCCGTCCCAGAAAGCTGATCCGACGTACCTTTCAGTTTGGAGAGGTGAATTTTGGAGGAGGGCAGCTCCTGGAGCCCTTGCGACCACCAGGGGACATCTGCTGAAATCTGGGAAGAGAGAACAGAAACGCAGGTTATAGCAGGTATGGGGGGGCTAAGCAAACAAAAGGGGTGGGGGGTTTATCCAAGTGGCAAGGGGCTAACTTGGCGGGGGAGAAAGGGGCAAAATAGGCAGGAATAGCTTAACTAAACAAGTAACTGCTGAGAATTCCCATCCGAAAGTAAGCCGCAGCAAGTTGCAGGACTTTGTAAAAAGAAATACATGCGTCTACCTAAGTTATGTAGTTTAAACAGAGCTTAGCTGTATTCCTTATATGGATTCACTTTAAAATGGTGAAAATACTTATGCTGCACAGTAGTTGTTTTAAGTGGCCGAATCCCTTAGGACCACACAGGCAGCCTCCCTTAAAGTAATCAACACACAGCCACAAAACCAGAAGCAGTGAACAAGCTGAAAAATGTAGACCTATGGCGACAATAAATACTAAAGGTAGCAAGCCAGGAGCTTTTAGGCAGAGGTAGGAGGCCACAGTTAAAACAAACAGTTTGAAATAAAGGTTTGGCGCCTAAAATTGAACCTTTGGTACAGCGACAGTGAGCCTTCCACGCCATCCCAGTAAGCCGATCCGATGTACCTTTCAGCTTGGAGAGGTGAATTTTGGGGGAAGGCAGCTCCTCGGAGCCCTCGCGACCACCGGGGGACGTCTGCTGAAATCTTTCAGCTTGGAGAGGTGAATTTTGGGGGAAGGCAGCTCCTTGGAGCCCTCGCGACCACCCGGGGACGTCTGCTGAAATCTTTCAGCTTGGAGAGGTGAATTTTGGGGGAGTCACTCCAAAACAGTAGCGCACTTCCAAAGAACAAACGGAGATGCAATCAGCAATGATCAACTATTGTTGAATTTAGTATCACCTCTTGGGGCTCCCACAAGAGGTGATGATAAATTCAACAATAATTAATCGTACTGATTACTCCGTTGTTCTTTAAATGTACTACTGTTTTGGAGTGATTTCAAGAGTATTAGGTGGTTCACCTTGGTGGCGAACTCCTCTGGGTGCGTGAGCGCAGTAATTTTGCTATTTTGGAATTCTCTGAATTTTGGGGGAGGGCAGCTCCTTGGAGCGCTCGCAACCACCGGGGGACGTCTGCTGAAATCCTTCAGCTTGGAGAGGTGAATTTTGTGGAGGGCAGCTCCTCGGAGCCCTCGCAACCACCGGAGGACGTCTGCTGAAATCTTTCAGCTTGGTGAGGTGAATTTTGGGGGAAGGCAGCTCCTCGGAGCCCTTGTGAGCACCGGGGGATGTCTGCTGAAATCATCAGGGAAGGTATTAAAGCAACAGAGGTTCAGGGTAGATGGGGAGTCCAAAGCACTGTGGTTCACCCTTGAGCCAGACAATGGCACAGCAGTTTGCACAGGAGTGATCTACAGGCCTTCCCACAGGGGGAGGAGGTAGATAGGGCAATAATGGAGGAAATACATGATATGGTAGCAAAGGGAGAGGTACTACTACTGGGCAATTTTTAACATGCCAGATGTGGACTGGACCATCCTGGTGGCAGCCTCAGCCAGGAGTCAAGACATCATAGAAGCCTTGCAGGGGGCAGGACTCAGGCAGTTGGTGCAGGAATTCTAGACCTTGTACTGACCAGTGGGGACAGGATTGGGTAGATGGTCACATAGAGTACAGTGACCACCATACAGATAGATACAAAATCACAGGCAGGTCACACAAAGGCAAGGGTCCTGGATTTTGAGGAGGTGGATTTTGTATTGGATGGGAAGGGGATCAAAGAAGCCCTGGGGAGGGATTGAGGAGCAGTGGGCACAACTAAAAAAGCCATAGTGGAGGGGACAAATCAGTGCATTATGCTGAGAAAGAAGGAAAAAGGAGTAAACCATTATGGTTCTCAAAGGAGGTGGTATGGAAGTTAAGGACAAAAGGTGACTTTCAGAAAATACAAGGAGTTGCAAGGGATGAGGATAGGGCAGTGTACTTAGAGAGGCAGAGAGAAGCAGGAAAGGCAGTAAGGGCGAAGTCGAACACAGAGGAAAGATTAGCACAGATGATAATGAAAGAGGACAAGACTTTCTATAGGTGCGTAGGTATCTGTGGACCAGCTATTTGTTTGCCCAGAGGACTGGTTTCCACCCTGTGGTGGACTGGGTGAGTCTGATCAGCCCTACTCGAGGTTTGGGTGCCTGACCTGAATAGTTTCCCTTGGGGGTCGGCTGATCCGGCTAGAGGGTGGCGTTTGTCGACTGCCCTTGAGGGCCATGAGAGGGTGATCTGACTAACATCAGGCGTGCATCAGCGGCTCTGATTTGGGGACACTGACAGAGAAACATAGAATTTGATGGCAGATAAGGACCACTTGGCCCACCTAGTCTGCCCATTTCCCTACCTGATGGATAAACTGCAGATTCTAGTTAATCAACAGCTTACTTCCACCTACCCCCCAAATAGAATTGCCTTATGCTTGTCCCATGCATTCTTGAATTCTCCCACTGTTCCTGACTCCACAACCTCCTCAGGAAGGCTGTTCCATTCATCCACAACTCTCTCTGTGAAAAAATACTTTCTAACATTACCTCTGAGTCGACCCCCTCTATCTTCAAATTGTGACCCCTTGTTCTTGCACATCTCTCCTTCTGAAAGATGCTACCCTCTTTACTTTAATTCCCTTAAGATGCTTGAAAGTTTCTATCATGTCCTCCTCTCCCTCCTTTCCTCAAGGTATACATATTAAGCTGCTTTAGTCTCTTCCGTCGTCTTCTGGTGCAGACCCTGCACCATTTTAGTTGCCCTCCTCTGAGCAGCCTCCACTCTGTCTGTCTTTGCGGAGATGGGGTCTCCAGAATTGCACGCAGTACTCCAGATGGGGTCTTAGTCTGTACAGAGGGATAACAACTTCCTGTTTTCTACTGTTGATGCCTCTCTCTGTGCATCCCAGTATCCCCCAGCCCTCCTTACTGCCTTCTCACATTGCTTGCCCACCTTTAGGTCATCTGATATAATTACTCCTAGGGCTCTTTCGATTTTTGTTGTTATTACCTCACCCCCCGTTGTGTACTCTTCCCCTGGGTTTTTGTTTCCCAGATGCATTACCTTGCACTTCTTTGCATTGAATCTGAGCTGCTACGTATTTGACCATTCCTACAACCTTGCCAAGTCCCTTTTCATCCTTTCCACCCCACCTTGTGTATCAACCCTGTTGCAGATCTTTGTGTCATCTGCAAAGAGACATACCTTTCCTTCAGGTGCTCTCCAATGTGTCACTTATAAAGACATTAAAGTGGACCGGTCCCAGTGCAGACCCTGCGGTACCCGCTAATTTACCCTCCTTTCTTCACTGTGGACTCCGTTTACTATTACCCTTTCGTCCTATCATCCAGCCAGTTTTATCAGGCCACACCTTGGGACCCACTCAAGGCTGGCTAACTTATATATTAATCTTTTGAGTGGGACTGTATCAAATGCCTTGCTAAAATCTAGGTAGGCCATATGCACAGCCCCTCCCTGGTCTGCTACTTTGGTCACCCAGTCAAAGAAATCTATTAGGTTCGTCTGACATGACTTTCCTGCTGTGAAACCATGCTGCCTTGGGTCCTGTGCCCCACTGGCCTCTAGGTACTCAACAATTCTTTCCTTTAGAAGTGATTCCATTATTTTCCCTACCACTGAAGTCAAACTAACTGGTCTGTAGTTTCCTGCCTCTGTCCTGCTCCCACTTTCGTGAAATGGAATCACATTTGCCCTCCTCCAGTCCTCCGGTACCACCCCATTCTCCCATAATTTGTTAGAGAGTAGTCAGTGGTGTTACTAGTTCTACCCTTAGTTCTTTTAGAATCCCATTTGGCTCCATTGCTTTGTCTACCCTCAGTTTCAAGAGTTCTTTCAAAACCCTTTCTTCTGTGAATGGACTGGTATCGACCCCCCTATTCAGAGTTTCTCCCTTGTTTGGTTTAGGTACCTCTCTCTTCTCATCCGTTGTGAATACTGATCAGAAATATTCATTCGGTATCCCTGCTTTTTCACTGTCACCCTATGCCCACATTCCCTCCGCTTTATTAAGTCTCTGTATCCCTCCCTTGGTCTTTCTTTGCTCCCTAATGTACCTATAAAAGGTTTTATCCACCTTCTTAACAGAGTTGGCTATCTTTTTTTCAGTTTGTGCCTTTGCATTCTGACTGCCTTCCCTGCCTCCTTCTGCTTTAACTGGTAAAGTTCTCTGTCCTGCTCTGTCTGTGTTTCCTTATATTTCCTGAATGCTATCCTTTTCTCCTTAACCATCCCTGCCGTCTCTTTTGAGAACCACAGTGTTTTTTTCCTTCATTTGTTTTATTGATTTGCTTCACACAAAGGCTTGTTGCCTCTGCGATGGCTGTTTTGATTATTCCCCATTGTTCCTCCACCCCTCCTTCTTGCCCATTTGCTAGTGCTTTTCTGAGGCACACTCTCATTTTCCCAAAGTCAGCCTTCCTAAAGTTCAATACTCTTGTTTTTGTATGGCTTGACTCTATGGCTTTGTTTATTGTGAACCACACTGTTTGGTGGTCACTTGCTCCCAGGTGGCTACTCACTTCTAAATCTGTGATCCTTTCTCCTTCCCCATTTGAGAGTACCAGGTCTAAGATTGCTCCCTCCCAAGTGGGTTCCAGCACTAGCTGTCTGAGGCATGCACCCTGTAGGGCATCAAGAATGACCCTGCTCTTGGATATGCCTGCAGCAAAGGTACTCCAGTTAACATCTGGCATATTCAGGTCCCCCATCAACAATATCTCCCCTTTTTCTGCCATTTTAAGGATGCCTTCTATCATTTCCTTGTCCATTTCCTCCCCTAGATGGGGTCTGTACTAACCCCATGCGGATTGTGGTGCCATTCCTGTCTACGGGGTGACCCATAGACTCATCAACTTCCTGTTTACTCTTTAGTTCTGTCGCTTTAATCTCTTCCATATATACTGCACAGAATGATTGATCCTGGTGGGCAGCACTGTATAAATGTGTCTGACCAGCATCAGCCACCCACTAATCCTTCTGAAGTTTCACTAAATCCTCCTTGCTGATCCAGTGGGTATTTGGTAACAAAAAGTTTTGTCTTTTAATACAGAGTGCCAGACACTGTGATTCATGTGGAAGATTGTGTTTATTCCCGAGAGAGGGAACCAAACTGAAATAATTCTAGAAACAGCTGCAAAGAAAAATTGCAGAACTAGTCAAAACAGGGATTGTGCTACAGTACAGTTTTACATCATTTCTTGTGTAGCAGTGAGTCACAGCCACTCCATTTCAGCTATCCAAATTGCCCTGTGGTCTACTGTTTGCAAATCAGGGCTAAACTTCTTAAGTTTGAATTCAGTAATTGGTTTGAGATAAAAAATAAATCTGTAAGTAATTGAAATATAATAGTTTTTCTACAGAAAAAATATAGCTAAATCTTAGCTAAATATTTCGGTTAGTAGTTATGGATGCTGACTGAAAACGTATAGTTTTCATGTCTTATGTGAAGGAGCTGTACCGCTATAAAACATATTTTATCAGTAGCCATTTTCAATTTCTTAGTTACATTTTGACCAGAATTGTAGCATAGCCGGCCCGCCAGCACAGCAGTTAGATTTCCGCTTGCAATAGCGACCGGGTTTAGGAACAAGCCCGGGTCTCTGAGAGGAGCAGCGGGGAGAAGGATTGGCGTCCAGGGACAGTTCTCCTTCTCTGGGGAGGCAGGGAGTGCTCCGGCACCTGCTGGCTCCTAGCGAGGCTGGGAGCATCGCGGGACATTGGACCAACACATAATCGGGGAGGCGGACGTCGGCATTAGCCATGGCGTCACTCGCCACCTCCACACAGAAAAGAGGAAAATGGGCTGGGTGCCCACGGTTCTGGCTGCCAGGTCTTCTGCCACCGAGACCCTCTGAGGAGCCTTTCCCCCAACCTCAGCTGCGTCCATGGCCTTTGTAGGTAAGTGCCAGGTAGCTCTCACTGGTTCATTCCTTGGAGGGAGGACCCGCCTGGTGACAGAAATGCCAGGATACCAGAGGGCTGCGATATGGGGTTAGTGAGGAGTCAGGACTCGAGTGAGGTAGTAGGGTGGTATAGCAGAGGGCCCATGGGAGGGCCTGAAGGTGGGGCACCGAGCAGGAGTGGAGGAAAAATAGATAATACAAAAAAAATTGTAGCATAGAGCCTATGATTTTCTTTTGCTCCACAAAGTTTTTCTTGCTTTGTTTTAGTTTGGGATGTGTCTAATTATCCTTGGCCAAGAAGGCCCCCATCATTATTCTTTTTATGGTGAAAGGATCATGGTTGGGTATATGAGACAGTATCAGCTGAGCTGTGTGATAAAACAAATTATACAATGGCAAGAAAAATCTTGGGCTCTGATTGGTCAGTCTGGGACTGGACCCATGATGTTATCCCAGTACAACATCCGGGTCTAGTCCCATCATGAATGACCACATCAGTTCTTAAGAAAAACAAGAAATCACTCCACGTGGCTCCTCGACGGCGCACCCCGTTTCTCATTGGCTGTCAACCCACCTTCAACCGCGCTCTGAATGCTCTGACTCACTTGCTAGTGACCAACAGCCATCAAAGTGCAAACTGCCCCTGCCTTGCTTCTGTTCCCACCAGATATGGTGAAACAACACCCCACTCACAACAGTGTTCCCATAAAAAAGCCATCATTAAACACAGCATTTCAATTTCCTATCCGCTGCAGCGAGCACATTTTAGTGTTTACAACTTGCCAGCAAAACCACAGACACTAATACCTGCCGACATTATCCCGACTAGCCTGCCTTGACCACCAAACATTCTGATGCCCCCACCAGTATTCCCTAAAATACAAAACAAATCTTTTAAATGAAAAAAAAAAAGCCGTCATTTTAGACGGCATTTCAATTTCCCTGTCAGCAGCAGCGCGAGCCCTTTCAGACGGCCACACTCCCGCTCGCTTCCTCAAACACCTGCAGTGGTTACGGCCACCATTAAAAATAAAAATAAAAATGATCGATAAAATAACACTCACATATTGGCACTCCACAAAAATTACCTGCCATTGCTGCCAATCAGTAAGTCCCCAAACAACCCGGAAGTGGGATCGCGGTTCCTCAACTCTCCTGCTTTTAAAGCCATAAAAAAAAAAAAAAAATGCTAAGCAAAACAACATTAGCCAGTTCCAGATTTGAATGTTAGTGTGTCGACTGCTGTCTTTTCCTGGGGGGGGAGTGCAGGAGGAGACAGCAGACACACAATAACATTACAATGGGACCATTTTTTATTTAGTATTCCTGCCCATTGAAAATGAAATAAAATACACTTTTAAAACTTTTTTTTATTTTTCTTTTATAATAGTAACAACAAGCACGTTATAGTAATAATAGCAATAATACCTCCAGGGTGTGTGTTGTGCTGGATAACGCCACGCCTGGGGTGATATTATCCCAGCACAACACATAATTCTGTCGGCATTATTGCTTAATTTTCATCTGTTGGTGGCAGTCACCTAGTACAGTTGTCATTGCAGCAGTCCACTCACAGCAGAGTCTTCCCTGCAGTGCTTCTGTTTTGCCTATTTAAATCATAGCAACTGCATAAGAATAATTCAGTAGCAACACTACAAATTACAAAACTTAACTGCATAAGAATAATTTCACACTGATGTGTACATAATGACAAATTATACAACAGTATCAAATATAAATGATATTAAATACACTGGGTTTAGAAATCGATTGAAACATAGAATTCGATGGCAGATAAGGACCGCTTGGCCCACCTAGTCTGCCCCTTGAACTAAGTGGCTTGGTTAGAGCGGCTAAGTCATAGATGTGAATTAGTCACATAGACACTAGTTTTCAAGTAATAAATATTTCCTTCACTCAGGTTTAAACAGTTGTTGAGTAGGGGTGCAACAAATTCTAATTGGGAAGAGTCGCAGAATGTAGGGGCAAAATAAGAAAATGTAGACAGTACTGTCTGATCTAGATTCCTCAGGGTATTGGCACAGGCCCGTTTCATAAGTGTGGTTAAGAAGCGGCCCGTGGCACTGAGGTTGAGGTGCTGGATGCCACCTCGCGCCATGCTGGTGACAGCGTTCGGGGAATGAGCTCGGGCCGCCAAAGATCAGCAGGGGAGGAAAAGGGATTGCGTGTCTGGAGAACAGCTCTCCTTCTCTGGGGAAGGCGGGTTTTGGCAGTCGGCGTGAACCTGACCCCTAGTAGTGGCTGGGGGCTGGCGCACTGACGCCGTAAGACAGGCGGGGGGTCGAGAGCAGCACAGATGCTTGATGGCACGCACAGGAGCATGCGCGGCCTGTCGCAGGCGTCATTACAAGCGCAGCCCCGGCAAGCAGGGAAAAACACCAGAAAATATGCCCCCAGAGGATGAAGGAGGGAGCTCGCAGGCCTCACACCTGGCCAGCCACGGCACAGGAACACTCAGTCTGGCCTCGGAGGGGAGTGTCCCCCTCCGACCCCACCAGGAGGGTAAGCCCTAGAGCCACTGCTGTGCCGGCTTGTAGATGCTGGGGTGACGAGGCTGGGGCTCCCCCCAGATTGCAATAGCTGCAGGGGCAGGAGAATAAATAATAATAAAAAAACGTGTGGGCAAGGACAAGCGGGTTTGGTGTCATAGTACTTTGTCGGTAAGACATCCAGGGTTAAATGTGATTATAGCAGCAGGGGAAAGCAAACCCAGGCCACAACAAGGTAAACAAAGTATTTGATGGGAGGTAGCCAAGGTGAAATGGAATATAGTTTTACTGGTTACGTCCCATTTTCTCAAAGTGGATTTGGGGATGTTGAAATAAGATGATATCAGCTTAGTTAAGGTTGTATGATGTCTTGCACAATTGCCAAACATAGATACATAGACAGTGTCGGCAGATAAGGGCCTATGGCCCACCCAGTCTGACCATTTGTGCTTGTAAGTTCAGTTTTTGTTTTCCTAGAAGTCTGTTGCCCCTTGCCCCTGGCCTCCAGAATTCCTTTGTCTATCCCATGCATTCTTAAATCCCGTGATTGTTTCAGCCCCCACCACTTCCTCTGGCAGGGTGTTCCACTTGTCCACCACCCATTCTGTGAAGAAATTCTTCCTCATGTTTCCTCTGAATCATCCTCACTCCAACTTCATCCCATGCCCTCTAAACGAGCTTTAGGTGTTGGATTTTGTGTAACTCTGTATGTAAGGCCGCACATAGAGTTTACAGACCCCATATGTGTTGAGCAAATAAATGATGCAGTGTTCAGAATTAAGTTTTGCAGCCACTAGCCACCAAAGCTAGTAACTGGAAAAATCTGCTAGCCCCACACACTCTTCTACTGGCCCAACTGGTGTACTTACTGAAATGTTACATGCTCTGGTACAAACCCACAGGGCTACTTAAAATGTTTTTTTATTACCCTGATACAAAATCTACCAGCATTTGGCTAGTGGGCCAGTACTGATTTCAATCCCTGATGATGCCATCAAATGTAACACCCAGATCTATGGTGTTATGTATCATGATTTCCACCGTGTTAACTGAGTCCCTCTGAGGCGGCCATATTTCAGTAAGGTTAATCAACTAAATCTTCGGACTTGTAAAAGCGCTTTTAGAGCCTTTTAGATCAGGTGGTCAATATTGTTACACTGTTAAACTTCGAAGTACTAAAGGGAAGAAAAGCAAGGATGAAAAAGAGGCATGGAGAACAAGAACAGTGAATGTTTTTAGACAAGGAGCGTAGCATAGAAGGAGGAGGTGGAGAAAATGTCTTTTACCTTTGAGTTATATTTATGGCATTCATCAGAGTATTATAGAATTGGCGGACGTACTGGCTGCACCCTGGTGGAGCTCTTCAACAGTCATGAGACAGGGGAGGGTACCTAGGTTGGCGAGAGGCACATGTGTGCCAATCCCATAAAGGGGTGGGGAAGTACCAGGTAACTATAGACCCATCAGTTTGAGCTCAGTGGTGGGAAAATTAATGGAGAGTATACTAAAGGACCGATTGGGGTGTACTTGGAGGAGGTGGGAGATCTGGATAGTCGGCAACATGGGTTTGTGCCAGGTAGATCATGTCAAACCAATCTTGTGGAGTTCTACGAATGGGTAACATCAGAACTGGACAGGGGAAAGCCTGTGGATGTATTATTCAAACACCATGAAGTCTTGCTATATTATGACAGAAGCAGTTAGCCACAGCACTTGAACTGCCCCGGAGAGGAAACAGTTAACTCCAGGCAGACTGGAGTTCTAAAGCGCGAGCGCTGTACCCAAAGCTCTATCTGGCTAGTTTCAAACTGAAACTGTCAGATTCTTTACTCCGCTTCACTGAACAGGCGCTCCGGAGATCAGCTCCTTCATCTCGGTTAAAGCGAGTATTTTCGGTTCAAAGCTCTATCTGGTAAACCGTAAGTACAGGATTTCAAAGTCTGTGTGAAATTAATTATCGATTCGGTTTTGAACATCGGTTTATAAAAAGTATTTTAAACATTATATTGGGCTTTTAGAGTGCGGTTCCCGTTCTTATCGGTTCTAAAAACCTATTTATTTCAGTGGGTTTTCAAATACCGTGACTGCGTTAGAACCGATAAGGTTGTTTTGCCTGGCACTGCCATAAAAGGCAAGTTTTTGGATAGGCTGGCATTATGTCTGAGAAACCCAAAAGAAAAACCCGGCCCACTGGGTTTCAACACTGTGATGTCTGTGGGGAAGCCTTTGCCAAGGCTGACCCACACACCACTTGTGTTTATTGTCTGGGGGCTGACCACCTCCTGTCAGACTGCCAGGTGTGCAAAAATTTCCCTGCAGCCACCCTGGAGAAGAGATTGGGCCGGCTCAGGGAATGAGAGGCCAAAAAGTCCGCTGACCCGGATGGCCAGCCTGGTCCAGCACCCACTGGACCAGAGGGAGTGCCCTCTGACCAGGGCGAGACTTCCTCGGGCCAAAGGAAGGCTGGTTCAGAGGAACCAGTCCCAGTAAAAGTCAAAGAAATCAGCAGGTCTGAGTCCAAAATTGCCTCTCCAACTGCTGCAGAGATAGCTAAAGCCATACAGATTGTCCAGTCACTGTCTCAGGGACGGTCGAACCACCAACAGTTGGCAAAAGGTTGGTTTGTTCGGTTCCAGTGGTTCAAGGTATGATGTTGAGGAATTTTATGAACCACAGGAGGGAGGAAGATTTTGATCATTATGTATGTGGCTGGGAGGGTCTGGGCGTGCCCATTGAACGGACATTTCTCCAGACAGACCTTTAGAATCTCCCCTATGCTGTCTGAGTCCCTTCTCATTTTATGTTTTACAAAGGTTGAGAAACCCTCCAGCTTCCTCTAGAAGAGGCTGTGGATGAGCAAGAGGAGCCTGATTATGTAGAAATGATGGATATACCAGAGTCTAGGAGGTTGTGTATTCCTTTGCATAAGTCATTTAGGAAGCAAACAACAAAATTTTAAAAAAATCCTCATTCTGTCCCTCCTGTAGATAAAAAAATGGACAGAAGGTATACTTTATCAGGCCCTGATATAGACTTCCTCACTGAGCAGTGTAGTCATGTAGGTGTGGTACAAGCTGCAGCCTGTGACAAGGCTAATATTCCCCTGGCCTCACATCCTCCTGATAAGGATTCCAGGAAGATTGATGCCATGGCGAAAAAACAATATATGGCAGCTTCTTTGGGACTCAGGCAGGCAAATTATATGGCTTATGTGGCTAGATATCTGAAATCTAGATGGGACACAGTATTGCAGTTAGCCAAGCAGGCCCATGGCCAACTGGCTAGTGAGTTGGAACAGGTGGCTGCTGATGGCATTGAAGCCTCTAAAGTTCAATTTCATACTGCTGTGGATGTTAATGATGTTTCCTCTAGGGTCATGGCCACTTCTGTAGCTTTCCGTAGGTTGGCATGGCTCAGGTGCACTAATCTGTCCCAAGATACTCAGTCAAAAGCTATGGATTTTCCTGTAGTGGAAATTCTCTGTTTGGAGAGCAAACAGAAAATTATTGAAAAAGATGGATGAGTACAGAACTACCTACAAAAGTGCCCAGGCTAAGGAGAGGCATGCCACTCCACAAGGCACACTCCCAGAGGTAGGGGCAGGCCTTTCCATAGGCCTTTTATCAATCTCAAGCCTCCTCTGCTTTTGCACAGAGGGTTTTCAGAGGCAGAGGTAGGCGGGGCCAGGTAAACCGTCCCCTCCCCTCAGCCTAAGCTGCTGCTGCCAAGCAGGCATCCTGATGTGGTGCCCAGGGCCGATTCTCCTGTACGGTGGGAGGCAGGTTGGCTTATTTCAGCCAGAACTGTGTCCCTAACCCGGACAAATGGGTTCTGGAGGTAGTAAGCCAGGGTCTGGTTCTCAGCTTCAAACAGTTTCCAAAGATGAGAACCAGACATTTTCCACTACAAATCCTTCAGAAACCCTTGCCTTGGAAGCAGAGGTTTCTTCTCTTCTAGACTGCAAAGCAGTGGAAAGGGTTCCTCCTTGTCACCAGGGCAAGGGGCTGTACTCCAGATACTTTCTTACCCCAAAAAAGACAGGAGAATGGCGGCCCATTCTAGATTTAAGGTACCTGAACAAGCATCTTTTGAAACCAAAGTTCAAAATGTTAACTCCGGCAATGATTTTGCCCTCCCTGAGGCCAGGGGACTGGCTAGCCTCCCTGGACCTCAAGGATGCCTATTTTCATGTCCTGATCAGGCCTTCTCACGAAAATACCTCAGGTTAGAACTGCCCTCAGGCCACTACCAGTTCAGAGCAATGCCCTTGACCTTACCTCTGCTCCAAGGGTATTCACAAAATGTCTAGCTGTGGTAGTGGCTCATTTAAGAAGGCAAGGGATTGCTGTGTTTCCCTACCTGGACGACTGGCTCATTGTGGGTCAGTCTCCAGATCAGGTAAAATCCCACTTGCAAGTCCCCAGCAGCTTCTCACTTCCCTGGGATTCCTGCTGAATTTACCAAAGTCAGTTCTAGAACCAGTTCAGGTATTAACTTTCATAGGTGCGGAATTGAACACAAAGTTGGCCAGGCATTTCTCCCTCGGCAAGGGTAGAGAGATTCATTGCCCTGGCATCCTCTTTCACCCTCTGGTCTCTCGACCAACAAGGCATTTTCTGCAACTCCTAGGACACATGGCTGCTTCCACAGCTGTAGTGCAAGGAGCAAGATTCCAGATGAGGACATTCAGTTCCATTTGAGGGCCTATTGGTCTCAAAGGAGGACCCCCTTTCAAATTGGTTCCAGTGACCCAAACTCTGATTCTGGCTCTCCAGTGGTGGCAGGATCAGAGCAACTCAAGACAAGGGTCCCCTTCATTCCTGTTTCCCACTCTCTCACCCCTCACCATGGATGCCTCCTTGCTAGGGTGGGGGCTCACTAGGCGACCTTTCCACTCAGGGAGTGTGGTCCCCTCAGGAATCTCTACTCCACATCAACCTATTGGAACTCAGAGCTGTCTTTTTAGCTCTTCAGGTTTTCTCAGCATCTGTCCAGAACAAGGTAGTTCAGGTCAGGACAGACAACACCATGACAATGTGGTACATCAACAAGCAGGGGGGCACTCGGTCATCAGCCTTGTGCACGGAAGCAATGAAGTTGTGGTCTCTGGCTTATTCCTAGAACACCTCCTAATAGCAGTTCACCTTCCAGGAAAGACAATGTCCTGGCGGATGCCCTCAGCAGGATTTCTCAAGGCCATCACGAATGGTCTCTGAATCCTCTGGTGCTGGGGTCAGTCTTTGCCAGATGGGGCACTCCTCAGATAGATCTTTTATGGCCCCAGACAACCACCAACTTCCTCTATTTTGTTGCAGGCCTCCAGTGCTGGGCTCAGTCCCCTGGACGCCTTTCTGTTGGATTGGAAGGGAAGTTCCTTATGCCTTTCCCCCTTCCCCTTCTCTTCAGGGTATTAGTAAAAATCAGATCCAGCCCTGCAAAGTGATCCTGATTGCACCAGACTGGGCCAGACAGCCCTGGTACCACTGCTTCTGTCCCTTTCAGTCCACCCTCCCTGAGCCTGCCCAGGGTCCACAACTTGCTGGCCTGTGCCCAGGGAGAGTGTGGTATCCGGACCTCAAATCCCTCCACCTCAAGGCTTGGCTCTTGAGGAGTTAGAATTGCTGATTACACCTTTCTCAAGGTGTCTTTGATATTTAAAGGCTTCAAGGAAGCCTTCCACTAGGACCACTTATAATTCCAAATGGAAGGGTTTTCCATCTGGTGTTCTGAGAAGCAAATTGTCCCAGAATCTGCTGATTTCCCATTTTACTGGACTATTTGGTCCAGCTAAATTCCTTAGGCCTTAGGCCAGCTACAAAAGGTTCATCTGGCAGCTGTCTCTGCTTTTGTATCAGCAGGGAAGCCTGCCTCCTTTCTTCTCACCCTGTGTTTTCCAAGTTTTTTAAGGGTTACTTCACACTAACCCTCCTTTTAGGAACCAGCTCCTGCCTGGGACCCGAATGTTTGCATTGCTCACTTAATGCAACCCCTTTGAACCTCTGTCCTTCAGCAGATCTCAAGTTTCTAACTTGGAAAACTGTTTTCTAGTGGCCATCACTTCTGCCAGGCGCATAAGTGAATTACAAGCCCTGTCAGTGGAAAAGGATTTTATTTCTTTCACAGAGATAAGAGTAGTCCTCAGGACTAACAGAAAGTTTTACCTAAAGTGGTTTCAGATTTCCATCTGAACCAATCCATCTCCCTTCCAGTATTTTTTACTGAGCACTCTTCCTCGGGTGAGAGGAGATTGCACAGTTTGGACATCAAAAGAGCCTTAAGCTACCATTTGGAACGCACCAAGGGTCACAGGTTCGAATCCCTCCAACTCTTCCTTACCTATGGCGAGGTTGGCAAAGGGAAACCTGCCACTAAGAGGACAATTGCAAGGTGGATTGTCTCTTGTATCCAGTTCGGTTACCAAAAACTAGGTAGAGAACCCCCCTCAGGACTGAGGGCCCACTCCACCAGGGGTACAGCTGCATCTCTAGTGGCTGCTAGGGATATTCCCATTCTGGAAATTTGTCAAGCTGCTACCTGGAAGACAGTTCACTTTACCAAGCATTATTCCCTGGATGTCAGTCAGGAGAGATGCTCAGTTTGCACAGCTGTGCTTCAGAACCTATTTCCTAAGTAGGTTCTGACCCTCCTCCATGGAGGTACTGCTGTGTAATCTGCTTCTGTCATAATATAGCAAGACTTCATGGTGTTTGAAGAAAAATTACTCACCTTAGTAATTGCTTTTCTTCTCATGAGTCTCTATATAATCACTCACCATCCTGCCCCTCTCAGAACTTCTACTTGGGTAAGGGTTGGCAAATTAGTGCAAGCACTGTGTCATGCCATTTTAGTTCTTTCCCTTTCCCCTTTTCTTTAGGGTTAGGGAACTAGGTATTTCTGTTTTTGGTAATATGTTGGCCCTCCTCCTGGACTTGAGTCTTTTGGGAAGGGGGCCTAATAGTGCTTGTTGGGGGTGATATTATTATTATTGTTATTATTATTATTATTGTTGTTGTTTCTGTTATTGTTTTCCTACTAGTAGGTAGCCACTTGGCTAGTGTAGGTTTTTCCACACAGACTTGTTGCTTAGTGTTAGCTACGTAAAGATCTGACAGTTTCAGTTTGAAACTAGCCAGATAGAGCTTTAGGTACAGCGCTCGCTTTGAACTCAGTCTGCCTGGAGTTAACTATTTCCTCTCGGGGCAGTTCAAGTGCTGTGGCTAACTGCTTCTGTCATAATATAGCAAGACTCCATGAGAAGAAAGCAATTACTAAGGTGGTAATTTTTCTTCTTGGACTTCAACAAGGCGTTTGACTCTATCCCCACAATGGTCTGGTGGAGAAACTGATAGGGTTGGGAGTAGGCCCTTTGATGGTCAGATGGATTGAAAACTGGCTAGCTGGACACACCCAGAGAGTAGTGGTCTGTGGGGGCTCTCGAACCCTAGAGAGGTTGGTAGTGAGGTACCCATGAGGCTCGGTCCTAGGTCCGATCCTGTTTAATGCATACATATCGGACATCAGGAGGGTATAGGATGTGAAATGAGTCTCTTCGCTGATGACTCCAAGATAGGAGCAGTAGTTGAGGGAAAAGAGGGGAGGTTGGCCTTGCAAGGGGACCTGGACATCCTGGAAAGCTGGGCTCACACATGGAAATTAAATTTCAATATCACCAAGTGTAAGGTGTTACATTTTGGGCGGGGAAACCCTAAACACAGGTACACCCTGGGAGGGGAGGTGCTGGGGGCCTCAATAGGGGAAAAAGACCTAGGGGTCATGGTGGATGGATGCATGTATGAATAACTCTGAGCAGTGCAGGAGAGCGGCTAGCAAGGCAAACAGGATGTTGGGATGCATCGTAAGGGGGATCACCTCTAGGAGCAAGGAAGTGATTCTGCCGCTGTACAATGGACTGGTTAGACCACACCTTGAGTACTGTGTACAGTACTGGAGACCACACTTGAAGAGGGACATACAGCTTCTGGAGAGGGCACAGAGGAGGGCAACTAAGATGATCACGAGGCTAGGGGATTTGGCGTATGAGGACAGACTTGAGGAGCTCTGCCTGTTTTCATTGGAGGAGAGGGAGACAGGGGGACATGATTGAGGTCTTCAAGTACCTCAAGGAATAAATAGGGTAAACATGGAGGGATCTTTAGACTAAAGCAGGAGGTATCACCAGAGGGCATGGTTTGAAGTTGGAAGGTGGAAGGGTGAGGGGAAAGAGGAGGTTTTCACTGAGAGGGTGGTGGACCCTTGGAATGCACTGCCTGGCGAGCTGGTTCAGAGATCCACAGTGGAGGGCTTCAAGAGAAGGTGGGACAGACACAGAAAGTGGATGTGTCAGATGATAGCCTGTCCCAGGGGGTGGGGATGGATGATAGGGTTTCTGGAACACGAAGGGGGAGCCTCGGCACCCAACTAGGGATCTGAGGTTCGAGCAGACTTGATAGACGTAGGTCTAATCTGCTAACAAAATAGTATGATTAGTATATTGCCTGCCTTTGACTTTTATGGGAAACACTACAGATGTCTTTTAATTGTGTTGCTGTGGAACTAATTAAGGGTTCACAGGGCTACCTAAAAATAAATGATCCTTCCAGTTCTTTCTGATTACCTGCCCAAAAGGTTCTCTGAGCTGCAGCACTTAAAGGTGACCTGCAAAGACAATTCCCAGCCCGCTCCCGTCCTCACCTACCTTTAAAAACAGCTGTGGGAGTCCGGGGCTGCTGTGAACATAATTTTTTATGCAATCCACATATTTAAACAAAATGCCGAAACTTTTCGGCGAACATGGAAGCGCCGTGCGGGTCCTGATGCAGCAGGCGCAAGTAATTATGGGTAATCCACTCTTTTTGTTACGTCTCTAACACCACTACCCTTATTGTAGCAGCAGCGGTGGTAACCCGATTTACTTATTTTATTACTTCCACGGAGGTCTCGATACCTGAAATGTCACATATGGCAACACCTGGACAGGATTTTGCCATACGTGATAGTTCAGATATCGAACCTCCGTGGAAATAACAAAACAAATAAGTGGAGATACTACCACTGCTGCTACAATAAAGCAAGTGTGTTAAAACGTCTGAGATGGTTACGCAATACCAGCCCGCTGCATCAGGACCGCCGCAGCACTCGTGGTTCGACATTGTTAAATAGTTACATCAAAAATACCACGCACAGCAGACTCCGACGTTTAAAATGAGCGTGGTGCAAACTGACTGAAAATCTATCTGAAAACTCACCAAGTTAAATGAAGGGAGGTTGCATGACTGTTTGACGCCTTAGCTCCTAAATGCTGCTGATATTTATTGGGCCACAAAAGTTCCAATAGTTTAGAAGTCAGAGAGCTCATAAAATTTCCCCCACCGGTTCACTTTTACTTCCCAGTTCGTAGATCCGGCCCCGCACTCAGCCAAGTTATAATGTGATCCCAGGGAGAGCGCGGAGACGAGCTCTATTATAGTCTATGGGGGCCTTGTTAGTCTCTTGGTGCCCTTGATTAATCACCAGATGGTCACTTTGATATATACAGTAAATATGTTGTTAGAGTTGCCCCCCATAGACTATGATGGAGCTTGTCCCCCCTGGGTTCATGTCATAACTTGTCTGAGCGCAGGGGTGGATCTATGGACCGGGAAGTTAGAGACCCGGTGAAGGAAATTTATGAGCGCTCTTACTTCTAAACTATTGGAACTTTTGTGGCCAAATAAACATCAGCAGCATTTCGGGAGGTAAGACACCGATATATGTGGTGCATAGGGCTAGGCTGGTAGGTCTCTTTAAGTTTGTGGAACATATCACCAACAGCTTAACCTGATTCAGTATGTCGGTTTGCATCTCTGTGTCAATCTCCCCCAACAGGCACAACTGCCTAGCTCTCCATTCAAGTTGACAAAACTAAATAAAGAAATACCATTAAGATGCTAATTTAATTTACAGGCATTTACAACATATAGAATAATGTTTTGGGAGTGGTATGTAACAAGGTTTTAAAACACAAGGTTTATGGCCCTCTAAACAAATTCATTTGTTTCAAATATGTGTGATGTGGGATTTTTTTTTTTTTTTTTTTACTATCTTTTTATCGGATAACTCTTTCTTTTAGTTATTTTTTAGTTCATTTCCCAGGATAGCCCAACTGAGATGCAGCATTTTTTTCTTTTGGTATAGAAGTTTTCTCTCTCTGTGGTTGTTGGGCAGCTCTCAGCTCTGTCCCGTCCCTCTCGCCCACCACCCAACACATCGGTCCTCCATGCCCAAGATCTTCCATAGATTCTCCTTGTGGCAGTGCCAGGAAGGAAAGGCGACCTCCCCTCCAACCACTCTGAGACACTCATCCTGATGGGGCAGGTGACCGACCAACGGTGCTGGGTGGAGGTAGGTGGGCAGTGCTTCATTAGCTCCACCAACCCTTTTCCTCTTTTTCTCCTTTGCCTGCTAGCCATGGCAGCATGTAAGGCATGTGTGGAGGTGAAAACATCTATGAGATCGCGCCCTCCCTTATTTGTCACTTGACTGCCAGTGCTACCCCCTGGCCTCCACCTGGGGTAGCCAAGAACTGAGATGACGGCCACCACACCCCAGGAGAGGAACTTTCCTCCTAGATGCTCAGTCCTCTTCCTCCCCAACCTACTCCTAGCGGCCCAAGCTCATTTCCAAACTTGGGTCGCTGACATAGGAAAAGGTAAGGCACCTGGTGCCTCAGCCCTCTTGCCACCGGGCCAGCTGATGCAGCATATTTTCAATAAGTACTGCTTCTGCTTAGTTTTACAGTTCGGAGGATCGAAGTTCATGGAGGTGAAGTAAAACACTGGCTGTAGTGGGATTTGAACCATTGGGCCCGATTCCAGAAGGTGTTACACCTGGGCGCCAAGGCGATTCGCCAAACCCGATGCCACAAATTGCACCTTCACGCCAGGCATAACACAAGTCATGATTCAAGTCACAGCTGCGCATGCCATATCAGGTTGAGCCAAAGGTGGGCTACACCACCCCTACCCACAGCAGCATGGCTCAAGGGTGGGTTATGGCAGCAACTGCGCTCTATTCCGGAAGGGCAGCTGCCATTACCCACTTACACCATTCCAGAAGAGGCAATGGTGTAGCGGGGTTAGACCAGCTAGGTTGTGGTCTAAGAGGCATCCATCCTGGCACAGCAACAGATGCCCCCCCCGCAGTGCTACGGAAAATGTGTGTGCCCCCCCCTCACTATCATGCCCCCACCGAGCTTCGGGGACCCCTGGAATCTGAATTCTGTTATTGCCCCCGATCGCCCAGCCCCCATGCTCCCAAGTGCGTTTGGGTGCATTGTGAAGAGGGGAGCTCAGAGGAGCAGTTCATTGCATACCCGCGACTTGCGTCACCCAGGTCAGTCGCCATTCCTTGGCACTAGCCTGCAGCTGCTGCAAGTCGTGGAGGCTTAGGTGCTGGGACCCTGCCTGTCTTAGAATAGGATGCAGGATCCCAGCGTAGTCCACATGGGCGCAACTCACATCGCCCAGCAGTGCGCCATGCGTTTTGGAATCGGGCCCCTTGTCTCCTGGTTCACATTTCAGTGCTGTAGCCCTCACAGCACACTGCCTTGATTGAGGCACACTGAAATTATGTAAACAGTTTGTTGTTGCTGGGATGTGTTCCTAATGTATTTTAGTGCAGATCAGTTTGGGGGTAATCACTAAAGTTTGAGCTTTCTTGAAGTAATGTAGTATATTAGAGGTCACCAGTCATGTGATGTAACCTAAGTAAGGCTTGCAAATACCGAACTCAAACAGTACATCTTTTTGTGTTTGTTTTTATTTTTGTTGCAGGGATAACCAGACCCGACAAATTCAGGATGCTGTTACAAATGTGGAGAAACATTTTGGTGAACTATGCACATTAGCGGCATATGTCATAAAACAGCTAGATTATGGGACAAAGCCGACTTATTAGTGAAAGAAATTGGTGTTTATGCAGATTCTGAAACTCTAACTTGAAGCAGGGTCTGAAGAATTTTGCCGATGAGCTTGCAAAATTCAAGATTATCGACAAGCTCAGGTAACAAACTTGGTTTTATTCATTAGGGCAATGAAAAGTGACTGTGCAAAAAGTTGCAACAGTTATGGTCCATATAAACTCACAAATAAGTCCAAGTTTTTATTAATGTACCACAAATAAGCACTTCAGAAGGGCTCGACTTATACGCCAGTATCTTCTATGGCTGTTTACATTTTTCTTCTGCCTGCATGTTTTCTATTAGTGACTCCACTGGACCACTACACCACCTACATACACACACTCATGTACACAAACATTCACACGCACCCCAAAATGCACATACTGCCAGCTGTTCTTGTCACGAATGCCCTCTATTGTCCACATTCCTCCTTGGAGCAGTCAGTGCCTCATGAAACTGGAAACAGTGATTGCATGGAGTGAAAACTGAGAGTGGCATATAACTTGTAGCTGGAAGCAGTGCCATGGCTGTGACGGAGGGGAGAGTTTAGTGGAGGGACCTGTTTTATGATGATGTTATACTGGGGGAGTGGTGTTTTGGAGGTATTTGTGAGCATTGATTATGGGGTCAGCTTGTACACAAGGCAAATCTGTAAATGTATTATAATTCACAAGGAAATGGATGGTTGACCTTTATATGCGAGGTCGACTTATATAGGAGTATGTACTGTAAGTTAAGTTTTACAGATAAAATGCTACAGTATGCTCCCGTACAGTACATGCAACTTGTAAGTTAATTTATTGGTGGATAGTTCTTTTCTCTTAATCCGATGTACACACCAAGGATAAACGGGGGGTGGAGTACCTGTACGCCTATCCTGATCATGAACGGATGGTAGCGGCAGCAGCCTGTGAGAAGGCCAGAATGCCTGTTTGTACACAACCTCTTGAGAAGGACTCCAGAAAACTGGATGCTATGGCCAAAAATGTATGCTACAGCTTCTCTGCAAATATGGGAGGCAGCATATTTGGCCTACACAGCTCAGTACCAAAAAGCACTCTGTAATGCTGTATTGGCACTGAGTGAGAAGGAGGCCGTAGGACCTGGCAGTTACTGCAAGGTCAGCCCAGGATGCCACAGAATCCCATTCCACATGGCTGTGGGTGGCAGTGACTTTGCCTCAAGAGTCTTGGCACATTCAAACACCAGAAAATCTTATTGTATTCTGACTAATGCAGTATGGTCTCACCATAGGACTGCCCCGGAGCCAAAATGGTTAATTGAACCTATGCAAATGATGGAATGCTAGGCTTGAGCTTAGTTTTCAAACCACTGTCCCTGGTTGCAGTTCTTGAGCTATCAGACTCTTTATTCCGCTTCCCTCAGTAAGACATCTCCGGAGAGCTCTCCTTCATTCGCTTGAAAACAAAGTACTGTTTATTTATTTTGGATTTTGAAGCACTGTCCTTGGTATTCAGGTAGAAATAGTTAGATTTAGCTACTTTTGGGTAAGTTGTTTGGTTCCTTTTTGGTTCCCCTAACCAGGAAGGAACCAACGTTTCTTTTAATTTTGAAGTAAATTTCAGTTTAATTTAAAATTTTCTGACTCGGGAAGTAAGTCGGTTATCATTTATTTGTTGTTTTACCGGGGTAACTCCTGGTTCTTTATCAGTTGGTGTCAACTGAAAGAAAAAAAAAAAAAGACAGCTTTTCTTTTGTGGTTATGTCACAGAAAACCAAGAAAAAGAATGGGACCTACAGATTTCCAGCATTGCACTGAGTGCGGGGAACCTTTTGCTAAAGCTCATCCTCATTTAGTCTGTGTTTTCTGCCTTGGGTTTGAACACCTTAAGACGGACTGTGAGATTTGTAAGAATTTTCCGCAGTTAACGGTTGAGAGACGGTTAAAAAGACTGCAGGAAAAAATGACTGACCCGACCATAGATAAACCGGTTCCTCCTCAGAAAGAACTGAAGGAGCTACCCTCTGAGCAGGCAGCTCTTCAAGTAAAAAGCATTACCACTGATACTGCTGCTGAACCGGCTGTTCAGGTAAAGAAAAGAATAAAAGCATACTGGACAGGAACTGCAACAGAAGAAAATGCGGCTCTAACTGCTAAGGAGATTCTGAGCGCAATCAAAATTATCCAGTCCTTGCAGTCAAGAATCCTGGTTCCAGTTGAAAAACGACCACTGCATACAACTGTCCAGACCCCCGGTTCAACTCAGGTTCCCGGTTCATTTGACTCCAGTTGTGACCATTATGAAGAAGAAGAGAAAGAGAAGGATGAGGACTATTTTTTTTTTTTTTTTCGAACTCTGTTTTTCCTTCCCTACTTTGCCCCACCGAACTCTCTGGCCCCCCCATCCCAGGACTGTACCTCCCTCGTGACACTCTGACCTATCTCTTCTCCCCCGGCACTGAACTTGCCCAGGTCTATCCTCCGGGTAGGGGCCTCCCCACCCAGGGTGCTCTTTCTCATGGGGTTGAAACCGGACCAGGAGGAGGCAGGGTAAGGAGACAGTCGTGCCTGACTATTGGGAGTGTGGTCCTTGGGTGGGAGGTGCCTGCCCTGCTCGGAGGAGGTATTTTCCTTAGTTCGCCCTATGGAGCCCAGCTGCCAGGGCAGCGCATGCCGTGGCTCACTCACTGCATCGCCACCTGGCGCTCTTCGGCTACCCTGGCCTCTGCAAGAGGTCGCTCATTGAAGCAGTCGCTTCCCTATCCCTCCCCGGGGAAGAGAAAGCAGCCCTCCAGATGCTCAGTCTCTCCCCCTGCGCAGGCCCCCAACCGCCCGGGTCCGTTCCCGAACCCGGGTCAGCGTGGTGCGAGGTGTGGCCTCAGCTCTCAGTGCCACCGGGCCGGCCGAGGATGAGGACTATGGCGAGCCCGTTGACTAGACATCTCCCCAGATCCTCACCGCCCTGATTCCTCTTATCTGGGAACTGAGGATTTGACCTCATATTATTCCTTTATGAAACAGGTGGCTCAGGCCCTTGATCTCCCCACTCAGGAGTCCGCTGAGGATGAGGAGGAAGAGGACAACAGGGAGATGACAGGTGTTCCAGCATCAAAGAAATTGCTGCTTCCCATTCACAAATCCCTCAAGAAACAGACCCTAAAGATTTCACAGACACTTACTTCAGTACCTCCTATGGACAAAAAGGTGGACAAAAAATATTGGGTTGCCAAAGGAGGAGTGGAATTCCTTTTTTGGCACCCTAGCCATAAGGGGGGTAGTGCAGGCTGCAGCTTGTGACAAAGCTGGCATCCCCTGACCTCACCCTCCGGATAAGAATTCTAGGAAGGTGGATTCAGTGGCAAAGAAGGTGTACCTGGGGTCATCCCTTGCCATTAGGCAAGCATACTATATGTCATATATTGCTAGGTACCAGAAGACTCTTTGGAGTACGGTCCTAGAGATTGCAAAGGCTGTGCCATCTCCCATAGCAGCTGACTTTGAGGAGGCTTCCAAGAGAGGCTTTGAAGCTGTCAAGACACAATATTAGGATGGCAGTGGATGCCAGTGACACTGCATCCAGACAAATGCCGGCATCAGTGTCCCTCAGAAGGTTTGCCTTGCTCAGAACCACCAATCTGACTCAGGATATACAGACCAAAGCGTTAGACTTTCCCTGTGATCCTGTATCTCTGTTTGGGGAACAAATGGAAGCATATATGAAGAAAATGGATGAATACAAAGCTGCCTACAAGAGTGCTACGGCAAGAAAAGGGCATCCACACCCCAAAAACACCAGAGTAGAGTGGTAGGGGCAGGACCCACTACAGGCATTTTTCCAGCCTCATTCATTTCCCAGTACCAGCAACAGAGGGATACATCAGAGGCAGGGGCAGAAGAGGCAGTGGCTGCACTAGCCCCAGTGCACAGCCATCAGCCCAGGCAAAGTAGATACCCTGAGGTGCCTGCTTGGGTCGCCTCCCCAATCCTAGTAGGGGCAGGCTGGCCCACTACCTCCAGGAGTGGCAAAATATCACCACAGACAAGTGGGTCCTTGAGGTAGTGGGCCTGGGTCTTGTCCTCAGTTTCAAGTTCAGGTCAAAGCTGAGGTCAAGGGTCTTCAAACCTTCTACCCCATCAAAACAGCTCTGTTGGAGGAGGAAGTATCAGCCTTCTGGCACAAAGGGCAGTAGAGCCAGTTCCCTTGGCACAAAGGGAAGAGGCTTGTACTCAAGATATTTCCTCACAATGGAAAAATCGGAGTGGTGCCTCATTCAGGATCTCAGAGATCTAAACACATTTGTCTAAACCAAAGTTCAAGGTGGTGACTCTGGCTGCTATCCTTCCAGCTCTAAGGCAGGAGATTGGCTGGCATCCCTGGACTTAAGGACTCCTACTTTTACATATATCTATCAGGCAATCCACAGAAAGTACCTCAGGTTCAGATTGCCATCAGGCCTTTATCAGTTCAGGGCAATGCCCTTTGGACTGACCTCTGCCCCAGGGGTGTTCACAAAATGCCAGGCTGTGGTCATGGTGCACCTAAGGAGGCAGTGGGTAACAGTATTCCCTATCTAGACAACTGGCTAATTGTAGGTCAGTCACATCATCAAGTCAAAGAGGCACTGGCAGTCACACAGGATTCCTGCAGTACTTGGGGTTCCTGGTGAATCAAAAAGTCAGTACTGGAACCAGTTCAGCTCCTGGAATTCATAGGGCAGGTTGGACATCTGAAAGGAAGGCTTTCCTCCCACAGGGAAGAGTGGACACCCTGGTGCAGGTGGCCAGCTCCTTCAAGCTGCATGTACTAAGGCTGGCGAGGCATTTTCTGCAGCTGCTAGGCCACATGGCAGCATCCACAGCAACAGTGTCGGGGCCAGGTTCCAGATGAGGGACATTCAGTTTCACCTCAGAGCTCACTGGCTACAAAGAGACTCACTGTCAAAGCTAGTGCCTGTCAGCAGCATTCTTTCAGGCACTGCAGTGGTGGCAGGACAAAGGCCAACCTCAGAGAGAATGGGTGCCATTCTTGCAACACCCCTTCACTGGTACTAACCACAGATGCATCACTCCTGGGATGGGGCACATGGGGAGCACACAGCACATGGCAAAACAGGAGTCACTACTACACATCAACCTGTTGGAACTCAGGGCAGTCCTTCTGGGCATCCAGTCCTTAGCCAGCCGCCTAATAAAGGGCAACGTGGTGCAGGTCAGTATAGACAACACAACCACCATGTACTACATAAACAAGGGGGCACAAGGTCAACCCCATTGTGCACAGAGAACATGAAAATCTGGAACCTAGCATATTCCCCAGAGGGCTCCCTCTCAGCAGTCCATCTACCAGGGAAGGACAGTGTCTTAGCAGATGCCCTCAGTAGAATCAGTCAGAATCACCATGAGTGGTCACTGAACAAGCAGGTCCTGGAGGTTGTTTTCAGGAGATAGGGCACCTCTATGCAGTTCCAGACAATCATCAGCTACCGCAATTCTGCTGCAGATCTCCTGTCAAGGGCACAATCCTTCTGGAGGCACTACTGCTGGATTGGATAGGGAGGTTCCTGCATGCCTTTCACTTGCTGCTAAGAATACTGAACAAGTTCAGGTCCCAGCCAGTAACGATGATCCTCATTGCACCAGATTGGGCCAGGCAGCCCTGGTGTTCACTGATCCTATCCATATCAGTAGCCATCGATCAGCCTCCCCAGGAGGCACAACTTACTGACCTCTTCCCAGGGCAGGATCATGTACCCCAACCTTCAGTCCCTCAGGCTCAAGGCCGGTATCTTGAGGACTTAGAGTATGCAAACTTGCATCTGTCAGAAGGGTGATGGAGATACTCAGGGTATCTAGAAAACAGTCTCCTAGAACCTATTCTTCCAAATGGAAGAGGTTTTCCATTTAGTGTCAGAAAAGAGATATATACCATAATAAGGCTAGCTTGCCAGTGGTATTGGAATACTTAACTCATCTCCATTCTCTGGGCTTAAGGGCCTCTACCCTTAAGGTACACCTGCAGCTGTTTCAGCTTACCTGTCTGCTAGTGAGGACTGTCCATAGCCTCCAACCCAGTGTTCAGAAGGTTTTTCAAGGGGTTACTGCATTTACATCTCCCACACAGGGAGCTTACACCCATGTGGGATCTTAATAAATGTATTGCCCAGCTTTTGTGCCCCTTGAGCCCATGTCCTCATCAGAACTCAAGTACATGACTTGGAAAACAGTGTTCCTAGTGGCTGTTACCTCTGCCAGGAGGATTAGTGAGCTCAGGCCTTATCCACAAAGCCTGGCTGCATTGCTGTCCATAAAGAGATAGTTGTTCTAAGGACTAATAGAAAATTTCTGCCCAAGGTGGTATCTGAATTCCACGTCCAACCAGTCCATTACATTGCCTGTCTTTTTTTACTGATCATTCCACTTCAGGGGAACATAGACTGCATAAGCGTGGATGTAAAAGGCTATCAGCTACAATGTTGATCACACAAAGGCCATAAGCAAGACCGTACTCTACTCTTCCTCACCTATTGAGAAGTGGGAAGGAAAACTAGCCACTAAAGGTCTATTGCAAGATGGATTGTTGCTTGCATCCAGTTCTGCTACAGCAAGGTGGGCAAGCAGCCACCCACATGGATGTTCAGGCCAGAGGGGATGCCAGGTTTGGCACAGCAGTCCTGCAGAGCCTGTTTCCTAAGTAGGTTCTGTACCCACCTCCAAAGGTGCTGCTTGGGTAGTTTGCATTAGTCAGAATACAGTAAGATTTCCTGGGGTTAGAAGAACAAATTGCCATTGTAATCTTGCTTCTTCCAAGAGAATCTTACTGTATCCTGAGATCCCTCCCTACCTCCCCTGCTAGAACCTGAGGGTCACTGCATTCTAGCTGTACATGTACTGTTTCAAACCTGTTAGTATAGTGTTCTTTCTTGGGCTTCTGTGACTTGAGTCTTAGGGATGCCCTTCTGATTTGTTTGGGGAGTGATAATTAATAAAGGGGTACGGGTTAGTTTTTTAAATAGTAGTATTAGTATAATTAGATAGTTCACTGCGCATGCTTCGTAAGAATCTGATTGTTGAAGAACTGCAACCAGGGACAGTGGTTTGAAAAGCAGTCGACCTAGCATTCCCTCATTTGCATAGGTTTTATGAAACATTTTGGCTCCGGGGCAGTCCTATGGTGAGACCATACTACATTAGTCAGAATACAGTAAGATTCCCTTGGAAGAAACAAAATTACTATGGTAAGTAATTTTACTTCTGTATCAATGAGAAGAGCTTGTCTGGATAAGGACCATACTCCTTACCAGTATGCCCATATAACCCCAGAACCCCTGCCTTTTGCAAATGACAGGTGGTATGCTGTTGAAGCCAACAGCAGTACCTGAGTGGGGACTGGGTTCAGGGAGGACTAGGTTACTCTGCACAGGGGCCTAGGTTTGGCTACTCTGCACAGGGGCACCAAGTAAATCCGAACACAGGAAGCAGTAACTGTAATGTCCAAAACCAGGAATGGATTCTACAGTGTGGCTTTTATTCACATCCAAACTGAACAAGCAAGCATGAAGCCGGACCCCATGGACTACATTCTTAGTAATACAGATTAGAGACAACAGAACACTTCTTCACATTTTAGCCCTCAAACTTTAAACCCACAAACTTTGTCCGGACTTGCACGCAGCTTTGGGTACACAGCCCGACTTGTACACTACTTGGGTTTTCCCCACTGGCCTGGCTCCCCTCGGCCACTTGATCCATGATCCATTATGGGAATGAACCAGTTTTCCAATTGGTGGCTCCCAAACCACCTTAGAGCCTTGACTCCTAGAGAATTTTCCTTCCAGTCCCACATCTGGGTACTTCCCTCATCACTGGCCAAGTGCATGAGGCAAAGTAGAAATCCACAGAGCAAATCCGTGAGGTGGACCCGGTTACTAAAGATGAGGGTCTCCACCTCCACTCCCACAATCCATACCCGCCATTTCTCTAGAGACTAAACAACTCTTTTGAAAGCTTGGCAATGTAGATTACTGGGTAGACATATATCACATCTCCTCTACATGTCTTGACTTCCCCTATATGCTGGATTTGAACATACTTTTACTTTTGGCTAAGCGTGTACTCTAGGCCTCCCACTACTCCAGTAGTCCAATCCCCACTTTAACACAGTTCAGGATGAAACATGGGCCCTTTAGAAAGAACAGAACTCACCCTCCGGTTGCAGGTGCCCCACAGGCGAATCACAAAATCTTCTTGTTTCCCACACTCTTGGACAAAATAAGGCAGCTTCTTCATTAGCAATAGCCAGGGGGTTGCCCCTGGAAATGCAGGTAAACGAGACCCGAATCAGTGGTCTCCACCACTAAAAAACAGCTTACTGTGTCTCTCTTTAGGCAGAAACACACACCTTTCCCTAAATGTAGCCCTATTTCAGGGCTGAGGCTCCAAGAGCCTGAGCACAGAGCTGCTGTGCTCCTCTCACAACAATCTCCAAACTTCAGCTGACACAGACTGACTGTTCAAACCTCCCAACATTCTACTCTTAACTCCCTTCTGCAGATTCCATTGAGGCTCATGCAGCTGCGATAGTTCTATGGTGATGTCATCCCTCAGTCTCAGCTGAGACTGAGAACAGAGTGAGACAGTGTGAAATCCATTTAACTGGAGTTTCACAAGCTGCCTTCCCTGCCTACCACTAGGTTTTACTGGGATTCTAGTAACCCCGGGTAACAAGGGGGTTACACCCAGATAAAGGCTGTTGATTTTCCCTTTGAGTGAAACTCATTGTTTGGTGGCAGAACTGAGGCATGCATGAAAAGAGTGGATGAACAGATATCCACATATAAAAGTCTGAGAAATGGCGTCTACCACCAGTAGTCCTTATGGAAAGGGAGGCAGGGGTAGATGTTACTACCCCAGACCCTACACTGGCTATGAATACCAGCCACAGAGAGGGTACTGTAGGGGTAGAGGCAGAAGGGGCATCAGGCATGCTGGAGCACCCGCCCCTAAACCACAGCCAAAACAAAGCCCCTGACAGTTTTGCCAAAGTCACCAATTAACTGTTGCTAGTGGGGGAAGGCTTATTCTGTATTTCCAGGAGTGGGAAAAAGTCACCACGGACCAGTGGGTCCTTGGCATAATGAGTCCGAGATTGTCCCTGCAGTTCCAAGTGTTTCCAAAGTTGCGGAGGTCAAAAAACTTCCCAGCATATTCCCCAAAAAGAAAAATTCTCCTGGAGCTGGAAGTAAAGAAATTGCTGTAAGCAAAGCAGTAGAAAAGGTCCCTGTTTCACACTTGGGAAAGAGCCCTTCCAAACCCCAGGAATCTCCCAGTAGTATTAGACATGTGCAGTCAGCTCAGAATCTCTGACTGGCCCAGGAGCTCTAATGTAATGTGGAATGTATGGAAATCATGCAGCTTTTTTTTTTCAACTTTGTTTTCTGCTCCCACAAGGTCAGGGCATCTCTTAGACGTGGTCGCTCAGACTGACGCCTCTACTACCCTGCCTGAAGCCTCCTCCCTTCCGGTACCTCCCCAACCGGACTTTCCAGCCCCCCCAAATCACCCCCTCGGGAAGGCCGCATCTCTTACCAGGTGGCCTGTCTGTAATTAGAGGATCTGTCCAGTGAGGGCTCGGCCAGCCGTTGGGGCATTGAAGATGTGGGCGCAGTGTACTCTACCTCCCTAGACCAAGGGTTTTTTTCCCTTGTTTGTCCCTGGGCTTGAACTACAGTGACATCAATGGCACATATGTGCGACATCTGCTACAGCTCTGCCCGTATCTACTTGCGCCACGGTTCATTGTGCTGCCCCGACCACCTTCAGGGCTGCCCAGTAGCTCGCATGCCGGAACCTTCCTGGGAAGGAGGCAGTCCTCCAGATGCTTGATCCTTTCACCCTGCCGACCCCTGATGACCTGAGTCCGTTTCACGAACCCAGGTCAGCGACATAACCGCAGTGTGGTGTCCTGTGCAGTGTACCATCACGCAGTGACTCCCGATGGTGAAGACTACCACAGTGACAGGAATCAGGCAAAATCGCCCATCACTGTGGTGGTCTGTGTGCCAATGGGGCTGCCTCGCTGGGTGATTACCCCCGGTCAACTCTGACTGGAGTTAGAATCCTAGAGGCAGGGGTGTGTGAGAAACTGTGATTGGCCGACATCCCCATGGCTACAGTACCAATGGTCGGCATTGTTGCTGTCGCTGTAGGGGATGTGGGCGCTAACGCTGTTGAAGCGCTATAGATAAACCGTCCAGCGCTTCAACGCTAAGCACCACCGGGCTGGCAGAAATCATGGAACTTAAAATGATACATTTAAATTGCTGCCTCTAGGTGTACTGTGTTCCATCTAACTATCAGATTCATTTTCTAGACTTGCCCCTAAGAGCTGCTCAGCAGCTTCGCTGCAAGATCGTTTATTTCTTTCAAAAAAGTGGTATTTTATACTTCCAACCCCAGGTATTCTTGTATGTTTCTAACTCTCTGCAGTTAGCATCCTAAGCAAAGCTGCCCAGAGAAAATTGAACTATGTGCAAATGATAGAACTATCATTGGCTTCTTACATATATTCAAACTGCTGCCCTTATCTGCTGCAACGTTCCATCAACGTATCAGATTTCTTTCTCCACCTGACAAGTCAAGGCGTGCGGAGACTTCCCATATCAGTCGTTCCTTGTGGTTCTTCACTGAATATAAGTAATTTCTTAATTTATTTTTCTTACTGCTGTCTTTATTTTCCCTTTATTATGTTAATGTTAGTTTAGTTAGCATTATTTAGTGTTTTAGTTTATTTTCTCTTTTCCTCATGGTTGGTATAATCGTTGGGGAACCAGATCTTAGTACTCTTTCGAAGCTTTATTTACTAATTCCGCTGTTTAGTTAACTATTTTAATTTACTTAAATTGTAATAATTGCTGTATTTGAAACCGCTAACCGGTTTCTGTGAACTACTAACCGGTTCTGATTCTTGGTTCCCGGTTCATTATCGGAACTTTAATCAGTTCCTGAACCGACCGGGGATATATATATATACACATATATGTGTGTAAAATCTTTATTCCGTTTATTTATTATATATAACGAAATATTTATTAGCAGTTCTTGTTTTCTAAATCGGTTGGCGTGGCAGAAAAACCTAAGAAAATGACTGGACCCCAGGGTTTAAAACTGCCTTAAGTGTGGGACGTTTTGGAAAAGCAGACAAGCACAATTTATGTGTAGTCTGCCTGGGGAATGATTACTTTTCAGCAGATTGTGATATCTTCAAATCATTCCCACAGAAAACAGTAGAAAAGAGACTTGAAAGACTACAAAAAAGATTAGAGAAGGGTATTACAGGTTCTGACTAACCCACACCCTCTAAGTCTGCGGGTGAAACTGCTGTCTCTTCTTTAAGTACCCCTGACAAGTGTGAAACAGCTACTGGAAAAAGGGTGGGTGATCCAGTTGACGTCCCAGTTCCCACTAAAAACAAGAAGAAGACAAAGCATGTTGATCTCCTGGCTGACAAACCAAAAGGGGTTTCATCTGTGCCTCACAGCCTGCCATAATCAGAAGAGATTGCCCAGGCCATGAAGGGCATACAGGCTTTGCAGGGTTTCATACCTACTCCAAACCTCCTAGCACCGGTTCAAATCCTGGTTACTCCTTTCTCTGAACCAAACCCATCTCAGAAAACGATGGAGTTTGACGAATATGATTTACCTGAAATGGATGAAGGTGAGCCTATTGAACCAGAGATCTCACCAGAGCAGGAGTTTGGTTCTCCCCCTAGACCAGAGGATTTTTCGTCTCATTTTCCTTTGTAAGGAAAATAGTGGATGCCCTTGATCTGGCTACCGCAGAGGTAATAGAAGATGAAGAAGAGGCCAAATATATGGAGATGATGGGGTTAACACCCACAGAAAAATTCTACTCCCTATAAACAAGTTCTTTAAAAAAGACTTTTAAAATCCTGCAGACTCCAAATTCTATTCCACTTTTGGACAAGAAGACGGTTAAAAGTACCAACTTGACAGACAAGGGGCTGAATTCCTCTTCTCTCACCCTGATCATCAGGGGATAGTCCAACAAGGAGCCTGTGAGAAGGCGAGGGTTCCTTTAGCTTCTCAGCCGCCTGAGAAGGACTCTCCTCACAAAATAGACAGCACGGCAAAGAAAGGTTATTTAGCTGCTTCATAAGGAGTAAGACAGACTAACTACCAAGCTTACTCAGCACGGTACCAAAAATCACTGTGGCAGTCTGTGTTGGCCATGGCAGAGAAGGCTCCTTCACCTCTCTCTGATTTGGCTGAAACCGCCAGGTTTGGACTGAAGCAGCCAGGTACCCATTTCAAATGGCATCATATGCCAATGACAATGCTGCCAGATCCCTACCATAGCCCTTAGAAGGCTGGCATGGCTCAGGGCTACTAATTTAACACAGGATAACCAGGCTAAGGCCATGGATGTCCTGTAGAGATCACTTATTATTTGGTCAGCAGACTGAAGCATACATAAAGAAGGTGGATGACTATAAGGCCACCTACAAGAGTAATTCCTCAAAAGAGAGGCCCTCTCCTCCTATAGGCCATACGGTAGGGGAGACAGAGGAAGGACAGCTTATAGTAGGCCTTTTTACCAAGCACAGGATGTCCCACAGTATCAACAATACCCACATCAGCCTGGGTATTTCAGGACCAAAGATAGAAGGGGCTCTAGGAGAGGTTCCCAAACTACCCAAGCTCAGTCCCAGGCAAAACATAACCCCTGACTTAATGATCAAGGCCACCTCCCGTCTACCAGTAGGGGGCAGACTGGCTCACTATTTCCAGGCTTGGCAGTCCATCACCACAGACAAGTGGGTCCTGGAGGTAGTGAGTCAGGGTTGTCCCTGAGTTTCAAATATTTTCCTCCTTTGAGAACAAGGGCACTCAGACCAGCTCCCATTATAGAGAAGAAACTCCTGGAAAAGGAGGTTCAAAGCTTACTCCAGCTAAAGGCAGTGGAGTGTGTCCCAATTCATCAGAAATAAGAGGCTTCTATTCAATATACTTCCTCACCAAAAAGAAACATGGAGGGTGGTGGCCTATTCTAGACCTCAGACTATTGAACAGGCATCTAATAAAACCAAAGTTCAAAATGGTCACACTGGCAATGAGTTTGCCAGTAATCCAGCAGGGAAATTGGCTGGCATCTTTAGATCTAAAAGATGCCTACTTTCACATCCCAGTAAGAGAATCTCACAGGAAGTACCTCAGATTCAGACTTCCATCAGGACATTACCAATTCTCAGCTCTACCTTTCAGCCTCACTTCAGCATCCAGGGTGTTTACAAAGTGTCTGGCAGTGGTAGTGGCATACCTAAGAAGGTTAGGTATAACAGTCTTCCCTTATCTCGACGACTGGCTAGTGGTGGGAAGTTCACCACAGCAGGTGCAAGATCATCTAAAGATAACACTAAACCTGTTGCAGTCTCTAGGATTCCTGGTAAATCGGGAAAAATCTGTTCTTACTGCAGTACAAGTTCTGCATTTCATAGGAGCAGAACTGAACACAATACAGGGAAGAGCTTTCCTCCCTCAGGACAGGGTGCAAAGCATTCTGCAGTTAGCTGCCTCATTCAAGCTGAACGAGCCATGATCAGCAAGAGTTTCTGCAGCTTATGGGACATATGGCTGCAGTAACAGGCACAGTCCTGGGAGCCAGGTTCCAAATGAGAGATGTACAGGTTCCTCTCAGAGCACACTGGTGCCAGAGAAAAGACAAACTGGCAAAACCAGTTCCAGTAACAAGAACCTTGCTTCAAGCCCTCCAGTGGTGGAAGGAAGCAGACAACCTCAGGGAAGGGGTACCCTTCCAAAGGGAAACCCCATCAGTTATCCTTACAACCGATCCCTCTCTGTTAGGGTGGGGTGCTCACTTTGGGGATCACACCACTCGTGGAACCTGGTCTATCACAGAGTCACTCCTGCATATAAATCTGCTGGGGCTAAGGACAGTATTTCTGGCCTTGAAAACATTCGCCCAGCTGGTACAAGGGAAAGTGGTGCAAGTCAGGATAGACAACACCACAACAATGTACTATATAAACAAGCAGGGAACAAGATCAGACCTCCTATGCACAGAGGCTGAAAGTCTGGAGTCCGGTTTACTCACTGAAGGCCTCATTACAGGCCATTCATGTACCAGGAAAGGACAACACCCTGGCAGATACCCTGAGCAGAATCAATCAGGTGCATCACAAGTGGTCCATCAATAGGCAAGTGCTGGACTCAGTGTTCAGGAGATGGAGCACACCAGAGGTGGATCTCTTTGCATCCTAAGATAATCACCTTCTGCTCCTCTTTTGTTGCAGGCCACCAGCCAAGGGAACCATCCCATTGGATGCTCTGGCTCTGAATTGGTTGGAAAAAATCTGTATGCTTTTCCTCCCTTCCCTCTCATCTTCAGGGTCCTGATCAAACTCAGGTCACAGCCTGCATCAGTGATTTGTGATAGCACCAGACTGGGCCAGGCAGCCATGGTACCCTTTACTACTTTCCATGTCAGTAGCCAGACCAGTACACTTACCCAGGAGGCACAACCTGTTGACCTCCCACCAGGGCAAAATCTTGTATCCGAATCTCCAGTCTCAGACTCAAGGCATGGCTCTTGAGGACCTAGAATATGCAAACTTAAATCTTTCCCAGACTGTTCTGGATATCCTGAAAGGATATAGAAAGCCTTTGACTAAGAAAACCTATGCATCAAAATGGAAAAGGTTTTCTATTTGGTGTAGTACCAAGAAGATTTCCCCTACTTTAGTGGAGGTCCCAGTTGTCCTGGAATACCTCACATACCTCCACTCTCGGGTTGGAATATACATCCCTGAAAGTGCTTCTGGCATCAATCTCTGCCTACATTTCTGCTGAGAGAGGTATTTCTATGGCATCCTCCCATTTTCAAGAAGGTTTGTGCCACTTGCACCCACCTATTAGGGAACCAGTTCCAGTACGGGACCTGAACATATGCATTGCTCAGCTCATGAAACCTCCTTTTGAGCCTATGTCCTCTCCACATTTAAAATATGTTACCTGGAAAACTGTATTTCTGGTTGCAGTTACTTCAGCTAGAAGAACCAGTGAACTACAAGCCTTATGTGTTGAGAAGGACTACCATTCCTTCCATGATGACAAGGTGGTGCTGAGAACAAATAGGAGATTTCTTTCCAAGGTGGTTTCTGATTTCAACTTAAACCAATCTATTACACCGACAGTTTTCTTCACTGAACGTACTAATTCAGGTGAGTGCAGACTACATAGTCTAGATGTCAAAAGGGCATTAAGTTACTATATGACCCACAGCAGGAAACATAGATGTGACAAGTGCCAGCTGTTTCTTACTTATGGGGATGTTGGTAAAGGCACCCCAGCTTCTTTTTTTTTTTTTTTCTTTCAAACTTTCTATTTTTCGCCTCTCCCACACCGGAACTCCGCTTCATTGGGAGACACACATGTAACTGGCCACTTCACTGCCTTACCTGCAGTCCCCAGGTTTCCTCCATGGAACCGTGGTTATATCCCCAGGCGGGCACATGGTGGGGCCCGTACACCCCGATATCTTCTGGTATCGTCTGGTCTCCTGGTGGTCAGGCAGGCAGGAGCTATCAGGGCCAGTACTGGTGCTCTTTCTTCTTGGCGCTTCAGCGTCATTTTCCCGTTTTCTCTCGGTCTGGTTTATACCCTGACGTCAAGGCACTAGGTGCCAGCGTCCACCACGCAGCTTCCCTGGCCCACCCCGCTACTAGCAGGACTTGCTGTACCTCGGGCATCTACCCGGGGTCAGGCAAGCTACAAGCCTTGGTCCCCCCTCCCCCCCCAGAGAAGGAAAGCAGTCCCTGGGACGCTCAAGCCTTCTCCCGGCTGCCCCTCCAGTGACCGGGTCCGCCTCGAACCGGATCGCGGCTTACAAGTGGAAATCCAACCACTGGGCTGGCGGCACCCCAGCTTCTAAGAGGTCACTCTCGCTGGATAGTCCAGTTTACTATTCAGAAATTGGCAAGGAACCTCCAGCAGACCTGAGGGCTCATTCAACTAGGGGCACAACTGCTACTATAGCAGCGTCAGAGATATTCCACTAGTGGAAATCTGTAAAGCAACTACTTGGAGGACAGTCACACATTTACTAAACACTGCAGTTTGGACACACAGTCCAGAAGTGACGCCACGTTGGCACAGCAGTCTTGCAGAGCCTTTTTCCTAAACAGGTTCTCTGCCCACCTCCAAAGGTACTGCTTTGAAGTCTGCAGAGTTAGAATATAAGAATACTCAGGTTAGAAGAAAAATTACTTACCTTAGTAATCTTGTTTCTTCCAAGGTATTCTTCTATATTCATAACTCTCCCACCCTACCTTCCTTCAGAACCAGAGCCTCTGCACTCTTCATCAAGTTTTCTAATGGAAAATCCCAAACAGTGGCATATATGTTTTTTAACCCTAGTGGTAAACATTTAATTCCCTTCTTTTTCCAGGTGATTCTGGCATTCGGGGGGGGGGGGGAGATAGGATTATAATAATATTAAGGATGTTTCATGCTGTCATGAACAACTTAAGTTGTGTTGCATTAGATAAGTATATTTAGATAAGTCTTGGTATAGATTGCCTTGTAGGCACCTTAGAAATCTGATACGTTGATGGAACGTTGCAGTAGATAAGGGCAGCAGTTTAAATATGAGTCACGAGCCAATGATAGTTCTATCATTTGCATACTGTATAGTTCCATTTACTCCAGGCAGCTCTGCTTAGGAGGCTGACTGCAGAGAGTTATGAATATAGAAGAATACCTTGGTAGAAACAAGATTACTAAGGTGAGTAATTGTTTGTTCTTTGTTCATACTCTGCCTCTAGTACTGTTTTTTTTTTTTTGCAATAAAAGTTTAGTTTGGTTTAGTTGGGATATTTATCTCATTCTTTGCAGTTCCCGGGAACCAAGATTTCAGCTTTTAACTGCTGTTTGTTGGAGTTCTTACTGCTAGCTTTTCTGTTTAAAGAGCAACTGACACTGCAAAGAAACTTTAAAAACATAATAATTAGGTACAATTCTGCTTGCATTCCATTTATGTATTTCTCCTCCCCATAATTTATTACTAAAGAAATGTATATGAATAGATGATCGTTGTCCTTAGAGTTCATTTTGAATACATCTGCCTCTGTAGCTTGCACCCTACTTCGTTATAATCCTCTGTTGTGACATCAAAATCTGTTGCCATGGGAGTAACTATGTGGTCACAAGCAGTGCTCTATGACTTCAGGTAGGGAGAAAGCAGCAGGAATAGATGAACTCTTCAGGAGCAAAGATCCTGTTTTATGCAGATGACCTCACTACTAAATAATGGGGAGGAGGAATACAGAATGAATGGGAAATACAAGCTGGACAGTGCATAAATATTATGTTTTGTTAAAGTTCTCCTGAACTTGTCACCAGCTCTTTAAATTCTGCTAGTTTTGAGCATGTTTTAAAGGCTTTTATAATTTGCGATTGGTTCCGTTTAGTCAGGAACCAACCGCATTTTGTTTAAACTAAAGTAAATTTTGTTAAATCACAGTTCCTTTTAAACACTAAAATGCCACCTACAGCTTAATCTGGTTCATTGTCAGTTGGCATCCATCTGTATCTCTCTCCCGGGATGAGGCTGAAAATAGGCAGGGTGTATAGTCCTCCTTTCCGGTCAACAAAACTGAATCAATGAATAAAAACAAGGAACCGAGCGATCTGTGCTTTTACCCATTTGGGTAGTTTTTAGTCTACTGACATTTGGCATGTCAGAAAGACCTGAACAGAGGATGGGACGATAGGTTTTCAAAACTGCATTAGGTGCTTTCAAATATTTGCAAAGGCTGATCGCCATAATTTGTGTTTGGAGTGCCTGGCTGATCATATTTTCTCTAATTGTTTAGTGTGCAGGATGTTTTGCTCTAAAACCCTTAAGAAAAGAGCCAAAGATTAGGAGAACTGGCTTCTTCTCCCACCTCAGTGTCACCAAAGCATCTTGAAGAGGGTTCTTCTTCCTCCCAGTCCAAAACAAAGGAGAGACCCTCTAAAGACACTTCAGACCCCAAAACTTCTCAGAAGGGGTCTGAACATACTAAACACAAAAGGACCACTGAGCAGACTCCTGAATCTGTGCCTGCCAAAAAGAAATATAAAGAGAAGCATGTCTCTGTGCCTCCTGTTGAAAAAGCAAACAGACAAAGAAGAAAATACTCTCTGCAGAGGAAATTGCCAAAGCCTGCAGTCAGGCTTTACAGAATGCAGGTTCCATACTGGGTTCATAGATTCTAGTCCCAACACGGTTCCCATGGGACAGGGCCAGGAGGTATACATTGATGAGGAAGGAGGATCCTGATCTAGGGAACGGTTGAGCCAAAGTATCCCAGAATCAGGAGTTTGGTACTCCTCCCGTGGGCATGATGATTTTCATCCCACTTCTCATTCATCAGGCAGATGGCTGACACCTTGGGCCTCCCTCACAGGAATTGATGGATGATGATGATGAGAGGCATCGTTTTTGGATATGATGGGGTTAGCCCCACAAAAGGTGGTCCTTCTAGCACAATTCACTTAAAGGCCACCTTAAAATCGTGACAAATGCCTTCCTCTGTCACTGAGTGGACAAGAAGAAGGAGAAAGTATCAGCTGGACAGGGCTTCTGTGGATTATTTGTATACCCATCCAGATCATGAGGGTGTTATACAGGCTGCTGCCTGTGATAAGGCTGATGTATGCCTGGTGTCCCATCCTCCAGATAAAGATTCCAGAAAAATTGGCACTATGGGGAAGAAGGGTTATTTAGCCTCTATGCTTCTCCTCAGACAGACAGCCTACATGGCATATGCCGTACAATACCAGAAGGCTCTGTGAAATTCTGTTTATTTATTTATTTGAATTTTGTTGACTGGGTAGGCCCACTGAGACAAAGCTGTCCCTGTTCCTTTTTTTTAATTTTATTTTTCTCTTTATACTACCCCTGGCCATCGGCACTCATATAATTTGACGGCAGATAAGGACCGCTTGGCCCACCCAGTCTGCCCATTTCCTTGCCTACTGGATAAGCTGCAGATCCTAGTTAACCAGCAGCCTACTTCTTCCTACCCCCAACCCCTAGAATTGCCTTATGACTGTCCCATGCATGCTTGAGTCGCTTCGTGAGTCGCTTATGCCTTGTGCATCTCCGCGCTCTCCTACCTGACCATTCAGGTGGTCTCATCCCCCACCAGGCCTTGGTTTACTCCCCAAGCGGTCGGGGTGGGGTCCTTACCCGTTTTTTCCTTGTCTTGTCGGGATGCGGTTCAGTGGCAGGTAGGAGGCACTGGGGATTGGGGTTAAGCGCTCCGTCTCGGAGATGCCACAGCCATTTTCCCTGTTTTTCTGTGGATGTCGCGTGATCCCCGACGTCATGGCGCATGGATCCAACGCCCGTGATGTCCTCCCCTTGCTGCATTTCAGCACATGCTGTGCCCCAGACCTCCGTTTGGGGCCAGTCTTGCAACGGGATATCGACCCCCCATCCCTCCCTGGAGAAGGCGAGCTGTCCTTGGAAAGCTCAAGCCTTCTCCCCTGTCTGACCCTCCAGCTTCCCGGGCTCGTTCTCGAACCTGGGTCGCTGGCGCCGCAAGCGGAAATCCAACCGCTGTGCCAGTGGGCCGGCTAGCTGTCCCTTTTTTTCAAGGGTGATCCAGGGAATATAAGCATTCCATATATAAGATAAACATTGCCGTGCAGTGGGGAAAACAAATTACACTTATAAGTACAGGAAATTAAAACATAAAATGTACAGAGATACATTGTGACTTGTGATTATACTCAATATATCATACAATGAATCCAAAAATAGACGAGCTTAACATAATTACACAGGATTAGAGTACTAGGCAGGTCTAGTAAAGGCAGTGTGGTACATACACATAAATATTGTCTATTGAGCATTCAGTACATTCTATGCTAGCTTTTATTGATAGAATTCCAGGTGATGTGGCAGATAGTAAGGCAGATATTGCCAGGACGGCTTTGGATGCCACAAATAACCAATTTCACATAGCTGTGGATGCAAATGATACTGCATCCAGAATACTGGCCCCATCAGTGTCCCTAAGAAGGTTTGCCTGGCTCAGAGCAACCAATCTTACCCCTGACACTCTGTTAAAGGATATAGATTTTCAGTGCGAAAACCATACCCTTTTTGGTGACGAAACTGAGGCGTACATAAAAAAGTTGGAAGAGTATAAGACCACCTACAAGAGTAAGTCCAGTAGAGAGCGAGCCTTCACTTCTTTTAGATCCACGGGAAGGGGGGGTAGTGGTAGGGGTTACTACCCCAGGTCATATGCACCTGCTTTCCCTCATAGCTCTCCTTCTTTTCCCAGAATACACCATGTTTCTCAATCCCCCCCGGATTATAAGCCACAGTAAACCAAACTTGGCCTACCTGTATCTTTTTTGTATAACTGTATATAGCTTTCTGGATTTTTTAGCCTTATTGTATAACTTGCATATATTTGTACATAGTTTTTCCTGTTAGTTTCTCACTTGTACATTGTTTCCTTTGCTGATTTTTTTTCTTTGTTCCCTATTTTGTGTACTTAATTTGTTCTGACACCTGTACCCCTTCCCCCAGTCGCACCTGAAACAAGCCGTAGCTCATGGTGGCTTTCCGGTTATCAACTTTTAAATAAATAAATAAAATAAATAAATATGCCCATGCCTGTAGAGTATACTCAGGTCAGAGGTTATTACAGGGGCAGGGGCAGGAGGGTCTTCTAGGCGAGCCAGTCCAGCTCCCAGACCACAGTCCGGACAGACCCCCTGACTGCATTAAAATAGGCTGCCACCCTTCTTCCAGTAGGGGCAAGCTGGCTCACTATTTCCAATACTGGAAAACATTACCACAGACAGTTGGGTTCTGGAGGTGGTGAGTCAGAGGTCTCTGCCTACAGTTCGAACAATTTCTGAAATTCCAGGGCCACAGGGTTTTCTGCCCTTCAACACCTGCAGAGACCATTCTACTGGAGTTGAGGTAAAAAATCCACAAACTAGGGCAGTAGAGTCAGTCCCTCTTGCCCAAAGGGGCAGAGGACATATACTCAAGATACTTTTAACCAAAAAGAAAAAATGGGGATTGCGGCCAACCAGGATCTCACATACCTAAACAAACACCTGGCAAAGCCCAGGTTCCAAATGTAATACTGGCCATAATTATTCCTTCACTAAAGAAAGGAAACTGGCTGGCATTTCTAGATCTGAAAGATGGTTACTTTCATATTCCAATCAGACCTTGTCACAGAAAATACCTAAGATTTTCTCTGCCCATAGTTCACTAACAGTTCTCAGCACTCCCATTTGGACTCACTTGTGCCCCACAAGTATTCACAAAGTGTCTGTCAGTGGTGGCAGTTTATCTCAGAAGGCAGGAAATCATTGTATATCTTTACCTAGACGACTGGCTAGTTGTAGAGAATTTATACCAGCAGGTAAAGGATTCCATCAGGGTGACTCATAGTACCCTGGAGTCCCTAGGTTTCCTTATCAATGCTCAGAAGTCTTAGGTGGAGCCGGGCCGCCGGCACAGTGGTTGGATTTCCGCTTGCGACGCCGGCGACCTAGGTTCGGAAACGGACCTGGACCGTCGGATGGCTGGCTGGGGGGAGAAGGATTGAGCGTCCAATGACTGCTGTCCTTCTCCAGGGGGGTATAGTGTTCGGTGCAACACAGACACCTAGCAGTGGCTGGGTGTACCGTGCACGCCGGCACCACAAGTGGGCCCAGGGGCGGGGCGGATGCTGGTCGTCATTGCGCGTTCCCACCCTTGCATAACCGGTGAGAAAATAACGCCACTGGTCGCCCTAGATGAAGCCAGCCCTTGGCTTCAATTAGCCTCCAGGATGGCCCCTTCGACTTATCCTGTCATTGCAGCACCTTTGAGGGAGGAGTGATGCACCCGGCCCTGGGGGGCAAGCCAGGGGTATCGAAGGGGCATATCCGATGTGGAGGTGGGAGTGGGGGTCCGTGATTGTGCAGAGGTTCTGGGCGGCTGGTGGCAACAAAAAGCATAATGAATTAAAAAAAAAAAAAAAGTCTGAGATGGAGCCAGTCCAGTCATTGGAATTCACTGGAGCAGAACTGGATGCTGTTCAGGGAAAAGCTTTTCTCCCATAGGAGATGGTGTCAAATCTACTGACTCTAGCAAATTTCTTTACCTTGGGTCAGCCAAGAACTGCAAGACAGTTCCTAGCATTACTAGGACACATGGCCTCAAGTACTGCAGTAGTATCAGGCTCCAGGTTTCAGATGAGGGTTATTCAGTATCACCTCTGATCTCATTGATCCTAACGAGGAACTCTGTTACTGGTTCTGCAATGGTGGAAAGGAAAGGACAACCTCTGATGGGGCATCCCTTTTCAGCAGCAGCACCATCACCACACTGTGGTCCTAACAACAGATGCCTCCCTCCTAGGGTGGTGGGCACACACAGGCAACCTCAAAATCTGTGGAATTTGGTCACGTCAGGAGTCCAAGCTGCACATCAACTTTTTAGAGTTGAGAGCAGTCCTCCTTGCACTAAAAGTCTTTGCCTCTGAGATGAGGGGTCAGGACAGACAACACAGTCACAATGTGGTATATCAACAAACAAGGGAGTACGAGATCCTTAAAGCTGTGCACAGAGGCCATGAACATTTGGTCGCTAGCTTATTCTCTGGAGATGCATCTATCTGCCATTCATCTTCCAGGGAAGGACAGTACACTGGCAGATTCACTCAGCAGAATCTGAAAAGATCATCATGAATGGGCTTTGAAAAGGCAAGTGTTGGACAGTTTTCAGATGTTGGGGCACCCCAGAAATATATCTGTTTGCCTCAAAAGAAAACCACCAGTTTCCTCTCTATTGCTGTAGACCACCCTCCTTGGGCACAGTGCCCATGGAGGCGCTAGCCCTGGATTGGACGGGAACATTCCTTTATGCCTCTCCTCCAATTCCACTGATGTTGAGATTCTTTCTTAAGCTGAGGAGTTGGTCTGCAGCCATGATACTGGTTGCTCTAGACTGGGCCAGGCTGTCATGGTACCCTCTGTTGCTCACTCTGTCCAACAAGCAACCCATTTGTCTACCCCAGAGATGCAGTCTCCTAACAGCTGTTCAGGGGCAGATAGTTTTTCCGAACCACAAGAACCTGACCTGAAGGCTTTGTTCTTGAGGAGTTAGAATTTTCTGAATTTAATCTGTCAGAAGAGGTATTTAAAGTACTGAAAGTTTCTAGGAAAACTTCAACAAGAAAGACTTGTGCTTCAAAATGGAAAAGATTTTCCATCTGGTGCATGCCTAAGAAAGTCAATCCCCTTAAGGCAAGCTTATCTACATTGCTTGATTATCCTGTGCACTTGCAGGCTGTAGGCCTCGGGCCTGCAACCCTTAGGGTTCACTTAACAGCAGTATCTGCTTATTTGTCTGCAGGTGCTAGGAGAACAATCTCTTCACACCCTATTTTTAAAACTTTTTTCAAAAGATTGGCACATGTGTTCCCTCCTTGTAGGGAACCAGTACCTCCTTTGGATCTGAATTTGTGCATAGCCAAACTCATGGAACCTCCCTTTGAGCCAATGGCTACTGCTGACCTAAAATATGTTACATGGAAAACTGTTTTTCCGGTGGCAATCTCTTCAGCAAGAAGAGTGTGTGAGCTCCAAGCTCTTTGCACTGATCTTAATTACGTTATCTTCCATAAGGACAAGGTGGTCCTTAGGACTAACGGGAAGTTCCTTCCAAAGGTGGTATCTGAGTTTCACTTGTACCAATTCATCACCCTTCCTGTATTTTTCATAGCCAAATCCAGTTCAGGGGAATTGAAGCTTCATAGCTTGGACGTAAAATGGTCTCCCAGCTATTATATCACTCATACTAAGAACCTCAGGGATTCCCACTCACAGCTGTTCATTACCTATGGTGAAGTGGGAAAGGGCATGCCTGCCTTAAGGAGGCCAGTTGCACATTGGATAGTATCCTGCATCCAATTCTGCTACAGTAAGGCTGACAAACAGCCACCACAGGGTCTCAGGGCACATTCCACTCGTGGAACTGCTGCCTCTGTGGTAGCTGCAAGGGACATTCCCTTGCTGGAAATCTGTGAAGCGGTTACCTGGAGTACAGTCCACACCGTCACAAAGCACTATTGCCTGGACATCCAGTCCAAGAGTGATGCTAGGTTTTGGACTGCAGTATTGCAGAACCTTTTCCCTAAATAGGTTCTGTACCCACATCCCAAGGCACTGCTTGGTAGTCTACATAGGTCTGATACTACTGGGAGATTCCTGAGGTTTGAAGGAAAAATGACTTACCATTGTAATATTGTTTTTTCCAAGGGATCTCCCAGTATGATTAGACCTCCCATCCCTACCTCCCCTTACATAACCTGAATCGGGTTCAGCAGTACTTTTTTTGGGGGGGGTTAATGTTGCCATTAATAATTGGCTTGACTTAATGTTTTTGATGCACACAGGTATGATTAGGGCATCTAGCTCTCCTTTCAGTGTTTCTTCTTTTTCCTGTTTGGAACCCATCCTCTTACCAGGGGGAAGGTATTATTGTTATGGTTGTTAAGTTACAATTATTTAATTCAGATAGTTTAGTGTTTTTTCATCTGTAAAACTGAATCTGGCAGTTAGATGGAACACAGTCCACCTAGAGGCAGCAGCTTGAATGTATCATTCTAAGTTCCATGATTTGCATACATTCCACATTACATCAGAGCCCCGAGGGCAGTCAGAGATTCTGAGCTGGCTGCATATGTCTAATCAACAGCTTAATCTGGTTCAAGGTCAGTTGGCATTCATCTGTATCCCCCTCCCCCGGGTCATGCCTAAAAATAGGCAGGATTTATCTAATACACTTACCCGGTCAACAAAAACTAATAAATAAAAAAATAAATAAAAGAATACTACTGGGAGATCCCTTGGAAGAAACAATATTACAATGGTAAGTAATTTTTTTTTCTCGCAGTGGTTCCTAACCTACAAAAAGGATGGAGAATGGTGACCCATTCTACATTTAAGGTACCTGAATAGACATACCAAAAGGGACAAGTTCAGGATGGTTACATTAGGCACAGTAATTCTGCCCTAGCAGTCAAGGTTACTGGATATGAAGCATGCCTATTTCCACATTCCAGTCAGACCCAGCTACAGAATATATCTTGTATTCACACTATGAAACTGCCAGTATCAGTTCACAGCCTTACATTTTGGCCTCACCAGAGCACAAAGAGTGTTCTCAAAGTGCCTGGATGTGGTGGCAGCTCACCTAAGAAGGCAAGGTGTAGTGGTTTTCCCTTACATGGACGACTGTCTTTTTTTTTTTTTTTTTCTTTTTTTTGAACTTACTGTTTATGCCCCCTTCACCTCCGCAGTGGCTGCTTTCCCTCTGGGACTTCCAAGGCGCCTTGCCCGCCAGGTCTCTGGGAACTGTCAGCCCTCACAAGTCCTCTCCTGCCATCTGCCCCTCAGATTATCCCCCGAGTGGGGTGAGAGGTATACCCCCAAACCACCCATCCATCATCCAATTTGGATGGACTTGTGCGACTCCTACCACGGTCCTGGTCTCGTGATGCCGGTGCCCGTCTCCAGACATTGCTGCAGGTTTTTTCTGCTTTCTGGTCCTGCCCCCTGCAATTGTCAGCACACTAGGAGGGGCCAAGGAGGCAAGGGCACACAGAGACGTCCCTTTGCTCCGGACCCTCGGCCGTTGACCGCCCCTCCCAATTGTTCCTGCCTCCTCAACTGCATCTCCACCTGTGGTCACCCAGGTGACGGTATCGCAGCGAGGAGTGCAGCCCACCCTCCCAGGAGAGGGAGAGCATTCCTCTGGGCACTCAATCCCTTCTCTCCTGGCGACCATCCAGTGACCGGACTCGCTGCAGACCTGGGTTACTGGCGTTACTAGCGGAAAATCTACCGCTAGCCAGTGGGCCAATCTACATGGACAACTGTCTAGTCGCAGGGAAAACAAGAGAGGAAGTGGTGTGCTCCATTCAGCTGGTTAGTGGCACTTTGGGAAAATTGGATTTCTTAATAAGCCTGCAGACGTCCCTACAGAACCTATAGGAGCAGAGCTGGATACCTGGGAGGAAAGAGCGTTCCTTCCAAAAAACAAGATAGTGAATCTAATAGCCAGCACAGAATCATTCATCTCAGGTCAAGCAAAGTCTGCAGGGGATTTTCTGCAACTCCCAAGGAACATTTTTATTTTTATTTATTTATTTAGTTTTTGTTGACCGGGTAAGAGCACTAGACAAATCCTGCCTATTTTCAGGCACTACCCGGGGGAGGGGGATACAGATGAATGCCAACTGACCTTGAACCAGATTATGCTGTTGGTGGTATTTATAGTGAATGAGGGAAATTTGGCCAGGACGCCGGGGAAATTCCCCTACTCTTTTCGATAAGTGCCATGGGATCTTTAACATCCACCTGAACTACCACCAATCCAAGCAGATGGGACCTCGGTTTAACGTCTCATCCGAAAGACGGCACCTCAGAAGTGCAGCACCCCTCTCATGCTGCACTACAGTGTCAGTACTGGGATATTAACCCAAGTGCCAGATGTGGGAACTGAACCCACAGCCCTCTGATCTCCCGGCCTCAGAGGCGAGTGTGCTACCTACTGAGCCACTGACACTGCTACATGGCTTCAGCCACAGTTTGTAGTGCCATGAGCTCGCCTTCAGATGAGGGATATTCAGTAGTGGCTGAGAGCACTGCATTGGTGGACGGATGGAGGCAGCCTTAGTGAGGGTACTCCCTTCCTCCAGCAATCCCCACCAGGATTCTTACAACAGATGCCTCCCTCCTAGGGTGGAGTGGTCATCTGGTGGCCCTCAAGGTAAATGGCAGGTGGACTCCACAGGAGCACATAAACCTCTTCAAACTCAGAGCAGTACTCCTGTCACGGCAGTCCTTTTCCTTCCAGTTACAGTGTCACTTTGTCCAGATTCAGACAGACAGACACCACCACAGCAGTGTACTACATACAAACATAAATACTTAGCACCAAATACAGTGTTCAGCTGCACTTATGGACAGCAGCAACAACCAACAGCATGCAGCGAAACTTGCTCATTCACAGTTGTAAAAGTTTACATGCACTTTGCCTCACAGTTAATGTCTATGGCAAACCTCAAAATTGCTTCCTGACTGCGACAGCAATAGGAACTGTTTTTTCTGCGCAGACCAGCCCTAGTAAATGAAGAAATGCCAGCGAAAACTACAAAAGGTAAGTCACCTGACTATAATTTGAATAATATTAGGTAGTGGAATTTGGTATGTGGGCATAATGTCTATTCCAGCTCAGGGTGGGACAAATCAGGTAGCCAGCAGGCCACTAGCCACTTAAAAAATTGGTTTGGCTACCAGATTTTGAAAGTTACTGGCCAAATGGCTACCTGCCCTCAGTGATTTTTGGGCCCACAGAAGGATGACCACTAAAAATAATGATTTGGCTACCAGAGTTCAAAAGCTAATGGGCAAACTGACCACCAGCTCACAGACTGATTTGTCCCACCCTGTACCAGCTGTTTAATACCCTGAAGCAGAGCCTCCTGCTGCTGTTCTTTTGGGCTGGTCCTTGTTTTAAGAGACAAAAAAATGACTGGAGACTGCAGCATGTTTGGAACGGGGTGGGGTTAACCACTATGCAATGATTGTCCAATGTGCTTTCTGAACCATGGAATAATATAAGTGGGTTCTGTCTCCACAAACTGGCTGTGTAAATTCTTGTTGGAATGTAGCTAGGGACAACTTACTGAGGAGTTTATTCATCTTCTGTCCCTCTCCCTTCTTCAGCTCTGTACCCCAAACCAGTATGTACTGTACTGTACTGTATGTAATGTTGAACTGTGGTCCACACCACATATTGTATTGCTTGAGCTAATGTTTGCGTTACAAGAGTATGTGTTTTTCTAATGAAAAATCAAACTGGTGTGTATTCATTTGCGTGACAAAGCACTATGTATTCCCAATTTTCTACAAATCATAATTAATGTGGTTTTGTTTCTAGGTTGAAAGGCTTGAAGCTAAAGTAGTAGAACCTCTTAAAAGTTATGGCACCATAGTGAAGCTCAAAAGATTAAGTATACACACGGTTTTCAAACAATTTTGTTACTCAGTCCTGAGGCACCGGCAGTAACGCTTTGCAGTATCATGGAAGAGACTTGGCTCAGTTTATGACCCAAGCAATACTCTTAGTCTCTAGCTGGATAAGTCTAGGGCACTGCAGTAGCAGTGAGCTCAGACTCCAAGGGAAGGGTGCTGTGCTCTCTGCTGGTACAATGCCTATTTAGGAGGGAGAGAGGAGGAACTTGAGATCGGGGATGACCACAAAACATCCCCCCTCCCACCTGTATATGGGAGGCAGGTGGGATTTAAATATGGGGGAAGCACTGACTGGCTAATAGAGAATGGTGCTATTTCCTATGCACTAATGGCCTGCTGAACACTGAGGACTCTGCCCCTTTGTTGGATTCTGGAGAGGAAGGTCCACTGTGGGGTCAAAGCTGAAGGGATGTTCAGGGAAGATATCTGAAAGTGCTGGGAGGTAAGGTTAGAGCAGGAAACGGCCTAGGGAGCAAAAGGTAAGCCTGGACTGACCAAAGATAAATATGTGTATGGGAGAACATTATTGTGAAAATGTGCCCTAAACCACATATTTACTTAACCAAAAGAAAAATAAGACACCATATTCAGCAGAGAAGAGTACTTAAGAAAAATTATTCGTTATGCTTCAATCTCTGGTTCGGCCCCCATCCCCCTGTATCAGGCCCAGCCCCACTCCCCTGTGTCCCTGGCTCTTATCACCCCCAACACCCTTGACGGGGCCTGGCCTTACATGGAGGGAGGACAACTTTAGTGGTAGGGAGTGGTCAGTAGCAGGAGGGAGGGCCCCAGCATATCCGAGATCATTCTTTTTAAATCAGGGCTTTTCCTTTTTCAGGATCAGTTTTCAGATCAGGAATTACGGTAGGTACGCAATTTTCATTTATTATCTGTGCAGTTTTTTTTACATAGAAACATAGACTTTGATGGCAGATAAGGACCGCTAGGCCCACCTAGTCTGCCCATTCCCTATGTATTGGATAAGCTACAAATTCTAGTTAACCAACAACCTACCATTCAGTATAATTGCCTTATGTCTGTCCCATGCATTCTTGAATTCCCAACTGTTTTTGACCCCACGACCTCCTCAGGAAGGTGGTTCCATACGTCCACCACCTTCTGTGTTTAAAAAAAAAAAAAAAAAATACTTTCTGACGTTGCCCCTGAGCCATCCCCCCAGTTTTTGTCCTAAGACACTAAAAAGAGTCATGCAAAAAATGCAGTCTTTTATCAGCTCCAGCCTCTCTAACTCGAGTGTTCCCCTATTAAACAGATTGATAATATCCACAGAAGCAGTTTCCTCTAATGATCAGTCTAAAGCAAAGTCTGCTGCAAGGAAGTCTGTTAAAGAGTACAACTCCTCAGCTGAGGAATGCTCAGCTAGAAAGGACTCCAAGAAGAGATATGGTGGAGTCCTTCTCCCACACCAGCCTTGAAAAAACTAGAAAAAAATCACTTGAAGCTAGAAGAAGTAAATGTGTCAATCGTCCAGCCATCTGGTAATGCTCAGACGCCCTCAGTGGATGGAGGCATTCAAACAAATTTCTCAGTTTTTTCAAACTGTGAAAGAGCAGGCATCCAAAATTCCTTCCTCAGCTGCCCCTTGTGTCACAGAGGAGGAATACTGTTATAATGAAGAGAAGAACCTATTACTCCAGAAGTCACATTTTGGCAGTTGCCACGTGTAGCTCAGTTCATTGGATGTCTTCACGATTGGCTCCTTTGACCACCTGTGGTGGTGTTTTCTAGCTCCACCCTGTCTGACATCAAATCTATTTTTCTTCTGGAAAGGAACAGGTTTCCTCATTTGCAGCTGCTACAGCAAGAGGGATTCTAGTTTTGAAGCACTGCTTTCTTAGCAGTTAAATTTTATTTCTTCAATTCTTTCGCTCTGTTCAGTGCGCTTTGTCCTCCAGTTACCACTCTGTTGATGACTCAGAAGATGAAAAATGAAAAGCTGTGATTTTAAAGGTATGTTACTTACCAAACTGAAATGTTGGTCATGGATGGCCATGACACATGCCTCTACTACCTAGGGGCCGACCACAGTGTTGGGCAGTGTGTGCATTGTTGGGCCATCTTCTTGGTAGGCCTTTGGAACAAAAACAGGCCTTGGCAGCCCAGATGGTGACCATGGTAGAGGAGACGGTGGCAGCAGGACCTTCGACAGCCATGGCTTTTGTCCCGGTGGAGCAGGCTTTGGACACTCCTTTCGGAAATTGCCCAGATTTCAGAGATATGTACCTGGCTCTTCAAATATTCGATGAGAGCTCACCTTATCAACATAAGCATTAAAAATGTCATACAGATTGAGTCCCCAGTAAACCGCTTCATTCTGGAGGATCCACCCTCGTTCTCGGCCTTACTGAATCATATGTCCATGGTCCTGGACATTTGTCTGGAGAAGGTCCAAAATTAGGAAACCTACCCCCTCATGGACATTCTATATTGGGATTCCTCAGCAGGGGTTGCGTTCCTGAGTGCCCAGGCTGTGCTGGATCTACACTCAATGTCTGGCAACGCCTGGCTTTGTGCCAACCCTCCTCCTTGCTCCATGGATTATGAGTATGCACTCCCTCTGGGGAGCTGTCCAGATTTTGTGAAAACCTGTCACCGGAGGGGCTTGTGGTAGACCGTCTTTCCAAGGCCAAGGTGCAGGGTGAGTTGGACAGGCTGACAGACAAGATGTTCAAAAAGCAGGACTTCCTTGGCCACACAGTCCACACTGTTGCTTTCCTGTGCATTTGCTAGGCAATATAACCTCTTCAAGAGGCTATCTTGACTACATTAGTCTTCTCCCTGTGGATAGTCAGTCCAGGGCCTGGGACCACGATGATCTAGGATTGACTTTATCCAAACACCAAATCTTCTTCGAGAATATCTCTTTCATCAGGCCACACCTATGGAACTTATAGCCGCCAGGCTCTAGGTCCACATGGAAACCTTTGCAAGCAGTCCACTACGGGCCACCCATGACAAAGTCCTTCGTCGCCTTTCTCTATATAAATGTGTGCAGCCCTTTCCTTGATCAGTTCTTTTCCCACTGTCGATCAACGCTTGTTGGACTACTGTAGAAATGTTGCTGTTTTGCTGCTGCTTTTTCTTTCTTCTGTCAATAGAAATAATTACTTCTACCATATTTTCAGCAATCTGCATGTCATTGAAAGAACTGTAGAAACACACTCCTGTGGTTGGAAAAGTGGAGAACCTCTTCAAGACTAGCAGTGGCTTCTTCATGATCAGTGGGCCGCCAGCATCTCCAGACAGTAGGATTGTTGAGCAAACCGAAGATTAAGGCTGGGGGAAGCCTCCCCAGGAACACCTCAGATCGCCTCTTCACCTCTAACAGGGACGACCCTCTAAGTGGATGTCTCCCGCTTCGGTGACGATATCCCCCCACCTCCACAATTAACAGAACCCCAAGGTCGGGGTTTAGGGGTCATTCTTTGTCTGTTGCAGTGACGTCAATGGTGGCAGCTTTGCCTCTCCTGTCAACTTCTTCCATCTGGCTAATCATACCATTTCATCGACAGTGGTGCCTCTGCCTCCCCTATCGACCTATATTTAAGTTCTGCCTCCCATGTTGACATGGTTTCATACCAGTCTCTCACATCGAAGGTGGCACCTCAGCCTCCCCCATTGACAGGGATTTATGTGATAACAGCAAAAGCCTAAAGGCAATCGGCGTTATCGTGAAGTCAGGGTGCCGAAAATCAATTTAGGAAGTCTGACTCCCGGCGCACAGAAAAATGGTGCGCGGGACTTGTATTTAAATGCACCCCCACACACACACACACACACACACACACTTAAGGATTCTCATCTCCAGGGGTGCATGTCTGGGATAAAACATTTAAAAAAAAAATAATAATAATTTGGGCCAGGCACAAAAAGCATCAGCGCCCGGACCAAACCCAACACCCTGCCCACAAGCCGCCATCCCACCCACCACACGGCCAGCTCAGCAACTCACCACAGCACCACCCCTCACAATCCCTCCGCCTCTCTGTGCATGCCTTTGCGCGTAATGCGTATGGCATTTATCCATTAAGCTGTATTACTCAACCCCCATCCGGTTGTCCTACTTTCATCGGTAGCCCCAATGACATGCGCCGGGATTGAGTCGCCGTTATTACAGGCGCTCAGTCGCCGACGCCCATGTCACGGGCTACCAGTGACAGCTGTATGTTGTTTATTTATTTATTTATGTATTTATTACTAGGATTACAATACCTTTGAACCAGATGTTCTTTTACAAAGGTTATGCATTAAGTACAAACAGAGATTCTGATCCAAATACAGAAACAGGTAATATAGATGAACATAGAAGATGACATGAGTTAAACAGTACATTAAAAGTACAATTGTAGCAACTGTTTACAGTTCATAATTAGGAATACACGTGTACAGGGTATTTACAAATGAATAAAAGGCATAAATACATAAAAGTAAGCATAAATACATATGCGGTTCAAGTAGAAGAGGAGAGTGAGAGAAAAGAAATAAAGGCAGAAGTCAAGGTTATGTGGGCGGTACAGAGAAGTAGAGGGGTGGGGGTGGGCAGCAGGGCTGCAGTGTAAGGCAGGGATGAAAGGGGAGGGGAGATAGGAAAAGAGGGAGTAGGATGGGATTGGAAAGGAGAGGGAGGTGTGTAGGAAAAGGAAAGGGCTGGAGTGGAGGGAAAAATTGGGAAGAAGAGTAAGATTAGGGGTGATGCAGTCTAAGGTGGCATAGTCCGTATGGAGTAGGGATTGAGGGGGGTGCGTGTTGAATTCAGGGAAAAGGAGGGGAAGAGTGCTCAAGTCAGAGGATCAAGTGTAGGACAATAGGAGCCAAGCTTGGGGGTTACAAGAGGGCACTAGGGGGTCGATTTGCTACAGGGGGCAGTCTCAACTATGGAGAGAATTCAGGTGCTGATGAAGACTACTTTTATTTTTTTTAAACTCAAATTTTATTTCCAAAATCAAGCGTACAGCTCATACGTGACTTTTATCACAGGAAATGCATCAGTTTCCATTAGTTATATTCACATTCACCTTTCCTGTCAAACATCTCCCTTATTCTACGTCTTAGAGGGAAAAATATAGCACTTTATCGCTATAATTGCTCTTATCCTCCCGAAGGTCAATCTGGAAAACAGTATACTCTATTTATTAGCTCTCAGTTGGCTATGAGTTGTACGTTACTCTTAGGTATCTGTGTATTTTCTAAGAAGAGATGAAACAACATGCCCCCATCTCCAGGCAGTTAAGTGGTGCTACAGTAGTGTTGCAAGCTAAGCAAAAGGCCTTTTTACACAGAAAAGTTCTCATTTAAAAGAAAGGTAAACTCTAGGGACAAATTCCCTTCAAATATAGACTCAGCAGGAGTATTATAACTTTTTATAGGGAGACTCATTCAGGCAAATACGAATACTAAACCTTATGGTGATCCAGGGGAAGGAAGAAGAATGGGTCAGTCCATTTCTCACTGCCCTGCCCTTCCTAAAAGTCTTAAGATCTCATTTGTAGCTAGTTCTTTTGCCCTGGCTTGGCTCTAGTGAAACCCCCTCCTAATAACCAGAAAACAGATCCATCTGGGTCCAATATCCCGGTGCTCTCCCCCACTTCCCCTCTCTCCCATGTTCCCCGCTGCTCTCTACATTTCTCCTCTGTCAGTCGCAATTTAGCTGTCAGGCCTTCAATTTGCTTTAGCTCTTCTACTCTGTGTCTCCAGGAACCCAGATCCGGTGGGATCACAGTGAGCCATCTAGATGTGATTTCTTTGAGTGCAGCCAGGCAGAGCAGTCTGAACAAAGACTGTTGTCCACTCCCCCTAATGCCCCCAAGATCCAATCCCAGGATAAGGGAGTCAAAAGAGCATGAAACAGCCACTCCCCATAATAGGCCAAGGGTCTGAGATATCTCCTGCCAAAATCTGTCCACCATTGGACATGTCCAAAAAATGTGGGCATGTGTTACCCACCTGACCACACCCTCTCCAACATAGATCCGTGTTCCTAACCTGGAAATGCCTCGTAGCCGAGGGTGTATGGAAAAACCTGGAAAGACATTTCCAACGAAACTCCCCTCAGGTTGGGGATGCTGTCATGCGCCATCCCTTTTTCCAGGCCTCCTGCCAGCGATGATCAGAAATTTGGTACCCCAATTCCTTCTCCCATCTGTCTCTCAGGACCCAGAAGTGGTCATTGATCTCACCTTGCAAAGCCGTATATCCCATTGGTATTGTTTTCCTCTGACCAACTAGTCTGGCCGACCACTACGTGAATTCCTTTAACCCTGTCACGTTCCTTGTAATCTTGGGAATCAGTCTGTGTGTGTTTAAATAATGTTTCACTTGAAGGTATCTATAAAAATTGGACTTAATAAAATGATATTTTTGTTGTACCTGCTCCAAGGACATCATAACATCTCCCTGTAATAGATTACGGAACCTGACCAGGGCTTTATTGTTCCATGCCCTAAAACCCAGATCCGTCTGTGCAGGAAGGAAATTCAGGTCTCCCAAAATAGAAGTTAATGGGCCTATACCCTCTGGTGCTTGGGTGACTTTTCTTGCCTTGATCAAGACCCTAAGTGTGTGTCTGGTCCAGGGACTTTTAATTGTCTGCCAAATAATATTGGTAATTGGTGCATGGGGTGGGGAGGTCAGAGAGAGCCGGTTAGAATGAAATCTTTCTATACCCTGCCAACCCTCTTCATCCTCTCGCTTTAACCATGAAATGACTGGAGCTATCTGGGCTGCTAAGAAAATGCAATTTAAGATCTGGGTAGGTGAGACGTCCCCGATCTTTGGGTTGGGAGAGAAGCTCCATTCCAATTCTTCGACGGCCGCCTGCCAAGCAAACCTGGATAAGTCCCCTAAAACCCCACTCCAGTATCTCCTCGGGATCCCTATTGGGAGTGCCTGGAGCAGAAACATAAGCTGGGGCAGGACATTCATTTTTATTATCACCACTCTTCCTCCGAAGGAAAGCGGAAGGAGCTTCCATCTTGTAATATCAGCAGAGATGTCGCTCCAGAGCTTCCCATAGTTCAACTCAAACAGGTCGGACAGGCGTGGGGTAACCATAATTCCTAAATACCTCACAGTATTAGCCCTGGCCCACTTATAAGGGAAATTCCTCATCACCTTTTTGGGAACCGTTCCTCCAAACCGTACTGCCTCTGATTTATCATAATTAATTTTGTACCCCGATACCCATCCATAATTCTCTAGTTCCCGCTTTAATTCCAGGAGAGACGTTACAGGGGAGGTGATATAGAAAAGGGAATCGTTAACATAGAGAGAGATTTTGTGCTCTCTCGCCCCCATTCTAATGCCCCGATGTCTTTTGAGGTTCTGATTCTCACTGCCAGTGGTTCAAACAACATGAAATCTTGCTGTATTCGGACTATTGCAGTGATCACTGCACAAAGAGTTAACTTTCCATGCAGGGCATGGAATGCTGAGCTCGAGCTTGATTGAAGTCTCTGTCTGCTGTTGTTTAAACTCCAACCATCAGATTCTTTACTCCGCCTCACTGAACAGTCGCTCCAGAGATTTCTCCTTTGCTCGGTTCAAAAAGTCGGTTAAAGTGTTGTTTTTTTCGCTCGGTTTCGACCGAATTTCTGCTACTGAACCCGTCGGTTAAGTCTCTGTCTGTGGTATCGTGAGTACTAGATATGTTTTGCATTTAGTTTCTGTGTGGAACTTGTAAACATTGGATCGGTTCGGTTTGAACCGATCGGTTTAGTGTTAAAAAACTACTGAATTTATTTGAGTGTGGTAACCGGTCCGTATCGGTTCTAGAAAAAACGGATTTCATTATGGTTTTTTCCAAGACCCGTAACACGGTCAGGAACCGATAGGAGTGTCTTGCCTGGTGGATTGCCGAAAAAAGGGTAAGTTGTGGATAGGATTGGCCATGTCTGAGAAACCCAAGAAAAAAAACGGGCCCACTGGGTTTCAACACTGTAGTGTGTGTGTGGGGAAGCCTTTGCTAAGGCTGATCCTCACACCACCTGTGTTTATTGTTTGGGGTTTGACCACCTCAGTTCAGACTGCCAAATTTGTAAAAGTTTTCCCAAAGCTACCCTGGATAAGAGAGTAGGTAGACTGAGGGAAAGGGAGGCCGAGAAGTTCACTGACCCGGATGGCCAGCCCGGTTCGGTTCCGACCGAACCAGAAGGAGTGCCCTCTGACCAGGGAGAAACTTCTTTGGGCAAAAGGAGAACCGATTCTGATGAGTCAGTTCCGGCTAAAAGAAAGAAAAGGGAAAAATTATCTGGTTCGTATCCATAAGTTCTTTCTCCGACCGCTGATGAAACAGCCAAAGCGATAAGGATAGTTCAGTCACTAACTTCGGTTCTGGCCGAACCGGCACCATCTGTCAGGGGCTCGGTTCGGTCAGTTCCCCTGGTTCCGGATTATACTTTAGAGGAATTTTATGAACCGGAGGAGGAGGGAGAGTATGAGGATAATGATGATGATGGTGATTCAAACAACATGAAGTCTTGCTGTATTCTGACATATTGCAGTGATGTCCAACCTTTGAACTGCCCCGGAGATGAAAGAGTTAACTTTCCATGCCAGGCATGGAGCGCTGCGCTCGAGCTCGGTTGAGACTCTGTCTGTTGCTGTTTGAATTCAAACCATCAGATTCTTTACTCCGCCTCACTGAACAGTCGCTCCGGAGATTTCTCCTTTGCTCGGTTCAAGTTTGTCGGTTAAAGTACTGTTTTCTCGGTTTTCGACCGAATTTAATCCGTTAACCTGTCGGTTCAGTCTCTGTCTGTGGTATCGTGAGTACTAGATAGGTTTCTTTTCTTGTTCTTCTGTGTGGAACTTGTAAACGTGGGATCGGTTCGGTTTGAACTGATCAGGTTGTTCAAAACCAGTTTATTCTTCTTTTAGAGTGTGGTAACCGGTCCTTATTGGTTCTAAAAAAAACGGATTTCATTACGGTTTTTTCCATGACCCGTAACACGGTCAGGAACCGATAAGGGCATCTTGCCTCGTGGATTGCCAAAAAAAGGGTAAGTTTTTGTTAGGACTGGCCATGTCTGAGAAACCCAAAGAAAACCGGGCCCACTGGGTTTCAACACTATAGTGTGTGTGGGAAGCCTTTGCTAAGGCTGATCCCACACCACCTGTGTTATGTCTGGGGTTTGACCACCTCAATTCAGACTGCCAGATTTGCAGAATTTTCCTCCAGCTACCCTGGAAAGAGAGTTGGTAGGCTCAGGGAAAGGGAGGCCAAGAGTCCGCTGACCGGATGGCCAGCCGGTTCGGTTCCAACCGAACCAGAAGGAGTTCCCTCTGACCAGGGCGAGACTTCTTGGGCAAAGGAGAACCGACTCGAGGTGGTTCAGTAAAAAAGAAAAGAGGATAAATCAGCGATGCGGATCACATATTCTTTCTCCGACAGCTGATGAAATAGCCAAGCGATAAGGATTGTTGTCAGCTAACCCGGATTACGACGAACCCGGCACCATCAGAAGGCTCAGTTGGGCCGGTTCCCCGTTCCAGATTATAATTTAGAAGATTTTTATGAACCGGAGGAGGAGGAAGGAGAGTATGAGGATAGTGATGGTGATTACGAAAGTCTGGATGTGCCTATTGACCCGGACATCTCCCCAGACAGACCTTCAGGGGTTTCTCCTCCTAGGCTTTCTGAGTCCCCTTCCCATTTTATGTTCTACAAAAAAGTGGCTGAAACTCTTCAGCTTCCTACGGAAGAAGCTGTTGACGACCAGGAGGAGCCTGACTATGTTGAAATGATGGATATCCCAGAGTCCAGGAGGCTGTCTATTCCCTTCATAAGTCCTTTGGGAAACAGACAATAAAAATTTTAAAGGCTCCTAATTCTATACCTCCTGTGGACAAGAGAATGGACAAAGTATACTCTCTCAAAGCTCGAATACGGAGTTCCTTACCCAGCAATGCAGCCATGTTGGGGTAGTGCAGGCTGCTACCTGTGATAAGGCAAATATACCCTTGTCTTCACACCCCCCAGATAAGGACTCCAGGAGGATTGATGCCATGGCAAAGAAACAGTATATGGCAGCATCCATGGGACTCAGACAGGCTAATTATATGGCCTATACAGCTAGAGATCAGAAATCTAGATGGGACACTGTAAAGGCCTTAGCTAAACAGGTCCCTGGCCAGCTTGCCAAGGAGCTGGAGCAGGTGGCTGCAGATGGTATTGAGGCATCCAAGGTGCAGTTCCATGCTGCAGTAGACTCCAGTGATGTTTCATCTAGAGTCATGGCTACATCTGTGGCCCTTCGTAGGATGGCTTGGCTCAGATGTACTAGCCTATCTCAGGATACCGAGACTAAGGCCATGGATTTTCCTGTTGTGGGTAATTCTCTGTTTGGGGAGCAAACAGAGAACTACATGAAGAAAATGGATGAATATAGGACCACCTATAGGTGTACTCAGGCCAAGGAAAGGCAAGCCACTCCCCAGAGGCAGCATTCCAGGGGCAGGGGCAGGCCTTTTCATAGGCCTTTCTACCAAGCCCAGGCCTCCTCTTCGGCTTATGCTCATAGGAGGTTCTTCAGAGGGAGAGGCAGACGGGGTACAAGCAGGCCTGCTTCCACCCCTCAGCCTAAAGCCCCTGCCAAACAGGCACCCTGATGGGTTTGCCAGGGCCGATTCTCCACCACCTGTAGGAGGCAGGCTGGCTTACTTTGTCCAGGACTGGATGTCTTTAACATCAGACAAATGGGTCCTGGAAGTAGTAAGCCAGGGACTGGTTCTCAGCTTCAAAAAATTTCCAAAGATGAGAACCAGATCCTTTCCACCTGCAAATCCTTTAGAGGCACTTGCCCTAGAGGCAGAGGTCTCTTCCCTCTTGGCTCTCAGAGCCATAGAAAGCATTCCTACCCTACACAGGGGCAAAGGATTGTACTCCAGGTACTTCCTAACCCCCAAAAAGACAGGAGAATGGCGGCCCATCCTGGATCTAAGATATCTGAACAAGCACCTTTTAAAACCAAAATTCAAAATGGTGACTCTAGGAATAATTCTGCCCTCTCTAAGGCCAGGGGACTGGCTAGCCTCCCTGGACCTCAAAGATGCCTATTTTCACATTCCCATCAGGTGCTCCCACAGAAAGTACCTCAGGTTCGAGTTGCCCTCAGCCCACTATCAATTCAGAGCAATGCCCTTTGGCCTAACATCAGCCCTAAGGGTGTTCACAAAGTGCCTGGCAGTAGTGGTTGCTTTCCTAAGGAGAAAAAAGATCTCCATCTTTCCATACTTGGACGACTGGCTTATAGTTGGTCAGTCTCCAGACCAAGTCAAGTCACATCTTCAGATAACTCAGCAAGTGCTTACTTCCTTAGGATTCCTTCTCAACCTTCCAAAGTCAGTTCTCAAGCCAGTACAGCTCCTAACCTTTATAGGGGCAGAGCTGGATACAGTAAGAGCCAAAGCCTTCCTTCCCCTGGACAGGGCAAGGACCCTTATAGAACTGGCCTCTTCATTCACCCGTCAGGTGTCTCGACCAGCAATGCACTTCTTGCAGCTCCTGGGCCACATGGCAGCCTCTACAGCAGTGGTCCAGAGAGCAAGATTCCAGATGAGGGACATTCAGTTCCACTTAAGAGCCTTCTGGTCCCAAAGAAAGGATTCCCTTACCAAACTAGTCCCAGTGACTCAAACCCTGATCCAGGCTTTGCAATGGTGGCAGGATCAGGACAATTTAAGACAGGGAGTCTCTTTTGTCACTCAGTCTCATTCAGTAATACTCACCACAGATGCCTCCCTGCTGGGCTGGGGAGCCCACTTGGGGGATCTTACCACCCAAGGGCTGTGGTCTCCTCAAGAGTCTCTGCTTCACATCAATCTCTTAGAACTCACAGCAGTGTTTCTGGCACTGCAAGCCTTTTCCAAATCTGTACAGAACAAGGTGGTCCAGATCAGAACAGACAATACCACCGCAATGTGGTACATCAACAAGCAAGGAGGCACTCGGTCTATGGCCTTGCGCACAGAAGCAATGAAGTTGTGGTCTCTGGCCTATTCCCTGCAAACCTCTCTGATAGCAGTTCACCTCCCAGGGAAGGACAATGTCCTAGCAGATGCTCTCAGCAGGATATCTCAGGGCCATCACGAATGGATCCTTGATCCCCTAGTTTTGGAAGTGATTTTCTCCAGATGGGGCACCCCACAGATAGATCTTTTTGCAGCCCCAGACAATCACCAACTTCCTCTCTTTTGCTGCAGACCCCCAGTCTTGGGCTCAGTCCCCCTGGATGCTCTGGTACTGAATTGGGAAGGGAAGTTCCTGTATGCTTTCCCTCCCTTCCCTCTCCTGTTCAAAGTGCTAGTCAAGATCAGGTCTCAACCATGCAAAGTGATTCTGATTGCTCCAGACTGGGCCAGACAGCCCAGGTACCCTCTGTTGCTGTCCTTAGCAATCCACCTTCCCCTGTCTCTTCCCAGGAATTACAGCCTGTTGACATCCTCTCAGGGCAGGATTTGGTATCCGAACCTCAAATCTCTCAATCTCAAGGCCTGGCTCTTGAAGAGTTAGAGTTTGCTGATCTGCACCTCTCTCAAGGGGTTCTGGATATCCTTAAGGCTTCTCGAAAGCCTTCCACTAGAAAGACTTACAACTCCAAATGGAAAAGGTTCACTATTTGGTGCTCTAGTAAGCATATTTCTCCAGAATCTGCTGGGTTGCCTACAGTGTTGGCACCCTAGAGGTGCCCATTTCTGACCCTCCTTTATTTTGGGTGTGTTGTGTTTTTGTTTTTTGGGTTTCCTGACTTGAGTCTTTGCTTTGAAACCAAAAAAACCTTTCTTGATAAATTTAGTTGCCAGTTGGCTAGTGTGAGTCTTACAGTTTCCACACAGAACTTCTAGTGAGTATTGCTCATAAAGATCTGACGGTTGGCGTTTAAACAACAGCAGACAGAGACTTCAACCGAGCTCGAGCTCAGCGTTCAATGCCCTGCATGGAAAGTTAACTCTTTGTGCGGTGATCACTGCAATGGTCAGAATACAGCAAGACTCCATTAGAAGAAACAATATTACTAAGGTGAGTAATTTTTTCTTCTATGCACAGGGCAAATAACAGAGGTGACAAGGGGCATCCCTGCCTCGTCCCCCTCGTGAGGTGAAACCTCTCTGCTCTGAACCCATTTACGCGAACCATAGCCTGTGGGGCAGCATAGAGGGTACCCGCACTCCCCCTGAACTTTGACCCAAATCCCATCTCCAACAGGGTACGATGTAGAAAACCCCAGTTGACCCTGTCAAAGGCCTTTTCCGCATCCATGAAAATGGCCAAGGTGCATTCATTGCCAGATTGTTGATGGGTAATCAGGTTCAGTAGGCGCCTGATGTCATGCAGAAGTCTCCCATTAATGAACCCCCGTTTGGTCCAGATGGACCAGGTGCCCCACCACTTTTTGCAGCCTCTTGGCCAGAATCGAGGTGTAAGTCTTCTGGTCAACATTTAACCAGGGGTTAGGTCTGTAGGACCCACATTCCCCGTGTCTTTACCCTCCTTATGTGTTACTGTGATCTGTGCATATTGCCAGCTCGGTGGTGTTATACCATTTTGCTGAACCTCTCTGCACACCCCACCCAGGAGTGGGGTCAGTAGGTCCTTAAATGTTTTATAAAGCTCTTCTGGTATGCCGTCCGGACTGGGGGCCTTACTCACCTGCAGTGCCCGTAAGCTTGCAAGAACCTCCTCATTCCCAAGTGGGAAGTCCAGGAAATCCCTCTCCTCTTGGGGCAGCCTCTGCAGCCTGGTCCCCCCCAAAGAAGCTGTCTAGGTGGTGACTAAAGTCTTCTACCGGTTCCTGGGAATACAGAAGTTTATAAAACTTTTTTTTTTAATATTCTGTTTATTAGGAATTTTGTTTTACAAACAATACATGTATGACATACAACAACAGACAACTACAAAAACAGACAGACTAACATCCCAAGCAAACTAATAATACATAACAAATAACAACAAATAGATGCAATCGAGTGTGCGTTTCAATCCATACCATTAGACATATTCAAGTACTCACAGTTAAACACATAAGATCCAAGAAATCCATTTCATTCTGTGCAAGATGATAGTATCATGAACACATAATAGACAATGAGTAGCCAACTAACGAGAGGAGCCCTTCCCCTTGGGCTGGCATTTATGCTGGTGTTTATATATTCAGCCCTGTACGAAGCATCATATTTTCAGATATGCTCAAGGACACCAGAAAGGGGGCCCAATCCCTCAAGAACACCTCCTCCCTATCCCTTACCAGCAACGTAAGCCTTTCCAATGCTAGAGAGCGGATGGCCATTCTCCGCCACTCAGTCACCGTAGGCCCATTCCCGGTGACCCAAGTGTTCTGAATACAGTGCCTGGCTAATACAAATAGAACTCTTGTCCATCTAGGCAGTGGCAGCCACTCCTCCTCCCCTTCCACTACCTCCACCCCAAATAGACAAACCAGGGGGTCCCGAGACAACTGTCCACCTGACACCTTATTTACCTCTTGTACTACCTGCCCCCCAAAACTTAACCAAAGCCGGGCATGACCAAAAACAATGAAAGAAGGTACCCAACCCCCTGTTACATCTCCGGCACAGCGGGGATACTGCGGGATGTGCCCTATGAACCACCACTGGGGGCCAATATAGTCTATGCAGAAACTTATAGAAGGCCTCCTTAAACTTATTACACACCATGAGGGTGGGCTAAATAAGGGGCCGAAAAAACCTGACACGCCCATGCCCTCTTCAACTTAGCACTCCCCTTGGGGTCTAGATGGGTCTCTTGTAGGAACGCCATCTCCACCCCTACCTGCTTGAGCTCATTTAAGACTCTCTTCCTCTTAATTGGCCTGTCCATTCCCCAAACATTATATGTTGCGACTACTCCTTCATTCATTATTACAGTATCTCTCCCTCAATCCCCTACATTCATGCCATTGAGTCTCCCTATTTTTTCCTGAACAACAGTAATATAAACAGAGATTAGCCATTTGTAACATAAACAGAAAGCTTCCAACATGTTCTTTGCACCCTGCCTGCTTTGTCGATGTTATTAAGCCAGCTGGGTGTGGCCCTACCAGTGTGGGCCATGCGCACATCTTGCACTTTGGGGGTAATTGGCTTTTACTACCTGCCAAACCCATATCAGTTAGCTGCCTTCCTCCTGTTAATACCTCTCCACCAACCCACTCCTGTTCTGTGTTTCCAGTTGCTATAGGAGCCGTTATCATCACTCCCATGCCCCCCTCAGGAAAAGGTAGGTATTGGGGAAGATATGAGACACCACTCCCAACTGTTTCCAGAAAGAATAAAGGGTGTTTCATGCATCCATGTCACCTTCCCCCCCCACCCTCAACCAATATATAGGCTCAGTGTGGCTTCCAGGAGTGCCATTGCCATGCATCAGGGGTCAGGGTTGACCTATTGCAACATTCCTCTCCCTTCCCCATAGGCCTACCTCAACGTTATTTCTGTGGGCTCAGAGGTATCCTTCTAGCGTGGACCAGGCCACCATCCGGCAGAACATAAGACCAGCCCATGCCCCCACAGCCACCTCAGCCCCCATTATCGGAGTCAGAGATCAGCTGAAAAATTCGATCCCTGCCTGAGAGCCCAGCCCCAGTCCCCAGTGACCCTTGAATAGATGACTACCCTCTCTCCATTATCTTTATACATTTCTAAAACATTTTACCCAATGAACATTTCCCCATAATGTTGCGATTATCTGACGCCCCACAGCCCCCATCATACCCCCACAGGTGCACTGCCCCAGTACTAATCAAGTCAGTATGTCAGCCCCTCTCTGAGCGAGAAGGGAGCGATAGAGTCAAACGGCAAAGGATATGAAAGTCCACTCAGGTCTCTGTGACATCACCGCTTTCCCCCAGGTGTCCTGTGGGTGTGCCCGCCTCAGTATTCTGGCCTGATTCCTTCTTATTCGGTCGCTGTGGGTTGTCCATGGTTCCCTTTTGTCTAGAGTTTCTCCTCAGCTTCCATGGCTCTCTCTCTCTCTCCATCTGGCTTCCAGCAAGGAGGAATCCGGCCTGCCGAGAAGATCAGGGACTTTCAGCTCCAGCAAGGTAGGGTGAGCCTCCGCAAGTAATCTAAAAAACACTGGGCCCTTAGGCAGAAAGATTTTCAACTGGGCCGGGGCAATGAGGTGCATTTTAATAGTCTTTGCTGCCAAACGTTTTTTTATTTCGAGGAGGGCTGTCCTTTTCTAATGTGTATAAGGGGTGAAGTCGTGATCAAAAAACAGGCGTGTATCCCCAAACAACGCTGTTCTTTTAGCCAAGGCCATCTGCAATACCGATGTCTTAGTGCGGTAATCAAGAAACTTTAAAACAATGGATCGAGGGGTAGCCTTCGGTCCCACTGTTTTTTTTGCTAGTGCTCTGTGGGCTCGGACTATATTGAGGGATTGATTCTTACGTAGGTCGAGTAACTCCTTCAAAAACTCTCTAGGAAAGCCTCCATCCGCTCCCCCTGCTCAGTATCCTTGGGGACTCCGTAAATCCGAATATTGTCCCTGCAAGATCTTAATTCCAGGTCATCCAGTTTCTCCATCCATTCTCTGTCTTTCTTTAAGAGATAGCGAAGTACTTCTTCATGTTCTTGTACCTCAGTGTTTGTCTCTGAAAGGCCCACCTTGAGCTCCCCTGTTCACTGGGCCACCACTGCTATCTCTGTTTTTGTCTCCAGCACTGTTTTCTCCATCTTCTGCATTGTCCCATTTATTTTTTGGAGCTCCTGGCATAGCCTCCGAGATGTGATGGTAAATTCTTCCTCCGTTTCATCCTCTGAGTAAGTAGCTGGTGAGGCGGGTGGATCCAAGGCCTTGCTCTTTCCCATCTGCCTAATGCCTCGTGAGTCTGGGGCTGGGGTCGGCTTTAAATATTCATATAAGTTTTCCTTTGCGTGACCTTTTGCCAGCATTTTTAGAATCTGTTGAATTTACTTTATCGATCTACTATGTGGGGAGGCACTGACTGACATCAGAAACCGGTGGAATTAGTGATCTTCCCTTGTCAATCTTCACCATTCATTACTTCCTGGGTGTAAGCGAGACGGCGCACCGTCAGGAGCTTTTTTTTTTTTAAACTTTGGCTTCACGGCACGCCCTCGAGGTAGCGTCATGCGTCATCTTGTGGCGGCCGTTAGTAGCGACCGACTCCTCCTCCAACTCAGTTCTGTTTCTCCGCCGTCGAGGCAGCACCTGTGCGAGTAGCGGTCATTTTTAGTGCGATTAGTGCGCGACTCCTGTTTTCTTCACCTTCGGCGCCCGATCCGGTAAGACTGTTCCTTTTCTATCTCTGGCGCGGGTGTGTTTCTTGCTGTGTTTTAGCCTTGTTATTTCGCGTTATGTCCGGTTCGGGAGCTAGCGCTTTTCCAAGACGGGCGCGCCCCTATGCATCGGTGCTCCTGTGGCGGCATTTCTCCGTCTCGGACCGGCATAGCCGTTTGCCTTCCGTTGCCTGGGACCCAACCGCCGATATGGATTAGATCGGCGCCCTGTTTGCTCGATGGACCGTCGGCGTCCCGAAATCCAGCGTGTTCAAGCTCAAGGCGAGGCCCGCCGACTTCGAGGGGCAGCGTCGCTCGGGATTCTCGGGCAAGGTCGTTAGGCCCCTCCCGGGTCCCTCCGGGCCTCTCTGATCCGAGGAGGAGGGTCTCCTTGTCTTTCTTGCCGAGGAGGCCCCTTCAGCGGTGTTGGGGGCGTCGTAGTCCCTTCTGGGGCCACGACGCCGACACCGCCTCGACAGTCACCCCTTCGGAGGTGCAGGCTCCCCCCGTGTCGAGGCCCTTGGCTTTTGGGCCTGGCTCGGGTGGACCCTCGACGCCGCCTTTCGGCGCCGTTTCAGATCCCAGCACCGTTCACGGTGCCGGTGATTGATGCGGCGCCATTTTGGATCCCGGCGCCATTCGCGGCGCCAGTGATCGGGGCGGCGCCATTGGCGGTGCCGCTTTGGGCGGCGCCGATGGACCTGGCGGTGCCGTCGTCGGTGCTGCCTTGCCTCCCGACGGCGCCAGTGGCGCCGTGGGCCTTGTCCTTCCTCCTAGCGGTGCCGGGCCTGCCGGCGCCGTCGGGGGTTCGGAGTTGGGCCTGGCTGCTACCGGTGTGGGGGGGGCGAGCGGCGTCACCCTTGGTACTGGGGCCGTTCGCGGCTCCGTGGCCTCAGGGACCATTGGGGTGGCCAGTATCGAGGTCCAGCTGGTCTCGTCCTCCTCGGAGGGCGATGACTCGGACGTGGACCCATCCTGGCACCCCCACTCTTCGGGGTCTGGGTCCCCTGTGGCTACAGGTACCAGGCGGCGCAGCGGGCCCCTCCCTCTGTCCCCCCTTCCGTCTCCTGAGGTTCCCCGGCTGGGGTGGCCGGGCGTGGGGGTGACGGAGGGCTCCCCTCTCTGGAGGGCGGTGACAGCTACCCCGGTGCTGTTGCCCCTCTAGGGACAGGGGCTGTGGTCGAGAGGGGAGGCCCTCTGGAGTCCGAGGGTTGAGGGGCAGGGGTCTGCCACTCGGTCTTCTTTGGCCACCTCAGGGGGTGGCCAGGGGCCGTAGTCGGAGCCTCGCCCCTCCTCCAGGGTTCTAGGGTGTCCTCGGCGGCGTTTGTGCGGACTGCCTTCTGGATCCATGCAGTCCCGGCGTCGTCACGGGAGGTTCTCCCCAGGGCTCTTCAGGCTCCGCTTCCCCAGAGTTCCATTCTGCGGCCTGGTCTGATATCCGGGATCCCTCCACTGGGCTCCTTTCCCCGGATTCCAGAGCCCTCGCAGAGAGCAGTTGCCTCCTCGGAGGTGCCCCTCTCCCATCTCTCTGCCTTCCCACCCCGCTCCCAGGCCATGTCGGTCCTACGGGTCCGTTATCCTGGGAGCAGTTCAGAGGTTCTGCGGTGGCCTTCCCCTCATACGTTAGATACATGCATGAGCGGGTCTTTCGACTCTCCCCACCGCCGCAGAATCCTCTGGACATTCCAGTTCCCCATCATCCTCGTCTCCCTCCTCTGAGGAAGAACCCCTACTCATCTTTCCTCCGATGCTGATTTCACTGAATATCAGCGTTTCCTCTCGAGGATGGTGAGGGATCTTGGTTCCTATGTTCGGAGAGACAATACCGAGCAGGAGACACGAAATTCCTTAGTGAATTCAGTGCCCAGCATTTGGTGGTACCTTCCTGGCCTATCCCTTTCAGGGCGTCTATCCGGTCCTGGCAGTCCCCAGCCGCTTCTTCTCCAGCCCAGCTGACTGTCAGCGTAGGTATTGTGCCCCTCAAGTCTCTAGGTTCTCTTCCAACCCGCCCTCGGTTTGGTTTACCTGAACCCTCCTTCTGGGCGCCGCTGCCTGGTGCCGACCGCCCAGCGGATCGGACTCTTTCCAGTTCGAGCCGTTGGGAAAGTGTTCCGTCTTCTCGTGCGAGTGCCAGTATTGCATCTCATCAGGCTCACCACGCTGCCTACAACCGGCATTTGTGGTCGATGATGTCCCAGCTGTTGGCATCAATGCCTGACACGGAGCAAACCAGACAAGCCGTTGCCCTCTCCATGGGTAGGCCTGGAGCTGGCAAGACACCAAGCAGGGCATCTTACGGCGCAATGAGGTGGCTTCAGGCTTGCGGGACAGCGATCTGCATCAGGCGGACGGCATGGCCCGTCTTTCCAGGTTGTCACCCTGGTCGGGCGTGGGGTGATTCGCTCCGCCTTCCGAGGACCGTCTTTTCTCCTCTAGAGCTAGGAGACTTTTACAGGGGCTCCTCCGTCTCCTCGTCCTCGGAGGCACCTCCTAGCTCTTCCCCACTTAGGCTTTCTGAATGAGCCAGGGTCTTCTCCTTCTGTTTCTCACCAACAGAAGGCTGGGGGTCTTGTTCCCTCAGGGTGATGGCCTCTTCCCCTTCCTGGGAAGAGGAGCTATACTCACAGGAAGTAATGAATGGTGAAGATTGACAAGGGAAGATATGAGAAATTACGTACCTACCGTAATTCTTGATCTTCTCTTGTATCTTCACCATTCATTACCTACCCTCCTCCATCCCTCAGTGGCCTCTTCCTGTGACTTCTCCACCTCCCGCTCCTTCCTCTCTCTGCAATATATAAAAAAAAAAAATTATAAAAATGGGAAGAATTGCTCACTTTTTCCAAAAAAAAATCTATTTCTTGGGGGAGGGTTCTTATTCTCAGAAAAATTATTTACTCTAAGATTCTTGGGCCATCTAGTGGATTTGCTTGGCGATCAAACTGCACAACTATCTCTTGCCATCCTCAAGTGAGATACCTCTGGGGTTTTAGCCTGGCTCAGGCTATTCAGTTTTGATCCTGCAATCCCGTGCTCCAGCTGTTAAGCCCTAGAATCAAAAACCCTCCCCTTCCCTAATTCTTGCCTTGCAGAGAGAGACAGGCACGTCTGTTTTGTAAAAAAAAAAGCAAAAGCTGAGGAACTTTCTTGACTGCCATAGGCATTCTTGGTATTCAGGTCACGCTCCTAGCCTGCAAGTGATTATCTGTAAAAAAAAAAAAAAAAAAGAAAGAAAACAAACAAAAGTAAGATGAGAGGGCAGACTGCCCTTCTCACCAATTTTGATAATTGGTGTTTTCCTTTCTAGTGTCCTCGGACAGTTTTACAGACAAGCAGTGCTGACCATAACCAATCCCAGCCAGCCTAAGCCTCTGGCCTGCCTTGGCAAGTCGACTGAGTCCCACTTCTGTACTTATGAACTCCTGAAAGGCTTACAGTTTCCATTTCCAAACCCTGAGCAGTGCTGTCATACTGCAGGGGTTTTATTCTCCCTCCTGGGTGTCCTCCAGTTAAAGGCCTTCCACGGCTAGGGGCAAGTGGTTATCAAAACAATGGCATGTTGAGGATGAGGACTATGCCCTCCTGAGTCTGTCTAGCGGGTTTGGTGAACCTTCTCTTCAGCTCTATCTCCGAGGATTCTTGCTTCCTGTTAAGTCGAGCCTTCAACCATAAGCTAACTAGGCTCCTTGGGCATTCTGGTCCCCTCAACATCCCATCTCTCTCTCTTCTTCTTCTTCTTTCTCATTTCCTCCTTCTCTCTCCTCCTAGAGTCGCCCAGGTAAGGAGGCCTGCAGTCCCTAGGTTGGGATACTCTTATCTCCTCTGTCCTTCCTCCCCGACTTATTCCTTTTCAGTTCATTCTTCCTTGCTTTGCTATCCCTTGGCTATCTTGCCTCTTCCTCTTTATTCTCTGCTTCGCTTTTGCCTCTCCGGCTCACAGAGACTGAGTTGGAGGAGAGTGATGGCGCTACTAACGGCCGCCCCTCGCGCATGGCATGACGTCACTCTGAGAAGTGCCGGTTAACCAGTTAAAAAAAAAAAAAAAGCTCCCGTGGCGGAGTGCGCGCCTCCGGCTTACACCCAGTAAGTAATGAATGGTGAAGATACAAGAGAAGATCAAGAATTACGGTAGGTACGTAATTTTCATGTTTAGTAACCCGGGGCTCGGAGCTCCAAAATCTAGGTGCGCATTAGGAGGGAGGCGGAACCGGAAGTCGAAGGCTACTTTTAAAGGGACCAAGAGTTTGGGTGCCTGTTGATCTCAGGGGGAGATTATTAGCTATAGGAATACCACATTGACGGTGACACTTCTGTCTCCACTGTCGACATCCATAGGTATTCAGCATCGGCATGGGTGCCTTTGACGCCTGTTGACAAACACTGGCATTCCTGTTGACTATCTGAATGCCAGCGTTAAGGCAGTACTCTAGTCCCATAGGAATGCACTAAAGTGCCGTTTACCTCCTCCTGTAACAAGGATCCTCCTGTCAATGAGGCATCTAAACCAAAAACCTTGTGGTGACACCTCCCAGGGAATTGCATCAGCTTTGTTCGAGCGTCGACGAACCTACAGGCTCCCGCCTTGCATTCTGTCGATCATGCCCAGGAGTCCTATCCTGTCTATACAATACAGGATGCAGGTCAGGAGGAAGATTGTGGAAAACCCCTTTGAACTATTATGCACATAGGGAGAGAGAACTCAATATATTACAACCAGGTTCCCCCTTGAGGTCCCATCTTTGATATTCAGAATGCAGCAACTGAAGGGCTGTCAGGGGGGTTAGCTCTACAGGGACAGGCCACTATCTGAGTTTGACCTCTTTTCCATCTTTACCTCTCCCCACCCTGGCTATCAGGGAGGTTGCCACCCTTGCTGTTTACCATAGGCCTAACAGGACTTCTGCCACACTTAAAAGAGCAGGATCATGGATCTTCCTGAACTCAAGTCTCCACCACTCATTCACACTAGTGGGACAGCGCCGGAGGTGCTAGTACCAAACGGGAACCAAAATGTTTCTGGAGGGTCGGCGTCAAGACAGGACCATGCATGTGTGGCACCGCGCGGCTAGCTCTCACCTGTGTAGGCTAGCTCGGCGTCGGCCCTCCAACCACCTCAGTTCCTTTTCTCCCGCCATCGAGTGCGCTTGGATGTCGACGTCACTTGTCTGCAGGAGTCTAAAGTTTCGTCTATACGACAGCCACTTTTTAGCCATTTTGTATTTGTTTAATTTAACATTTTTAGTAGTATTTTCTTATTTTACGGAAAAAAAAAAAAAGATTATAAAGAAGAAGAAATTCTCACCTGCCATTAACGGAGTCGTCCTTAGACGGTAGCAGTGATGGTAGGAAGACTGTTTGAAAGTTGTTATGGCAGACGGGCTGTGTCTGGTCCGCTGCCCTTTGCTAAATGGGGGTCCGACTACGGACAGTTCTGTGCTCGGAGAAAGGACAGTCCACCGAAGCACGAATCTGGTGGTTCCAGGGATCCGGCTCCGCGTAACCTCGAGCTCTTCTTCCTCGTTGGGGGAAGAAGAATTGGTGCCACTCGAGGTTGCCGTCTGATACGTCTGCATGGGGATTGTCGGTCGGGAGGGGCGATAGGCCTGAACCGACTTGGGTTGGTTCCCCTTAGTTCCGCTCTTAACGGTCGCGTTCTTTGACTCCGGACTCCATCTTTGTCCTCAATGGAGTTCCGGTGAGCAGTTTCACCTCTGGGCCGCTCCTGTGGAGCAGCGGGTTCAACTTCTGTCCAGTTTTCCTGGCCAGTGTTCCCGATTGCGGGGCCTCTGGGCCTCGGAGCTGCTGGACCGGGGCCGGGTCGATTGGATCAGGATGTGCGCGGTGCCCTCTTGGTGCCTTCGACATCGCTTCAACCCCTCGTGCCTACCCCTCTCCCTCTTTCCACAGAGGGGCCGGCATGGGCACCACTTTCTCCTTTTCCCCCTCTCCCCAGGATTTTCTCCTTTGGCATTCTCCACGGTGCTGTTGGTCTAGGTGCCACGGCCGACGCCATGGGTGACACCGCAGGTTCGGTGCCGTGGAGCAGCACCATGGCGGCACCACTGGAATTGGCATCGGTGCTGTAGGTGGCACTGCTGGGGTTGGTGTTGGTGTCATTGGTCGACACAGTGTTTGGCGCTGTTGCTGCCATGCGGTGCCGTGGTTGATGCCATGGGCAGCCCCTCAGGTCCGGCGCTGTGGAGCACGCTATGGTGGCACCGCTGGAATTGGCATCGGTGCCGGGGGCGGCACCATGGGTCGGCGCTGTGGGTGGCGCCATTGCTGCCATGTGATGCCGTGGGTGCTGTTGGTTTCCGGCGCCGCTGGTGTCGTGCGGCACTGCGGGCACCTGCGGATGGCACCGGGTGCCCATGGGTGGTGCCAGGGGTTCCATGGGTGCCATGGGTACCTGCGGGTACCGCCTCAGGTGCCATGGGTGCCGAAGGTGCCTGTGGGTGCCTCCGGAGGTGCCATGGGTGCCGGGGGTGCCTGCGGGTACCACCATGGGTACCCTTGGGTGTCGCCCAGGAAGGCATAGGCACTTCTTGGTGCCATCCTGTACCACGAGTGATGCTGGTGCCACGGGGGTGCCAGTTGCTGCTGTCCGGCAGAACTAGTGGCAGATTTTTCCTTCTGCAGACCTCTTCTTCCGCGGAACTTGTGCAAGAAGTTTTCCGCGGAATGAAGTCCTGTTCTGCTGATTATTTTTCCACAGATCTTAGTGAGTGGCGGTCTGCTTGGGATCTTGTGACATCCAGCGGTTTTCCGCTGATGGAACTCTTCTGTGCTGTTCTGCCAGCAGAATCCCTCATCACTTTCTCCGCTTCTTACGTGGTGCCGGGCTCCTTGACACCCTTCCTGGTGGCGGAGTCTCTAGTGGCTCTGACTTAGACCTCCCTTTAGGGGGTCCTTTTGGGGTAGAAGTGCATCTGGATGAGTCTCTCCCTGTCCTACTGGTTGGTGATGCAGTGGATGACCCCTTTTATCGACTGGAGGGCAAGCCTTCTCTATCACCAGAGTCCGTGATGGAAGATCTTTTCAGTTGTTCCCCAATGATGGGGTCCACTATAGTATTTCAGACTGCATCCATGGACCAAACGCTTCTGTGTCTAGACTCTTTTCAGTCGTCAGGACAATTACACTCTGTGGAACATTCTAATTCAATGGTCTGGAGCCATACAGGCTCTTCAGCTCCTTTGATAGGGGCATATAGCCCCCTTGTGATACTGTCTCTTCAGTGGCTTCATTGGCAACAGGTGGTTAACATCTTTTCAGCTGTGATTATTGGTCCGGTCATAATTTCAGTTATGGGCGCTCAGGCTCCTCCTGCCCCTCAGATGAATGACATCTTTGTCATTTTTGTATCAGGCAATCCTTGCGAGATAGCAGCCTGAAAGCCTTGTCAGGCTCGGACTAATGGTAAAACAAAACAAAAACAAATCATTACAGCACAGGGCCTAGCCCGAGATTACCCGATATCATCCTTTTGGATCCGGCCAGGTTCTGCCTCAGCCCCTGAGGTGGTCATCTCTAAACTATGGTGAAGAGTACCTGACTTCTTCTACCCCTAGGGGGAGTCAGATCCAGCGGAGGTATGGGTCATTTGTTTTCTCCAAGGGAGATTTCTCTTATTCAGAGATATTCCCTAGGCCTAGGTGGCTGCCCAGTCTGTTGGTTTCCCTTTTTTTATCAGGCTTGCTTCTCTTGATCAGAGCCTCAGAGCAACAGAAGTGACTCTCCAATAGCCGTCCCTGTGGCACTGAGGGTTGAGGCACTGCACACCACACCTCGCGCCACGCTGGCGACCCGGGTTCGGGAGCGAGCCTGGGTCACTGGGTGTCGGCAGGGGAAGGGAAGATCGAGCATCCGGAGGACAGCTCTCCTTCCTCAGGGGGATCCAGGGACTATGCCCGGCACCGCGGTGACCTTTGGTGGAGACCGGAGGTACCGCAGTGCTACGGGGCTTAACTAGAGGGCTGTGGAGCCACGGCAAGACGTTCCCTGGTGTCACTGCATGTTGGGGCTCCGCCTGTGGGGGGGCGAGGGCGCAATGAGGAAAAAACAAGAAAAATCCCTGCTCCCCGAGATAGGCGATGGCACCACCCTGCAGCCACACTCCATTGGCTGGACTCATCCAGCTCCTGGGCCGAGCCCAGCCTGGCCCAAATTTGCAGATAGAGTGCCCTGGGAGGATAGAGTGGCCCCACCTCGGGAGAGCTCAGTGCTGAGGGGATAGCCGGGCTGCCAGGACTCTGGTGATTTTCAGGCCCGGAGGTAGAGCTGGGGCGAGTGGATGCCTGAGAGAGTTCTTTGGGGCTCAGCGGAGCCAGAAAAAGAGTTTGGGGGAAAAAAAAAAAAGTGACTGGAACTCAGGTTCCTAATTCCTTGCCTGCTTCAAGCTGGCAGACGGCATGCTCCTTTCTTGACCATAGGTGAAGTAGGTGTTTTTTCAGAGATGGCTTCTCGATATTCACACCTTCGGTTCCTGCGCACTGATTCCGTGCCGGTTGTTCACGAAGTTACCGACTTCGAGTGGGTGATGAAACTGTGATGTTTGTTTTTCATCAGCAAACAGAGTCCTTTCCTACTCCCTTTCAGGAAGGCCGGAGTGAGTGGTGCCTCACCACATTGAGTCACTTCTACCATTATTCAGTCACTTTCAACGAATGGATTAGCCCGAACTTGGTCCTGCTGCGTCCCCCCCTCGTCGCACATCTGCTTCTATTTGCCTTAGAAATCCAGACCCTGTTTTCTTCTGTTGAAATGTTTTTCCACAGTGGACATGTCCTCCTGTACACTTTCCCTCTCTTCCCTTAGTTCAGAGACTGTTATTACAGTTGTTGGCACACAGGGGCAGAATGAATTCTTTAGAATATGCAGTGGGTAGGATCTGGTTCTACTAGACCACCACAAGAGGCTTCTAAGTTGTGCTTGGCCTTCCATCAGGAAGGTTTCAGTGACTAAGTGGAAACCATTTTCCTTGATGGGCCAACCCCACCTGGACCCCCTTTTGCTCACCAAGTAAGGGGTTCAAGTGCTCCTGGACCTGTTGTTCACAGGTCAGCCATACTTGGTAGTGGGGGTTTCCATCTGCGCTTCTGGTCTATTCTGGCCCAGCAGACTTTAACTCCAGCTCTTTCAGTTCCTGAGGTCCCTTTACATTAGAATACTACATGTCTTTGACACCATTCATTTTTGTCCTAGACCAAATTGTGGGGCCGGGTTCTCGCCGCGCTCCTAGAGTGGTTGCGGCCTACTAGCAGAGTTTCATTCTGTGTCCATTGCAGTTTGTCTTGTAAGCACTATGTTCTAGCTGATCTTTCCAAGACAGCTGTTTTTATTAGCAGGACAGTCCTTGGCTGTCCTTTCTGAGTGAGCCCTATCTCCTACCATCCTACTCAGGGTTGTTGGTTTTATCTTGGTACTCTCCCACTAGTGTGAATGAGTGGTGGAGACTTGAGTCCAGGAAGATATGGAAATTACATACTTAGCATAATTGTTGATCTTCTTGGACACAGTCTCCATCACTCATTCACACGCCTGCCCTCCATCCCCTGGGCTCACTCGTTTTCTTTCCTGATCATCAGGTCCTATGGTTCAGGCTGTGAAGACATTGTTCTTTGACCCTTCTTGCAAGGGCCATCCGGGCCCTCTCAGGTCCTGAAAGTCAGGATAAGTTATTTTCATTAGTCACGCTGCACCTCCTTGGTCGAAAAGGTACTGAGGCGGTTGGGGGGTCGACGCTGAGATAGCCTACATGGGTGCGAGCCAGCCTTGTGGTGCCGCGCATGCGTGGTCCTGTCTTGGCGCCGACTTTTCAGAAAAATTTTGGCTCCCGTTTGGTCCTAGCTATCCCACTAGTGTAAATGAGTGATGGAGACTGTGTCCAAGAAGATCAACAATTAAGGTAAGTACGTAATTTCCATTTTTGGGCAACCCATCCTTGTGGTCACGAGCTGTCCCATGGCAAAGCCTGATATCGAACCTAGGGAGCTAGAGGTCCAGGGCAAAAGAACATTTGCCTCAGCCATCTCTTGGACCAGGGATTGTAAACCATCGGCCAACATGTCCTCTGGACAGCTGCTACAGCTTATCAAGCTTCCCTAGCAGCTCCTCAGAAATCCAACAGCTGCAGCAGATGTAGGCAAACACTCCTAGGGAGGGCCTTTGACACCTCAGATGCTGCCAAGGCAACTGCCTTGGGTTCATATCTTAGGAGACAAGCTTGGCTGAAGGTAGTGGGCTGTGTTAAAGCTATGAGAAAGCCCATTCCTCGTGCCCTCTTTTTATAAAGGGTATAAAGCAGGAGGGGCTGATGTTAAAGGACATCCTCTTAGCTTGCGAGCATAAGGAAGAGCCTAGAAATGTTCTTCCTCCTTCTACCACACCTAGTGTAGGAGAAGACAGAAGGTGTCCACTTGTTTGGCCAGTGCTCACTACTGTTTCACTGCCAGGCAACATCCTTAAGGTAGAACAGCAGGAGACCTGCCCACCTCAAGAACCACAGGTGTCCACCCCCATAGGCCCTAGGCATGGAAGGGGGGACAGCAACAGCAGTAATTAGTTTTGCCTGACTTACTGTTGCTGACTACAACAACATTGTTTGTGAGGGCGGTTGTCAGAGACCATTTTCCTCCTCTGATATAGGAGAGGGTAGTGACAGCAGATGCCTGGGCCCTAGCACATTCCCCTCCAGAACATCGTGTGATGATCCTGAGAAAAATCCTATACCTTGTCACAAACAAAGGTTTATAGATCCTGTTCCTTAGGAACACAAGCACATAGGGTCCTGTTTTGTGACACCTACTAGTCCTAAAATGGACAAGAGATCTGCAGCCTACTCCTGATCGCAGGGCACGGACCTTTCTTATCTAGCACAGAAAGTCCATAAATAGCTCCCCTATGACCATTGCTTCTACAACTACAGGTCGGGATTGGATCCCCACCCTGGATATGTAGGCAGTATGCCTTCACATCACAGTTCTTGTTCTCAACGAGAACAATGTCATTCTTGTCCCAGGAGTCCTTTAGCATCAGTAACTATAGCAGTTAGCTGGCTAGGTGCAACTGCCCGGGAGGTATGCCTCTAAGAGAATTATAATAAGCTAGGGCATCAGCCAATCAAAACACAGGAGGGGAGTGTGCTGAGTGAAAGCAGCCTGAAGGGCTTCAAAACTTTTTCTCAGCTGACTGAGCAACATTGCCCCAGAGTTGCCTCTCAACTTTCCTTGTTGACAGTCTTCTATTTGCTTATCTTGGTGAAGTTTTCCTTACAAACTTACATTTTTAGTGTGCTGAGTGTAAGTTTCCGTTTTTTAACTTTTTTTTTGTTTTTGAGCATCTCCATTATTTTTACTGCATCTGCTCATTTTTACTCGTTTTACCTTGGATGCTTAATGTTGACGGTTCTTTCACTTTTTCTTGTTATTGAAGGGTGAACAGTCGAGTTTTTGTGTTTTTGCCTTATTTTTTACCTCAGACCTCGCGGGTACCTACCACGAGGTAACCAATTGATTTTCAACGTTGTCAGTTGTTGCTGGGTTCTCTGTGGATGGTCAGAGATTCCCAGAACTTAACAGGTCACAGGACTGGCTTAACAGCGTTTTCAGCAACCTGTGCATCTGTTGTGTTTTGATACAGACTATTGGTTCTCTTTTCAATCTGAGGAGAATTAAACAGGAATCTGGAGAGTGTGTCAGCTGTCACAGGACTGGCTTAACAGCGCTTTCAGCAACCTGTGCCTCAGTTGTGTTTTGGTCCAGATCTAACGGTCTCTCTGCACAAATGTGGTCAGAAGTGGAGCGAAGAGACCTAAAGAATATATATGGCTGAGGAAAAGATCAGAGTTAATAGAAATAAAAATTCAAGCGGGGGGGTGAAACCTCCAGATCCCAGCCAAATAAATAAAGCTTAAGCGAATCCAAGAGTTCCTCTCAAATTGGGGAGTAATAAGGTGCTGACCAAGTGTGCAAAAAGGAAGCATTATCAAGTTGCTGATGAAGTGGCTAAAAAGATTGTCTGTACAGACAAAAATGCTACCGTTGCTCATGGGAAACCTGTTAGTGAGCAAACAGTCGGCTGAAAACCTACAGAAAAAAGAAATAATAAATAATAAAAAAAAAAACCTATACAGCACAGTCTGCGTAGGATCTACCATCTGTGCAGAACATGGCAAAAGCATGGCACGTCCCTCAGACCCTACATAAAATGGGGTCTATGTTTGCAGAGGCTACTAATCACTCACAGTTCTCACTCCAGAGACCGTGAGGGTGCTGCAGATGATGATGAATATTTCTTATGATGCCCCTGACATGAATTTGGAGGGCCTAGAACCTTATCTGTCCACTACCCTCTTGTTGGAGCTTCCTCTGCTAACCAGGAGGATCCCCCCCTCTATTCTTACATTTATCCTAAACATGCTAGACAACCTCCCTACTCAGGAGTCCATCCAGGATGTGGATGAGGATAAAAATTATAGGGAGATGAAAGGTCTCCCACCTCATAAAAGGTTGGTCGTGCCTATCTATAATGAAAAAATGCAAATAAAAATACCACAACACTACTTCAAACCCCCACTTCTGTGGCAGGGGTTGACAAGCAGTCTGAAAGAAATAATAAATAAATAAATACAACAGTTGTCTACAAGAGGGTCTGTCTGTACATCCCAGCCATGAGAGTATAGTACAGCAGGCAGCTTGCGAGAAAGCTGGGGTCTCCTTGTCCTCCTTACCCCCGGACAACGACTCCAGAAAAACAGATTTTATAGCAAACCGTGCTTGTCATTTCTACTTGGCTTTCATGGCCAGATATCAGGAAGCACTGTGGAATTCTGTCCTGGCATTACCTGCAGGATTGGGACAGGAGCTGGTGGACACAACAAAAACTGCCCTGGAAACTATGTAGTACCTATTCCACATGGCAGACGACAACAAGGATGTTGCCTGCAGAGCCATGGCCCACGTCATCTCTCTGGGGCACTTTGCCTGGCTTCGAACTACCAGTCTAACCACAGACACCTAGTCTAAGGCCATGAACTTTCTCTGTGATCAAATCATATTGTTCGATTCCAGAACAACTGACTGCAACAGGGCCTTTTGGCTAAACCTCAGTCTCCTGCCCCACGAAAATTCCACCCGAGGGCAGCAGGGACAGAGGTTTTTTTCCTAGGCCTTACATTCCCTACCCCAGTCTGACTTCTCTCAGTACAGGGGCTCCTTCAGAGGGAGGGGCAGAAGGGGCCAAAGAGGGCCACCTCTACCCAGCCAGCAGCTTTGCAGTCTTAAGCCCTGACGTGAGGGTTGGCAGACCTCAAGTGTACCTAGGTATCCAAGCCTGTACCCCAACATAGGTGTTACTATTGGAGTTGGAGGTAAAAACCTTCTAACTCTGTGAGTGGTGGAGAGGGCCGTGACCCACAATAAGGGGCAAGGGCCTCTTCTCCAGGTATTTTCTGACACAGAAGAAAACTGGGAAGGGCGACCTACCTTGCTGTTGAAATCTAAATTCAAGATGATCACTCTGTTACTAGTCATACAGTCCTTACAGCAGGGAGACTGGTTAGCCTCCCTGAACCTAAAGGACTCCTTTTTTCCATACACCAATAAGGTAGTCTCACAGGCAGTTTTCTCAGGTTTAAAATCCCTGTGGGCTCGCTGGGCCCTTCGGCCTATTCTCGGCCCCAAGAGTCTTTACAAAGTGCCTAGTAGTTGTAACACACCTCAACAAGCTTTGCGTCTCCCTCTATCTCTATTTTACCGATCAGCTCATAGTGCCAAAGTCTCCTTGACAGGTCAAGGAGTCCTTTCCCTTACAGGGCTCACTCTGGAGTCTCTGGGTTCCCTGGTAAATCTAAATAGTCTCACCTGGAACCCTCCCAGCTGCTCACCTTCATATGAGCTGAACTGGACACCCAGAAAGGAAATGCCTTCCTTCCACAGGTGAGAATTCAAACTTTCCCTCAGGTGTAGATTCTCTCGTCCAGGGACAGCAAGACCAGCCAGTCATTCCCTCACACTGTTGGGACACATGGCTTCAATGCCTGTAGTGGTCCCAGGATTCAGGTACAGGACGCGACACCTGCAAGCCTACCTCAGAGCTGGCTGGTCTCTCAGAAGCAACAATTTTTCAAAGCTGATACCTGTGATGGAGCAGTTCCTTCAGACTCTGCTTTGGTGGAAGAACCCTGCAAATCTGGCAGCAGGGATACCCTTCCCAGGCTCCACTTCTCACAAAGGTGATCATCACAGACACCTTCCTCCTGGAGTGGGGTGCACATCTGGACAGTGCCTCAGTAAGTGGCACCTGGACTCTCCAAGAGTCACAGTTACACATAAACCTTTTGGAACTCAGAGCAATCTTTCTAGCTCTCAAAGCATTTGCTCCTGCCATAAAAGGACAGACTGTACAAATTCGAACAGACAACGCCACTGCAATGTTTTACATAAACAAGCAGGGTGGCACCAGATCAGGAATACTCTGTTCGGATGCTCTGGAAATCTGGTCACTTGCCTTCTCCCTGTAAGTCAGCCTTTCTACTATTCTTCTCCCAGGCAAACACAATGTCCTGGCAGATGCTCTAAGTCGCATCAGTCAAGGCCAGAGCGCATGGGCTCTGAACAAGCAAGTACCGTACATACTCGCGTATTAGCCGATCCACGTATAAGCCGACCCCCCCATAATGCGTGACACCGTTTGTAAAAAAAAAAAAAAAAAAAAAAGACCAACCCGCGTATAAACCGATGGCAAATTTAACATAGAAATATGGGGCATACATTGCAAAATCACAGCGTTGGTCTTGAATGCAGTGAGCGCCCCAGTACAGGTCGGGAGAGTTGGCGAGATTGTGTTTTTCTGTAGAGGAGTGGCAGTGGTAAGGTGTCCTGGAATGGAATGGAACTCTGTGTCTGCATAACAAAGGGAACTCAGCCTGACTGCTGCAAGTCTTCCATTTATACTAGCGAGATAGAGAACCATGCTGTCGGCTGGAAATTCACTTTTCTGTACCCCTCCCACTTGGTTCTTGTGGTCCACGGCAGAAGAAGCAGGAAGGCAGAGACAATGAAGCTAGGGGACCATTGTTGGACGGCACAGAGCAGCGGCAGCATGCCGCAAGGCAGAGCACAGAGGACTGTCAGCGGAGAGAGGGGAACAAACTGAGCATAAATGCTGCATCGTAAGAGCTTAGTTTTCTGTTGTAGCTCATTTTGGCAATGATTTCTCTGCAGGATGGGGACTTTCACTTTATGAGGCTTACCAGTCATTGGGAACAGGCATGGGTAAACTGGTGATTTATTGATCGTACTTAGTGACTCGCGTATAAGCCGAGAACCATGATGTAGAACTCGGAATTTGGTGCAAAAATCTTGGCTTATACGCGAGTATATACGGTACTAGCCACAGTGTTCAGGCAGTGGGGCACACCAGAAGTGATTCTGTTTGCCTCTGTCCTCAACTTACAGCTTCTTCAGTACTGTTGTAGGGCCTCAGTCCCAGGAAAGTTTTCCCTGGTTGCGTAGATCCTGGACTGGTCAGGGAGGTTCCTATATGCATGCCCTCCTTTTCCCTTGATACTCACGGTATTGCTGAAACTCTGACAACAACTGCATCAATGATTCTGATGGCTCCGCATTGGCCCAGGCAGGCCTGGTACCCTCTCCTTCTCTCACTATCCTACAGAAGGCCAATTTGCCTGCTGCCAACTCACTCTCTGCTGACCCCTCCTCAGACAGGAGTGTATTATACAGACACATACTCTTTTCACCTCAGGGCCTGGTTCTTGAGGAGTTAGTTTCCATCCACTCAGTACTCGGAACAGGTCCTTAAGATCCTGAGAACGGCTAACAAACCTAACAAAAAAAAAAGACTTATGCAGCCAAATGTAAACGGTTCTCCCTCTGGTGCAACAGCAAAAAGGTCAGTCCTGTTACAGTTTCAGACCCTCAGCTGCCGGATTACCTAGTACATCTGCAGGCATCCGGTTTGAAACCCTCTTCCCTCAAGCTACACCTGGCTGCAATTTCAGCCTATTTTTCAGTGGGAAGGAATAGGTCAATTTTTTCCCCACGCCATATTCAAACAGTTTTTCAAAGGCCTTTGGCACCCCCAGCCTCCAGTCAGGGAGCCAGTTCCTCCTTGAAGCCTGAATCTCTGCTTTGCCAGGCTCATGGAACCCCCCTTTGAGCCTATGGCCACTGCACATATCAAGTTTGTGACCCGAAAGTAGGTCTTCCTGGTGGCCATTACCTCTGCCGGGAGGATTTCAGAGTTACACTCCCTGTGCACTGAGCCTAATTACATTGTTCCTCACAACGATAAAACTGAGCTCAGGACAAATAGGAAGTTTCTGCCTAAGGTGGTTTGAGAGTTCCACCTAAACCAGTCCATTACTCTACCTGTCTACTGAGAAATCCACTCCTGGTGAGCAAAAGCTCCACAGCTTGGATGTCAAAAGATCTCTTTTACTACCTAGAGCATACTAGGCAGTTCAGGGGCTCTTCCACTCAGTTGTTCCTCACCTATGGGGATGTAGGCAGGGGAAGACTAGCTACCAAGAGAAATATTTCCCACTGGTTGGTCTCTTGTATTAGATTCTACTAAGAAAAGGCGGGTCATCAACCTCATGTGGGGTTCAGGGCCCACTCCACCAGGGGTACTGCAGCCTCTGTGGCAGCAGCAAGGGACATACCCTTTCTGGATATCTGCAAAGCACCTACCTGGAAATCTGTGCACACCTTCGTGAAGCACTACAGTTTAGATGTGCAGTCCAGATCTGATGCCAAATTTTGCAGGGCGGTTCTGCAGAGCCTCTTTCCTAAGTAGTTTCTCTGCCCACCTCCCACTGCTCGGTAGTCTGCTATAGTTACTAATGCTAAAGGACTCCTGGGGTAAGAAGAAAAAATTACTCACTGTAGTAATCTTCTTTATTCCAAGGGGTCCTTTAGCATCAGTAAGCTCCCACCCTTCCTCCCTGGTTCACCTGTCAGGAGAAGGGCTCTGTTCTCAGTTTTTCTTACCAAATTTGGGTTTTTATTAATGAGTTTTCGTGCTCAGGTTATCTGTTTTCAGTTTTCGGACATTTGCATGTTTTTTGAATCCTGTTGGTTCACTTTTCGGTGCATGTGCCCATTCTCTTCGAGAAACTTCTGAAGCCCTTCAGGCTGCTCTCACTCAGCATAGTCCCCTCCTGTGTTTTGATTGGCTGATGCCCTAGTGCATTATAATTCTCTTAAAGACATACCTCCGGAGCAATTGCACCTAGCCAGTTAACTGCTGTAGTTAGTGATGCTACAGGACCCCTTGGAAGAAAGAAGAGTACTACAGAATTTTTTTTTTGTTCTGGTTATCCTGCTGGCTTATTATTTCAACCACGGGTTTCTACAGCATGTTTAGTAATGCTGGTAACACCCCTTTGCAGGGGTGAATGTTAAGTCTTCTCTTATCTGGATGACTGTTCCTACAAGCTCACTCCAATGTACAGCTGTTACATATTCTAGCATGGACCACATAGGTGTTCACCATGTTCTAAGCCTTACAGTCAGTGTGCCCCAGGTGTAGTCGATCTCTTCCAGCATCTACAGTACATAGAGGCAGTCTGGGACATTATTTAAGCTCCAGCCTTCCTAAACCTGGAGGCAGTTGACCATCTGATAGCACGGCTTTGGAGCGTCAGTCTTCTGGGAGACGTTCTGGAGGCTGCATTGGTGCCCTATTTGAAGGCACCTCTTTTGGTCTGAGGTTGCCCGTCTCTGTGCTGGCCTGGCGAGGATTCGAGAAACCTCCTGCCCCACCCAGGGACCACCCAGGCCACCACCACTGCCTCAGAGGTTGCAAGAAAGAGGAGCAGTTGGGCCATGCTGGGCTCAGGGAGGGTGAGGGTGGTGGAACAGAGGCTCATCTCTCCAGTTGTGCCACTCCACAATTCATTCGCCATTCTGGTGGAGCATGGTTCCTCTATGGAAGCACCCACAGTGGAGACCAAGGAGCATGCTGGGAACCTCCACAAAGGAGACTCACAGGAGGGTGGCACAGGACCCCACAGAGGATGTAAACAACTCCTGGTGGGGGACTCGATCATTAGGAGGGTAGAACTGAGGGAGGGAGGGGAGAGGGAGGTAAGGTGCCTGCCCTGCACCATGGCTTGGAAGGACAGGAAGCAAATCCTCAAGATCTTGGGAGCAGCCTCACAGGGGAGGGAGTGGGATGTCATTGTCCACCTAGGGACAAATGACCTGGCTGGGAATGGGATCAGAGCAGTGCAGCAGGAATTTGTGGAGTTGGGGAGGGGCCTTAGACAAGTAGGATGCAAGTTAAACTTTCTTGGAAGTGCTGCCTGTCTATGGCATGGTGAGGTTAGGGTACTCCGCACCATGGGATTCAATGACTGGTTGAAAAACTGGTGCGGAGCTCAGGTATTTTGCTTCACTGGGGACTGAGGGTCTACCTGGTGGGATGCAGTCCTGTACTGGCATGATGATCTGCTTCTGTCCAGGAGGGGGACCAGGATCCTAGGTGATAGGTTTAAATGCTTTATTGGCAAGCATTTAAACTAGCCAAGGGGGGAGGCACTAAAGAGAAGCAGGGAAATCCCAGCCGCCACCCCCCCCCCCCACAAAACAGGGTAGTTAATGAAGTAGACACAAAGGTAGTGAAGTCAATAGGGAGCAGGACAGGGGTAAATCCAGAAAAGGCAAAGGCAGTAAGGACAGGGATGGGCTTGAAAGGGACAAGGCCATCAAAAAATGGAAGGCGATGAGTACCAATGCCCATAGTCCATGTAACAAGCTCCCTGAACTAGTGGCCTTGGTGGAAGAGAGATATTGTGGCAGTCACAGAAACATGGTACACAGAGAACCATGACTGGGATGCCAACATACCAGAGTACACAATCTACAGGAGGGACAGGAAGGGTAAAAGAGGAGGAGGAGTAGATCTTTCTGGACTCAAGTTTCCACCACTCATTCACACTAATGGAACTACATGAGGCGCCTAGGTTCCTACGAGAGCTAAAAATCTTCAGGAGGGCCGCACTGGATAGGACGCATCGCCTGTGACACCGTGAGTCTAGCTCACGTCTGTATGGGCTATCCTGGCATCAACCCTCCAGTCACCTCAGTTCCTTTTCTCCCGCTGTTGAGTGCACTTCGATGACGACGTCGCTTGTCCGCTGGGAGCTTTGTCTTCGTCTGTACCACAGCAGCTATATAACTGTTCAGTATTTGCTTAACTTACCTTTTTAATGTTCTTTTATTTAAAAAAAAAAAAAGATGAAGTAGAAGTTATTTCTAGGGACATGGATATGTTGTTCATCCACACTATCTGGCAGGTTCCTTGCCGCTTTAAATCTTGCCGGAAGGTCTTCAAGCTGGCTCCTCCCACCCACCTGGGTGGCAAAACTCTCGGCTCCGCCCCATGACGCCAGATCTTCCTTACCGCTTGGAAGCTCAGGTTTCCTCCTTAGCGCTCTGCGTTTTCGACTGGTTCCTGATTTTTGGTTCTCCGAATTTAGTTGAAGTTTTCTAAACTTGGTCTTCTTCCTCGCTGCTGCGATGGATATTTGTTCCGGCTCTCAGAGGCGCCGGGGCTCACCTCCAGAGGGACCCGCACTCCGCGTCGTTTACCGCCTCGACTTGGACTACGATCCGCAAGTTTGCGAATTTTGCTGTGCCCTTTCGACCAGCGTCCTGGAGGATCGTGCGGCCCGTTTGGGGCTCGGGCGACCTGGAATTTTTTCCATGCCGGAAAAATCTTTAGAGGCTCGTCGGGCGGTGTCCACGTCAGCTGTCTCGGCTGAGCAGCTCGATCTCTCTTCCTCCATGGAGGAGGCGGCGACCAAGGCTGTTCCCCCCTCGTCCTCCTTGGTCACGGCGCTTATCCTGCTCTCTTTGAGTTCCTCTCATTCAGCTTCGTTCAAGGAGCTTCGTCAGTCCCTTTCCTCGAAGGGAGAGGGGCCTTCGGGACCTGCCTCTCGGCCCAGGTCAAAGGGTCATGGAGTAAGTCCCATCGATCGGCTGGGGACGGAGAGGTCCCTTCCCTGTCTGCCGACTTTCGACTTGATTGAGGTTGTGGCTCAGGCTGCTGGCTTCCACGGTGTCCCGTCAGGCCAGCCGGCCATGACTCCAGTCGACATTGTCGAGTCTTCTCTCGACCCGATCACCGGGCAGTCTACTACAGGAGCTGTCAACCTTGCTGGTTTCCCGGTGGAGGCCGGTTCACTGCACACCTTGAGCGACATGCCTCGGTCTTTTTGTCGAGCGAGGGAAAGCGGGTGTCCCCGCTCCTTCCCGGATCCACCCGGGTTAGCGAGGATCTGGGTCTTAGTCTCGGTCCTCTTCTCGGTTAAGCCGCTCCTGCCGACCGGTGGTCTCGGTGAGGCACCGAGTTAAGTGCGTACTGGTTCCTCCTCGGATGAGAGTGGCCCGACTCAGATGGCGTCGGCGTTATGAGGGAGTTCATGTGGCGGCAGTTTGCTACTGTGGAATCAATCGAGCTCCGATTCATTCCCCATCCAGCAAGCAGTGCTGCCACGAATCTTTATTGTAACCATTTCCGCGCTGCAGTCGAGGTGCCCACTTCAGGGCGGTTGTTCATCGAACCTTGCTGCCCCACCGATTTGGTGGAACCTCGATCGGGTCACGACCTGTCCTGCAGGTTGTCTGTCACCCTCACTCCCGCCCGCCCTCGGCGGGTGAAGAGTGGCTCAGGCCTGAGGCAGCTCTTTGCAGACCCTTCGGAGTCCGACGACGACTCCTCCATATTCCCCAGTCGGGAGGGCCCGGGGTCCTCTTCGGACCGCTCTGCGGACGACTGCCCATAGTCCTTTCTGGGTCTGCTTCAGCTCATCTCGGAGTTCACCGGGATGCAGCTTGAACCCATGTCCAAATGGGTCTCTTATCCCCTGACGGAAATTCTAGACCGAGGGGGTTCACCCTCAGAGGCCTTCCCGGTGGCCGAGGCCATTGTCAGCCCGGCCTTGGAGCTCTGGCAGCGGCCTACTTCCTGTCCTGCGCCCTCGGCCAGGATGGCCAGGAAGTACTCTGTTCCTGTCGGTTCTTTGCCCCGTTTTTCGGAGCACCCCTCCGCTGAGGGGTTAGTTACCGATAATGTCTTCCAGCGTTCTGTGAACGCTTGGGATGTGGATAGGCCCCCCGACAGAGAGTCCAAAAGGATGGACTATGTTGGGCGCAAGGTTTACGCCGTGTCCTCCCTAGGCCTCCGACAGGCCAGCTCAGCCGCACTGATGGCACATTTTTCCCATGCCCTTTTGGGCTCCCTGGATGAGGTGCTCCCTCATCTCCCGGCTGACCTGTGGACCATGGTCTGGCAGGTGCAGGACCAGGGTGGGGTGGTGGCGAAGCAGCAGCTTCAGAGTGCTCTGGACTTAGGTGATTTCTGTGCCAGGTCGGTAGTGGCCGCGGTGGCCATGTGCCGCAGGGCGTGGCTGAGGATATCCTCTTTCTCAACGGATACCCAGCACAAGTTGGCGGACATCCCCTTCTTGGGGACTGACCTCTTCGGCCCTGGAGTGGAGGGACACCTCCAGAGGACTGAGAAGTCCATTGCCACTCTGGACTCAGTCACCCCCGCCCAGAGGGACAAGGGCCGCCGGCAGCCTATGTGAAGCCACTTTGTCCCTCGGCCTCCCGCGGCCTCGACCGGCCCCATCAACACCAGCATGAGGCCAGCAGGCTTGTGCTGGGCATCCTGACCCCAAGCCAGCGCTTCCTCCAAAGAAAAGGGAGGTAAGGCTCAGGGCTCCCTCGGCCAGTCCCTCCTCCAAGCCTGCTCAGTGGACGGGCTGAGGGCCCGTCCCGGCCTTGTCACCCCTACCCGGGTCCCCCCGTGGGGAGACGGCTCCGCCCCTCCTCCGCCTGGTCCGCTTTCACGGACCGCTGGGTGTCGGAGGTGCTAGGGGAAGGTCCTGCCTCTGGATTGCGAGCAGGCCCCACCCTTTCGAGCCGTTGCCCCTCAGGGGGCCATGGGGTCTGCAGCCTTGCTGTCGGCCCGCCAAGCCGATTTGCCCTGCCCCTCGAGATAGAGGTGATCAGGAAGGTGGCGGATCCTCCTCCAGACCCTGGGTTTGTGTCCAGGTATTCCTGGTCCCCAAGCGGACGGAGCCCCCATCCTTGACCATGCACGACGGGATGGTCACTCTGACTCAGATATCCCATTCTCGGAACGAGGCGTGTGGCTGTATTTCCTGGACCTCCAGGACGTTCTTTACACTTCAATCCATCCGTTTCTTGGGAGACTCCTCCATTTCTAAAGCGGGGGATCTCTTTACAAGTTCCAGGCCATGCCCTTCGGTCTCTTCTCAGCAGCGTTCCTGCGGCACCGAAGGGTCCGGGTGTACCCCCACCCGGATGGTGGCCTGACTGCAACCCCTCCAGGGCGGAGGGGGACGGTCCAGAGTTCTGGCCCTCTAGGTTGCTCTCAGACCGGTCTCCTCTCTAATGGAGCCATGTTGGAACTCGTGTCTAAGCGGGTGATCATTTCTTCGGGACGAAGCTTGACTCTTGAGTCTGAGCTCGGCTCCCGGCGGACAGGGCCAAGGTTCTTCCTCCCTTACCTAGTCATGTCTGACTGGACAACTGCGCCCTGCCCGGGACTTCCTGCACCTCCTGGGCCTTGTGGCGGCCTGCACCAGCGTGGTCTGTTTGGACCCGGCGGTCCATGCGTCCCCTTAATGGGGCTGGCCAGCCAGCGGTCACAACTGCGATCCTTTGGACCAGTCCGTGACAACAGCCCAGGGTTGGGAATGCTCTCCTTTGGACCGTTCCAGCTCATCTGCAGGAGAACATTCCGTTCGTCCGCCCCGAGTCGACGGTCTTCTCCGACCGATGCATCTCTGATGGGTGGGGCTGCCCATCAAGGGGAATACAGAGTGCACCGCCTCTGGTCCTCTCGGGAGTCCCGATGTCATTCCAACCTGCTGGAGCTCCAGGCGGTCCGCTTAGCTGCACGTTCGCTCTGTCTGTGCGGGGTCTAGTGGTTTTTAGGTCCAGCGGACAATACCACGACCATAGTGCTACCTAACCCGCCAAGGTCGGATGAAACCCTTGCCATTGCTTAAGGAGGTTCTCCGCATTGGGTCTTGCGCGCAGCCGGGAGGTGGTTTCCTAGCCATTTCGATGGCAGGAGCTTCCAGCACCCTGGCTGATGCCCTAAGCCGGATAAGGGCTGTGCCTCACGAGTGGTCTTCCCTGCCGGAGGTAGCACAATATCTTTCTCCCTCTAGGTCATGCCTCGGGCGGACCCTTTTTTTTTTTCCCTCCAGGGAGAATACGAGGCTGAGACTGTCTCATGCCTGCCCCCTCAGCAAGGTTCGCTGTAGGGGATGCCTTTGAGGCCGCGGACCCCGGTCCTCTTCTACGCCTCTCCCCCATTTCCCTTGACTCACAGGCAAGGCGAGGAGGGACTAGGCGCAGGTGATTCTGGTAGCCCCAGACTGGTTTTGCCAGCTCTGGTATCCAGCTCTCCTCAGTCTCAGCCCCAGGCTCCCGAGGCGGCTTCCAGCCCGCCTGGTCCTGATCTCTGTTATTAGGGGAAGGTATTCCATCCAGACCTTCAATCCCTGCACCTGGCGGCCTGGTCCCTGTGTGGCTAGTGGCCAGGCCTTGGGTCTTCCAGCAAGGTCCTCGACGTTGTTGAGGCGTCCTGCCAGGAGTCGACCAGATATGCTACGCCTTCAAATGGAAGAGTTCTCCATTTGGTGTTAGGATAGGGCCTGGTCCCCTCTCCTGTTCCTTGGCGAGCATTCTGGACTACCTGTGGTCCGTTCTTCCTCTTGAGCAAGGGCTTCGGTCGACGACCATTAAGGTGCTCCTGATAGCCACCCCTGTCTTCCGGGCGTGGGCCGGAAGGTAGTCGGTGGTGCAGGAAAGGTGGTCTGGCACTTTCCAAGGCCTTGATCACACTTCCTCTCCGGGGAGAGTATCCCCATCTCTGTGGGATCTTACGCTGGTATGGGCTTAGCTCACGGGCAAGCCGTTCAAACCTCTGCACAGGTGCGATTCCCCACCTGTTGTGGAAGAACACCTTCTTGGGGGCTACCACGCCAACCAGAAGGCTGGGAGAGCTCCAGGCACTCCTTTGAGTCTCCCTATCTGGTCTTCCACAGGGACAAGGTTGTCCTGCGCCCCACCCGAAGTTCCTTCCGTAGGCGGTGGCGGAGTTTTTTCCTAACCGGGTATTGTCTCTGCCGGGGTTCAACCCCATTCACACCTCGGAGGCCGCATATGGGATCCATTGGGACCTAATTTGCGCTCGCCTTCCCAGGAGCGTGGGGCTGAAGTTCGGGAGAGGTTCGCCAGCTGTTTGTCATCTACGCTGAAGCCGCACCTGGCAGACCTGAAGCCAAGCGGATCGATAGTGGTGGGTCACCTCCTGCATAGATCTCCGCTATGGGTGGGCGGGCATGGAGCCTCCCAGAGGATAAGTGCTCATTTACCACCCTTCCGCTGCATCGGTGGCTGCTTCCGAGGATACCCCTGTCCAGGATATCCGTAGGGCTCCTACCTGGAAGCTGGCATATACCATTTTACCCCCTACCACATCGACCTTGGGTCACGCCGGGATGTTGGTCGGGGCCTCGGTTCTCCAGTCTTTATTCCCTAAGTAGGGGGTGTGCGCCTTGCCTCCCTCCTCCCGGAGAACTGCTAGGGGTCTGCCAGATAGTGTGGATGAACAACATATCCATGTCCCTAGAAATACAGGTTACTCACCTGTAACAGGAGTTCTAGGAATGGTATATGTTCATCCACACGAACTTCCCGGCCTCCCGGCCGCACAACCTGGCTTCCAGCAGGCTAGATCTGGCGTCATGGGGCAGAGCCGAGTTTTACCACCGGGTGGGTGGGTGGGAGGAGCCAGCTTGAAGACCTTCCGGCAAGATTTAAAGCGGCAAGGAACCTGCCAGATAGTGTGGATGAACAACATATACCATTCCTAGAACTCCTGTTACAGGTGAGTAACCTGTATTTTCAGCCTGCCATCAACGGAGTCGATCTTTGACAGTAGCAGTGACGGTAGGGAGACTTCGTTTGAAAGCTGTGATGGCAGTGGGGCTGTGTCCGGTCCACCGCCCTCTTCGGAAGGGGGAGGTGTCCAACCCCGAGCAGTCCGGTGCTTGGTGGGAGGACAGTCCGCTTGTAGCACAAATGTAGCAGTTCCGGGACCCGGCTCCGCTTGACCTCGAGCTCTTCTTCCTCCATTTGGTAGAAGAAGGGTTGGTACCGCTCAAGGTCGCCCTCTGGTACATCTGCACGAGGATCGTCGGTGGTGGAGAGCAGTAGGCCTGAACCAACTCTGGTGGGTTCCTCTGTGACTCCGCTGTTAACGGCTGTGATCTTCGACACTGGATCCCGTCTCTGTCCTTGATGGGGTTCCGGTGAGCAGTTCCACCTCTGGGCCGCTCTTTTTGAGTGGGGGGGGGGTATGGCATCTGCCCAGTTGTCCTGGCAGTGGTCCTGGTTCTGGGGCCTTTGGGCCTTGGAGCCATTGGACTGTGGCTGGGTCGGTTGGGCCGGGATGTGTGCGGTGCCCTCTCCGGTGCCAAAGCCATTGATGCCGACCCTTCGTGCCTTACCCCCTCTCTTTCTCACTGCAGGGGCCAGCACGGGTACCGCTTTCCTTCTCCCCTTTATTTTTCTTCAGGTCTGGGCCCAGCAGTGGTTCTGGCGCTGCGGGTGGTGCTGGCATCGTGAGTGGTGTAGGCACCTAATGTGGTGCCGGTGCCGCAGATAGTGCTGAACTCTTTGTCGCTTCAGGTGGAAGCGTCTTTCTTGTTCCTGGCATAGACCTGCCTTTTTGGAGGTTATTCTGGGGTAGAAGTGGATCTGGATTAGTCTTTCCCTATTCTGCAGTGGTTGACTCATTTTATGGGATGGAATGCAAGCCTTCTGTATCAGTGTGATGGAAGATCATCTTTCCAGTTCGTTTTCGTCAGGGATATGGGGTCCACCATAACCTTTCGGTCTCCATCTGTGGACCGAAGCAGACTTCTACGAGTTTCTACACTTCTCAGTATGAGTACACCTTGTGGAACATACTCAGTGCAATGGTTGAGAGCCTTCTGAAATCTAACCCTCCATTGCTAGGGGCTTACAGCCCAATAATCAGCTGAAAGCTTTTACGGACATCTGCAATTCTGCCTCTAAGGCAGCTGCTGCTGGCAGCAGGTGGTTAATGTTACCTTGACAGTGCCTAACTGTTCGGCCCTCAGGTTAAGTTCTGGGGGCCACTTAGTACAACATGGCTGCCATTTAAACAGTAGGTGGCGCCTACTGCCTCTCAGAGGGATGGGATCTTGGACAGTCTCATACAGGTAGTCCTTTCAAGGTAAAGGCCTAGTCACCTTTATCAGGAACAGACCCAGTAGAGGACACAGGGCCCCAAAATGCCCTGTACCAACCTCTGCGGGTCCAGCCCAGGTCCCACCTTCAGCTCTCTGAGGGGAATGTCTCTCAGCGGTAGGAGGGGTATCTAATTCAGTTTTACAGCCGGTGGAAGTCCATTACACCGGATATATGGGTCATTAGGATTGTCCAAGAGGGATACTCTCCCAATTTTGCAGATTTCCCCAGATCTTCCACCCAGACAACAGCCCAGTCTGTCCGCCTCTCAGTCACATTCTCTTGGCTGCCTATTCCCATTGCTTCTGGTTCCAAGATAACAAGCGGCATACACCTTTGTCAACTTTGGAAGGTTAAACAAATACCTGTTCAGGGAGAAGTTCACTAGAACCTCTACGTTCAAGTATTCACTTCCTGGAACTTTGGCTCCTAGCTAGCCTCTCCGGGCAAGAGACACTGGAGGCATTTACCACAGCTTCTCAGTTGTTCTCTTCGGGGGGGGGGATTCTGACTTGGGTAAGGTGCCAGCTTCATCTTCCTAGCAGCTGCTCTTCTTAGAAGCCCTCCTGGATACCTCCAGGGTATTGTTTTTTGTTCCAGAGGATGGGAGAGATGACGTCTTCAGACGATTCATAAGATCTTGGAAAACAACTCTTTTGGGCTCCTTCCGTTGAGTGGACGCTGGGACTCTGGGCATCCCCCGCAGCGAGCTGTGGTCTCTGACTACACATCCAGAATCTTCCATTCAAAATTTATGGCACTTGGGACAGAATCTCTCATGGGGAGCTCACTGTCAAGACCTTCACACTCTGGTGTAGAGCCAGGGGGAACCTCATCTCTTCATAAATTTCTTAGAGATGAGAGCTATCTTTTAAACAAAGTCCTGGAGTATGCCCCCTGCCACAGAATGTTCCTTCTTCGGAAGGACGACAAAGCCATGATGTGTTGGATCAGCAAACAGGGCGGGGTGTTCCTCTACCCTTTTCCGCAGTAGGACCGTGAGGTTGTAAAAGTGGTACCTCGAGTACTGTGCGTCAGTTCAGATTTTGTGCAGTCGTTTTTGACGAATGGGGCAGTTCAGACCTGGTCCTTTTGCGTCCCCTTTAAAAGCAAAACCGCCTCTATCATGCTTCAGAAATCCTGACCTTGGTGTGTTCTGTCAGAATGTGTTAACTGCAATCTTCAAGATGCCCCCTGTACGTTTTTCCTTCTCTTCCTTTTATTCAGAGAGTGCTGATCAAGTTGTATGCTCGGGGGCAAGATGATTTTCATCACCCCAGCCTAACCTCAGCAGATGGATCCGTATTATCTGTAGCCGGTCAAAAATTCCCCCGAGGTGACTACCTCTATGAGTGGACGCTCTGGCATAGGGACTTTAGTCCTTCCTAGCCTGCACTCCCGGCATCTCCATGCCGGGCCCGGAAGTAATGGAAGTGGGTAAGCTCTGTTTTTTCCCCGACCATTGCAGATGTCTTCTAAGTCATGCATAGACCTTCCACCAGCAAGGCTTACGTGGCTAAGTGGAAACCCTTCTCCATTTGGTGTGCAAATCCCACCTGGACCCTTCGGTTGACCACCAAGTAAGGTTTTCTAGTGCCTCTTGGACCTGTCATTCGCAGGTCAGCCATACTTGACAGTGGTCAGCCATACTTGACACAAAGCACATTTGCTGGAGCTGGAAGGATACTGCTTTCTTCAACTGCGAGCTGTGTGAGAAATTCTATATTGCACTTGATATCTGCAACAAACGTGCACTTTTGCTTAATTCTGTGGGAGGTGAAACTAACTACCCTTGGTAATTGCTTTTTATTCACATATTTATTTAGGGTTTAACCAAGAAGGGGCTTGTAAACTCTGTTTATCTTGTTAGTAACTTCAGAAGGATTTAAATACTGCATTTGGTAGGTCCTTGGAGGTAGCTAGATTGTCTACTAGGATTTGCTGACAGTTAAACTATTTTTAAATTTCAGGTGGCTGAGCAGTTGAAAAAGAAACTTGCAAACTCTGCTTATCTTGGAAGTAACCTCATAAGTGTTTAAATACTTCATTCTGGTTGTCCCTTGGGGGTAGCTGGATTGACTACTAGGCTTTTGGGACTGAAACTATTTTTAAATAATTTACTGGTGCGTGGGGGTTTGTGATAGTTAAACTCTTTTTAAACAGAGTTACTGGGGTTAAGGAGTGGTCACAGAAAAACCTGCAGTGGGAAACAGGAAAAGACGGTCTTTCAAGCAACAGAGGGTGGTGGATTAAGGTTTACATTTTTGTTGCAATTCTGAAGATTTTCAGTGCAGGAAGAGTTTAAAGCACAGCTGACATATTTTGGGGCGGACAGCTCTCAGAGCACAAACCACCAGGCCTGTTTTGGGGCTGGGAAGGTTTACCTGTGTCTGACTTGGATGTGTGGATTTTCTCTGATTGATTAGCAGGGTATTTCTCTATCAAATTGTTGTAGGGCATCTTCCTGACAGGAAGGCACTCATTGCAGCATTGGGTCAGAGCTTCTAGCTGATTGTTTTGCGAGGGCACAGTTTAGGCCCAACCCTTCCCACCCCACCCACCCCTGAAATAGTTCCTTTATACCTGGGGTTCTGACATCATTCCTCAAGAGTGCAAGGTGCATGTCACTATCATATCCTCTCTAGCACACTGCACTGACAATATAAGCATAAACATTGTATAAAATAAATATATATTTCTACATTACAAACCAATCACACAAAAAAAAAAAAAATGTAGGGGAGTAGTGCAATGTAATGGCTAGGGCAGCAGTCTTCCGGGAGTCTTTCTGAGGCTGAGATGCTGCCCTATTTGCAGACAACTGTCTGCCCTGAGGAGGAAGTTGCCTGTCTTCAGGCCACACTGGACAGTAGTACGGGACCTTCCCCAGGCCACAATGGACAGTAGGAAGGGAACCTCCCCATCCAGGGAGCACCAGAACCACCACCACTACCTCAGAGGTTGCAAAGAAAGCACAGCAGTTGGACCACAGTGGGCTCAGGGAGGATGAGGATGGTGAAAAGAGGCACACCCAGTCACATGCATGCATACACCACAATCCATACGCCATTCTGGGGAGCATAGCTCCCATAGATACAACCGCAGAGGAGACTAAGGAGGCTGAGGACAACTGTCACAAGGAGGCCCAAAAGAAGGAGGCAGAGGACACCACAAGGAAAGGAAGCAGCTCCTGGTGGGGACTCAATTATTAGGGGATAGAACTGGGAGGAGCTGGGAAATCTGAGTAAGGTGCCTGCCTGGTGCCATGGCTTGGAGGGACAGGAAGCGCATCCTCAGGATCACAACAACAGCTGCAAGGGATTCTGAGCTGGACGAATTGTCCACCTAGGGACAAATGACTTGGCTCATCATGAGGTTAGAGCAGTGCAGGAGGACATTGCAGAGTTGGGGAGGGGCCTAAGACAAGTAGCAAACACAGTATCCTTCTCAGAGGTGCTGCCTGTCAAAGGCATGGGGAGGCGAGGGTAATTGGCACCATGCAGTTTAATGAATGGTTGAAAAATGGTGCGAGCACAGAGGTTTGGCTTCATTGGGGACTGGGGTTCCACCTGGAGGACACCAGCCTATACTGGCAGGATGGTCTGCATCTGTCCAGGAAGGAACAAGTCTTTTGAGCAATCGGTTTAAATGCTTCATTGGCAAGCTTTTAAACTAGTCAATGGGGGAGGCACTGACAAGCAGCAGAAAAATCCCAGCCTCTCCCTACAAAACAGGGTACTAAATGAGAAAAAGACCAAGGTAGAACGGTCAGTGGGGGATGCTGCAACAGAAGGTAAGGCCATCAAAAAATGGAGAGCAATGAGTACCAATGCCCGTAGTCTAGGTAACAAGCTTCCTGAATTAGTGGCCTTGATGGAGGAAGAACATCTGGATATCGTGGCAGTCACAGAAACATGGTACACAAAAACCATGACTGGGACGTAAACATACCAGGATACACTATCTACAGGAGGGACAGGAGGGTAAAGAGGGGAGGAGTAGTTCTTTACATAAGGGAAGGAATAAAAGCAACAGAACAAAAGGGTAAACAGGGAGGAGGAGAAGAAGCACTGTGGGTAAATTTGGAGACAGGCAATGGCACCACAATCTGCACAGGGTTGTGATACAGACCCTTCTCAGGGGAGGAAATGGACAAGGAAATGATAGAAAGTATACTTAGAATGGCAGAAAAGGGAGATATTGCTGATGGGTGATCTGAATATGCCATATGTTAACTGGAGCGCAGTTGCAGCTGCCACTTCGAAGAGTGCAGTTATTCTAGATGCCCTACAGGGGGCATGCCTTAGACAACTAGTACTGGAGCCCACTCGAGAGGGAGCAATATTAGACTTGATACTCTCAAATGGAGATGGAGAGAGGATCACAGATGTAGAAGTGGGTAGTCATCTGGGAACTAGCGACCATCGAACAGTATGGTTCACAATAAACACAGCAATAGAGTCAAGCCATACAAAGACAAAAGTACTGGACTTTAGGAGGCTGACTTTGCCAAAATGGGTGAGTGCCTAAGGAATGCACTAGCAAATGGGTGGGAAGGAGGGTGGAAGAACAATGGGAATAATAAAACTGCCATCACAGAGGTAGAGCCTTTGTGTGAAGCAAATAAACAAAACAAGACGATATAAGAAACCACTATGGTTCTCAAAGGAAGTGGCAGTGAAGGTTCAAGAGAAAAGAAGCATTCCAGGAAGTACAAGGAATCTTAGCAGGAGCAGGACAGAGAACTGTATCAGTTAAAGCAAAAGGAGGCTGGGAGGCAGTCAGAACAGCAAAGGCCCAAACTGAGGAAAAGATAGCCAACTCAGTTAAGAAGGGAATAAAACCTTTATAGGTACATCAGGAGCAAAGGAAGACCAAGGGAGGGATAGTGAGGCTTAATAAAGGGAGGGAGGGTGGGCAGAGGAGAATGTGAAAAGGCAGAGATACTAAACAAATATTTTTGCTCAGTATTTACAAAGGAAGAGGGAGGTACATAAAACAAACAGTAGTAACACTCTGGATACAGAAGTTGATACCAGCCCATTTACAGAAGAAAGGGTTCTGAAAGAACTCTTAAAACTGAAGGTGGACAAAGCAATGGGGCCTGATGGGATTCATCCCAGAATTTAAAAGAACTAAGGGTAGAACTAGTGACACCACTGACTACCCTCTTTAACAAATCATGGGAGGATGGGGTGGTACCCGAGGACTGGAGGAGGGCAGATGTGATTCCCTTCACAAAAGTGGGAGCAAGGCAGAAGCAGGAAACTATAGACCTGTTAGTTTAACCTCAGTGATAGGGAAAATGATGGAATCACTTCTAAAGGAAAAATTGTCGAGTATCTAGAGGCCAGAGGGCACAAGACCCTAGGCAGCATGGATTCACAGCGGAAGGTCATGCCAGACAAATCTGATAGATTTCTTTGACTGGGTGACCAAAGTAGTAGATCAGGGAGGGGCTGTGGACATGGCCTACCTAGACTTTAGCAAGGCATTTGACACAGTCCCACACAAAGATTAATATAAAGTTAGCCAGCCTGGGAGTGGGTCCCAAGATGACAGCCTGGGTAAAGAATTGGCTGGAGAATAGGACACAGAGAGTAATAGTAAATGGAGTCCACTCAGAAGAAAGGAGGGTTACTAGCGGGGCACCGTGAGGTTCAGATTAGGACTAGTCCTCTTCAATGTCTTATAAGCTACATTGCAGAAGGACTGAAGGAAAGTATGTCTCTTGCAGATGACACTAAGATCTGCAACAGAGTTGATGCACAGGGTGGGGTGGAAAGGATGAGAAGGGACTTGGCAAGGTTAGAGGAATGGTCAAATGTATGGCAGCTTAGATTCAATGCTAAGAAGTGCAAGGTAATGCACCTGGGAAACAAAACCCAGGGAAGAGTACACAATGGGGGGTTAGATACTAACAACAACAAAAATGGAAAGGGACCTGGGGGTAGTCATATCAGATGACCTAAAGGTGGGCAAGCAATGTGAGAAGGCAGCAAGGAGGGCTGGGGGGATACTGGGATGCATAGGGAGAGGCATCACCAGTAGAAAACAGGAAGTTATTATCCTCTGTACAGACAGCTGGTGAGACCCCATCTGGAGTACTGTGTGCAGTTCTGGAGACCCAATCTCCGCAAAGACATAGACAGGATGGAAGCTGTCCAGAGGAGGGCAACTAAAATGGTGCAGGGTCTGCACCGGAGGACATATGAAGAGAGACTTAAGGAGCTTAATGTATAGCCTCCAGGAAAGGAGGAGAGGGGACATGATAGAAACTTTCAAGTACCTCCAAGGGAATCAACAAAGTCCAAGAGGGTAGCATCTTTCAAAAAGAGGTGTGCAAAGAACAAGAGGGCACAATTTGAAGATAGAGGGGGCTCAGAGGTAATTGGAAGTATTTTTTCACAGAGAGGTTGTGGATGCATGGAATGGCCTTCCGGAGGAGGTTGTGGAGTCAAAATCAGTGGTGGAATTCAAGCATGCATGGGATAGTCATAAGGCAATTCTGGGGGGTTGGGGTAGAAAGAAGTAGGCTGCTGGTTAACTAGGATCTGCAGCTTATCCAGTAGGTAGGGAAATGGGCAGACTGGGTGGGCCAAGCGGTCCTTATCTGCCGTCAAATTCTATGTTTCTATGTTTCTATGTGAAGGTACACAGATGCGCATATTCAGTCTAGCTTGAACCAGTAGACATTTGCCTCTGGCTCTCTTACCGTTAGTCAAATTTTGCTTTGTTAACTCCAGAGGGAAGGGGAGCGCTCCCTTCACTCTCCGGATGTTAGGACAGTTCTGAGATTCTCATCGACAGAACAAAGAGCTACACTTTTGAACAACTATTGTATCTTCAGCCTGCCTCGGCTGGGCCAACTTCTTGTCTTGCAATGTTTTCAGCTTGGTTAGTAGCATGTTTTCGACACTACTAATCCTTGTCACAGGCCAGGTTGAAAGGCTGGGTTCACACCACTCTGTCAGAGCGATTGCGCCTTCCTGGCGGAGATCCATAGAGTACCCATTGCAGTCTTCTGCATGGTAGTGAGTTTGAGCTCAGAGCATGCTTTGTAAAGCACTATGTTCTGGATGTCCATTCCAGACAGCTCTTTTCTTGGCAGGACAGTCCTTTGGACTTCCTTTCTGAGTGAGCCCTGTCTCCAACCGTCCTACTCAGGGTGGGTTGGTTTTAGCTTGGTATTCTCCCATTAGTGTGAATGAGTGGTGGAGACTTGAGTCCAGGAAGATATGGAAATTACGTACTTGCAGTAATTCTTGATCTTCTTGGACGTAGTCTCCATCACTCATTCACACGCCCACCCACCATCCCCCAGGCTCACTCGTTTTGTTTCTTTGGTCTTCACTGCCTTGTTGTTCGGGCTGTGAAGACATTGTTCAATTGACTCTTCTTGCATGGGTCATCCGGGCCTTCACATGCCCGGAGGTTAGGGTAAATTTTTTTTTCTTTCTTTCATTAGTTGTGCTGCACCACCTTGCTCAAAAAAGTACTGAGGCGGTTGGAGGGTCGACACCAGGATAGCCTATGTGGACGCAAGCTAGCCTCGCAGTGCCATGCATGCACGGTCCTATCCTGGTGCCGGTCCTCCTAAAGATTTTTAGCTCCCGCAGGGTCCTAGCGCCTCTGGCATAGTCCCATTAGTGCGAATGAATAGTTGAGACTGCATCCAAGAAGATCAAGAATTATGGTAAGTATGTAATTTCCATTTCTCTACATAAGGGAAGGAATCAAAGCAACAGAACTAAAGGGTAAACAGGGAGGGGAGGAGGCACTGTGGGTCACCCTGGAGACAGGAAATGGTACCACAATCCGTGCAGGGGTTGTTTACAGACCCCCATCTCAGGGGGAGGCAATTGACAAGGAAATGATAGAAGGAATCCTTAGAATGGCCGAAAAAGGAGAGAGATTGTTGATGGGGGACCTGAATATGCCAGATGTTAACTGGAGCAACTTTACTGCAGCCACATCCAAGAGCAGGGTCATTCTCGATGCCCTACAGGGGGCATGCCTCAGACAGCTAGTGTTGAAACCCACACAGGAGGGAGCAGTCTTTGACCTGGTACTCTCAAATGGGGAATGGAGAGAGGATCTCAGATTTAGAAGTGAGTAGCCATCTGGGAACAGGAGACCACCAAACAGTATGGTTCATAATAAACACAGCTGTAGAGTCAAACCATACAAAAGCAAGGGTGTTGGACTTTAGGAGGGCTGACTTTGGCAAAATGGGAGAGTGCCTCGGAAAAGCACTAGCAAACAGGCAAGAAGGAGGGGTGGAAGAACAATGGAGAAAAATCAAAACTGCCATCACAGAGGCAACAAGCCTTTGTGTAAAGCAAATCAACAAAATGAAATGAAGGAAAAAAAACGCTATGGTTCCCAAAAGAGGTGGCAGAGAAGGCTAAGGAGAATAGGATAGCATTCAGGAAATATAAGGAAACACTGAAGGAGCAGGACAGAGAACTATATCAGTTAAAGCAGGAGGAGGCAGGGGAAGGCAGTTAGAATAGCAAAGGCCCAAACTGAGGAAAAGATAGCCAACTCTGTTAAGAAGGGGGATAAAACCTTTTATAGGTACATTAGGGAGCGAAGAAAGACCAAGGGAGGGATGCTGAGGCTTAATAAAGGAGAGGGTGGATGGGCAGAGAGGGACAGTAAAAAAGCAGGGATACTGAATGAATACTTCTGCTCAGTATTCACAAAAGAAGAGGAGGGGGAGGTACCTAAACCAAACAAAAGAAACACTCTGGATAGGGGGGTTGATACCAGTCCATTCACAGAAGAAAGGGTTCTGAAAGATCTCTTAAAACTGAAGGTGGACAAAGCAATGGAGCCTGACGGGATTCGCCCCAGAATTCTAAAAGAACTAAGGGGGAGAACTAGTGACACCACTGACTACCCTCTTTAACAAATCATGGGAGGATGGGGTGGTACCTGAGGACTGGAGGAGGGCGGATGTGATTCCACTTCACAAAAGTGGGAGCAAGACAGGGGCAGGAAACTGCAGACCTGTTAGTTTGACCTCAGTGGTAGGTAAAATGATGGAATCACTTCTGAAGGAAAGAATTGTCGAGTACCTAGAGGCCAGCAGGGCACAGGACCCAGGACAGCATGGATTCACAGCGGGAAGGTCGTATCAGATGAATCTAATAGATTTATTTGACTGGGTGACCAAAGTAGTAGACCAAGGAGGGGCTATGGACATGGCCTATCTAGACTTTAGCAAGGCATTTGACACAGCCCCACACAAAAGATTAATAAACAAGTTAGCCAGCCTTGGATTGGGTCCCATGGTGGTAACCTGGGTAAAACATTGGCTGCACAACAGGACGCAGAGGGTAATAGTAAAAGGGAGACAACTCTGAAGAAAGAGGGGGTTACTAGTGGGGTACTGCAGGGTTCAGTATTGGGATCAGTCCTCTTTAATATCTTTATATGTGACAATGCGGAGGGACTGGAAGGAAAAGTATATCGCTTTGCAGACAACACAAAGATCTGCAACAGGGTTGATACACAAGGTGGGGTGGAAAGGATGAGAAGGGACTTGGCAAGATTGGAGGAATGGTCAAATGTATGGCAGCTTAGATTTAACACAAAGAAGTGCAAAGTAATGCACCTGGGAAACAAAAACCCAGGGGAAGAGCACACAATGGTGGGTGAGATACTAACAACAACAAAAATGGAAAGGGACCTGGGGGTAGTCATATCAGATGACCTAAAGGTGGGCAAGCAATATGAGAAGGCAGTAAGGAGGGCTGGGGAATACTGGGATACATAGGGAAGAGGCATCACCAGTAGAAAACAGGAAGTTGTTATCCCTCTGTACAGATAGTTGGTGAGACCCCATCTGGAGTACTGTGTGCAGTTCTGGAGACCCTATCTCCGCAATGACATAGACAGGATAGAGGCTGTCCAGAGGAAGGCAACTAAAATGGTGCAGGGTCTGCACCAGAAACCATACGTAGAGAGACTAAAGGAGCTTAATATGTATACCCTCGAGGAAAGCAGGGAGAGGGGGGACATGATAGAAACTTTCAAGTACCTCAAGGGAATCAACAAAGTCCAAGAGGGTAGCATCTTTCAGAAAAAGAGATGTGCAAGAACAAGGGACACAATTTGAAGATGGGGAACGCTCAGAGGTAATGTGAGTAAGTATTTTTTCACAGAGAGGGCAGTGGATGCATGGATCGACCTTCCTGTGGAATCAAAAACAATGGGGAAAATTCAAAAATGCATGGGACAGACATAAGGCAATTCTAGTTGGGGGTAGGAGGAAGTAGGTTGTTGGTTAACTAGGATCTGCAGCTTATCCATTAGGTGGGAAAATGGGCAGACTAGGTGGGCCAAGCAGTCCTTATCTGCCATCAAATTCTCTGTTTCACGGCCTAGAGAGTCCATACCAACTGGTATGTCATAGCTAGCATATTCCAATGATCTTTAGACCTCATGAGAGTGACGACTGTCCTGATGCTCAGGGCCAGGCTAGGTGTGTGTGTGTGTGTGTGTGTGTGTGTGTGTGTGTGTGTGTGTGTGTGTGTGTATGTGTATATATATATATATATATGTATATATATATAAATTTTTCAGTGACCCTTAAGGCCTTAGTGGACTCAACATAGCAAAGCTCTAGAACACAGCATTTTCATGTCCTCTTCTGCCTGCAGGGTGCTCCAGTGGCAAAGGGACTAGCAATCTGTCAAACGAGGGGGGGGGGGCATTTTCAGTCCCCTTCCAGGTTCTCACTGTGGATGTCCTGGTTCACTCACTGTCTCACACATAGGACACATAAGGTCAAATGAAGAGCCACCCTCCTGACTGGCTCACTTTTGTGGGCTTTGGAGAAGCTTTTTGGCTGCCAAGTGGGGTATAACCTGATCTTTTAAGGACAGGTTACCCCAATAGTCTGCCTCGGAATTACGAGCTCTCGGGGTGGTTGCCATAGCATCAGAGCAACGTCATAGGACTGCGCTATAAAAGCTGTGTTACAGGGAGCGGAGTCTGAAGAAAGGGGAGCTACCAGAATTTTTTAAATAATTTGACTCCTGTGGTTGCAGTGAACGTCTGCTTAGCTGCAGTTAAATATTGTTACTTGGGCACTTGGATTCATGGAGGCGCCACAGGTTTCTCTCGCTACTCGAGGTGCCTGTAAACTGACTGGCTCACTTTTGTGGGCTTTGGAGAAGCTTTTTGGCTGCCAAATGGGGTATAACCTGATTTTTAAGGGCAGGTTATCCCCATAGTCTGCCTTGGAATTACGAGCACTTGGCACGGTTGCCATAGCAAAAGGGCAACGTCACAGGACTGCGCTATAAAAAGCTCTGTTACAGCAAGCAGAGTCGAGCGAGAAGCAGAGGCAACACAGGCAGAGGCCAGCGGCGTCAGTCGGGCTAAGGAGGTACTATATAAGTAGCAAGACCAGAGATAGTAAGGTAGAATATAAAGTAAGGGCTGACTTGTAGTAACATGGAACAGTTTAAGGCTATGTCACATAGTGTCCCCACCAATATGAAAGTTTGCTGTAAATGCAAAATATACGAGGTTGGAATGCCAACAAATCAGTTTATTTGTGAAAAATGCACCCTGATTGACATCCTGAGACAAGAGATTGAAACACTACAGAATAGAATACTGTACAACTACAGATATAAATTTCTTCACTAGAGAAGTTTATTGATACAGCAATGAATGATTGCAGTGAACATAACGATGAAGAACAGTTAGTTGGGGCTGCATTTGCAGAGGGGGAAGAAATACCCCTTGTTGTAAATACGTACATGGAAACTAAGGGAGAGGATGATTGGTCTAGGGTTCAAAAGGGTAGCAAAAAGTGAAGAAGAAATATTGGTGGTAATATGAAGATTGAATTGCAAAACAGATATGACATCCTAAGCACAGAGGCTGATGGAGATAACACCGTCCATTTAGATCTATGCCATAGTGTGACTAGAGGAAGGCATGAGGAAATATCTGGGAACAGTAAACAAATGCTACAGAGAAGCAGCGATCAAAACAAGGAGCTCCTAGTTATTGGTGACTCCATTGTTAGAAACATTGATAAAATACTTTGTCAGAGTAGAAATGATATTACAACAGTTAGTACCCTACCAGGGGCTGGTATAGGGGATATTCGCAAACTGTTGCCAGGATTTTTAGATAATACCCTAAACCCAGTCACAGTATTACACATTGGTACAAATGATGTTGGTAAAAGGGCACACCTGGACATTCAGAGAGACTTTGAGGCTGTTGGCGAGGCCTTGAGGTCAGAGGGTTGTCACATTATGGTTTCAGAGATTTTACCAGTCCCTTGAGCTGGGATAACCAAAATTTGCGAAATTAGACAGCTTAATGGGTGGCTGAGGAGGTGGTGCCATTGGGAGGACTTTTCATTTATCCACCATTGGGACACCTTCAGGGACCCTGGTTTATTTGGGAATGATGGTCTACATTTAAATAGGCATGGTATGTCACAAACCCACTCAGCAAGTCAGGCCCTCTACTCCCAAGGTGCCAACCTCCGAGCGCAGTCTTGTGAACAGTTTAACAGAACAAGGCAACCCTCTTGTCTGTTTTGTGAGTTTGGATCAAGTTTTGGTCTCAAGTTCTGGGGGGATTCAAACTGTTAACCTCTTGCTAGCATACCCAATGCACAGGCTCAGATATATCTGTCTTCGGGGGGCCAGATATCTTTGCCTATGGGCACCTAACCAGGTACACAGAGATGAACCCTTAAAAACTTTAATAAAGACCTCAGATTTCAAACGCTTCTCTTTCCAGTTCGGTATCACCATTCAAGCTTATGTCTATTGTCTGCTATAACCATATATACTTTTCTTACAAATAAAAAAAGAAGTCAAAGACAGACCAGGTATGCTCTAAAAAGAGTTTTACTAAAAATAGATAAAAATATGTGAAACACAAAATACAGAACTCTTATATCACAAGACATATAAATATTTTAATAGAACAAGGTTTAAACAGTGCAAATTCCTACTTACAGTACTTAGATTTGACACGCTCTCTAAATACCTGTTTACAGTGCTCACAGACCTTTCCTTGTCAGAGTCTAGATAAAAGTGTCCAAGTAAAACAGAATTATTCCTTAAAGTAAACTATTTGCCAACCCCTTTTGTGTGAGGTCATCTAGCTCCTCCTCTGTCAGATTATATATAACAAAATATTTCAAACAACATGAAGTCTTGCTGTATTCTGACAATCTGCAATTAACCCCAGCCTTTAAACTGCCCCGGAGAGTATAGGGTTAATTTTCTATGCAGTGCATAGAGCGTTGAGCTCAAGCTCAGTTGAGGTCTCTGTCTGCAGCACTTTGAAACCCAACCGTCAGATTCTTTACTCCGCCTCACTGAACAGTCGCTCCGGAGAGTTCTCCTTCAGCTCGGTTCAAAAGTCAGTTAAAGTTTCAGTTTAATCCGAAATTATTTCCGCATTGTCGGTTCAGGCTCTGTCTGTGGTACCGTGAGTGCTTAGATACTTTTACTGTTTACTTTGTGGAAATTGTAAGGTTTGTCTATCGGTTCGGCTGAACCAATCCTTTAGTTTAATTTCTTGTGCTTTTGTTTAGTGTGTGGTTACCGGTCCTTATTGGTTAAAAAAAAAACGTGTTTTAGATGTTTTTTTCCAATACCCGTGACACGGTTAGGAACCGATAAGGGAGTCTTGCCGGGCGGTTGCCGAAAAAAGGGTAAGTTTGGTTAGGTTGGCCATGTCTGAGAAACCCAAGAAAAAAATCGGGCCCACTGTGTTTCAACACTGCAGTGAGTGTGGGGAGGTCTTTGCCAAGGCCGATCCCCACACCACCTGTGTTTATTGTCTGGGGTTTGAACACCTCGATACAGACTGCCAAATTTGTCAACATTTTCCTAAGTCTACCCTGGAGAAAAGATTAGGTAGACTTAGGGAAAAGGAGGCAGAGAAGTCCGCTGACCCGAATGGCCAGCCCGGTTCGGTTCTGACCGAACCAGAAGGAGTGCCCTCTGACCAGGGTGATACTTCTTTGGGCAAGAGGAGAGCCGATCCTGAGGGATCGGTTCCTACAAAAAGGAAATGTAAAGACAAGTCAGCCGGTTTGGATCTGGAGGTTCATGTTCCGACTGCTGATGAGATTGCCCGAGCGATTCGGATTGTTGAATCGCTTCGCCCGGTTCCGTCCGATCCGGCCCCGTTAGCTAGAGGCTCGGTTCGGTCGGTTCCACCAGTTCAGGACTATGCCCCTGAAGATGTTTATGAACCGGAATTTGAGGAGGAAGGGGATTATGAACAAGATGATGACTATGATGGAGCAGAAAATCTGGATGTGCCCATTGAACTGGACATCTCCCCAGACAGATCTTCTGGTGTTTCCCCTCCTAGGCTCTCTGAGTCCCCTTCCCACTATCTGTTCTACAGGAAAGTGGCTGAAACTCTCCAGCTCCCTATGGAGGAAGCTACAGAGGATCATGAGGAGCCTGATTTTGTAGAAATGACGGACATCCCAGCGTCCAGGAGGCTGTCTGTTCCCCTGCACAAATCATTTGGGAAACAGACACAAAAAATTTTAAAGTCTCCTAATTCTGTACCTCCTGTTGATAGGAGAATGGACAAGAGGTACACTTTATCAGGCTCAGACACAGAGTATTTCTGCCAGCAATGCAGCCATGTTGGGGTAGTGCAGGCTGCAGCCTGTGACAGGGCTAATGTTCCCTTGGCCTCACACCCCCCCGATAAAGACTCCAGGAGGATGGATGCCTTGGCAATGAAGCAATACATGGCATCCTCTTTGGGACTCAGGCAGGCTAATTATATGGCCTTTGCAGCCAGGTACCAGAAGTCCTGGTGGGACACTGTACTGGCACTGGCTAAACAGGCCTCCCCCCCCAGCTGGCCAAGGAGCTGGAGGAGGTGGCTGCAGATGGGATTGAGGCATCTGAGGTACAGTTTCATGCTGCTGTGGACTCCAGTGATGTGTCATCAAGAGTGATGGCTACATCTGTGGCTCTTTGGAGAATGGCTTGGCTCAGATGTACTAGCCTGTCACAGGACACCCAGGCTAAGCCATGGATTTCCCCTGTGTAAGGTAATTCTCTGTTTGGGGAGCAGACAGAGAATTACATGAAGAAAATGGAGGAATATAGGACCACTTACAGGAGTGCACAGGCCAAGGAAAGGCAGGCAGCTCCTCAAAGGCAGCAATCTAGGGGCAGGGGCAGGCCTTTTCATAGGCCTTTCTACCAAGCCCAGGCCTCTTCTCCCTTTTCACATAGGGGATTCTTCAGTGGGAGAGGCAGAAGGGGGATGAGCAGGCCTGCATCCACTCCTCAGCCTAAGGCCCCTGCCAAGCAGACACCCTGCTGGGTCTGCCCGGGTTGACTCTCCTATCCCTGTAGGGGGCAGGCTGGCTTACTTTGTCCAGGACTGGGTGTCTGTTACTTCAGACAAGTGGGTCCTGGAAGTAGTAAGCCAGGGACTGATTCTCAGCTTCCAAAAATTTCCGAAGATAGCCGGCCCGGTGACGCTGAGGGTTGAGGCACTGGATGCCACACCTCGCGCTACGCCGGCGACCCAGGTTCGGTAATGGACCTGGGGAGCCGGGGCATGGGGGGAGGGAGGGAGGATTGAGCGCCCCACGGATGCTCTCTCCCTCAGGGTGGATACCCGGACGCCAAGCGTCCGTCCATTCCATAAAGGAATTTGGTGGAAGCACCGATTCCTGAAAGGGACGGGCGACTCCTTCGTGGGGAGTCGGGAGGGGGGGACGCCGTGACGCGCATGAGAGGTCTGTAAGCCAGCACGCTACCTCCGACGTAGTCCCAAGCGCCGCAAGGCCCCCAGGGATGAAGCAAGGGAAAAATCACCCTTGCGGTCCTGGATGACTGCCCCTCCGCTCAGACCGCCACACCAGACAAGACCCCACTGTGCAGGAGGAAGGAGAGGAGGCACTCTAGGGGCAGAGCTAGGGGACGACAAAAGAGCATTGAGAGGCCTGAAGGAGTAGGACCAAGAGGGTAGGAAATACCAGGAGGGAGAAAAAAGAAAGTATATAAAAAAAAAAAAATAATAAAATAATTTCCGAAGATGAGAGCCAGATCTTTTCCACCTGCAAGTCTCTCCGAAACCCTTGCCCTAGAGACAGAGGTTTCATCTTATCTGGCCTTAGAAGCCATAGAGAGAGTTCCTACCCTACACTGGAGCAAAGGTCTGTTGTATTCCAGGTACTTCCTTACCCCAAAAAAGACAGGGGAGTGGCGACCCATCCTAGATCTAAGATACCTGAACAAACATCTTTTAAAACCAAGGTTCAAAATGGTGACTCTGGGAATAATTCTTCCCTCTCTAAGGCCAGGGGACTGGCTAGCCTCCCTGGACCTCAAAAATGCCTACTTTCACATTCCCATCAGGTGTTCCCACAGAAAGTACCTCAGGTTCAAGTTGCCCTCTGGCCATTACCAGTTCAAAGCAATGTCCTTTGGCCTAACATCAGCTCCAAGGGTTTTCGAAAAGTGCCCGGCAGTAGTAATGGCCTTTTTAAGAAGACAAAAGATTTCCATTTTTCCATATCTGGACGACTGGCTCATAGTGGGTCAGTCTCCAGGCCAAGTCAAGTCAGACCTGCAAGTGACCCAGCAAGTGCTCACTTCCCTGGGATTTCTTCTCAACCTCCCCAAGTCAGTTCTCGAACCACTGCAGCTTCTTACCTTTATAGGGGCAGAGCTAGATTCTGTCAAGGCAAGAGCCTTTCTTCCCCTGGAAAGGGCAAGAGCTCTTACAGAACTGGCTTCTTCCTTCAGCTTGCAGGTGACCTGACCAGCAAGACACTTCCTGCAGCTCTTGGGCCAGATGGCAGCTTCTACAGCAGTGGTCCAAGGGGCAAGATTCCAGATGAGGGACATCCAGTTCCATCTGAGGGCCTTTTGGTCCCAAAAGAAGGATCCTCTTACCAAACTGATTCCAGTGACTCGGACACTGATCCTAGCTCTTCAATGGTGGCAGGATCAGGACAATTTAAGGCAAGGGGTCCCATTTGTCACTCAGACTCATTCAGTGGTTCTTACCATGGATGCTTCCCTTTTAGGGTGGGGAGCTCATCTGGGGGGCTCTCACAGCCCAGGGACTGTGGTCCCGTCAGGAGTCCCTTCTTCTTATCAATCTCCTGGAACTCAGGGCAGTTTTTCTGGGCCCTGCAAGCTTTTTCTCTGTACAGAACAAGGTGGTTCAGGTCAGAACAGACACCACCACCAGGTGGTACATCAACAAGCAGGGAGGCACTCGGTCTATGGCCTTGTGCACGGAAGCCATGAAATTGTGGTCCGTGGCTTATTCTCTGAAGACCTCTCTGATAGCAGTCCACCTTCCAGGGAAGGACAATGTGTTAGCAGATGCACTGAGCAGGATCTCCCAGGGCCATCACGAATGGTCCCTGGATCCCTTGGTGTTGAAAGTGATTTTTTCAAGGTGGGGCACGCCAGAGATAGATCTCTTTGCAGCCCCAGACAATCACCAACTTCCTCTGTTTTGTTGCAGACCCCCAGTCTTGGGTTCAGTCCCTCTGGATGCTCTGATTTTGAACTGGGAAGGGAGATTTCTGTATGCCTTCCCTCCTTTTCCTCTCCTGTTCAAGGTTCTAGTCATGGTAAGATCACGGCCTTGCAAAGTGATTCTGATTGCTTCAGACTAGGCCAGACAGCATTGGTACCATCTGTTGCTGTCTCTAGCAGTACATCTTCCCCTGTCTCTTCCCAGGAATTACAACCTGCTAACCTCCTCTCAGGGGAGGATTTGGTACCCCAGTCTTCGGTCTCTCAATCTCAAGGCATGGCTTTTGAAGAGTTAGAGTATGCAGATTTGCACCTGTCCCTGGCGGTTCTGGATATTCTCAAAGCCTCTCAAAAGCCTGCCACAAGAAAGACTTATGACTCCAAATGGAAAAGATTCAGCATTTGGTGTTCCAAGAAGCATATCTCTCCAGACACTGCTGAATTCCTTACAGTTCTGGATTATATGGTCCATCTTAATGGCCTAGGCCTCAGACCAGTTACTCTCAAGGTACACTTGTCAGCTGTCTCTGCTTTTCTGTCAGTGGGGAAGCCTTCTTCACTATCATCTCATCCTGTGTTCTGTAAATTTTTCAAGGGATTGCTTCATACCAATCCTCCTTTTAGGGATCCTACCCCTGCCTTTGACTTAAATGTTTGCATTGCCCAGCTTATGCAACCTCCTTTTGAGCCCATGTCCTCAGCAGAGCTTAAGTACTTGGCTTGGAAAACTGTGTTTTTGGTAGCCATTACCTCTGCCAGACGTATCAGTGAGTTGCAAGCCCTGTCAGTGGAACCTGATTTTATCTCATTCCATAGATATAAAGTTGTCCTTAGAACCAATAGGAGGTTCTTGCCCAAAGTGGTTTCAGACTTCCATTTGAATCAGTCCATGTCTCTCCCTGTTTTCTTCACTGATCATTCTTCCTCAGGGGAGAGGAGGCTACACAGTTTAGATGTTAAAAGAGCCCTTAGCTACTACATAGAGCGTACCAAGGGTCACAGGTTTGATTCCCTCCAGTTATTCCTCACTTATGGGGAAGTGGGAAAGGGCAAACCTGCCACCAAGAGAACTATTGCCAGGTGAATTGTTTCTTGTATACAATTCTGCTATGAGAAACTGGGAAAAATTCCACCCTCAGGCCTGAGGGCTCATTCCCAAGAGGTACAGCTGCTTCCTGGCTGCTGCCAGGGATATCCCTCTGTTAGAAATTTGTCAAGTAGCCACCTGGAAAACAGTCCATACTTTTACCAAGCATTACTCTCTGGATATCCAGGCTAGGAGTGATGCTCGGTTTGGCACAGCAGTACTTCAGAGCCTAGTCCCAAAGTAGGTTCTGTCCCTTCTCCATGGAGGTACTGCTTGGTAGTCTGCAGATTGTCAGAATACAGCAAGACTTCATGTTGTTTGAAGAAACAATTACTCATCTTAGTAATTGTGTTTCTTCTAATGGAGTCTTGCTGTATTCTGACCTCCCTCCCTGCCTCCCCTCTCAGAACCTGTTTTTGGGAAGTGGGTGGGCAGGTGCAGTGTTGCACCTCAGGGGTGTCTTCAGCACACCCTCCTTTTTACTTGGGTGCTTATGTTATAGTCTTTATTTGAATAGGTTTTTGGTTTTGGGTTCCCTGACTTGAGCCTTCCTTTGGGAATCCAAAACTTTTGTTGCCAGTTGGCTAGTTAAAAATTTTCCAATTTCCACATAGTATAGTTAGAGAGTGTTTGCTCGTAAGAATCTGTCGGTTGTGTTTCAAAGTGCTGCAGACAGAGACCTCAACTGAGCTCGAACTCAACGTTCTATGCACTGCATAGAAAATTAACCCTGTACTCTCCAGGGCAGTTTGAAGGCTGGAGCTAACTGCAGATTGTCAGAATACAGCAAGACTCCATTAGAAGAAACACAATTACTGAGATGAGTAATGTTTTCATATCTTATACAAAAAAAACAGGATGTCTTTTCAAAGTATTAATTTTGCAATCCTTAGCAAGACTCATTATGTTCTTCAAATGACATCTCTTTGATCTCATGACAAACTTTCCCCTTTCAGGACATGAAAGCATCTTTATGATTTTCGCACTAATACATCACAACCTGCTTTTGTTCCTTTGGAACGTCATAAAATGTATATGCTCAACTCAAGCTTCTTCCACCCTGTAATTAGGTTCAGGCCTTCCACATAACACCTTGTATCTGAAAACTGAATGTGTGTGGTCTCATATGATGTTTTCAGCAGTTTCTTATGGCTTTCATCTTTCAGCTGAAACCTGGGGGGGTGATGTAACTCCTAGAGCATCAGATTTTCAGCAGAGACAGTCAGTAATACATTTTAAATTTAAAAAAAATTGATACAGCACTCAGAACTGGTTGTCCATGTCACATGGTACTCGATTACTGGCTAAGGAAATACAACTTCAGATGACAAATTATTTAAACTAGGTACTAAGGGGGATGGGGGTAGTTATCAAGTTTCTCGGGTATCAGGAGGTATCCCCATATATTTGAAAAAGGAAAATGAAACTATGGATTGGAAATGCCTATCCCTTAATGCTAGGAGCGTTACAAATAAATTTGATGAACTAGTATGCCTGCTTAAAATGGAAAAAATCCAGATATGTGCTATAACTGAGACCTGGTGGTCACCTGAAGACAATTGGGACCATCATATACCTGGTTATGTTATATATCACATGGATAGAAGTGGACGTAAGGGTGGTGGGGTGGCAATTTACATAGCTGATACAGTTAAATCAGAAGCTATCGAAGTTCCTCAGGTACCAGGAATAGAACATCTATGGATTAAGGTTCTGCCACTAGATGGCCCAAAAATCAAAATTGGGGTCATGTATAGATCACCCTCAATTTCCCCACAGAATGAGGAAGCTGTTCTGAGCTTCTTGGATTCCCTCGATCCTAATGACAATATCATTCTTCTAGGTGATTTTAATCTGCCCGGCATTAATTAATTTATTTATTTTTTTATTTATTTGCTTTTGTTAACCGGGTAAGCACATTAGACAGCCAAGTGCCTATTTTCAGGTACGACCCGGAATATTACAAGGTACATTACAAGGTACATACATGAACATCAGGCAAATACAAGTGGAGGATTACATTACATAGAATTAGCACAACAGGGACTTTACAAGCATCAGATTTAATTGGACTAAACAAGTAGCCAAGACGCCAAATGAGTCAAGATATCTGGACTCCTTCCTATTAGCTGGTCTGGACCAATATGTAGAGTGTAGTACAAGGGGTGATAACATACTTGATTTGGTGTTAAGTAACTTGGGAAACTCGATTGTATATTGCCGAGCTATCTCACCACTTGCCTCTAGTGATCATTGCATGTTTAGTTTTGAAATTAAGAAAACAAATACTAAGATATCTGGTACAACCGAGATTCTGAATTATAAAAAGGCTGATTTTTGTGCGATGAGGAGGGAACTTATGGACTGGAAGAAAAAATTACTCACCTTAGTAATGCTGTTTCTTCTAATGGAGTCTTGCTGTTTTCTGACAATAGCAGTGAATCCCAACCTTCGAACTGCCCCGGAGATGAAAGAGTTAACTTTCCATGCCAGGCATGGAACGCTGAGCTCGAGCTCGGTTGAGACTCTGTCTGTTGCTGTTTGAACTCAAACCGTCAGATCTTTATGAGCTAAACTCACTGAGGTCCTGTGTGGAAGCTGTAAACCTACACTAGCCAACTGGCTACTAACATAAAAACAGATTTTTTGGTCCCAAAACAAAGACTCAAGTCAGGAAACCCAAAAAATGAAATAAACACAACACCCACTCACCCAAAGAAGGAGGGTGATTAAAAAAAGGATGGGGCACCTCCTGAGTGCCAACACTGCTACTGCCCACCCACATCCCAAAAACAAAGGTTCTGAGAGGGGAAGGCAGGGGGGTCAGAATACAGCAAGACTCCATTAGAAGAAACAACATTACTAAGGTGAGTAATTTTTCTTCAAACAACATGAAGTCTTGCTGTATTCTGACAGTAGCAGACTTATGAGCAGTACCTCCATGGAGGAGGACAGAACCTACTTAGGAAAAGGCTCTGAAACACAGCTGTGCCAAACCGAGCATCTCTCCAGCCTGGATATCCAGGGAGTAATGCTTGGTAAAGTGTGAACTGTTTTCCAGGTAGCTGCTTGACATATCTCTAAGATAGGATATCCCTGGCAGCAGCCAGGAAGCAGCTGTACCTCTGGTAGAGTGAGCCCTCAGGCCTGAGGGTGGAACCTTACCTAGTTTTCATAACAAAATTGAATGCAGAGACAATCCAACTGGCAATGGATCTTTTAGTGGCAGGTTTTCCTTTACCAACCTCACCATAAGTGAGGAACAGTTGGAGGAGTCAAACCTGTGACCCTGGTACATTCTATGTAGTAGCTAAGGCTCTTTCACATCTAAACTGTGCAGTCTCTCTCACCGAGGAGGAATGGTCAGTGAAGTACACAGGAAGAGAAATAGATTGGTTAAGGTGGAAGTCTGAAACCACCTTAGGCAAAAACTTCCTGTTAGTCCTAAGGACCACCTTATCTCTATGGAAGGAGATAAAATCAGGCTCCACTGACAAGGCTTGTAACTCACTTATGTGCCTGGCAGAAGTGATGGCTACCAGGAACACAGTTTTTCAAGTCAAGTACTTAAGCTCTGCTGAGGACAAAGGCTCAAAATGGGGTTGCATAAGCTGAGCAATGCAAACATTAAGGTCCCAAGCAGGGGCAGGGTCCCTGAATGGCGGATTGGTATGAAGCAATCCCTTGGAAAAACTTGGAGAATACAGGGTGAGCTGAAAGAGAAGAGGGCTTACTTGCTGAAATGAAAGCAGAGACAGCTGCCAGATGCACCCTTAGTGTAGCTGGTCTGAGTCCCAAGCTATTCAGATGGACCATATAGTCAAGGACTGTGGGCAGATCAGCAGACTCTGGGGAAATATGCTTCCCAGAGCACCATATGGAAAATCTTTTCTGTTTGGAATTATAAGTAGTTCTGCCGGAAGGCTTCCTAGAAGCCTTTAGAATGTCCATAATACCTTGGGAGAGGTGTAAATCAGCAAACTCTAACTCTTCAAGAGCCAGGCCTTGAGATTGAGAGATTTGAGATTCAGGTACCAAACCCTCCCCTGAGCACAGGTTAACAGGTTGTAATTCCTGGGAAGAGACAGGGGAAGGTGGACTGTTAAGGACAATAGGAGAGGATACCAGGGCTGTCTGGCCCAGTCTGGAGCAATCAGGATCACCTTGCAGGGTTGAGACCTGATTTTGACTAGCACTTTGAACAGGAGAGGGAAGGGGAGAAAAGCATACAGGAACTTCCCTTCCCAACTGAGAACTAAGGCATCCAGGGGGACTGGGCCCAACACTGGGGGCCTGCAGCAAAAAAGGGGAAGGGTGATTGTCTGGGGCTACAAAAAGATCTATCTGTGGGGTGCCCCATCTGGAGAATATCACCTCCAAAACCAGGGGATCCAGTGACCATTCGTGATGGCCCTGAGATATCCTGCTAAGAGCATCTGCCAGGACATTGTCCTTGCCTGGGAGGTGTACTGCTGTGAGGGAGGTGTTCAGGGAATAAGCCAGAGACCACAACTTCATTGCTTCTGTGCACAAGGCCGTAGACCAAGTGCCTCCTTGCTTGTTGATATACCACATTGTGGTGGTATTGTTTGTCCTGATCTGAATAACTTTGTTCTGAACAGACTTGGAAAAGGCTTGAAGTGCTAGAAATACTGCTCTGAGTTCCAACAGATTGATGTGAAGGAGAGATTCCTGAGGGGACCACAACCCTTGGGTGGTCAGGTCTCCCAAGTGGGCCCCCCACCCCAAGAGGGAGGCATCTGTAGTAAGGATTAAAGAGTGAGACTGAGGACAAAGGGAACTCCCTGTCTTAGATTGTTCTGATCCTGCCACGATTGCAAGGCCTGGATCAGTGTTCGAGTCACTAGAATCAGTTTGGTCAGAGGGTCCTTTTTCTGAGACCAAAAGGCTCTCAAGTGGAACTGAATATCCCTCATCTGAAATCTTGCTCCCTGCACCACTGCTGTAGAAGCAGCCATGTGACCCAGGAGCTGCAGAAAGTGCCTTGCTGGACAAGACACCTGTAGGGTGAATGAAGAGGCCAGTGTGATAAGGGTCCTTGCCCTGTCCAGGGGAAGGAAGGCTCTGGCCTTTTCTGTATCTAGCTCTGCGCCTATAAAGGTGAGGAGCTGAACAGGCTCTAGAACTGACTTTGAGAGATTCAGAAGGAAACCTAGAGTGGTGAGCAGTTGCTGAGTTATCTGTAGGTGTAACTTGACCTGGTCTGGGGACTGGCCTACTATGAGCCAGTCATCTAGGTATGGGAAGATGGCAATCCTTTGCCTTCTTAGAGAAGCAACTACTACTGCCAGGCATTTTGTGAACACCCTTGGAGCAGAGGTTAGGCCGAAGGGCATTGCTGTGAATTGGTAATGGCCTGAGGGCAGCTCGAACCTGAGGTACTTTCGATGGGAGCTTCTGATGAGAATATGGAAGTAGGCATCCTTGAGGTCCGGGGAGACTAGCCAGTCCCCTGACCTTAGAGAGGGTAGAATTATTCCCAGAGTCACCATTTTGAATTTTGGCTTTAAAAGGTGCTTGTTTAAGTATCTGAGATCCAGGATGGGCCGCCATTCTCTTGTCTTTTTGGGGGTAAGGAAGTACCTGGAGTACAATCCTTTGCCTTGGTGCAGGGGTGGAACCCTTTCCACAGCTCTGAGAGCCAGGAGGGAAGAGACCTCTGGCTCTAGGGCAAGTGCCTCTGAGGGATTTGCAGGTGGAAAGGATCTGGTTCTCATCTTTGGAAATTTTTTGGAGCTGAGAACCAGTCCCAGGCTTACTACTTCCAGGACCCATTTGTCTGATGTTAGAGACTTCCAGTCCTGGACAAAGTAAGCCAGCCTGCCCCCTACAGGTAGTGGAGAATCGGCCCTGGCAATCCTATCAGGGTGCTTGCTTGGCAGGGGTTTTAGGCTGAGGGGTGGGAGCAGGTCTGCTTGTACCCCTTCTGCCTCTCCCTCTAAAGAACCCCCTCTGAGCATAGGCAAAAGAGGAGGCCTGGGCTTGGTAGAAAGGCCTATGAAAAGGCCTGCCCCTGCCCCTGGGATGCTGCCTCTGAGGAGTGGCTTGCCTTTCCTTGGCCTGGGCACTCCTATAGGTGGTCCTCTATTCATCCATTTTCTTCATGTAATTCTCTGTTTACTCTCCAAACAGAGAATTACCCACAACAGGAAAATCCATGGCCTTAGTTTGGGTATCCTGTGACAGGCTAGTACATCTGAGCCAAGCCATTCTATGAAGAGCCACAGATGTAGCCATGATTCTAGACGAAACATCATTGGAGTCCACTGCAGCATGGAATTGCACCTTGGATACCTCAGTACCATCAGCAGCCACCTGCTCCAGCTCCTTGGCAAGCTGGCCAGGGACCTGTTTTGCTAAAGCAATGACAATGTCCCATCTGGATTTCTGATACCTAGCAGTATAGGCCATATAGTTGGCCTGTCTGAGTCCCAAGGATGCTGCCATGTACTGTTTCTTTGCCATGGCATCAATCCTCCTGGAGTCCTTGTCTGGGGGGTGTGAAGCCAAGGGAATATTTGCCTTATCACAGGCTGCAGCCTGCACTACCCCAACATGGCTGCATTGTTGTGTAAGGAACTCCGTATCTGAGCCTGACAGGGTATACCTCTTGTCCATTCTTTTATCCACAGGAGGTATAGTATTAGGAGTCTTTAAAATCTTAAATATCTGTTTCCCAAAGGATTTGTGTAAGGGAATAGACAGCCTCCTAGACTCTGGGATATCCATCATTTCCACATAGTCAGGCTCTTCCTGGTCATCCACAGCTTCTTCCATAGGAAGTTGAAGGGTTTCTGCCACTTTTTTATAAAACATGAAACGGGAGGGGGACTCAGAATGCCTGGGAGGAGACACTCCTGAAGGTCTGTCTGGGGAGATGTCTGGGTCTATGGGCACATCCAGACTTTCAAAACCACATTCACTTTCCTCATACTCCTCTTCCTCCTCCTCCGGTTCATAATATTCCTCTAAATCATAATCTTGAACCGTGGAACTCTCGACACGACGCCTTCTTGATGGTGCCGGTTCGTCGGGAACCGTGAAAGCGACCGGTAATTCTTTATCGCTTGGCTATTTCTTCAGCGGTTGAAGAAGAAACTTTGATCCACACCAGCTGATTTTCCTTTCTTGTTCTCTTAGCCGGAACCGACTCCTCGGAATCGGCTCTCCTTTTGTCCGAAGAAGTCTTGCCCTGGTCAGAGGGCACTCGCTCTGGTTCGGTTGGAACTGAACCGGGCTGGCCATCCGGTTCAGCGGACTTTTTGGCCTCCCTTTCCCTGAGCCTACCAACTCTCTTCTCTAGGGTAGCTGCAGGAAAATTTTTACAAATCTGGCAGTCTGCATTGAGGTGGTCAAACCCCAGACAGTAAACACAGGTGGTGTGGGGGTCAGCCTTGGCAAAGACTTCCCCACACACACTGCAGTGTTGAAACCCAGTGGGCCAGTTTTCTTTTAGGTTTCTCAGACATTGTGCCAGTCCTAACAAAACTCACCCTTTTAAAGGCAGTCCGCCAGGCAAGACCCTCTTATCGGTTCCTGACCGTGTTACGGGTCGTGAAAAAAAAGTAATAAAATCCGTTTTCTTTTTTTTTTTAGAACTGATAAGAACCGGTAACCACACTCTAAAAGTACAGATAAAGATTTTACAACACCTTGATAGGTTCAAACCGAACCGATGAACCGTTTACAAGTTCCACGCAGAATAGAAAACAAAATAACCTATCTAGTACTCACGAATACCACAGACAGAGACTGAACCGACAGGTTACGGTTTAAATTCGGTTGAAAACCGAGAAAAGCGGTACTTTAACCGACAAATTGAACCGAGCAACGGGAGAAATCTCCGGAGCGACTGTTCAGTGAGGCGGAGTAAAGAATCTGACGGTTTGAGTTCAAACAGCAACAGACAGAGTCTCAACCGAGCTCAGCGTTCCATGCCTGGCATGGAAAGTTAACTCTTTCATCTCCGGGGCAGTTCGAACGTTGGGACCCACTGCTATTGTCAGAATACAGCAAGACTTCATGTTGTTTGAAATGGCAAAATGAGTTTGAAAATAAAACATTACAGGAAAATTGGGCAAACTTGGAGAATAAAATTATATGCTTGGTTAACAAGCATGTTCCACTTAGGAATAAATATAACAATAGTGACAAAATTCCCTCATGGCTAACCCCTAGAATTAAAAAACTGATCAAAATGATAAAAAGAGCTTATAATAAGGCCAGGAAAAGTGGGTGTGCTAGTAACTGGCTGGTTTATAAAAAATTATTAAAAGATACTAAAAAAGCAGTAAATCAAGCAACCAGGAAACACGAGTTAAATTTAGTCACAAAAGTCAAAGATAATCATAAATCTTTTTTTACTTACATAAATAATAAAAAGGGGTGTAAAACAACCGTGGGGCCTATAAAGGATCAGGCTGGGGAAATTGTTGATGACAACCAGGCTATGGCGGACCATTTTAATAATTATTTTGTATCAGTATTTAACGACAAAACTAAAAATACTAGGGACCAACTGAAATATGATTGCCACAAAATTATTTTGAATAGTGGGGATATTGAGGACAGATTGATCCATTTGGACCCCAATAAATCTCAGGGTCCAGATGGGATCCATCCTAGAGTCCTTAGGGAACTGGCAGTCGTACTGGCAGAACCCATAACAGCACTGTTTCAAACATCACTGGACAGGGATGAGGTGGTGGACGTTTGGCGTACGGCAAATGTTGTGCCTATCCATAAAAAGGTCAAAACAAGAATTGTGCAATTACAGGCCTGTGAGCTTGACCACTGTATTAGGGAAGATGTTAGAGACCATTATTAAGGACCAAATAGTGGGACTCATGAACTTGGCAGGGGACTGTGACGACACACAGCATGGTTTTAGAAAAGGCTTATCCTGCCAAACAAATCTTCTGGAATTTTACGAGCATATGAGCAGGGCATTAGACGAAGGTACCTCGGTGGATGTATTGTTTTTGGATTTTTCAAAAGCATTCGACAAGGTCCCCCATGGGGAATTAGTGGATGCCTTAATAGATCACAGTATACCTGGGTACATCACAACTTTGGTAAAGGCATGGTTGAGTGAAAGAAAACAAAGGGTCTGTTTGAAAGGGGCATATTCAAATTGGTTGAGTGTGGACAGTGGAGTTCCCCAGGGTTCAGTGCTTGGGCCTTGCTTGTTTAACATATACATACATTCACTGTCCGGTGGAGGGAAAGTTTGGGAGACCAAATTTGCAGATGACACCAGGATTGGTGCTGCCATCAATAATAGCGAGGACATAGTAAGGCTACAGGACGCTTTATTTAGGATGGAAACCTGGGCAAAGGATTATAAATTATCCTTTAACATTAACAAATGTGCAGCTATGCACTTTGGGAAAAATAATAAACAACTAGATTATGTTATAAATGGATATAAGTTGGGTAAGGTCACCGAGGAAAGAGATCTGGGCATCAAGGTGACTAATGATCTCAAGTTCCATCAACACTGTAGACATATGATCAGGACTGCGAGTGGCATACTCAGTAACATCAAGAAACATATTAGGAGTAGGAGGAGAGAGGTGATTGTACCTCTTTTCAGTTTGCTGGTGAGGCCGCAGTTGGAGTACTGTGCCCAGTTTTGGTCACCTGGTTTCAGGACAGATATCAAGAGACTAGAGAGGGTTCAGAGAAGGGCATCGAGGTTGGTGGCTAATGTTAGGGTCAAAGAATATGAGGACAGATTGGAGGATCTGGGGATGTTCACACTGGAGTATAGGCGTCTGAGAGGTGACCTGTGTATGGTGTATAGATCAATCAAGGACACCAATCTAAGGAAGAAACTGGGACTTACACTTAGGGATCAACATTATAATACCTGGACACATACATGGCAATTGAAGGGTCAACATTTTAAGACAATAAGAAGGAAGCAGTGGTTTAGTGTAAGGGTAATACCAATCTGGAACAACTTGCCTGAAGAAGTAATTGCTAGTACAGACATGCTTGGGTTTAAGAGGGAACTGGACAAATGCTGTGTAGCATATAAAATCTTGATTTACTATAACTAGGGTAAAATGCGAGCACAGTGGACTACTGTCTTCTCTGCTCTGTTTTAAACCTATGAAACCCTATCAAGCCTCCTGCCTAGACAGATGGGGTACCTCAGGGATCGATACTTGGTCCTTTACTATTCTCGATATTCACGAATGACCTGGACAATAATTGCGGTAATGGTCACCTTTTACTTCGATGCTGTCCTTTACAGGTGCTCCCCTGATGTCAAGATACTCGATGCCCAACTGTCACATGACTTTGAGTCTCTAGAAAGATCACATCAAACAGACTGGTCCTGAATGCGAAAAATAGTGAGGCAGTCCTGTTCGGACTCAAACACCTAGGACCTGACAGGCAGCACCTGCTTTCCCTTACAACCTCCTCGGGAACTCAGATTGAAGTGGTGAACGTGATTAAGTACCTTGGGTTCCATATTGACCAATATCTTACTCTCAGATCTCAAGTGGCTCTTGTAACCCGTTCCATCCACCAGAAATGTGGTCTTTTATATAGACCGAGTGGCTGCCTTACCTTGGACTCGAGGCTAGCTATAGCGAACAGTGTCCTACTCCCTAAACTTCTATATGGTGCCCCTGTCATGCAGTCTCTTAGGAGATCTGAGTCCAATAGGCTTGAGGCATTATACCACAAAGTAGGACTCTGCATCAGCGTTCCCCCTCCCACCCAGGAAGCATCATTGTGATGTTCTTACCTCATTAATCTGGCCCATGTTTGACTGTAGGCTCCAGTGCCCCCAATTATGTATGGTGTCTAAATTAATCTCTGTCCATACTCCACCTAGTCTGGCTGGCCTTCTAGCCCCTAAACCCTCAAGTAGGCTACTCTGTACCTCTTAATAAAAAGTTGCTTGAAGTGCCTAGGATTCGTATATCTTTGGGGTTCGTATATCTATGGGGAAGAGGTCCTTCGTATTCTTGGCTCCTACTCTCTGGAATGCCCTCCCTGAGGTCCTACAAAATTCTAACACTCACTCCTGCTTCAGAAAGGGGCTAAAGACATATTTACTTGAAAGCTGCTTATGTTCCTGCTACTGCTGATCATTCCCTACTTCATGACCTATGTACTGTATAATTGTTCATGACAATGTACCTCATGTCGTAGCTCACAGAGTTGAGAAACCCTACTGTAACCTAGTTGCTGTCTTATTTATTACTAAATGACCTGTGTTCGATATGTACTTGTTCACCTTGTAAACAGCATTGTATTGTGTATTTCCTTATATACTTTTTATTTATTTATTAAGGATTCAGAAAGACCTTTGAGTCAAGGACTCATTTACAAAAGTTCCACGTCAGATGCAAAGAGTACAGAGACAACATAATTACAGATTACAGTACATTGGTACAGGCATAGGAGTACATAGGTGTTCAGTAAGTGGCTACCAAACAAGTATAACAGAAGTTTCAGTACTTTAGCACAGCCATATATTTGCAGTTGGTTCTGTAGTAGGCTGATGGTCAATATAGGAAGTAGTATCAGAGCATTCAGGCAAAAGAACCTAAAAAATTCCGTTTAAAGGAAAATAACAGTCATAATAGGGGTTGCGCTGACCAGAGGTGTAGAGATGGGGGACAGGAGGGGAAACAGGCAAGGTCATAGTCATAGGGGGGGAGTGCAGAAAAAGGGTAAGTGTCCAGGGCAGTTGCATGGGTTGGAGGTCTGAAGGTGCTCCCTTAGCCAGGATTTAAAGGGGCCAAGCCTTTTTTCATTAGTTATATGGCTTGGGAGCGAGTTCGTCCAGGAAGGGGCCTTGTAACTGAAAGTTCTTTGGAATTGGGAGGTCTGGCAGCGGGGTACCCGTAACTACGGCTTGCAGAGCTGTGGGCGGATACGACTGCTGATGGGTGCATAAGGGAGGAGACAGCAGGAGGAGTGAGACCTAGCACAATCTTTTTGGCCATTAGGCAGGTATGATACCTGATCCTTTTGTCTAGGTTTAGCCAGTTTGTGGCCCTGTAGAGGGAGCAGGTGTGGGTGTAACGATCACAGCCAAGGATGAGGCGGCAGGCTTTATTTAGTGCAAGCCGGAGTCTGCCAAGTGCAGAGGTGGATGCAGCGCTATATATGAGAATACCGTAGTCCAGGAGGGAGAGGACAGAGGAAGAGATGGTGAGCCGAAGGGCGTCAGGTGTGAGGCAACGTTTGTACCGATAGAGCATGCCAATTCTAGAGTTAAGGGCAGTGGATGGGTGATGAATATGTTGATGGTAGTTGAGGGCTGGATCTAGCGTGATACCTAGATATTTGAAGGTGTTCACTTGTTCGAGCGGGGACTGGTTGGCATCGAGAATTTGGGGACAGAGGTTCTTAAGGGAGTTCTGTGGGTGTGAGAAAATCATGACTTTTGTCGTCTTATAGTTGATTATTAAGTGCTGGGCAGAGAACCATTTTTCAGCTTCACTGAACAAGTGTTGGAGGGCTTGGTGGAGTTTAAGGGGGTCTGGATAGGAGGTGTACAGGACAGCATCATCCGCGTATAGGAGCAGGTTGCCGGAGCAAGTCGACGGGAGGGAGTTACGATACAGACTAAATAACAGAGGGCCAAGAATGGAGCCCTGTGGGACACCGGAACGGACTGGTATGCTGGTGGACAGGGTGGTGCCAATCTTGACCTGTTGTGTTCTGTCTAACAGATAGTCAGCAAACCAACTTGGGGCATTACTGGAAAAGCCAATGGAGGAGAGAGTGATCAGCAAGAGGGCTTGTTTTTTTTTTTTTCAGCTGTCTTTATCCTCCTGTGGCAGGTCCTCCGTCATCGTCCACCAACCTACCAGACTCGGGGTCTTTCGGAGGCTTGTAGCACCATGCGCGCCCCGGCAGATCCCCAGAGCCGGTCCGGAGGTATCATGCTTAGCAGACCCCCACTTTTTCCTCCGTTTTCTCCCATGGACCTACTACTCCCAAGAACCCCGGAAGTGGTAGTGCATGCACGTGGAGGCGCACATGCATACCACAGCTCCAGATGGGGTCTCCTCCTCCTCCCTCCCCCTTATGGCCTGGCCCCAAGGTCCTTGGAGAGGCATCGATCTCCGGCCTCCACCAGAGGGCGGCCAAGCTCCGAGGTACCTGCTACCCCTATCCCCGAGGTAGGCCTCCTGTCGGCAGCCAGCTCTAGTCCTCCCCCTCCCCCGACTGACCTCTGACAACCCAAGCTCGTTCCCGAACCCAGGTCACTGGCGTGGCACGAGGTGTGGCGTCCAGCGCCTCAACCCTCTGCGCCACCGGGCTGGCCAAGAGGGCATGGTTGACGGTATCAGATGCAGGGCTTTAAATAGCCGGTATCGCATCGCAGTTTGCAATGCAAACCGGCTGATCACGCTAGTCAAATTTCGCCTGAATCGCAGAAAAGTGCGATCCATTTTTCTGTGGGTTTTTTTTCTCCCACTGTTTCAATGTGTGGTCCAGCGACTGCCAACTGGAACTGGGAAGCAGTCAGCAAGCGAGCAAGGCATACTGGTGGATGTGGTAGTCAGGAGGATGTGGAGGGACTGTGAGTGAGTGGAGGTGGGCAGGCTAGCGGAGTAGATGAGTGGCCGGTGAGAGGGGCAAACGAACCACTTGCGGCGTCAGCATCAGCCATTAGACCATCAGGTATGTAAAAAAAAAAAAAAAGCTTGCTGTTAACCTGCTCTTCATGCTCCTTTGAGAATAGCCCATTGCAAGAGGCATCCATTAAAGGATGGCAGCAGAGGATCCTTCTTTCCTGTTTCTTCAGTCATGCTCCTCCTCCTCCTTGAGATATCCAACCTTGGCAGTACAGTTGGGCATTGCTCTCAGCTGTCCCTGATTATGGGCTGTCCCTTATTGTACTTCTTAAAACTGATCTCTCCCTCATGGAAAAGATGAAGCCCATAACTGCTGCAAATTCAGCATTTAAAGCAGTAACTCATAATATCCCAAATCAGAAATAAACTATGACATCTAAGGAAAAAAACAGTGATTCCATAGCGTTATTTTGTTTCTGCATGTCCCTCATTTCAGTGCCTTGTTGTTGTGTCCCTCTGTGATGGTCACTGTCCCTCATTTTGAGTGTCCATGTACCGCATTTCAGTGCCAGAGATTGAGATGTATGGTGGGGGGTGGGTTGTGGCAGGTGACTCATACCTTTAGTTTTTGGTAAAGGGGTCATCTGGCTGGGGAGGGAGATGCCGAGATGGGTGGGGTTTTTGGCAGATACCCTAGTCTGGCAAAGGGGACAGATGGAGGCACTGAAGGGTTTAAGTAGTTCTGGCAAAGGGGGACAAGTGTGGGGAGGGTGTGGTACTAAAGTGTGTGTGTTGGGGGTAATAAAACAGATGATGCAAAGACAGGCAGATTTTAATTAAAGATTTTATTTGGGTTACAGTATAAAAATATATATATATTTATATCTTATATATACACATTTTGTCATTTTAAATTTTGCTAATCAAATTGAGCTATGTGCTATTCATTTTCACAATTGATTAGCAGTTTGTGCTAATCAATTTTCTGAGCTTATTTAAAACCCTGCAGATGCCTTAGACTGAGATCCACAAAGACGGCACCTGAAATGTGGCCACGGTCCAAGGCGGAGTGGACGTGCGAGGTGAACTCAAGGAGGGCTGTGGTGGTACTATGTCCCTTACGGAAGCCATGTTGCTGTTTACATACTAGGTTATATTTCGTTAAGTAGTCAGTGAGTTGATCTGAGACAATACACTCTAATGCTTTAGATGGGGGGGAAGAATGGAGATAGGACGGTAGTTGTAAGTGGAGGTGCGGTCCCCACTGTTGTAGATGGGGGTAATGGAGGCCGATTTCCAGCAGATGGGGAATTTCCCTTGACAGAGGGAGCAGTTAAGAATATGTGTGAGTGGAATAAGGACTTCCAGGAGAGTGAGGCGGAGAAGTTTCAGGTCAAGGGAGTCACTACTATAGTGGGAGTGGCTTAGGGCTGTGACAAGGTAGGGTTTGGCTACCTCCGGGGTAATAAAGTGTAGATGAAAGGGTGGAGCAAGTGGGGGTGAAGAGTGGGGCCGGGCAGGAGGGGGGGTAGAAAAAATTAGGGGGGAGGACATGATTGAGATCATTGAAAGTGGAGTTAAGGGCTAAAGCTATACAGAAGGGATCCGAGGTAAGGTTACCATCTCTAATCATCTGATCTGGGTGCGGATTCGGGACCTTGCCGCAGAGTTCCTTTATATTATTCCAAAATTTTCACCCGGAGCCCCAGGCGGATGTTAAGGATGCTTTGTAGTACTCGGCTTTGGCTTTGCATAAGGACTATGTGCACTTATTACAGGCCTCCCCATACCGCTGCCTATCTGCTGGCCGGTTAGTCTCATTTGTGAGATGCCAAAGGGAGTCACGATGTCTCAGTAGATCCAGGAGGTAGTCAGTGAACCAAGGGGCATGGTTCCCTTTGGACATTCTCTTCCATGGAAGGTCATGTCAGACGTATCTAATTGATTTCTTTGGGTGGGTGACCAAAGTAATAGACCAGGGAGGGGCTGTGGATATGGCCTACCTAGACTTTAGCAAGGCATTTGACATGGTCCCACACAAAAGATTAATAATCAAGTTAGCCAGCCTGGGAGTGGGTCCCAGGGTGATAGCCTGGGTAGCAAACTGGCTGTACAACAGGACACAGAAGGTAATAGTGAATGGAACACATTCTGAAGAAAGGGGGGTTACTAGTGGAGTACCTCAGGGCTCAGTACTGGGTCCAGTCCTCTTTAACATCTTTATAGGTGACATTGCAGAGGGTCTGGAGGAAAGGTATGCCTCTTTGCAGATGACACAAAGATCTGTAACAGAGTTGATACAGGGGTGAAAAGATGAGAAGGACTTGGCAAGGTTGGAGGAATGGTCAGACATATGGCAACTTAGATTCAATGCAAAGAAGTGCAAAGTAATGCACCTGGGAAACAAAAACCCAGGGGAAGAGTACATAATAGCAGGGGAGGTACTAACAACAACAAAAATGGAAAGGGACCTGGGGGTAGTCATATCAGATGACCTAAAGGTGGGTAAGCAATGTGAAAAGTCAGTAAGGAGAGCCAGGGGGATACTGGGATGCATAGGAAGGGGCATCACAAGTAGAAAAATGGAAGTGGTTATACCTCTGTACAGACAGTTGGTGAGACCCCATCTGGAGTACTGTGTGCAGTTTTGGAGACCTCATCTACGCAAGGACATAGACAGAATGGAAGCTGTCCAGAGGAGGGCAACTAAAATGGTGCAGGGTCTGCAGCAGAAACCATAGGAAGAGAGACTGAGAGCTTAATATGTATACTCTTGATGAAAGGAGGGACGGGGGACATGATAGAAACGTTCAAGTACCTCAAGGGAATCAACAAAGTCCAGGAGGGTAGCATCTTTCAGAAAAAGAGATGTGTAAGAACAAGGGGGCACAATTTAAAGATAGAGGGGGGACGGCTCAGGGGTAATGTGAGGAAATTTTTTTCACACAGAGAGAGTGGTGGATACATGGAACAGCCTTCCTGAGGAGGTCGTTGGGTCTAAAACAGTGGGGGAATTCAAACATGCATGGGACAGACACAAGGCAGTTATAGTGTGGGGTTGCAGGAAGTAGGCTGTTGGCTAACTAGAATCTGCAGCTTATCCAGTAGGTAGGGAAATGGGCAGACTGGGTGGGCCAAGTGGTCCTTATCTGCCGTCAAAGTCTATGTTTCTATGTTAATAAGGGGCGCACAGTTGTCACAGGCTACGTTAAAGGTGGTGATAAAAGGTCAAGAGCACGATCCGGGTCGAGGGTGTTAGCCAGGGGTGCCCAGTCCCAGCTTCTAAGGTGGGCTTTAAGTTGGGAGAGTTTACCTGGACCGAGTTTCTGTATGTAGGTAATTTTGGGGGTTGGGGGGCTTTGCAGGACCAAGTGCAGAGTACAGGAGAATGATCGCTCAAAGCGTTAGGGAGTATTGAAGTGTTTGTGATTCTGAGGGGGCGATTAGTGAAGACCAGGTCCAGGAGGGAGGAGGTCCCCGTACTGATATTAAGCCTGGGTGGAGTGGTGACTGCCTGAGTGAGATCAAGCGTGGTAGCATCAGCAATGTAAGGGATGGCTGTCTTGGCCAGCCAATTTATGTTGAAATCACCCATGACAATTTTATCGTATTGTGGAGGTAGGGTAGAGAGATAGGACAGGATAGCATGAAAGAGCTGTTTCTGTTCCCTGGGAAGGATGTAGACGGCAGTGAGTAGAAGGGGGGGGTAGTAGTCCTGCCGAGTGTTAATTTTAGCGTGAGTGCCTGGGCCCCTGGGACCACTTGAGGTGATGGGAGCAATTGGCCAGAAGGAGAGTCTTTAAAGTAGAGGGTGCAGCCACCCCCAAGCTTACTCATCCTGTCGGTACGAAAAAGGGTTATAGCCAGGGAGGGTAACGACTGAGTCTGGGATAGAGGTAGAAAGCCAAGTTTCGCCCAAGGCTATGATGTCCGGGTGGTGTTTGAGAACCCACCCCTGAAATGAGTCCCATTTTTTTGCAGGCTGCAGATATTAATTGAGGCGATGTGCAGCCCACTGTCAGATGAGGGGCAGGACTGGGGAACAGTCTGAGGGCCAGGGTTGGGGTGGATATTGCCAGTCAGGAGTAGGAGGAGGAGAAGAGACCTAAGCAGGATATTTCTGGCCAGTTTGTTTAGCCGAGGAGCTTTTCATAGTGTGGTCTCATATGTGGGAGGGAAAGTGGGTATTGGGAGTTTGAGGGTGTGGGGAGCTGACAAGAGGAGGAGAAAGTGGAGAAAGGGGAATGGAGTGCGGAGGTAGGGACTCAGTAGGTGGCTGAGAAAGGAGGAAGTAATACAGAGAGTAGTGTGCCTAGGAGGTGGCCACTGTGAGAGAGACAGTATAAGTAGGAAGTATAAGGTTATGTTTTCAGTGCGGTGGGGGTGGGGGGTGGCTGTATAGGGGTGCCTGCCTGCCCTTGTTGACGCATGTGGTTCAGGTGATGCCTGGTGGGAAGAGTGCTAGGTGATGTCTGCCAGGCTGGCCGAGTGTGTGCTGTGAAAATTTAGTTCTGCTTTCCGGGGAACGAAGATGGAGGGAGAGACAGCAGAGGGAACAGTCGGGAGATAGTAAAGAAAGTTGGTAGAAGCATGATGGAGCTATTGTGTTTGCCTTTGCCTTCGTGCTAGAGAACTAGAGAAGAGAAATGATTAGGGCCTCTAGTGGTGGGCAAGTATAAGCTGCAGATGGGAGAGTTGAATGATATGTTATAATTCTGTAGGGGCGTGTTCCAGCTTCGCTATATAATGGTGAGTCCAGCAAGGGTGGTGGTGGGGAGCCGAAGCTCTGCGTCGGCGGGGACAGCACATAAAGAGATCCTCCTTGTGATGCTGCAAGAGTTCCTTGTACCTGATAGATTTTCGGGGGGTGGGGGAGGGCTACTCTGGTAGTCCTTCTCGACCTCCAGGGCAAGTAAACGTTGCTGCTGTGGAGAGACAAGGAGGGAGGTAAGTGAATTTATAGACAGGGATGCTGGGAGAGCTGTTAGTTGGCTCAGTTGGTCTGGCTCAGATATGTGACTAGCTATAGCCTTGGGGGGAGGGTTGCTGCTGCCCTGGTGGTGTTTGCGGGCCCGAGAAACAGGCGCCAGACACAAAGCAGGGTTTTGGCTAAAAAAAAGCTCTAAGCAGCTGAGTTGCTAAACCCCAGTCGGAGAAAATGCCCCGTGGTAGCATATATGGGTCAGTGTCCCAGGAATTTAGAATTGGAGGTTTTTCTTTTTTTTATTTTATAGCTTAGCCAACTGTATTAAAGTACCCCGTCGAGGCACTAAAATAGTTCAAATTTAAATCACTACTTTCAGTGCAACTATACGTCACTCTGCAGGGTGAAACCTAGCTCAGTTCTCTAACAGTTTAAAAATGGTGCCAGAAAAGAACACACAGATCAATCCTTGCCAGTACAAATTCAAGGGGCTTTAAATTAAGGTAACCCCTAGAGACTATTAAAGCACCCACTGAAAACATAAGGAAATGCAGCTAATAAAACAAAATGCGAGGTACAAATAAACTATCTAAACATGTGCACCGACTAAAAGGCAATGCAGAAACCTAACAAGGCAATGCTGAAATCTAGCTCAGTTCTCATTCAGTTTAAAAAAAATGGCACCAGAAAACAACACACAGAAAGAGCCTCCTCATCATGCTGCAAGAGTTCCCTGTACCTGATAGATTTTCGGGGGTGGGGGAAGGCTACTCCTGTAGTCCCTCTCGACCTCCGGGGCGATTAAACGTTGCTGCTGATAGATTTACGGGGGTGCGAAGGGCTACTCCAGTAGTCCTGCTCAACCTCCGGGGTGAGTAAATGTTGCTGTTGTGCTACTTGTCATATATATCTGTAATTAATTTCAGGTTGCCTCTGAAAAAGGGATCTCTGGTCTCGTTGGGCCTACTCAGTTACCAAAATGAAATCAATAAACTATCCTCAGGCCCTCCGTGAACACAGATGGGCAATACCAACAAGTAAAGGGGAAACAATGAGACTCTGGAGCTTGGTTCTGAATTGTTATCTAGAACCATAAACACAGCATTCCAGAAGACCTGACATGTCTCCCCAGATAAGCCAAGCAGGTCATGATCCTGTATATGTGGTTGGATCCTGCTGACAGTAATAGTGGAAGACCTGTGCAGCAGATGGGACCATACAGGGTCAAACCTTTTTTTGGCATCCCCACAGACTACAAAAAAAAAAAAATGCTGGGTTTTTATTCACTCACTCCAAGATCTGGAGTTCTCTTTGCTGAGACGCATTATCCCATTATATGTAAGGGAGATCCTTATATGCCTTTTCATTCTTTCCTTTCTGGCGGAAAGTGCTACTTATGCCCCTGGGGTAGAAGTAACTCTGGTATTCATTGCTCCCCACTGATCCAAACACCTTCATATCCACATACTACAGAAATTGACTGTGGAATTACTTCTCTTCTGCCCTTAATGCTAGGGCCTATTATCACAGGAGTGACACGTTGTGGTCTATCAGGATCCTACCTACCTTGTGTTACAGTAGCCTGCATGGCTCTTGAAAATGTAGCCATGAATAGATGGGGAGTTTCCCAATAGGTGGTTGACGTCTGGGAGGCAACCAGAAAGCCTCTGTCCAGAACCACTTCTTTTCTATGATATTGAAGCGATTTTCTTTGTCACTTGTTTCTCACCATTTAGATCAGTTTACTTTGTATAGTAAACCCAAGCCTGCAGTATCTGCTACACTTGTCAGAGGCAGGCTACGGCAGTGCGCTTGTCTATTGTTCCAGCTTTCCATGTGCATTTTTTTTTTTGTCAACTTTGTTTCGCTTCCTTCGTGGCTCCAAGGTCCTCTCTCAGGCATCCCATCCTTGTCCTGCCCGCCTGAGGATCCCACGCTGCACATTCTCTCTCCCTTCTCACCGACGCCAGCACCCCTGGCTAACCCTATCTGGGGTGGGTCACCCCTATCCTACTTGGGGCACTCTTCAAGGCAGACTCTCACATTGGATGAGGAGTGGGCCCAGGGAAATTGAAGGCAAGCCAGGGAAACCCTAGCATAGAGCATGGAGAATCGGTGCCGTCCCCTGATCCTTGGAACCAGGTTTTTCCTGTGTTCTTGGTTACCTCCCACCCACACTGACGCAGGACGTGCAGTGCCGCCCAGCCCTGTCGTAGGTGCTCCCACCCACGTCAGAAAGGCAGCTGCCCGCCGTCGGCCCTTACTGTATGATCCCTGGTGCATAGCACTGCCGCCAGTCTCCACCGGGAGCCGCTGCCGCACTGGGCTACCCCTGGATCCCTCCCCGAGAGAGGAGAGCAGTCCCACGGACGCTCAATCCTCTCTCCTCCCCCGACGGCCCAAGCTCGTTCCCAAACACAGGTCATCGGCGTGGCACGAGTGTGGCGTCCAGCGACTCAACCCTCAGTGCCACCGGGTCGGCTCCATGTGCATATTAAAACCCCTACGGTTGCCCAGTTGATTGGGACTCCTACATTTCGGAGAGGCATTTTATGTTAAAAGCCTCCTTTCTGTAACCCATTTCTAACTGGGGGCCCATATTGGAGAAATTTACTTTGGTTCCCTTTGAGCCAGCTCTGACTAGAGGTCTCTGCCTCTTTCCTTGAAGAAAGCTCCTTTTTATTGCCATTTTTTCAAAGTGAAGAATGTCACAGTTCCAAGCTCACATACAAGCCTTTTCACATGTTGCATTTGAATTTTTTTGTACTGTTGATATATTAAATAGTAGACCTTTTATACATTGTACAACTGACTCCAGAGAGTCCTCACAGTTCTTGTTTAAGCCACCTTTTGGGAAACAAGACACTTCTGTCTCCGAACAGTGCCTGCCCAGAGAGCTGATCAACTGTGTTGTATTTCCTTACAAGCAGTATGGTGAACAACTTCCTGTTGGTTTAGTTTAGTTTATTGTTCTAGGAATTACTACCTTTGAGCCAGAGGCTCTTTTACAAAGGTTCCACGTCAATTAGGTACAGTACAAAAAAAAGGTTACATAGATAACACAACAATTTGTGCTGTGTCAAGAGCGAGAAAACATGTACAAATTCATATCAAATCATTTGTGCAAAAGGACATGAGATATCAATAATCATATTATTATTACAAGAAAGAAGTCATGCCAGATTAGGAGAAACAAATAGGGAAAAAGTCCAGAACAGAGAGGGTAAGTGTGGGGAGCAGACAATAGCAGGAGAAAAGGTTTCCCAAACATGTCTTTGTCAAATAACGGAACAGGGTGGGTAGTGAGAAAATAGGAGGTTTAATCAGGGCAGTCACAGGAGCTGGAGGTGGCAAGGTGAGAGAACAGCCTTGATTTGAAAATACCTAGAGAGGTGGAGGCAGTAATATGAGTGCTGAGGGCATTTAGCCAGCTGGGGGCACGATAGGCAAATGATTTTTGTCCCTGAGAAGTCCGGCATCAGGGGACTTGGAGAGGCTGGTGTTCTGATCTTCTGGTAAAACGGGTGCTAGCGCTCGGGCATAACAGGTCTTGGATACAACGTGGACTGAGGCCCAGAGTGGATTTTTTTGCCATCAGGCAGGTAAGTTACTTTATCCGGTTTGATAGTTGCAACCAACCTGAGTCAGCATAGAGTTCACATGTGTGGGTACGTCGGTGTGCACCAGTGAGCAGCTGACAGGCCTTATTTAGGGATGTTGTAATGCAACTAAGTGCTGTAGTAGTGGCAGATCCGTATATAACTAAGCCATAGTCAATGACTGAGATGATAGAGGATTGGATGGCAGTCCTCAGTGCAGAATGGGTAAGGAGCTGTTGGTTCCGATACAGAATCCCAATTCGCTGATTAATAGTTTTTGCTGTACTATCAATGTGAGTTGCAAAGGTTAGGCCTTGATCAAAGTTGATTCCAAGATATTTGAAAATTGGCCCTTGTTCAAGGGTATTTCCCAGGTATGTATTAATGGTGAGTGGGACTTGCCGTTTCTTGTTTTGCGGGTTAGAGAAGAGCATGGATTTAATTTTTTTGTGGTTTAGAACCAGCTTATGTTCAAGGAACTACATCTCAACTTTGGAAAAAGCATGCTGAAGGTTGAGGCGTAAGAGGTTCGGATCTTTATGAGTGGCAAGAATCACGGCATCGTCGGCATTGAGGATTATTTGTTCAGGGCAGGATTTGGGGAGGGAGTTTAGGAAAAGGCTGAAAAGGAGGGGGCCCAGGATGGATCCCTGGGGAACTCCTGAGCGAACCGGTTTTGAGTCTGAAAGAACTCCAGCTACTTTTACAGATTGAGAGCGCTGAGCAAGGTAATTGTTTACCCAGTCACCAGGACCCTGCGAGAGCCCTAGGGATAGTAGTTGTTTGATAAGTAGGCCATGGTGTACTGTATCAAATGCCTTGGTTAAGTCAATGTAGACTGCTCCAGTTAGGTTTCCTTTGTCCATGGCATTGTGGATTGCTCCTGAGAATTCAAGTAGGGCAGTCAATGTGCTGTGCCCTTTCCTAAATCCATGCTGCTGAGTGCATAGGATGTGCTTTTCCAGGTAGTCTGAAAGTTGGTCCGCCACCAAGCGTTCATTGTAATCATTCCCTTAGACTAATGGTCACCTTTGTTACATGTTTTCAACATATATCTGCGGTGGGGATATGAGCGGTTACCAATTAAAGTACTGTCCAAACTTTCACTAAACGCTACAGTCTGGATGTTCTATTGTAAAAAAGGCATGACTTTGACCTAGCAGTTCTTCAAGGCCCTCTTTCTTAGGCCTGTAGCCGCCAGACTCCCAGACTGTTATTGGTCAGTACTGCTTGGTACTCATTCCATAGGTGTGGCCTGATAAAAGAGATAATCCTCGAAAAAGATAGAATAGTTACGTACTTACTGTAACAGTAGATCTTTTAGAGAATCTCTTTTATCAAGCTATGCCAACCCACCCTCCATACCCCTAGGGATCTCCAGCTAAGTAAATGCTATCTTTCTCTTTTTGAAGGCTTATTAGATGCTTTTATGTTAGTTTCTTTGTCTCACTTGCTCGTCAGAACCATGCACTATCTCATGATTCCCTGAAGAGAGGTCCTAGGGTTCTACGTCATTGTACATGCTGTCCTCTTAGCTATGAAGGTTTATGCAATGTCTTCATGCTAGAGCTTATCTGTGTCAACCTTCACCATTCATCACCTTTGGGTATAGTGGCCGGAGGTCATGACCCTGCAGGAACTCCTTTTTTTTTTTTTTTTTTTGGATGGCGGTCGGCGCCATCGGGCGCCGCCCTCGAGGGCCGATGCACTGCGTGGCGCTCTTGGGTTGGTCGTTAGGTGCGGTTGACCCCGCCCTTCCGCCAGTTCTTAATCTCCCGCTGTAGAGGTCGCACCTCGTGGAAGCTCTACTAGCAAGAGGCCTGCTGCTCAGCCGAAGCCTTCGGCTCCGTTATCTATCTAGTCCGTTTTCTCGATGCCGAGTCTGTCGACGCCACTTATTAAAAACGTTCCTGCCGGTTCCACTGTCTGCCACCACTCGACGTCGCCTGGTAAGACTGTTCCTTTTCTTTTATTAGCGACATCGAGTTTTGTTTTTGGTTGTTTTTTTCCTTAGGTCATGTCTCTGTCAGGGGGCAAGAAAACTTTGAAGACAGGACGGCCCCCTATACTTCTGTGCCTGTGCGGCCATAAGTACTCCATCACCGATCAACATGACCGTTGCCTCGTGTGTCTTGGCCTGCTACATGACATGAATTCATGCGATGCCTGCTTCTACGTGGACCGTTGTCATTGAACAACACGCGTGGGAAGTGGGATGAGCTCCGCCGACTTTCAGGGGATGGGCGTGCACTTGTCGGGCCAAGCCACGGTCTCTCAGCCTTTCCTCCGGGTCTCCTCCCGGTTCCGTATGGACCGTGGAGGAGGGGGCCTCTTCTTCTAGTAGCCTCGCCATTGCAGAACCCCTTCCATGGTGCAGGAGGCCCAGTCTGTCCCTCCTGGGGGCGGGCGGGAGGCACTGCCTTAGCAATCGCCCCTTCAGGGGTGAAGGCTCCGCTGGTGTCATCTCCTTGGTCTGGGAAGCCTGGGTTGGTGCCATCCTCAACCCCGTCTTGGGCCTTGCGCCATTCGCGGTGCCATGGGCCCTGATGGCGCCATCGTTGGCACTGTTCTGTCACTCAGCGCTGCCTCTGCTATTGGTGCCGTTCGCACCATGGGAGGCTCTATGGCGCCGTCCTTGTCTGTTTCTCGCCTTGGCACTGTTTGCGGTACCGTGGTTGAGCATGGCACCGTTTCCAGCTCTGGTGCCACTTGCAGTGCCAAGCAGCGACATGGTGCCATGGGGGTTTCCAATCTCGGCGCCATCTGTGGCACCGAGAGCACAGTCTGGGCTGTCGTCGGTGCTGTCTCTGGCCTCAGCACTGCTTGCGGCGCTGTGGGTTGAGACGGCACCGTGACAGGTCCCGGCTCCGATACTGCTGCCATCCTCGGCACCGTGTCTTCTTTGCGCACTGCTCGCAGTGCACTTGAGGGCTTCAGCGCTGACTCTGGTGCAGCCCTCGTTCTGGTGCCCCATTCAGTCGGGATGGCAACGGGCGTCCACATACCACCTGGCACAGGACTTTGGTCTCCACCTCCTTGGAGGCAGAATCAGACTCTGAGTCAGATAGGCAGTCTGACTCTTTGGAGTTGGCTGCTCACGTGGACACCTTGGTAGTGTCCTCAACAGGCCAGAGCTAACCCCCTCTGAGGAGCAGACAGTGCCCCCCCCCGGGTCCAGGGTCAGGGGTTCTGACCAGCAGGCGGTGGTGCAGGCCACCATTGCCCTGCAGCCTGGCCTTGGAGAGTTTTCTGGCCCCTCAGGTGGTGTGCCTGGATCGCCCAACTTTGGGACTGATCGGAGCACACTACAGGAGGGAGGGTGCTGCTCCCTGGATAGTCCCTTCGGGGACCGACCAGGGCTGCCAACTGCCTAGGCTGGCTGGCTATTTCGTGGAGAAGGGCTCTTTCGGACTCCGAGGGGTCATGGGGTAGGGGTTCGACACGGCGACCCTTTTTTGGGACCCACCCAGGTTCCGGAAGGAGTCGTCGTGCAGATCTCCGCCCTTCCTTTTCGGTTTCCTCAAGAGGGCTCTGTTCTTTGGAGGTAGGGGACCGTCCTTTGGGACTCTCACGGCCCCGGTCACCTCACAGCGGGGATTCTTTAGGGCGCAGCCTAGGCAGTTCCAATATGGTTGACCAGCTGTCAGCTGTTGAGTTTTCTGGAGCTCCCTCTTTCCTTGGGGCTCCAGGTGTGCTCTCTGGCCCAGGCAGAGGACAGCCAATTCCTGTTGTCGGCTCTGTCCCCTCTCCTCTGCCACCTTCTCCTGCTCTCCCAGGTATTCTTGGTCCTAGCGGCCCTCTCTCCTGGGAGCAGATCAGAGCTGTGACTGCTTAATTTCCCACTTATGTCAGTGCCATGGACAGACAGGTTTTTCAGCATCCCCCTGAGCAGCCGGCTTCTGAACTCTGGAGGTCCTCCGACTCTTCATCCCCCTCTTCTGGAGGAGAGGAACCGTCTGTCCACATCTCCCCAGCTGCTGATCTTGCAGAGTATCAGCGATTCCTCGTGAGGATGTTGGAGGACCTGCATATCACCCCACGCATGCAGTACAATCCAGAGCACTTGATGCATGCCTTGTTAGGCGATTTCAGTGTGGACACCCTTGTGGTGCTCCCCGCCCCCCGGCCTGCTCCCTTTCGGGAGGCGTCATTGCATTTCTGGCAGAGACCCTTTTCTGGAGTCCCAGCCCCTAGGGATCTCTGCCAGAGGTGTTGTGCCCCCTCCCCCCTCCGAGTCTCCAGGTTCTGTGCCTCATCTTCAGTCAGGATTGACGCAGCTGGACACTCTTGATGTGCTTCGTGCCCCTCACTGTGACCGGCCCCCAGATCAAGATTCTGTGGATTTTGACTTTTGGGGGAGGAGGACTTTCTACTGGGCACGGTTGCTGCTCTCTATTTCAGCACATCAGGCCCACTACGCTACCTATGATAGGTTCCTATGGTCCAGGTTAGGTCACCTCCTAGCTGCAATGCCTGACACGGAGGTAACCAGACAAGCCGTTGCACTCTCTGCATGTGACCTGGAGCTAGCAAGGCACCAAGCGAGGGCATCTTACGACGCCAATGAGGTAGCTTCCAGGGTCGTAGGGACAGCGATCTGCACCAGGCAGACGGCTTGGCTGCATCTTTCCCGGTTGTCACCCTTGGCCCGGCGTAGGGTGATTTCCTTCCCTTACCAGAGAACCCATCTTTTCTCCCGTAGGGTGAGGCGGCATCTGTTGGGACAGTTTCCTACTCCTTCCGAGGAGTCCCTGTCTCACTCTCCCCACTCCCGGGCCTCTCCAGACCCGTGAAGGTTCTCTCTCTTGATGTGCCACCCACTGAAAGCTAAGGGACTTAGTCCTTTAGGGTTAGGGCCCCCTTCGCGGGGGTGGGGCTCGGCACTCACCCAAAGGTGATGAATGGTGAAGATTGACACAGATAAGATATGAAAATTACGTATCTACCATAATTCTGATCTTTCTGTGTGTATCCACCATTCATCACAATCCTACCCTTCATCCCCCTGGGGCCTCAGTCTCTGGGTCTCCCTCCCTCTCTGTGCCCTCTTTCACCCCCCGCCCTTCTTTCTGTTGGTCAGGAGTGGGGTGACCTTGGGCACATAGGGGGATGTTTTTCTCTAGCGGGAGAGTGGCCAAGAGGTCAGGCACTCCTTCCTCAGTGCCTCGGTTCCACCCCCGTGTGGTGGGGGTTGGTAGTTGCCCTCTTTTCTGTTCTCTCTTCCCTTCTCCCTGTCAGCTTTACTTTAATTCCCTTTGATTTCCTTGTCCTTTAGACACAACATCAATTTAATTTAAGAAACTAGTTTTCTTATGCCAAAAATTTGATTGGGGGGGTATTCCCTGTATCCTGTCTTTTCTTCCAGAATAACCAATTCTGCTTACGTTGGGGTTATTGCCAGGGATTCTGTGCCTTGAATTCTGGCAGTTTAGCCTTCTAGCTACTCCTTCACAGTTCCTATACAATCTGGAGACAGGTCAAGGTTCCAGGGTATGTTCCCTCTCCTTCCCCTCCAACATCCTTACTTCTGAATTCCCTAATCCTCACTCCCTCCTCCTTTTCTACTTCCAGAGATTGGGGCCCCTCCCAATACCCTTAGTTTTCCAGTTTTATTCTGCCCTCTCAGTCATTTATTTCTCCTTTTAGTTTGTATATCCTTTCCTTTATCTGCCCTTAGACTCCCTTGTCCCTCCGTCCCAACCTTTTCTTACTCTGTGGTGACTCAGAACTGGCGGGAGGGCGGGGTCGACTGCACCTAATGGCCAACCCACGAGCGCCACGCAGTGCGTCGACCTCGAGGGCGCGCCGATGGTGCGTCGACTCCGCCCCTCAAAAAAAAAAAAAAAAAGAGTTCCTGTGGGTCGTGACCTCCAGCCACTATACCCAAACAGGATGAATGGTGAAGATACACAGAAAGATCAGAATTTACGGTAGGTACGTAATTTTCATTTCTGCCTTCCTTGATTGACAGAGCCATACAGTCTCTCCTGGCTCCTTGAGAAGGTTCACCCATGCTGCAGCAACAAATGTTGCCAGTGCCGATCACGGCACAGGCAACATGCCGCCTGGCATTATAGCGCCAGGCATTTGTCTTATGGGAGTTACAGCTCCAAAGCACCCTCCCAGGAACCCCCTGAAACTAAATATTGCCTCTTCTGGGGTGGGCATGCCCTGGAAGGGGGCACAAATTGTGTGGGCGCATAGGGAGATATGGCTGAGGGGCGATCTGAAATCAAGATCGCCCGTCACTGTTGCCCTTGTAGCACCCTAATTGTGGCGCTGGAAATCATCTACAACTTGATGGGATATGCCCTGAGGAGAGGTCCTCCAAGCATAATCTCCAGCGAGGAACTGAGGCTGGAAGGGGCCGCTTGCATTTGTATAGGGAAAGGCAAAGTAGGACATCGTCCTGGGTGGCCCTTAGTGGACTGCTGGAAAAATTTTTATGTGGTCCTGGAGCCTGACGGCTATACATTCCATAGGTGTGGCCAGATGAAATAGATTCTTTAGAAGATCTACTGATCTGACATTGGGAGTATCTCTTGCAGCAACCACACCTGTGGAACTATAGCCACCGGGCACTAGGACCACATGGAAACTTTTTTAGCTAGCAGTCTACCAGGGGCCACCACTCCAATGTCATACGCCGACGGCCTATCTTATTAGAGTGGGCAGCCCTCGTGTCCTCCTCAGTTCTTTTCCTGACATTAACCGTCGCATATCAGACTTTACGGAGATCCACCAGCTTCAGTCGACCACCAGTTTGCCAGTATTTTTTGTTGAACTTCTGTTTTTTATTTTTCTCTCCCTGGTGTATATTACTTTAGCGATAGTTATTCAAACAACATGAAGTCTTGCTATATTATGACATATGAAGTGAGTCCCAACCTTCGAACTGCTCCGGAGGTGAAAGAGTTAACTTTCCATGCCAGGCATGGAACGCAGAGCTCGAGCTCGGTTGAAACTCTGTCTGCTGTTCTTCAAACTCAAACCATCAGATTCTTTACTCCGCCTCACTGAACAGTCGCTCCGGAGATTTCTCCTTCTGCTCGGTTCATTTTGTCGGTTAAAGACTGTTTTTCTCGGTTTCGATCAAAATTAAACCGCAACCGGTCGGTTCAGACTCTGTCTGTGGTATTTGTGAGTACTAGATAGGTTTTACATTCATTTCTATTCTGTGTGGAACTTGTAAACGGTTATCGGTTCGGTTTGAACCGATCAGGTTGTTTAAAATATATTAATCTGTCATTTAGCGTGTGGTTACCGGTTCTTATCGGTTCTAAAAAAAACGGATTTTATTACGATTTTTTCCACGACCTGTGACACGGTTGAGAACCGATAAGGGGGTCTTACCTGGCGGATTGCCATAAACGGGTAAGTTTGGTTAGGACTGACACTATGTCTGAGAAACCCAAAAGAAAAACGGGCCCATTGGGTTTCAACACTGCAGTGTCTGTGGGGAAGCTTTTGCCAAGGCCAACCCCCACACCACCTGTGTTTATTGTCTGGGGTTTGACCACCTCAATGCAGACTGCCAGATTTGTAAAAATTTTCCTGCAGCTACCCTGGAAAAGACAGTTGGTAGGCTCAGGGAAAGGGAGGCCAAAAAGTCTGCTGAACTGGATGGCCAGCCTGGTTCGGTTTCAACCGAACCAGAGGGAGTGCCCTCTGACAAGGGCGAGACTTCCTCGGGCACAAGGAGATCCGACTCCGAGGAGTCGGTCCCAGCAAAAAGGACTAGGAAATCAGCTGGTGTGGAGCCAAAACTTTCCTCTCCAACCGTTGAAGAAATGGCCAAAGCGATTAAAATTGTCCAGTCGCTTTCGATTCCACCGAACCGGCACCATCAGGTAAGCGTCCGTTCGGCCGTTCCACCGGGTTCAAGAGTATGAGGTAGAGGGATATTATGAACCGGGGAAGAGGAGTATGAGGAGAGTGAATTTGGTTTTGAAAGTCTGATGTGCCCATTGACCCGACATCTCCCGAGACAGACCTTCAGGAGTTTCTCCTCCCAGGCTTTCTGAGTCCCTTCTCATTTTATGTTTTATAAGAAAGTGGCTGAAACCCTCCAGCTCCCTATGGAGGAAGCTGTGGATGATCAAGAGGAGCCTGACTATGTGGAAATGATGGATATCCCAGAGTCAAGGAGGCTGTCTATTCCTTTGCATAAATCTTTTAGGAAACAGACAGTAAAAATTTTAAAAACTCCTCACACTATACCTCCTGTCGATAAGAGAATGGACAAGAGGTACACATTGTCAGGCTCGGATACGGAGTTCCTTACACAACAATGCAGCCATGTTGGGGTAGTGCACACTGAAGCCTGTGACAAGGCAAATATTCCCTTGGCTTCACACCCCCCCAGACAAGGACTCCAGGAGGATTGATGCCATGACAAAGAAACAGTGCATGGCAGCATCCTTGGGACTCAGACAGGCAAATTATATGGCTTATGTTGCTAGATATCAGAAATCCAGATGGGATACTGTTATGGCTCTAGCAAAACACGTCCCTGGCCAGCTTGCCAAGGAGCTGGAGCAGGTGGCTGCTGATGGTATAGAGGCATCCAAGGTGCAATTCCATGCTGCAGTGGACTCTAATGATGTGTCATCAAGAGTCATGGCTACATCTGTGGCACTTTGCAGAATGGCTTGGCTCAGGTATACTAGCCTGTCACAGGATACCCAGACTAAGGCCATGGATTTTCCTGTTATGGGTAATTCTCTGTTTGGGGAGCAGACAGAGAATTACATGAAAAAAAAATGGACGAATATAGGACCACCTATAGGAGTGCACAGGCCAAGGAAAGGCAGGCCACTCCTCAAAGGCAGCTTTCCAGGGGCAGGGGCAGGCCTTTACACAGGCCTTTTTCCTAAGCCCAGGCCTCCTCTTCTGCCTATGCCCAGAGGGGGTTCTTTAGAGGGGAGAGGCAGACGGAGTACAAGCAGGCCTGCTTCCACCCCTCAGCCCAAAGCCCCTGCCAAGCAGGCACGCTGATGGGGTTGCCAGGGCCAATTCTCAGTTACCTATAGGGGACAGGCTGGCTTACTTTGTCCAGGACTGGAAGTCTCTGACATCAGACAGGTGGGTCCTGGAAGTAGTAAGCCTGGGACTGGTTCTCAGCTTCAAAAAATTTCCAAAGATGAGAACCAGATCCTTTCCACCTGCAAATCCTCCAGAGGCACTTGCCCTAGAGGCAGAGGTCTCTTTCCTCCTGGCTCTCAGAGCTGTGGAAAGGGTTCCACCCCTACACCAGGGCAAAGGGTTGTACTCCAGGTACTTCCTACCCCAAAAAGACAGGAGAATGGCGCCATCCTGGATCTCAGATATTTAAACAAGCACCTTTAAAACCAAAATTCAAAATGGTGACTCTGGGAATTATTCTACCCTCTCTAAGGCCAGGGGACTGGCTAGCTTCCCTGGACCTCAAGGATGCCTACTTCCATATTCTTATCAGAAGCTCCCATCGAAAGTACCTCAAGTTCGAGCTGCCCTCAGGCCATTACCAGTTCAGAGCAATGCCCTTTGGCCTTACCTCTGCTCCAAGGGTATTCACAAAATGCCTGGCAATAGCAGTTGCTGCCCTAAGAAGGCAAAAAATTGCCATCTTCCCTTACCTGGACGACTGGCTCATAGTAGGCCAGTCTCCAGACCAAATCAAGTTACATCCACAGATAACTCAGCAACTGCTCACCTCTCTAGGTTTCCTTCTGAATCTTTCAAAGTCAATTCTAGAACCTGTCCAGCTCCTTACCTTCATAGGCGCAGAGCTGAACACAGAGGACCCTGGTCTCTCTGGCCTCCTCCTTTACCCTGCAGGTGTCTCGACCAGCAAGGCATTTTCTACAGCTCCTGGGGCACATGGCTGCTTCCACAGCAGTAGTGCAGGGAGCAAGATTTCAGATGAGGGACATACAGTTCCATTTGAGAGCCTTTTGGTCTCAAAGAAAAGACCCTCTAACCAAATTGATCCCAGTAACTTGAACCCTGATCCAGGCCCTACAGTGGTGGCAGGATCAGAGCAATTTGAGACAAGGGGTTCCTTTGTCACCAGTCCCACTCCTAATCCTTACTACAGATGCATCCCTCTTGGGGTGGGAGGCTCACATGGGCACCTCACTACCCAGGATTGTGGTCCCCTCAGGAGTCTCTGCTCCACATCAATCTGTTGGAACTCGGAGCAGTTTTTCTAGCACTTCAAGTTTTTTCCAAATCTGTTCAGAACAAAGTTGTGCAAGTCAGAACAGACAACACCACCACAATGTGGTACATCAACAAGCAAGGGGGCACTCAGTCTACGGCCTTGTGCACCGAAGCAATGAAGTTGTGGTCTCTGGCTTACTCCCTGAACACCTCCCTTACGGCAGTTCACCTCCCAGGCAAGGACAATGTCCTAGCAGATGCTCTCAGCAGGATCTCCCAGGGCCATCACGAATGGTCACTGGACCCCCTGGTCCTGGAGGTGATATTTGCCAGATGGGGCACCCCGCAGATAGATCTTTTTGCAGCCCCAGACAGTCACCAACTTCCCCTTTTTTGCTGCAGGACCCCAGTGTTGGGCTCAGTCCCTCTGGATGCCTTAGTTCTCAATTGGGAAGGGAAGTTTCTCTATGCTTTCCCCTTCCCTCTCCTGTTCAAAGTGTTAGTCAAAATCAGATCTCAATCCTGCAAGATGATCCTGATTGCTCCAGATTGGGCCAGACAACCCTGGTATCCACTCCTACTGTCCTTAGCAGTCCATCTTCCCAGGAATCACAATCTGTTAACCTGTGCTTAGGGGAGGGTTTGGTACCCGAACCTCAAATCTCTCAATCTCAAGGCCTGGCTCTTGAAGAGTTAGAGTTTGCTGATCTACACCTCTCCCAAGGTGTAATGGATATACTAAAGGCTTCTAGAAAGCCTTCCACCAGGGCTACCTATAATTCCAAATGGAAGAGGTTTTCCATATGGTGATCTAGGAAGCATATTTCCCCAGAATCTGCTGATTTACCCACAGTCCTGGATTATATGGTTCATTTAAATACCTTGGGGCTGAGACCAGCTACCCTAAAAGTACATTTGGCAGCTGTGTCTGCTTTTATTTCAGCAGGTAAACCCTCTTCTCTTTCAGCTCATCCTGTGTTCTCCAAGTTTTTTAAGGGATTGCTTCACAGCAACCCTCCATTCAGGGACCCTGCCCCTGCCTGGGATCTTAATGTTTGCATTGCTCAGCTTATGCAACCCCCCTTTGAGCCTTTGACTTCAGCAGAGCTGAAGTTCTTGACTTGGAAAACTGTTTCTGGTAGCCATCACTTCTGCCAGACGCATAAGTGAATTACAAGCTTTGTCACTGGAGCCTGACTTTATCTCCTTTCATAGAGATAAGGTGGTCCTCAGGACTAACAGGAAGTTCTTGCCTAAGGTGGTTTCAGATTTCCACCTTAATCAGTCTATATCTCTTCCATTGTACTTCACTGATCATTCCTCCTCTGGCGAGAGGAGGCTGCACAGCTTAGATGTGAAGAGAGCTCTTAGTTACTACACAGAGCGTACCAAGGGTCACAGATTTGACTCCCTCCAACTGTTCCTCACTTATGGTGAGGTTGGTAAAGGAAACCTGCCACTAAAAGATCCATTGCCAGGTGGATTGTCTCTTGTATCCAATTCTGTTATGAAAAGCTGGATAAGGTTCCTCCCTCAGGCCTGAGGGCTCACTCTACCAGTGGTACAGCTGCTTCCCTGGCTGCTGCCAGGGACATCCCTATTCTAGAGATATGTCAAGCAGCTACCTGGAAAACAGTTCACACTTTTACCAAGCATTACTCCCTGGACATCCAGGCTAGGAGTGATGCTTGATTTGGCACAGCTAAAGGCCAGAGCCTATTTCCTAAGTAGGTTCTGTCCCTCCTCCATGGCGGTACTGCTGTGTAGTTGCATGATATCATAATATAGCAAGACTTCATGTTGTTTGAAAAAAATTACTCACCTTAGTAATGTTGTTTCTTCTAATGGAGTCTTGCTATATTATGACCTCCCCCCCGCCTGCCCCTCTCAGAACCTCTGTTTTTGGGATGTGGGTGGGCAGTGCAGTGTTGACACTTAGTAGATGCCCACCTTGTTGTTTTCACCCCTCTTTCTTTGGGGTGATTTGGTGGTGTGTTTTATTTTTTTGGGTCTCCTGACTTGAGTCTTTGTTTTGGGACCAAAAAATGTGTCTTTATGTTTAGTAACCAGTTGGCTAGTGTAGGTTTACAGCTTCCACACAGGACCTCAATGAGTTTTAGCTTGTAAAGATCTGACGGTTTGAGTTTGAAGAACAACAGACAGAGTTTTCAACCGAGCTCGAGCTCTGCGTTCCATGCCTGGCATGGAAAGTTAACTCTTTCACCTCCGGATCAGTTCGAAGGTTGGGACTCACTGCATATGTCATAATATAGCAAGACTCCATTAGAAGAAACAACATTAATAAGGTGAGTAATTTTTTCTTTTCTGTCCATTTATGCTGAGCTCTGCCTCCAGGAACCTCTTCAAAAAGTGTGCCTGTGGGCAGAAGATAAAGAAGGACCACCATGAGACTTGTATCTGCTGCTTAGGCCCAGAACACGACACCCAGGCTTGCATGATCTGCTGCAGCTTTAACCAGGCCACCAGGAAGCACCGAGTGCAGACCCTCAAAACTTTTTTGCTGAAGCAGAAGGTCACCCAGCTGGAGAAGGAGCTTCAGGCTCAGAGTTCCTCCACTTCCCCTTCAACATCCTTGGGCTTGTACCCCCCAAGGCCTGAGAAAAGTCTGTGGGGAAGCATAAGCATTGAGATAAGGACCGTGCTAAGGAGAAGTCCTTGTTCTCCTCATCTCAATCCCAGTCACCGCTCCACGCGCCAACCGTAGCAGGACTATCGTTGTTGGGGTCAGCCCCCTCTTTGCCTCGCACACGCTTTCCTCTTCAGGGCTACCGTTGACAGCTCCCCCCACCAACCTTTCGGTGGTGGGTGTCAGTTCCAAGGGCTCTGGTTCCCCACTGACTTTGCAGCTCCTGCTATTCAGGCCCTTGTTTTCAGTGGGCACTCAGTCAGGTGGCTCAGCTGGCCCATCATCAGTGAGCTCAGCAGTGGAAGTTCCTGGGACACAACCTGCCACCGACCTCAACCATTTCTTCGGTCATTGTCTCAGGCTTGGATCCTCTACCCTCTCTGGAGCCACCCTGGCCTGAGCCCTGGTCACTGTCGCCATCGCCTCCCCGATGCCAACCCAAGCTGAGGAGCTTCCCTGCGGCCTCATTCTGTGTGACTGCCCTCCACGGTGTTCCCCCAGTCAATGCTAATGGGTCTGACGCCGATAGCGGTGGACTTCCACTCCATGCTTACCATCTTATGAGACTTTATGCAGGCCAAGCTTGCTATTCCCCAAGGCCTGTCCCTGCAGCACCCTCCTGCCCCTCCATCACGGCAACAGCTCACACCCCAGGACCCTCCCCCAAGAACTCGGGGACGAGGATGGATGCCATCCGGACATCATTCCTGCCGATGAAAGGGATGACAGTGATGATGGGGAAGCTACTCCTTACAACAAAGTGTTATATTGTATTAGATCACTTTGTATGTATTCCTATTGTTACCCTTTCCCCAGGTGTTGCTGAAAATGGGCCTTTGCTCAGTCCACCTTCCTGGTAAATCATATAAGTAAATAAATGAATAAAAATAAAAACTCCTACTCCACAGTCTCGTCCGACAGTGAGGATACCCCAAAGTATATTCCATGGTCTCCCCGGATGACCCCTCTTTTGTCTCCATTATGTGACAGTTACAGTTGGCCATGGGCTTCGACATCAAGGAGCAACATCCCACTCAGCGTCGACTGGCCACTTATTTAAGGCTACCGGATGCCCCTCCTTTGGTTATCCCTCCCTTAATTGAACTCTTTGAGGATGCAACCATGGTCACCTGTCATCGACCCAGTCTGATAGCCACCTTGCCCAGGAAGGCAGACAAATTATACCAGGGTCCAGCATGAAGGCCTTTCTCTGCCGATTAGCCTCAAGCGGACTCAGTGGTCATCAGTGCCACCCACAACTGCACCAAGAGGGACAAACATCTCAGTTCCTTGCCTCCGGATAAGGAGTCCTGGAGGCTGGAGCAAGGTGGCAAGAGAACCTTTGCCACACTGACTATCAGGGTGATGAACTACATTGTCCATGTGGTCCAGTACCAGAATCAGCTCTGGGACCAGGCCCTTGAATCTTCCCGGGCCCTCCCAGAGGACCCTCTAAAACAGCAGATGCTGTAGTCTTTTAAAGCAGGTTAGAAATGTTGGCACCCACCTCTTTAGGGCTGCCTACAACACCGTAGATGTCTCAGCCAAGGCTGCTGCGGCGGGCATTTGCCCGCGAAAACTCTTTTGGTTGAAGGTGTCTGGCTTTGTCCAGGTGTTCACGTTTTCATCCTGAAAGCCCTCTTTAGAGGCTGCAAGCTGTCTGGTGCAGATGTGCAGGACATACTGTCTCAGCTGCAAGCCTCTTGCCGCACCCTTCGATCTGTCCACTCTATGTACCACAACAACCAGCCCAAAAGTGGTCAGCGAGTGCTCTCTCATCTGTCTACTCATAGACCCAAGCCCTCTAGCAAGCCTCAGGGTAAGTGCCAGGCTGCCCCTGCCATGCCCATCGCCTCCACCATGGGGGCCAAACCCAAAGGAGGAGGAGGTGCGGCTCCGGCCACCCTGCCAGTTCAGCCTGACTCCTTGCTCGACACCCCCACCCCAGCAGGAGGTGTTTGTAGGGGGTCACTTCTCCCTGCACTTGGACAAGTGGAGGGAAATAATCAGAGATGCCTGAGCACTGCAGATCATAGACAGTGGCCACACTCTGGAACTTCTGGAGTGGCCTCCTGAGAAATCTCCAGCTCTGTCCTCTTACTCTCCAGACCACATTCCAGTGCTCTGGGAAGAAATTCACTCCTTGTTGTTATAACCTGTCCCAGAGACTCAACAGGACAGAGGGATCTATTCTCACTTCTTCCTGGTGCCCAAATGCACAGGAGATTAAGCCCATTCTAGACCTTAGAGAGCTAAATCTGTTCCATTCAGTGCAGAAAGTTCCAGATGGTGATACTCCAGGGTCTGCTGCCTCTTCTGCTCCAGAGGGACTGGATTTGCTCTCTTGACGTGAAGGATGCCTACCTCCATATCCAGGTGTATCCCCCATAGACAGTACCTAAGGTTTCACTTCCAGGGGGCTGGGTCTTGCCCTTTGGCTTGTCCTCGGCCCCTCAGGTGTTTACCAAATACTTGGCATAGTAGCAGCTGCCATCAGGTGGCAGGGACTCTGTCTTTCCCTACATGGACGAGTGGCTTCTCAAAGCCCAATCCAGGGAGCGCCTGTTACAGACTCTAGATCATACCAGCAGCCTATTCCAGGATCTGGGCGTTACAGTCAACCTACCAACATCAGTTCTGACCCCCCGTCAGCGCCTTCAGTACATGTGGCAGTCCCAGATACCTCTCAGGGCATGGCCTTCCTGCCCCAGGACCAGGCAAGATCGCCTTATAGCTGAAGCCCACCTGCTGTACAGCAGCTGCTGTGTCTCAACCAGAACCTTCCTCCGGCTTTTGGGCCTGATGGCAGTAGTCATAGTCACAATGCCTCTAGCCAGATTGCATGTGAAAATTCCTCAATGGACACTAAGGGTCCAGTGGGACCAGTGTGTCGACAACCTGGAACAGCCGGTCCTAGTCTCTTCTCGGGTGAAGAAAGTTCTGCTTTGGCAGATGGAACCCAGCAACCTGTTTCGAGGGGTTCCCTTCCTCATTCCTTTCTCGCAGCAGATTTTAACAACAGATGCTTCAGGCTTGGGGTGGGTGGGGTGGGGGCTCATCTAATGTCCTACCAAACACAAGGGATGTGATCCTGGCTGGAATCCTCTCTCCACATAAATGTCCTGGAAATGTGAGCTGTTCTTTAAGCCTTGCTGGCCTTCCAGACTCCGCTCCCTGGGTCTTCTGCTAGTGCAAATGGACAATATCAGTGTAGTCCATTACATCAACAAGCGGTGGGCACTCACTCATACTGCCTTTGCCGGTAAGCAGGAGGACCTGTGAGAAGGGTAGTGTGGTGATTGTGGGGGACTTCAACATGCCAGGAGTGGACTGGAGCACTCCAACAACCAGGAACAGAAGGGAGTAGGTACTGCTGGATGCCTTCCAGGACAGCTTCCTGCTGCAAATGGTCAGTGAACCAACCAGGTTAGGGAATACCCTTGACCTTGTGCTGGCAAATGGGGACTTTGTGAGAGAACTTACAGTGGAGGAACCGCTATCAGGGAGTGACCAGCACTCAGTATGGCTCACATTGGATATGGGCAAGGAAGGAGAGGAATCTGGCACAATAGTGCTGGACTTCAGGAGGGCTGACTTTGGGAGGATGGGGAAGTGGTAAAGGGTACCTGGCCAGAATTCAATCTAGTATGGACACTAACCAGAGGTGGGAGCTCATAAAGCTGGGGATAGTGGAGCAACCAAAACCTGCTGCAAAGCCCAGAGCAAGAAGGCTAGGGCTAAGAAACCGATCTGGTTGAGCAAGGAGGCCATGGAAAAGGTAAGGAGGAAAAGAGCTGCCTTTAGGAAGTACAAGAAAACAGGGAGGGGGGAGGACAGGGAGGAGTACTTGACAGAATCGAAGGAGGTGACAAGGGCAGTAAGGGGAGCCAAAGCATCTACGGAACTCAGGCTGGCACAAGGCATTAAGAAGGGGGAGAAGGACTTCTTTAAGTACATCAGGGAGAAAAGGAGCTGTAAGGACCACATAGTAAGGATTAGGAAGGAGGAGGGTTGGGTGGAAGCAGGGGTGCGATAAGGCGGAAGCACTAAATGAGTACTTCTGCTCAGTATTTACTAAAGAGAAGAGGGGGGTGACACCCAAAGTGGGAGAAATGGCAGAAGCAGGGTGGGAAGTGGTGACAGATGGGGAAATCATGGAGAGCAGAGTTCGAGGGGGTTTGAAGGCACTGAGGGTGGAACAAGGCGCCAGGCCCAGATGGCATCCACCCCAGGGTACTGAAGGAGCTAGCAGATGTCCTTGCAGGACCTTTGGCAGACCTATTTAATGCCTCACTACATTCAGGGTGTGTACCTCAGGACTGGAGGATGGCTCATGTGGTGCCCCTCCACAAGAGTGGCCCCAAGGATGAACCGGGAAACTACAGACCAGTGAGCCTCACATCCATCGTGGGTAAGCTAATGGAGACTATCCTGAAGGAGAGGCTGGTGGCCCTCCTAGAGGCCAAAGGACTACAGGACAGCAGACAGCATGGCTTCATGTGGCAGATCCTGCCAAACCAACCTGGTTGAGTTCTATGACTGGGTAACTAGGCAACTGGACAGGGGCCATGCAGTGGATGTCCTGTATCTGGATATCAGTAAGGCATTCTGACTCGGTGCCACATGGAAGGCTGGGAGGAAGTTAGTAGGCACAGGGGCGGTGCAAAGCTGGTGAGATGGGTAGGAAACTGGCTGCAGGGAAGGCAACAGAGGGTGGTGGTGGGTGGGAGCTCTCACACCCAAGGGCAGTGACGAGCGGTGTTCCACAGGGCTTGGTGTTGGGACCAGTGTTGTTTGGGATATTCACTGCAGACATATCATGGGACATCAAGAGCAAGATCAGTCTGTTTGCTGATGATACCAAGGTAGGCGTGGTGGTGGATGACCTAGGGGGATGGCAGGGGTTGCAGGATGATCTGGCAAAGCTTGAAACCTGGTCAGACACCTGGCAACTGGGCTTTAATGCCAAAAAGTACAAGGTGCTGCATTTTGGGATGAAGAACCCAAGGAGGAGTTACCAGCTAGGGGAGTGCAGCTAGCCCAGACAGAGGAGGAGAAGGATCTGGGTGTGCTCATTACAGGGTCAATGAACAACTCAGCACAATGTAGGAAGGCAGCTGCAAAGGCCAACAAAATGCTGGGTTGTATTGCAAGGGGTATATTCTCGAGGAGGGAGGAGGTGATTCTGCCACTGTATAGGTCATTAGTTAGACCACACCTGGAGTACTGCGTGCAGTACTGGCGTCCGTATCTGAAGAGGGACATTAAGTTACTGGAGGGGGTACAGCGCAGGGCGACAAAGATGATCAAGGGGCTGGGGGACTTATCGTACAAGAGGAGGTTGAAGGAGTTGAACAGGTACTCACTGGAGGAGAGGAGAGACCGGGTGACATGATTGAAACCTTTAAGTACATGAAAAGAATAAACAAGACGATACAGAGGGGCTGTTCAAAGTAAGGGAGGGGAGGGCCACCAGGGGCCATGATATGAGACTGGAGCGAGGAAGGTTCAGGAGGGAGATGAGGAGACATTTTTTTACAGAGAGGGTGGTGGCTGGGTGGAATGCGTTACCTGCTGAAGTGGTATGCAGTAGAACAGTGGACTGCTTCAAATGAGGATGGGACAGGACAAGGGGGAGGGTTAATGAAGGGGAAGGGTGGAAGGGAGGGGCAGCTGCAGAATAAGGGGTGCTAGCTGCACATTCGAGCAGACTTGATAGACCTCTAGGCCTTTATCTGCTGGCAAATTTCGTATGTTCGTAAGCGATAGGAGTCTGATATTGGGCTCTGGAACATGGTTTAGAACTGTCAGCAGTCCATGTTCCAGGCATCCAAAACCTCCTGATGGACAGCCTGTCACAGTCAAAAATGCATGGATGGGAGATGCTAACCTCAGTAGCAGAAAACCTGTTTGACAGGTGTGGTCGTCCAGAGTTGGACGTTTTTGCGTTTCTACTCAATGCAAAACTGCCGCTTTTTTTGCTCGCTTGATCCAGGGCCTGGAAGTTTCTGGTGAGACATGTCCCTCTCTTGGAAAGGGAGATTTCTGTATGCATTTCTTCCCTTCCCCCTGCTTTAGAGGGTTCTAATCAAGCTCCAGATGGACGGGGCCACGATGATTCTCGTCACCCCTTTCTGGCTGCATCAGATCTGGTTCCCTTTACTGCAACAGCTGACAGTGAAACCTCCCATACCTCTTCCTTTGTGCACTGGCTTGCTGTCCTAGAACTGGGGCACCCTGGTCCATCTGGACCTCAGATCCCTGCATCTTCACGCCTGGCACCTGAGGACATAGCCATGGGTCGGTTCGGGGTGTCACCCAAGGTGGCTGATGTTCTGGTGGTGGCTAGGAAGCCTTCCACTAGGGCCACTTATTCTATGAAGTGGAAACGTTTTGCACTGTGGGCTGCTTTACGTCAGCTGGATCCCTTCACTTCTTTAGTGAATCAGATTCTGGAGGACTTGCTGTCCCTTTCTGACTCCGGTCTGAAGTACTCCTCTCTTAAGGTGCACGTCTGCCGTCTCTGCCTTCCATGTGCCTATTGATGGCAGTATGGTGGCACAACTGGAGGTGTCTGGTACATTTCTGAGAGGTATTCTTCACCTGAAGCCTCTTATCCGTAATCTTGTCCTGCCTTGGGACTTGAATTTTGTGTTAGAAAAACTTACTGTGGCACCTTTTGAGCCGGCCGTGACATGCAAGCTATGTTTTCTGTCATGGAAAGCATTATTTTTATTTGCTATTACTTCTGCTTGAAGAATTTCAGAACTACAGGCGCTCATGTGCGAGCAGCCTTAATTGATTTTCCACAAAGACAGGACTTCTTTGCGTACTAATCCTAAGTTTCTTCCTAAGGTGGTGTCAGAGTTTACTGTAAATCAATCCATCCACGTTCCTGTTTATTTCCTGGAGCATGCCAATCCAGGGGAAGCATTGCTTCATACTTCAGATGTGCATAGAATTCTACATTACTACACACACAGTACGAAGGACTGTAGGAAGTCCTCTCAGTTGTTTGTTTCTTTTGCCCCTGGGAGAGAGGGCATTCCTATTTCAAAACAGTACTTGTCCAAATAGTTGGTCAGCTGTATCTCTTGCTGCTACAGGAAGTATGGCAAGATCTTCCTGGCATTGTTGGTGGCCACGCCACCAAAGACATGGCCACTTCTTTTGCCTGTTTCGGGAATGTGTCAGCTACAGAGATCTGTGCTGCTGCTACTCGGAGCTCTGTCTATACCTTTACCCAGCACTACAGTCTAGACATTGCCTCTAGGCATAGGGCCAACTTTGGCCTAGCTGTCATCGGGGGCCTACTTTCTTAGGCTCGGGGTTTCCTCCACCCAGACTGTGCTGTCTGTTGACAGAACTGTTTGGGAGTTGTTCCATAGCCGTGGCCTGCTGCAGGAGTTACCCCCAAGGTCAGATACTACAGTTATGTAAAAACTTACCGTTCTTACCTCAGGAGTCCTTTAGCATCAGTAACTTTTTTTTTTTGCACTTAGCTGGCTAGGTGCAATTGCACCGGAGGTGTGCCTTTAAGAGAGATTTAATGAGCGTAGGGCCAAGCTAGTCAAAAGACAGGAGGGGGTGTGAACTGAGTGAGAGCTGTTGACTGCTTCAGAATTTTTTCTCCGCTGGACAGAGCAATATTACCTCTGAGGTGTCTCCCAACTTTCCTTGTTGACAGCCTCCTAGTGCTTACCTGGGTAAAGTTTTCTTCATAAATTATTTCCTTTAGTGTGCTGAGTGAAAAATGTTAGCTTTTCATTAGCGCTGCGCAAATTTTTTATTTTTAGCCTTTGGCGCTTATTTAGACTTTATTTTTACTGCGACTATTTACTTTAAAGCTTATTTTATCAGTATGTTTATTTTCGATGGTTTCTTCATTTTTGGCTAAATTTTGTGGGAACAGTCAATTAGGACAGTTGCCTTGTTTTTTACCTCAGACCGCTGGGTGTACTGGCGAGGCACCTGCAGTAGATTTCAAACTTAAACAGTGCCTGGGGGGTTTCTCTCTAGATTGGCAATTACAAGGAAACCTTTTTTGGTTTATTACTGGACCTTGGTATCATCTGTGTCAGGACTGTCCGTAAGGCTCCAGCAGCCACCTGTGCGCAGTTGAGTATTACTGGCTTTCTGTTAAGATTGGCACTGGTATAGATCCCAGTTTTACAACCCAAAAAAAAAAAAGGCACTGGTAATAGAGTTTATTAACTGGGGCAGGACTGGCCGGTGGCATTTTCACAGAAACCTGCACTCAGTTCGTAGGTCCAGAACTGGTTTGTATGGTCCCACCATAGGACTGCCCCAGAGTCCAAATAGTTAATAGAACTTGTGCAAATGATGAAATGCTAGGCTTGAGCTCAGTTTTCAAACCACTATCCCTGGAATACATCCTACAACTGTCGGATTCTTTACTCCGCTTGCCTAAATAAGACATCCTGGAGAGCTCTCCTTCACCTTTCTTGAAGATTTTATTTTCTCAGTTTATTTCTTTTCATTTTTGAAGCACTGTCCTTGGTTTACAGGTAGATTAATCTAGATTTAGTGTTATTCCAGTTAAGTTTTTCGATTCCTTGTCGGTTCCTTGCAACCGGGAAGAAACTGAACTTTTGTATATATGTTTTAAGGTAAATTTCTTGAAAAAATCTACTTCTTGGGGCTGGTTTCTTATTTACATTTAATTTGTGCAGGGAACCGGGGTAACTCTTGGTTCTCACATTTTTACTGAACCGACCGCAAAAAAAAAAAAAAAGAATTTTGTTTATGAGTGTTTGTATCTGATTCAGAGAAACCCAGTTTTAAGAGTTTTCTCTTATGTTATGTCACTACCCAAGAAAAGAACTGTCCCTATGGGTTTTCAGCATTGTACAGAGTGTGGTGAACCATTTGCTAAAGTTGACCGGCTCTGCGATGCCAGTTCAGCAAGAAACACGTTGACCGGCATCACAGCGCCAGGCTTGATGTGAACCGCGATTTGCAATCTACATGAGTCATGCCATCAAGTGTGTTTTGTCTTCCGGCGGCTTTGCCCCCCCCCCAACCCCCACATCGGGTCTCTGTTTCCGCGCCCCTGTTAATTTAGATTACCACCTGAGTCGGAGTTGGTTCAGGAGGGATGCAGGTCGGGGAATGTTGCCAGGTCCCAGGCGGACTTCTACTGTGACATGGTGCTGTTGTTGATATCGATGTATGTCACTGTAGAAGTTTAGCAGTTCGGGGGGCATACCAAGCTGACCCACATTTAATTTGTGTTTTCTGCTTAGGGTTTGACCACCTTAATGCAGATTGTGAAATTTGTAAAAACTTTTCCCAGTCGACGCTTGATAGGTGATTGAACCAACTGAGGGAAAAGGTGTCTGATAATGCTGCTGACCCGGTCTCGGATAAACCGACTCCTTCTCACTCAAAACAGAAGTCCAAGGAACTGGACGAATAGTCCTCTGACAAGGGTGAAGGTTCCATGGGTAGAAAGTGAACCGCATAGTTCAAACAACATGAAGTCTTGCTATATTATGACTATTGCAGTTTGCCCCAGCCTTAGAACTGCTCCGGAGGTGAAAGAGTTAACTTCCATGCAGAGCATGGAGCTTAGAGCGTGAGTTCGGTTCAGAAGCTCTGTTTGGCTGGTTTCAAACCGAAACCATCAGATTCTTTACTCCGCCTCACTGAACAGTCGCTCCAGAGATTCCTTCTGTTGCTCGGTTCATTTCTTCGGTTTAAAGCGCTATTTCTCGGTTTAATTTAACCGCAAATTCATTATTTTAACCGCAAAACCGATCGGTTCAGGCTCTGTCTATGGTAATCGTAAGTAACAGATAGGGTTTTTTCTGTGTGGAACTTGTAGTATTATCGGTTCGTTGAACCGATCGAGTTGTATTTAAATATAAGTTTGAAGCCTTTTAAGGCTTTTAGAGTGCGGTTCCCGGTTCTTATCGGTTCTACCCGTGACACAGTTTGGAACCGATAAGGGTGTCTTGCCTGGCACTGCCATCAAAGGGCAAGTTGGTTGGTTAGGACTGGCATCATGTCTGAGAAACCCAAAAGAAAACGGGCCCATGGTTTCAACACTGTAGTGTCTGTGGGGAAGCCTTTGCCAAGGCTGACCCACACACTACATGTGTCTATTGTCTGGGGTTTGACCACCTCAATTCAGACTGCCAGATTTGTAAAAATTTCCCTGCAGCCACCCTGGACAAGAGAGTGGGCAGGCTTAGGGAACGAGAGGCCAAAAAGTCCGCTGACCCGGATGGCCAGCCCGGTTCGGTGCCAACCGAACCGGAGGGAGTGCCCTCTGACCAGGGCGAGACTTCCTCGGGCAAACGAAAAGCTGGCTCTGAGGAGCCAGTTCCAGCAAAGAAATCTAAAAAATCAGCAGGTTTGGAGTCCAAAATTCCTTCTCCAACTGCTGCTGAGATAGCCAGGGCAATACAGATTGTCCAGTCCCTGTCCCCGGTTCCCTCCGAACCGCCACTGTCTGGCAAAAGGTCGGTTCGGTCGGTTCCAGTGGTTCAGGATTATGATATAGAAGAGTTCTATGAACCAGAGGAGGGGGATGAGGATTATGATCAGTGTGAATGTGATTTTGAAAGTCTGGATGTGCCCATTGAACCGGACATCTCCCCAGACAGACCTTCAGGTGAGTCTCCCCCTAGGCTTTCTGAGTCCCCTTCTCATTTTTTGTTTTATAAAAAAAAGTTGCTGAGACCCTCCAGCTTCCCTTAGAGGAGGCTTTGGATGAGCAAGAGGAGCCTGACTATGTGGAGATGATGGATATCCCAGAGTCCAGGAGGTTGTCCATCCCTTTACATAAATCTTTTAGAAAACAAACAATAAAAATTTTAAAAGCTCCTAATTCTGTGCCTCCTGTGGATAAAAAGATGGACAGGAGGTACACTTTGTCGGGTCCTGATACAGATTTTCTTTCACAGCAATGCAGTCATGTTGGGGTAGTTCAGGCTGCATCCTGTGATAAAGCTAATATTCCACTGGCTTCACATCCTCCTGACAAGGATTCCAGGAAGATTGATGCCATGGCCAAAAAACAATACATGGCAGCATCCTTGGGACTCAGACAAGCTAACTATATGGCTTATGTTGCAAGATACCAGAAATCTAGATGGGATACTGTCAGGGCCTTAGCCAAACAGGTCCCTGGCCAGCTCGCAAAGGAGCTGGAGCAGGTGGCTCTTGATGGTATTGAGGCATCTAAGGTGCAATTCCATGCTGCAGTGGATTCTAACGATGTATCCTCTAGAGTCATGGCTACATCTGTGGCTTTTCGGAGATTGGCCTGGCTCAGGTGTACTACTTTGTCACAGGATACCCAGTCTAAGGCTATGGATTTTCCTGTAGGGAAATTCTCTGTTTGGGGAGCAGACAGAGAATTATATGAAGAAAATGGATGAATATAGAACCACTTACAGGAGTGCACAAGCCAAGGAACGGCAAGCCACTCCTCAGAGGCAGCCCTCCAGGGGTAGGGGTAGGCCTTTTCACAGGCCTTTTTACCAGACTCAGGCCCCCTCCTCTTCAGCCTATTTACAGAGGGGGTTCTTCAGAGGGAGAGGCAGACGGGGTTCGAGCAGGTCTGCTCCCACCCCTCAGCCTAAAGCCCCTGCCAAACAGGCACCCTGATGGGATGCCCAGGGTCGGCTCTCCACTACCTGTAGGGGGCAGGTTGGCTCACTTCGTCCAGGACTGGCAGTCTTTAACTTCAGACAGGTGGGTCCTGGAAGTAGTGAGCCAGGGTCTGGTTCTCAGCTTCAAGAAATTTCCAAAGATGAGAGCCAGATCTTTCCACCTACAAACCCTTTAGAGACTCTTGCTTTGGAAACAGAAGTCTCAACCCTCCTGGCTCTCAGAGCTGTAGAAAAGGTTTCTCCCCTTCACCAGGGCAAGGGTCTGTACTCCAGGTACTTCCTTACCCCAAAAAAGACAGGAGAGTGGCGGCCTATCCTGGATCTAAGATATCTAAACAAGCACCTCTTAAAGCCAAAATTCAAAATGGTGACACTGGGAATGATTTTACCTCCCTACGCCAGGGACTGGCCTGCCTCCTGGACCTCAAAGATGCCTACTTCCATGTTCTTATCAGAGCTCCCATCAGAAAGTACCTCAGATTGGAACTGCCCTCAGGCCATTATCAGTTCAGAGCAATGCCCTTCGGCCTCACTTCTGCCCCAAGGGTGTTCACAAAGTGTCTGGCAGTAGCAGTCGCCACCTAAGAAGGCAAAAGATTGCCATTTTTCCTACCTGGACGACTGGCTCATTGTGGGTCAGTCTCCAGACCAGGTCAGATCACACCTGCTAGTTACCCAGCAGCTGCTTCTCTCTGGGATTTCTTCTCAATCTTCCAAAGTCAGTTTTGGAACCTGTCCAGGTACTCACCTTTATAGGCGCAGAACTGGATACAAAGCAGGCCAGAGCCTTCCTTCCCTTGGAAAGGGTAAGGACCTTAGTGGCCCTGGCCGCCTCCTTCACTCTGCAGGTCTCTCGACCAGCAAGGCATTTCATGCAGCTCCTAGGGCACATGGCTGCCTCCACAGCTGTGGTGCAAGGAGCAAGATTTCAGATGAGGGACATTCAGTTCCATTTGAGAGCTTTCTGGTCTCAAAGAAGAGATCCTCTATCCAAGTTAATCCAAGTGACTCGAACCCTGATCCAGGCCCTTCAGTGGTGGCAGGATCAGAGCAATCTGAGACAGGGGTGCCTTTCATCCCTCTGTCCCATTCCTTGACCCTTACTACAGATGCATCCCTCTTGGGATGGGGAGCTCACATGGGCGACCTCTCCACCCAGGGGTTATGGTCCCCTCAGGAATCTCTGCTCCACATCAATCTGTTGGAACTCAGAGCTGTTTTTCTAGCACTTCAGGTTTTCTCTGCATCTGTTCAGAACAAGGTGGTACAGGTCAGAACAGACAACACCACTACAATGTGGTACATCAACAAACAAGGGGGCACTCGGTCTTCGGCCTTGTGCACCGAGGCGATGAAGTTGTGGTCTCTGGCTTACTCCCTGAACACTTCCCTCATAGCAGTTCACCTCCCAGGCAAGGACAATGTCCTGGCAGATGCCCTCAGCAGGATTTCCCAGGGCCATCACGAATGGTCACTGGATCCCTTAGTTCTGGGGATAGTGTTTGCCAGATGGGGCACTCCTCAGATAGATCTTTTCGCAGCCCCAGACAATTATCAACTTCCACTGTTTTGTTGCAGGCCCCCAGTGTTGGGCTCAGTTCCCCTGGATGCCTTTCTCCTCGATTGGGAAGGGAAGTTTCTTTATGCCTTTCCCCTTCCCTCTCCTGTCCAAGGTACTAGTCAAAATCAGGTCTCAGCCCTGCAAAATGATCCTGATTGCTCCAGACTGGGCCAGGCAGCCCTGGTACCCACTCCTTCTGTCCTTAGCAGTCCATCTTCCCCTGTCTCTCCCCAGGAACCACAATCTGTTAACCTGTGCTCAGGGGAGAGTTTGGTATCCAAATCTCAAATCCCTCAACCTCAAGGCTTGGCTCTTGAGCAGTTAGAATTTGCTGATTTGCAACTTTCTCAAAGTGTTCTCGAAATCCTGAAGGCTGCTAGGAAGCCTTCCACCAGGGCTACCTATAACTCCAAGTGGAAAAGGTTTTCCATATGGTGTTCTGGGAAGCATGTTTCCTCAGAATCTGCTGATCTACCCACTGTATTGGACTACATGGTCCATCTTAATTCTTTGGGACTGAGACCAGCCACCCTGAAAGTGCACTTGGCTGCTGTCTCTGCCTTCATTTCAGCAGGGAAGCCCTCTTCTCTTTCTGCTCATCCTGTATTTTCCAAGTTTTTTAAAGGATTGCTTCTCACCAATCCTCCATTCAGGGACCCTGCCTCGGCTTGGGATCTTAATGTATGCATAGCTTAGCTAATGCAACCCTCCTTTGAGCCTCTGTCTTCAGCAGAGCTTAAGTATTTGACTTGGAAAACTGTATTTCTGGTAGCCATCACTTCTGCCAGGCGTATAAGTGAGTTACAGGCTTTATCAGTAGAAACTGACTTTATTTCCTTTCACAGGGATAAAGTGGTCCTCAGGACTAACAGGAAGTTTTTGCCTAAGGTGGTTTCAGATTTCCACCTTAACCAATCTATTTCACTTCCAGTGTTCTTCACTGACCATTCCTCCTCTGGTGAGAGGAGGCTGCACAGGTTAGATGTTAAGAGGGCCCTAAGTTACTACATAGAGCGTACCAAGGGTCACAGGTTTGACTCCCTCCAACTGTTTCTCGCTATGGTGAGGTTGGGAAAGGAGACCTGCCACTAAGAGATCCATTGCCAGGTGGATCTTCTTGTATCCATCTTGCTATCAAAGCTGGGTAAGGTTCCCCTCAGGCCTGAGGGCTCACTCTACCAGAGGTACAGCTGCATCTCTAGCTGCTGCTAGAGACATCCCTATCTTGGAGATATGTCAGGCAGCTACTTGGAAGACAGTACACACTTTCACCAAGCATTACTCCCTGGATATTCAGGCCAGGAGGGATGCTCGGTTTGGCACAGCCGTTCTTCAGAGCCTATTCCCTAAGTAGGTTCTGTCCCTCCTCCATGGAGGTACTGCTGTGTAGTCTGCAATAGTCATAATATAGCAAGACTTCATGTTGTTTGAAGAAAAAATTACTCACCTTAGTAATGTTGTTTCTTCTAATGGAGTCTTGCTATATTATGACCTCCCCCCCAGCCTGCCCCTCTCAGAACTCCTACTTTGGGGTATGGGGTGGGTAGTCCTCTGTTGGCATCTATTGATGCCCTCTTTCATGTTTGGGTGTTGTGTTTATTTAGTTATTTTATCTTAATTTTCTGGTCCACTGACTTGAGTCTTTGTGTTGGGACCAGCAAAATGTGTTAATATATTAGTGGCCAGTTGGCTAGTGTAGGTTACAGCTTCCACACAGAACCTTAGTGAGTTTTTGCTCAGAAGATCTGACGTTTGCTGTTTGAAACCAGCCAAACAGAGCTTCTGAACTGAGCTCGCGCTCTAAGCTCCATGCTCTGCATGGAAGTTAACTCTTTCACCTCCGGAGCAGTTCTAAGGCTGGGGCAAACTGCAATAGTCATAATATAGCAAGACTCCATTAGAAAAAACTACATTACTAAGGTGAGTAATTTTTTCTTCCCGACCAATTAACTCAATACCTTGACAAATATCAAATTCAGTGCTCTCAACAGCATGGGTTCTGAAAGTCGCACAGCACCATCATGGCCCTCGTGGAATACACTGGATTCATTCACTGTTCGCTTGATCGTGGTGAGTTGGTGGGGGCAGCCTACATCGACCTCATCAAGGCATTTGATACCTACAAAAGCCCGCCACTACCAGTCTCACAGATGAGCCTGTGGCATGGTTCGCTAGTTATCTCAAAGGCAGGACCAAACGGGTTAAAATAAATGAAGCCCTATCTGAATGCTGCGAGGTCTGCTCGGGTGTCCCGCAAGGATCTATCTTGGGTCCTCCACTCTTTAGCATCTTCCTAAATTGCCTCCCCGAGGTCTACACAGACAAAATCCTACTATACGTGGACGATGCTGTCCTCTTTACCAGTAGCCCGAACCCAATCACCTTGCAGAAGAAACTACAAATAGATTTCTCTGTGGTGGAATCATGGTTCATAGAGCGTAAACTCCTTATGAACTGTAAAAAAACAAAGATCATGCTATTCTCAAACCCCAGTACTAAACTCAAATCCCATCACCTCACCTTCCAAAATAATATAGGCGCCGCATTGGAATTAGTCCAAATGTTCAAGTATCTTGGGCTGTCTCTCAACAGCTCTCTGTCTTTCGTCCACCATGTTGACTGTCGCAAAGGCAGTCAACACCAGAGTAGGCCTACTATACTGCCACAAGCACTGGCTGACTCCGGAGGCACTCCGTGCTGCAGTCTGCAGTAGCATCATCCCTATCATAGACTACGGACTTGTTGTCCAAAGTGCTGCCTCGAACACTATGCTTTGCAGGGTTAAAATTGCTCTTAACAAAGCCTGCATATTAGTTACAGGTGCTCATCGACTAATGCACACCTGCGACCTGTACGTCCAGTCAAACTGGCTACATCTCAGTGGGAGGGTAATATACCAGACTTGCCTACTAGCCGAGAAAATTACTCTCGGGCTAACCCCCCCGGCCTCCAGGAAACTCTCTACAGGGGACTCTCAACCCTGTATCAACCCCCCACAGGACTAGGGGCATGATCAACCATTCCTATAAAGTCCCTTTCCGCCATACAACAAAGGGGCAGAGGACCTTTGATTACCATGCCCCCTACTGATTCACTGGTCTACCCAGTGAGATTGCTGCTGAAGCTAAGATCGGACCATTTAAAAATAAACTTCGGACACGCATCATGGCCACTAGTACCTGTGACTGCAACCTATAGCCCTGCCCCCTCCTAACCTAATTCTTGGCTCCACTATTCCTATTTGCCCCACCCACTCCCACCCTCCCTACCCTTACCTGACTCCTTCCCCTTCACACCCTCCTTGCCTGTTTCTCCCTCCTGCCCTACCTCCTCACATCGTACTTCCTACCTCTCCTATCACTGACAAGGCCCCTGGCTACATCTCAGTACCCTGCTCGTTTTAGCTAATATCTAGTCTTTTTCACCCTACCTATCACCAAGAATCCTTTCGCCTACCTGTAGCGTTCATCTCTACCTGATTATACAATTTTCGGATCTAAGTTTTTCTGACGGTGGCCTCGGCTGCACTAATGCCCAGTCCACTTTCCCTATTTATTTATTTGCTTTTGGTAAGTGGGTAAGTGCGCTAGACAGGATTGCCTATTTTCAGGCACAACCCGGGAGATTACAGTTCAGACAAGTTACAAACAATAGTACAGAGAAGAGCTGATACAGTTCAGTACATAAAGAGAGCAACAGCCTTACAGGACAGTAGAATTACAGAGCATGAAAGTGATGGCATACATAGCATAAGCATTACGGTAAAAAAGAGAGAAAAACAGCTTATAGAAATAAGTAATATAAGTGCATAACAGCAGTGCTGGTGGCATAGGAAGAGGGTATGGGACAGGGAAGGTGATAGTAGTGCAAAGGCAAGTAAAGAGGTATAATACATGAACTAAGCACATAAAGAGGTGTAATACATGAACTAAAGACATTTGCATGTGTTTAGGGAGGTGGGGGTAATTAAGGAGTGCATGCTTGAAGGCAGTGTGAGAACTGGAGCCTCTAAGGGAAAATGGAAGGGAGTTCCAGAATTTGGGAGCGTAGACGGAGAAGGCAAGTTCACCCATTTTGGTGGAGCAATTGGGGACAGTTACCAGAGCTGAAGTCGAGGACTGGTGTAGTCTGGGGCAGTCAACTAAGGTGAACATGGCTGCAAGGGACGGGGGGAGAGAAGAATTAATTTTCTTACCCAGGAGTCCTTTAGCATCAGTAACTATAGCAGTTAGCTGGCTAGGTGCAACTGCCCCAGAGGTATGCCTTTAAGATAATTAGCATAATGAGCTTGGGCATCAGCCAGTCAGAAAAAGAGGGGCACGTGCCAGGAGGGAGTAACCTGAAGGGCTTCAGAATTTTTTCCCCGTTGACTGAGCAGCATTGCCCCAGAGGTGTCTCTCAACTTTCCTTGTTGACTGCCTCTTTTTTGCTTATCTTGGTAAAGTTTTCCTCACAAACATAATAGTGTGCTGAGTGTAATCTTACTGTTTTTAGCGGTATTTAATTTTCCGCGCTTTCGCTGAGTTTTTTACCGCATCTCCGTATTTGATGTTATTTTTACCGCAACTGCTTATTTTATGTATATATTTTACCATAGCTGTGGATTTTCGAAGGTTCCTGTCACTATTTTACAGTTTCTTTAGGGACCCGTTGAATTTTTATGTTTTTCTGTGTTTTTTTTACCTCAGTACTCGCGGTTCCTGTCGCGAGGTACCTGGTTGGATTTTCAGACTGTGACAGTTATTGATGGGTTCTTTGTGGATTGGCATGTCAGAGATTTCCAGAACTAACTAAAAAGAAATCTGGACCTGCAAAAAAAAAAAAAAAAATACTGTTTTCTGTCACAGGATTTTGGCTTAGCAGATTTTCAACAACCTGTAACCCAGGTATTAAGGTCCAGATTTTATTTGTTCTCTTTGCACAAATTAGGTAAGAAATGGAGCAGAGAGATTTGCATAGTGTCCACTGATCCTCTTTTTGGAGCTTCCTTGTGCTAACCAGGAGGATCCCTCCTCTATGCTTACGTTTATCCAAAACATGCTAGACACCTTGGACCTCACTACTCAGGAGTCCATCCAGGATGAGAACGGCAATAAAGATTATAGGGAGATGAAAGGTCTCCCACCTCCTAAAAGACTAGTTGTGCTCATCTATAATGATTAAAAAATAAATAAAAATACTATGAAACTGCTTCAAACCCCCACTTCTGTGGCAGGGTTTGACAAGCGGGCTGAAAAAAAAAAAATAAATAAATATATCAATTGTCTGAAAACAGTGCTGCGTGCCTGTCTGTACACCCCAGCCATGAGAGTATAGTACAGCAGGCAGCTTGTGAGAAAGCTGGGGTCTCCTTACTAGGTTTACTAGGTATTTTAGGAAAAAAGAAGGCTGAGGCCCATCTAGATTTCCCCCCACACAATGTGGGCAGATTATATTATATGGTTCTGGTTTAGCCAAAAGTCGAGCCCCTTTTTAAATGCATCAGTGCTACCAGAATCTACCAATTCCTGTGGTAATTTATTCCAGAGTCTAGGTGCCCTCACTGAAAAGAAGTTGAGTCTAAGATTGGTTCTGGCTTGGGGGACAATAAGTTGCTTAATATGGCATCTAGGGACAATTCGCCTGGTGGTAGGAGTAAGTCCACACTTATTCATAAGAGCTGTTTTTTTTTTTAATAACTTAACTTATATGTTAAGAGTAGGTCCCCTCTAATTCTTCTGTTTTGCAGTGAGTTTAAGCCCATTGTAATGAGTCTGGTATGATAAGGGATATTTGCTAGTCGCTGGACCATCCTAGTTGCCCGTCTTTGGATCCTCTCTAATCGGTCGATATCTCCCCTAAGTTAAGGACTCCAGAATGGAGACCTATATGTCAATGAGAGGTCTGACACCTGCTCTGTAAATAGGAATTGGACATTGTTCGGTTTTTGTAACGAAGGAGCGCTGAATTTGCTTAAGTAATCCACTGGTCGAATTTGCCACTTTTAAACAGTGGTCAGTAGATGTAAGTCTTGAATTGACTAATATGCCCAAACCCCTTTCCTTGTTGGTAGATTTCAGCAGAAGTATTATTTGTATAGTAGTAATTTTTAGGGTTGTGGATCCCAAAATGCAAAACCACACATTTATCAATATTAAATTCCATCTTGTTGTCAAGGGCCCATTTTTCAATATTTTGTAAATCTATTTTAAGAGAGTCAGAATCCTGTGTGTTGTCCACTGGACCCCCAAGCTTTGAGTCGTCTACAAATTTGGACAACCAATTTTTGGTGCTTATGTGCATGTCACTAATATAGATGTTAAGCAAGATTGGGCCAAGCACTGAGCCTTGCGGGACCCCACTAGTGACTGCACCAAGATTAGAGAAGCAGTTATTCAAGACAATTCTCTGAGTTCTATTGGTCAGCCATGCATTTACCCAATTTACTAAATGGTAGGAAAAACCTAGAGTTTCCATTTTTTTCAGTAACGTTACCATGAGGGACCTTACCAAAGGCCTTGCTGTAATCTAGCAAAATAACATCCAGCTGTTGTTTGTTATCTAGGCCCTGACTAATATTATTGTAAAATAACAAATTTGTAGTATAGGAATTCCCAGCTCTGAACCCATGCTGTGTGGTATCTTCAATATTTAATTCCCTCATCTCTTTCTCAATTAATGATTTTATCATTTTTTCCATAGTTTTACAGACAGTCGATGTAAGGCTAATAGGGCGATAATTCTGAACATTGGACCTACTACCTTTTTTGTGTATTGGGGTTACAGATGCTGTTAACCAGTCTACAGGAATTTCAGCTTTCTGTAAGGATCTATTAAATATTATTTTCAATGGAATAGATATTGCCTCAGCAGTTTCAGTAAGAAATCTAGCACTGAGTTGATCAGGCCCTGGACTAGTAGTTTTTTTTTTTGTTTTTTTTTAAAGATTTGAGGAGTGGGGTGATATCTGAAGCGGTGATGTTGTAAATGTGAATTGATTTAGAGCGTGCTCTGGGATCAGCTTGAGGGGAATGATAACTTTTTTCGTGAAGACTGAACAAAAATAAGTACTAAAGAGGTTGGCTATATCAGTATCAGACTACATAATATTACCATTATGTGTAAGTGGCCCTACCTTTTGGGAATTACCCTTTTTATTATTTAGATAGGAAAAAAGTGCTTTATAACCATCTTTGGTATGCACCAATTTGAATTCTATTTTCATTTTGGCTTTCTTAATCATGTTTTTGAGTTTCTGTAAGGATTTTTTGTACTCCGTATAAACTGTGCTATTTCCATGTATTGACTGGTTTAGAGTTTTCTAAAAAAGTTTTTTTTTTCTTTTTAATTTGTAATCTAATAGATTTGTTCAACTATTTAGGTATCCTGCCCTTTTTGTTATATTTATTTTTTATGGGTACATGTTTTTCTTCAAGATTGTAAATCATGTTTTTTTAATTTAAGCCATGCCTCATTCACTGTAAGTCCATGGAAAGCCTTTTCCCATTGGGTATTGTTGATTATGTTAATAATGGTGTTAAAAATGGCACCATCGTAGTTCCTATAAGTTGACTTTTTTTAAACTATAATGTTCTCTATCAGTTCAATTCTCCTCCTACCCCCCCCACCCCGGACAAGGACTCCAGGAAAATAGTTTTCACAGCAAAGAAAATGTACACCACAGCTGCTTGTCAAACTTTCTTCCTACATGGCTTTCATGGCCAAATATCAGAAAGCACTATGGAGTCAAACAACTTGAAGTCTTGCTATATTCTGACAAGTGCAGTTAGCCCCAGCCTTTAAACTGCCCCGGAGAACAAAGGGTTAAACTTTCTATGCAGAGCATGGAATGCTGAACTCGAGCTCGGTTGATGTCTCTGTCTGTTTCCCTTTGAAATCTAACAGTCAGATTCTTTACTCCGCCTCACTGAACAGTCGCTCCGGAGATTTCTCCTGCAGCTCGGTTCAAAAGTCGGTTGAAGTGTCGGTTTTTCGTCGGTTTCTAACCGAAAAATTATTCCGCATAGTCTGTTCAGTCTATCTGTGGTACTGTGAGTACTAGACAGGTTTTGTACTGTGTTTTCTGTGTGGAACTTGTAAAAAGTGTCGATCGGTTCGGCTGAACCGATCATTTGTTTAATTCTTGTGTTAACTTTAGTGTGTGGTTACCAGTCCTTATCGGTTCTAAAAAAAAACGTGTTTTCATATGTTTTTTTTCCAAGACCCGTGACACGGTTAGGAACCGATAAGGAAGTCTTGCCTGGCGGTTGCCAAAAAAAGGGTAAGTTTGGTTAGGTTGGCCATATCTGAGAAACCCAAGAAAAAAAACGGGCCCACTGGGTTCAACACTGCAGTGAGTATGGGGAGGTCTTTGATAAGGCCGATCCCCACAACACCTGTGTTTGTCTGGGGTTTGAACAGCTCAATACAGACTGCCAAATTTGCAAACATTTTCCCAAATCTACCCTTGAAAAGAGATTAGGTAGACTGAGGGAAAAAGGAGGCCGAGAAGTCCGCTGACCCAGATGGCCAGCCCGGTTCGGTTCCGACTGAACCAGAAGGAGTGCCCTCTGACCAGGGCGATACTTCTTCGGGCAAAAGGAGAGCCGATCTCGAGGGGTCGGTTCTGACTAGAAGCGCAAAGAAAAATCGTCCGGTTCAGATCCAGACGCCCATGTTCCGACCGGCCAATAGGTAAAATAGCCAGAGCGATTCGATTGTGGAATCGTCACGTTCCACTGATCCGCACCTTTGGCAGGGGCTCAGTTTGATCGGTTCCTCCGGTCCACGACTATACCCCTGAAGAATTTTATGAACCGAGTTTAAGGAGGAAGGGGAGTTTGAAGATGAAGATGGTGAAAGTCTAGATGTGCCTGTGGAACCGGACATCTCCCCAGACAGACCTTCAGGTGTATCCCCTCCTAGGCTTTCTGAGTCCCCTTCCCACTTTATGTTCTACAGAAAGGTGGCTGAGACCCTCCAGCTTCCTATGGAAGAGGTAATGGAGGATCAGGAGGAGCCTGATTCTGTAGAAATTATGGACATCCCAGAGTCCAGGAGACTGTCTATTCCCCTCCACAAATCTTTTGGGAAACAGACACAAAAAATTCTGAAGTCTCCCAATTCTATACCTCCTGTGGACAGAGGAATAGACAAGAGGTATACACTCTCTCAGGCTCAGATACGGAGTTTTTATATCGGCAATGCAGCCATGTTGGGGTTGTGCAGGCTGCTGCCTGTGATAAGGCAAGCATTCCCTTGGCTTCATCCCCCCCAAAGACTCCAGGAAGATTGATGCCATGGCAAAAAAGCTGTACATGGCATCTTCCTTGGGACTCAGACAGGCAAATTATATGGCCTATACAGCCAGGTACCAGAAGTCCAGGTGGGACACTGTACTGGCACTGGCTAAACAAGCCTCCCCCCAACTAGCCAAGGAGCTGGATGTGGTGGCTGCAGATGGGATTGAGGCATCTAAAGTTCAGTTTCATGCTGCTGTGGACTCCAGTGATGTGTCATCAAGAGTCATGGCTACATCTGTGGCTCTTCGAGGAATGGCTTGGCTCAGGTGTACTAGCCTCTCGCAGGATACCCAGGCTAAGGCCATGGATTTTCCTGTAGTGGGTAATTCTCTGTTCGGGGAGCAGACAGAGAATTACATGAAGAAAATAAACGAGTACAGGACCACCTGCAGGAGTGCTCAGGTCAAGGAGAGGCAAGCAACTCCTCAAAGGCAGCAGTCTAGGGCAGGGGCATGCCTTTTCATAGGCCTTTTTTTTCCAAGCACAGGCCTCTTCTCCCTTTTCACGGAGGGGGTTCTTCAGAGGGGGAGGCAGAAGGGGGATGAGCAGGGCTGCATCCACTCCTCAGCCTAAGGCCTCTGCCAAACAGACACCCTGATGGGCCTGCCCGGGTCGACTCTCCTATTCAAGTAGGGGGCAGGCTGGCTTACTTTGTCCAGGACTGGATGTCTATTACATCAGACAAGTGGGTCCTGGAAGTACTAAGCCAGGGACTGCTTCTCAGCTTCAGAAAATTTCCGAAGATGAGAGCCAGATCTTTTCCACCTGCAAATCTCTCGAAACCCTTGCCCTAGAGGCAGAGGTTTCATCTCTGCTGGCCTTAAGAGCCATAGAGAGAGTACTCACCTCACACTGGGGCAAAGGGCTGTACTCCAGGTACTTCCTTACCCCAAAAAGACAGGGGAGTGGCGACCCATCCTAGACCTAAGATACCTAAACAAACATCTTTTAAAACCAAAGTTCAAGATGGTAACTCTGGGAATAATCCTTCCCTCTCTAAAGCCAGGGGACTGGCTAGCCTCTCTGGACCCCACAGATGCCTACTTTCACATTCCCATCAGGTGCTCCCACAGAAAGTACCTCAGGGTCGAGTTGCCCTCAGGCCACTATCAGTTCAGAGCAGTGCCCTTTGGCCTAACCTCAGCCCCAAGGATTTTCACAAAATGCCTGGCAGTAGTAGCTGCCTTTCTAAGAAGGCAAAAGATTTCCATTTTTCCATATCTGGACGATTGCCTAATAGTGGGCCAGTCTCCAGACCAAGTCAAGTCTCCCCTGCAAGTGACCCAGCAAGTGCTCACTTCTCTAGGATTTCTTCTCAACCTTCCCAAGTCAGTTCTTGAGCCAGTCCAGCTTCTTACCTTTATAGGGGCAGAACTGGACACAGAGCAATAGCCTTTCTTCCCCTGGAAAAGGTAAGGGTTCTTACAGAACTAGCCTCTCATTTAGCCTTCAGGTATCTTGACCAGCAAGGCATTTCCTCCAGCTCTTGGGCCACATGGCAGCTTCAGCAGCAGTGGTCCAAGGGGCATGATTCCAGATGAGGGATATTCAGTTCCATCTGAGGGCTTTTTGGTCTCAGAGGAAGGATTCCCTTACCAAACTGATCCCAGTGACTCTGATCCAGGCTCTTCAGTGGTGGCAGGATCAGGACAGTTTAAGACAAGGGGTCCCATTTGCCACTCAGTCTCATTCAGTGGTCCTTACCACGGATGCTTCTCTTCTGGGCTGGGGAGCCCATCTGGGAGGGCCCTCACTGCCCAGGGACTATGGTCCCCCCAAGAATCATTTCTCCATATCAATCTCCTAGAGCTCAAGGCAGTTTTTCTGGCCCTGAAAGCTTTCTTTCAGCGAGTGCAGAACAAGGTGGTTCAGGTCAGAACAGACAACACCACCACCATGTGGTACATCAACAGGCAGGCTGACACTCTGTCCATGGCCTTGTGCACGGAAGCCATGACATTGTGGTCCCTGGCTTATTCCTTGCAAACCTCTCTGATAGCAGTTCACCTTCCAGGGAAGGACAGTGTGCTAGCAGATGCACTGAGCAGGATCTCTGAGGGCCATCACGAATGGTCCCTGGACCCTCAGGTGTTGAAAGTGATTTTTTCAAAGTGGGGCACTCCAGAGATAGATCTCTTTGCAGCCCCAGACAATCACCAACTTCCTCTGTTTTGTTGCAGACCCCCAGTCTTGGGCTCAGTCCCCCTGGATGCTCTGATTCTGAATTGGGAAGGGAAATTTCTGTATGCCTTCCCTCCCTTCCCACTCCTGTTCAAAGTTTTAGTCAAGATAAGGTCTCAACCTTGCAAAGTGATTCTCATTGCTCCAGATTGGGCCAGACAGCCTTGGTACCCCCTGTTGTCCCTAGAAGCCCATCTTCCCCTGTCTCTCCCCAGGAATTACAACCTGTTAACATCCTCTCAGGGGAGGATTTGGTACCCCAATCTTCAGTCTCTCAATCTCAAGGCATGGCTCTTGAAGAGTTGGAGTTTGCAGATTTGCATCTTTCCCAGAGGGTTCTGGATATTCTCAAAGCTGCTCGAAAGCCCTCCACCAGAAAGACTTATAACTCCAAATGGAAGAGATTCAGCATTTGGTGTTCCAAGAAGCATATTTCCCCAGATCCTGCTGAATTGCCTACGGTTCTCGATTATATGGTCCATCTTAATGGCCTAGGCCTCAGACCAACTACTCTCAAGGTACACTTGTCAGCTGATTCTGCTTTTCTGTCAGTGGGGAAGTCTTCCTCACTATCATCTCATCTTGTGTTCTGTAAATTTTTTAAAGTATGCTTGACACCAGTCCTCCCTTTTGAGACCCTGCCCCTGCCTGGGATTTGAATGTTTGCATTGCTCAACTTATGCAACCTCCTTTTGAGCCTATGTCCTCAGCAGAGCTTAAGTACTTGACTTGGAAAACTGTGTTCTTGGTAGCCATTACCTCTGCCAGGCGTTATCAGTGAATTGTAAGCCCTGTCAGTGGAACCTGATTGTGTCTCCTTTCACAGGGATATAGTGGTCCTTAGAACCAATAGAAGGTTCTTGCCCAAAGTGATTTCAGACTTCCATTTGAATCAGTCTGTGTCTCTTCCTGTTTTCTTCATTGATCATTCTTCCTCGGGAGAGAGGAGGCTACACAGTTTAGATGTTAAAAGAGCCGTTAGCTACTACATAGAGCGTACCAAGGGTCACAGGTTTGACTTCCTCCAGTTGTTCCTCACTTATGGAGAAGTGGGAAAGGGCAAACCTGCCACTAAGAGAACCATTGCCAGGTGGGATTGTGTCTTGTATACAATTCTGCTATGAAAAACTGGGAAAGATTCCACCCTCAGGCCTGATGGCTCACTGTACAAGAGGTACAGCTGTTTCCCAGGCTGCTGCCAGGGATATCCCTCTCTTAGAAATTTGTCAAGCAGCCACCTGGAAAACAGTCCATACCTTTACCAAGCATTACTCTCTGGATATCCAGGCTAGGAGTGATGCTCGGTTTGGAACAGCAGTACTTCAGAGCCTATTCCCAAAGTAGGTTCTGTCCCTCCTCCATGGAGGTACTGCTTGGTAGTCTGCAATAGTCAGAATACAGCAAGACTTCAAGTTGTTTGAAGAAAAAATTACTCACCTTAGTAATTATGTTTCATCTATTGGAGTCTTTCTGTATTCTGACCTCCCTTCCTGCCTCCCCTCTCAGAACCTGGTTTTGGGAAGTGGGTGGGCAGGTGCAGTGTTGCACCTCAGGGGTGCTCCTTTTACACCCTTTTCTTTTGTTTGGATATTGTTTTATTACTATACTTGTTTGGTTTGGTTTTTGAGTTTTGGGTTTCCTGACTTGAGTCTTCCTTTGGGGATCCAAAACTTTTTGTTGCCAGTTGGCTATTAAAAATTTTACAATTTCCACATTGAATAGCTATTAGGATTTTGTTCGTAAGAATCTGATGGTTAGATTTCAAAGGGAAACAGACAGAGACATCAACCGAGCTCGAGCTCAGCATTCTATGCTCTGCATAGAAAGTTTAACCCTTTGTTCTCCAGGGCAGTTTAAAGGCTGGAGCTAACTGCACTTGTCAGAATACAGCAAGACTCCAGTAGAAAAAACATAATTACTAAGGTGAGTAATTTTTTCTTTCTGTCCTGACCATTACCCGCAAGGGATTAGATACAGTGGTACAGGAGCTGGTGGATATGGCAAAAACTGCCCTGGAAGTTATGTAGTACCAATTCCACATGGCAGATTACAACAAGGATGCCACCTCCAGAGCCATGGCCCATGCGATCTCTCTCTGTGGTGCTTTGCCTGGCTTAGAACTACCAGTCTAACCCCAGATACCCAGTCTAAGGCCATGGACTTTCCCTCTGATCAAATCATATTGTTTGATTCCAGAACAACTGACTGCAACATGGCCTCTTGGCTAAACCTAAGCCTCCTGCCCCGGCGGAAATCCTACCTGAGGGCAGAAGGGGCAGAGGTTATTTTCCCAGGCCTTACATTCCCTACCCCCAGTTTGACTTCTCTCAGTACAGGGTGCTTTCAGAGGGAGGGGTTGAAGAGGCCAAAGAGGGCCACTTCTACCCAGCCAGCAGCTTCGCAGTCTAAGCCCTGATGTGACTGTATGCAGACCTCAGGGGTACCGAGGTGTCAAAGCCTCTAACCCCAGCACAGGTGTTACTCTTGGAGTTGGAGGTAAAAACTTTATAGCTCTGCGAGTGGTGGAGAGGGTCCCGGCCGACGAAAATGGGCAAGTTCCTCTACCCCAGGTACTTTTTGACACACAAGAAAACTGGGGAGTAACATCATATCTTGCTGTTAAAACCCAAATTTTGATCATCACTCTGTTACTAGTTATAAAGACCTTGCAGCAGGGAGACTGGCTATCCTCCCTAGACCTGCAGGACTCCTTTTTTTTCTATATACACATGAGGAGGTCTCACAGGAACTTTCTCAGGTTTAAACTCCTTTTGGGCGCTGCTGCCCTTCGGCTATCCTCGGCCCCAAGAATCTTTACAAAGTGCCTGGCAGCAGTAGCAGCACACCTCAGGAAGCTGGTCATCTCTCTCTACCCCTATTTTGATGATTGACTCATAATGCCAAAGTCTCCTTTTCAGGTCAAGGAGTCATTTACAGAGCTCACTGTGGAGTCTCTGGGTTCCCTGGTAAATCTAAATAAAGTCTCACCTGGAAACCATCCAGTTACTCACCTCCATAGGAGCTCATCTGGACACCCAGGAAGGATATGCCTTCTTCCACAGGTGAGAATTCAGACTTTTCCTCAGTGGCAGATTCTCTCGTTCAGGGACAGCCAAAACTAGCTGGACATTTCTTCAGGCTATTGGGACACGTGGCTTCAATGCCTGCTGTGGTCCCAGGAGTCAGGTATGGGATGCGAATCCTACAAGCCTATTTTTGAGCTCGCTGGTCTCAAAGAAGCAGCAATTCTTCAAACTTGTTACCGGCGGCAGAGCAGTTCCTTCAGTCTCTGCTTGGGTGGAAGAATCCTGCAAATGTGGCAGTAGGGATCCCCTTCTAAGCTCTGCTTCTTACAGAGGCGATCACCACAGATGCCTCCCTCCTGGGCGGGGGACCTCATCTGGACAGTTCCTCAGTGAGTGGCACCTGGACTCTCCAAGAGTCACAGTTACATATAAACCTTTTGGAACTCAGAGCAATCTTTCTAACCCTAAAGCATATGCTTCTGTCATAAAAGGGCAGACTGTACATATTCAAATAGATACACCACTGCAGTGTTTTACATAACCAAGCAGGGTGGTACCAGATTAGGAAATACTCCATTCAGGGGCTCTGAAAATCTGGTCTCTCACTTTCTCCTTGGGAGTCCGTCTTTCAGCTATTCACCTCCCAGGCAAGCACAATATCCTGGCAGATGCTCTGTCACATCAGTCAAGATCAGAGCAAATGAGCTCTGAACAAGCAAGTACTAGCCACAGTTTTCAGGCAGTGGGGCATTTTAGAAGTGGATATGTTTGCCTCACCTCTAAATTTTCAGCCTCATCACTAATATTGTAGGTCCCCAGTCCTGGCAGCAGCCTGTATCAGTGGTTCTCGTGGCTCCGGATTGGCCCAGGCAAGCCTGTTGCCCTCTCCTTCTCTCACTGTCCTGCAGCAAGTCCATTTACCTGCCACCAACGCACTCTGTGCCAACTCTTCCCCAGACAGGAGTGCATTATCCAGACATACACTCTTTTGACCTCAAGGCCTGGTTCTTGAGGGGTTAGAGTTTCCATCCTCTCAGTACATTGAGCAAGTCCTTATGACCCGGAGAATGGCCTCCCTGTGGTGCAAGAGCAAAAAGGTCAATACTCTTATAGCTTCAGACTATCAGCTGTTGAATTACCGGGTATATCTGCAGGCATCAGACTTGAAACCCTCCCCTCTCAAGCTACACCTGGCTGCAACTTTGGCCTATCTTTTGGTGGGGAAGAAAAACAGTTTTTCACCTCCAGCCTCCAGTCAGTGAGCCGGTTTCTCCTTGGAGCCTGAAGCTCTGTATAGCCAGGCTTATGGAACCACCCTTTGAGCTTGTGGTCACTGTCCATCTCAAGTTCGTAACCAGAAAAAAAAGTCTCTCTGGTGGCCATTACGTCTGCCAGGAGGATTTCAAAGCTACAGGCCCTGTGCACTGAGCCTAATTACATCATTCTTCACAAAGGCAAAATTGAGCTCGGGACACATAGGAAGTTCCTGCCTAAGGTGGTTCCTGAATTTCACTTTACCCAGTGTATTACTCTGCCTGTCTTCTTTACCCTGAAATCCACTCCAGGCGAGCTGAAGCTCCTCAGCCAGGATGACAAAAGAGCTCTTTTACTATCTAGAGCATACTAGGATAGGTCAGTAGCTCTTCCACTCAGTTGTTCCTCGCCTATGGGGATGTAGGCAGAGGACGACATGCTACCAAGAGGACTAATTCACACCGGTTAGTTTCTTGTATCGGAGTCTGCTACGAAAACGCTGGTCATAAACCCCCTGTGGGGCTCAGGGCCCACTCCAGCAGGGGCACTGCAGCCTCTGTGGCTATAGCAAAAGACATACCCCTTCGGGATGTCTGCAAAGCAGCTACCTGGAAATCTGTACACACTTTCATTAAGCACCACAGCTTAGACATGTAATCAAGATCTGGTGCCAAAATTTGGCAAGGCGGATCTGCAGATCCTCTTTCCTAAGTAGGTTCTCTGCCCACCGCCCACTTGGTGCTGCTAGGTAGTCTGCTGTGGTTACTGATGCCAAAAGACTCCTGGGGTAAGAAGAAAAAATTACTCACCATAATCTTCTTTCTTCCAAGGGGTCCTTTAGCATCAGTAAGCTCCCACCTTTCCTCCCCGGTTCACCTTTTAGGAGAAGGGCTCTGTTCTCAGTTTTATCACCAAAATTGGAGTTTTCGAGCTCGAGTTGTTGATATCTGTTCTGGTTTTGGACATTTGCATGTCTTTTGATTCCTGCTGGTTCACTTTTGGGGGCATGTGCCCTTTATCTTCGAAAAAATTCTGAAGCCCTTCAGGCTGCTCCCTCTCAGCACACTCCCCTCCTTTTTTCTGATTGTCTGATGCCCAAGCTCATTATTCTGATTATGTTAAAGGCATGCCTCTGCTGCAGTTGCACCTAGCCAGCTAACTGCTGTAGTTACTGATGCTAAAGGACCCCTTGGAAGAAAGAAGATTACTACACTGAAAATTTTTTTCATATTGTCTGTCAGGCAGCCTATGGAATGTAAACACCGGGAGGAGGGGAATAACCAGTGGAAGTCAGAGTAAAGTGTGCAATGGTGTTTAAGACGATGGGCAGACAGGGCAGATCTGCAAACATTGTTATAGGCAACATCCCATATTTGAAGGACGTTTGCCTGCGCTTGAGCAAAGACTGGCAGTATGTAGCAAAGACCAGGGAGCAGAAGTTCTTGGGTGATGGAGATCCTAGTGGCAGAGTTCAGGGTGTGGCGGACACGATAAACCAACCCAATTTTGGCATTGACATGGAGAGAGAAACTGAGTCACGGATCCAGAATGACCCCTAAGTATCTGAAGGAGTTGGTAACTTGGACCGGGGAGCCATCAAGACAAGAAACCAGAAATTAGGGATTTAGGGCACTGAATTTCCTGCGGGACCCAAAGAGCATGGCCTGGGTCTTTGCAACATTCAGTAGGAGGTGGTGAGATATGAGCCATGTTTGGATTCATTGCAGGTCAGAAGAGAGGTGGGAATTAATGTTAGAGATGGAGCTAGAGGACCAAGTAGTCAGCTTAGAGTAACTTGTAACAGTGGGCGGGAATAGTAGGTAGATTGTTTATAAATATGGAAAATAGCAGGGGCCCAAGGATGGAACCTTGTGGGATACCAGTGGCTAAAGGGGCAGGGGAGGAGAGGACTCTATGGTTGGAGACGGACTGGGTGTGGTTGTACAGGTAGCTGGAGAACCAGGCAGTAGTAGACTGGGAGACACCCAGTGAACCTAGCTGACGCAAGAGCAGTGGATGATTGACCAAGTCGAATGCCTTCAATAAGTCAATAAAAACAGCCCCCATAAGTTGCCCTCTATCCATGGTGGTTAAGGTGTCATTAGTGAATTGCACTAGGGCAGTCAAAGTGCTGTGGCCTGGTCTGAAGCCATGCTGAGCAGGAGATAGGTCATAGTTGGCTACAAAGTCTGACACCTGACGAATGAGTTTCTCCAGAAGTTTACTAAGGGTCAACAGGAGTGCTATAGGGCGGTAGTTCATTGGGCTTCTAAGGTCACCCTTTTTAAAGACAGGTATAACCCTAGCTTGTTTCCGGGAGCGGGGCATGTTGCCAGAGCTGATGGAGAGGTTGAAAAGGCGCGAGATAGGGTTAGCAAGAATGGAGGCGCCAAGTTTGAGAATTCTAGGTTCCAGTCCATCAGGACCGGCACTGCCATGAAGTGACATAATGTTGAGGATCTGTAGGGCATCAGTTCTAGAGACGGGGCAGAGGGAGGCCTGGGGAGGGAGGGATGTTTGGAATGTCTCCTTTGGTTTCACTTAGTTAACTATTACTTAAACCTGACACCAAACTTCGTCTTCAGATTTTTGTCTGTACCACTCATTGAACTACGTTTATGCCTAGGCACCACACTGTATTTATTGTACTTATTGTATTTGTACTTTATTATGTGTTAATGTATGTCTGTTGTTACCATGGACGTGGAACCTTTGTAAATGAGCTTACAGCTCAAAGGTATTGTTAATCCGAGATTTTCATAAATAAATAAATAAGAACTGTTCTCTGAACTGGTAACTTCTGCCAAAAAGAACAAACTCTGGTCAGAGCCAATACGGCTGCATAATGATATTAATGATGGTGTTGGAAGTATTAAGTAGTTATGGAGAAGTAACACAATGAATTGCAAGTAGTAATCGATGTTTATTAGTGAATATAGGGGAAAGGTGTTAGGAAAAACATGTTACAAATTGTGCACTGCAAATTATATTAAGGTAATCAGTACATATAGTAGAGGCAGATTTGGTTTGCATGGAAGCACAGTGAATGATCATCTTATATCCAGTCTTTTGATTTTCTAAAAAGTTGAATAGTCCAAATTTTTGGTTTGTCCATGAAGTGCTGCTTGGGTCATGCAGTAATACAAAATGTGTTAATAGTAGTGCAGTTAGTTTCAAACTTGTTGATAGTATGTTTAGTTGGACATCATTGTAGTTTTCTCCTCTTGCTTTTTTGGGTAGGTGTTTTAGTAGTTGGTGGTTGTGGTGTATTTTGTTCAGGCTCAGAGAAGTAATCACTGTGAATTTTGCTTATGTCCTCATATGCAATATGGCTGATTGTAATGTAAGAACGTTGTACAGTCACTGCATGTTATTGGGAGGCTGTCGAGAATGAATTTTTCTAAGTCTCTTGGTGGAAGTAGGAAGTTCTGAAGTAGGTCTTTAATTGTCATGGAGTTTATTTTTTAGTCAGTGATGCATGATTTACAATATACAGTTACAACATGTAGCATAAACTGAGCTGGCATCACTGAGACAGCTCAGTGTATCTGCCTATGACCCTGACAACAGAGGACATGGTAAGGTGTAAAGAGGGGGAAGCAGTATGGCAAACTGGAAACAACACAGTCTTGAGGACCGGAAAACCCAGATTCAAATTCCAAAACAATCACTTGCTCACACCATGACCCTGAGAAACTAAATCAACCTCCCCATGCTCAAAACCTCCCAGCTGCATGACTTCAGTGTAAATGAGATGCTGTAGTTCAGTTGAATTCTCTTGGGTACATACATATAGGTAAAAAATGGAGCTTTAGAATTGGAAATCTGGGGAGGCATTATGGCAAAAAGGGAACAGCACATTCTTGATGATCAGGAAACCCAGTGCCAAATTCCATGAGAGTCACTTGCTCACATTGTGACCCAGAGCAAGCAAAGTGACTTCCAAGTGCTTCAAACCCCCAAGCTGCATGACTTCACTGAAAATCAGATGCTGCTGCTCAATTTAGTTGTGTTGTGTAAATAAATGATGGAAAACAAAACTGAGCCTTGTATTTGAATCTACTTCCTTTCCTTCATGTTTAACAGGAAGTGAGGTTCACTTTAGGAAAACAAATTAAGTGGCAACAGCACATTCTCGAGGATCTGGAGAGCCAGGTTCAAATTCCATAATAGCCACTTGCTCACTGTGTGACCCTGAGCAAGTAAGTTCTCCTCCGAGTGCTTCACACTTCTCAGCTGCATGACTTCACTGAAAATGAGATGCTGCTGCTCAGTTGAGTTTTCCTGGATAAATGCACTTAGAAAAAACTCCAAAAAACTTGGGACTTGGAAATAGGGAGAGGCAGTATGTTAAAGTGGGAACAGCACATTCCTGAGGACTGGGAGACCATTGTTCAACTTTTATAAGAACCACTTTCTCACAGTGTGACCCTGAGGAAGTAAATCAACCTCCCAGTGCTTCAAACCTCCCAGCTGCATGACTTCAATAAAACTGAGATGCTGCAGCTCAGTTGATTTCTCCTGGGTAAATAAATCTAGGGGAAAAAAGGGGCAGTGGAAATGGACTCCACTTCCTTCCCTTCATGTTTACCGGAATGTGAGGTTCACTTTAGAAAAGAAAATTACTTTTCTTTCTTTTTTTTTTTTTAAACTTTCTTTATTTATGTATATTTTCTTTTTTTTCCATACCCCATCCCATGGAGACCACACTTACAAACAAAAGTATAAGAGTGACAAATTTTCCAGGTACATGATGGTTCTGAGAGGATACCGTGTCGCATTAATTATACATTCATCATCAATCTGTGTGAGGGTATATTTCTTCCTAATACATACTTTTCTCTCTCCTTTTCAGTATGACATATCTTTAATTTGCATATTCCTTTTGTCTACGCTCTGTCATAGTTTAAACTGTAGCCCAAGGACCTCAGCTTCCCCAAGGGTACAATCAAATCCTCAGATGTTAAATATTTTAGATTTTAAGGAATAAAATTCCAGGGTCCATTTACCATATAAAGCACCCATCTTCTCCAAATCAACTCAAATTTGGTGAGCTTCTTATTAAGTAAGGCTGTGAGTGCCTCTAATCTATATAGTTTGATCATTATGTCATGCCACCCTGGATGTTAATCTCCTTCTGAGAAAGCCAATTTTTGTAATTATTTTTGTGCTGCTAGGCATGCACCATTTTAAGAATTTACCTGTGTTAGATCCCTGCATCCCTGGGATAATCCATAAAGAAAAAAGGGAAGGGGTGAGTTGTAAATTCGGATCAATTATACTCTGTAAGGTCTGCTGTAGGTCCTTTAGAAAACTTTGGACTTTTGGGCAACTCCAGAATATATGACCCATCGTTGCTGGGGAATATCCGCACTTCCTCCAACACCTTGAAGCTTCCTCCCGTTGATATTTCCCTTGAATCACAGGGGTCTTAAAAAATCTCACTAACATTTTCCAAGCAAACTCCTTCCAACTGACCGCTGAAGTCCCCCACTGTGTTCTTTTGGTACCCATTTCCATTGCTCTTCTTGTATCCTAATACCCAAATCCCTCCCAGGTCTCGTTGGTACTCTGAATAGTATCTCCTTTCCAATTGATAAGAGCTTGTATATAATTGAAATTATATGCTCCTTAGGCAGTTTGCCCTCTATAGCTGATTTAATATTTTGCAATCTGAGGGGAGGACCTAATCCGGGGCAACTGTGCCTGCAGCGATCTAATATATGCTCTTATCTGGAAGTATCTGAATCTATCTTTCCATGATATATCATATCTGACAACTAAAGTCTGAAAGTCCAAAATCTCATCCCCTCCAAGAAATGCCATATTAGTGCAATTTTCTCTTCCTATTTTTGAAACCCTTGTCCCACTTGACTGGGGTGAAGGATGTCAGGTAGGGCACCGACAGCATTAGGTACCTCCATCCTTTGGCCTTTGAGTCTAAGAGGATGTTATACCAACTATTTAGGGTGGCTTCCGTATGCAGGTTTCTCTCTCCCTAGGTCTCTAGCCCTCTTTTGTGAGAGCAGGGCCAGGTTGAGATCCTCCAGGCCCCTCCCATCTCTATATCCTTCCATCTAGCCTCATATGTTTGATCCAGCCAATACATGACAGTTCTAAGTTGGGCTGCTTGGTGGTATAGTTTCAAATTAGGAAGGCAAGGCCTCCCCCTCCTTAGTCTGAGTACCGAGGAACTCTTGGCTTCTGCTGGCCCCACAAAAGCGAGAAATTCTCCCATGCAATGCCATAAAGAAGGAGTCTGGGACAGTAATGGGTAGTGTTTGGGTTAAATATAAGAATCTGGGAAGCAATACCATTTTAACTGCCTCCACTCTTTTGCACTAAGGGATGGGGGTGGAGCCCATCTCCAACTCTGACCTAAGCTTGTCTAAGGTTGGGTTAAAATTAAGTGCATACAAATGTCCTACCTCAGAACTAAGAAGGACCCCCAAGTACCTAATGTATGTGCGGTCCCATTTAAATGGGAATGACTCCATCAAATTCACTGAGGGTGTATAATGGACCCTCAATACTTCAGTTTTAGTAGTATTTAGCTTATACCATGCTAATTCACTAAATTCTGTTAGGCAATTCCACAGTGGTCCCATTGAACGCTCGGGATCTGACAAATAGATGAGTAGGTCATCCGCATATAGCATAGCTTATGTGTTTCATCCTTGTCTCCCAACCCTCACCTCTCTCCTGGCGTATTCTCTGGGCTAGTGGTTTCCAAGTAGAGGCGAACAGAAGGGGCGAGAGGACAACCTGCCTCGTGCCTCTATGCAGCTGGAAGGAGGATACCTGCCGTTTATTTTAACATAGGCCTTGGGTTATGTATATATGTTTTCAATAGCTTTAATCATTGAGTCCGGAAACCAAATCTAGCAAGGGTCAGACTTAGGAACCTCCATTCTACCCGATCAAATGCCTTCTCCGCATCTAAGCTCATCAGCAGGAGCGGGAGCCTGACCTAGTAGCATGATGCAGTATGTGCAAGGTTCTTTAATATTATCTTGTGTCTGTCTCCCTAGTATGAATCCAGTTTGATCCAACGCTACCAGTTCAGGCATTACTTTTCCATACGCCTAGCTAGTATGGCTGTATATCTTTATAGTCAATGTTCAGCACCGATATAGGCCTAAGCGATTTACATTGTGTGATGTCTTTTCCTGGTTTTGGAATACTTGAAATATGACAAAATTCAACTGTCTGGAAGAGGTTCCCGACTGTATCTCTCTACATGTCTCCAATAACTGAGAGCTAATCTCTTCTCTGAAAATTTAAAGAATTCTGGGGTGTATCCATCTGGACCTGGTGATTTTTAGATTTAAGTTTCTTGATTGCATTATCTATCTCTGCCAACTCAATGGGCCTTTCCAATACCTCTCTCACTTCCTGTGTTAAGCTTGGCAGGTTAAGCCTTCTTAAATAATCTTGGATCTCTAACTCACTTGGGCTTCTATCTGATGTATATAACGACTGGTAAAACCTGTTAAAACAGTTTAATACCTTTTCCGGACCTCTCATCATTTTCCCTGAGACAGGATCTCTAATCTGGGTAATAGTATTTTGTGCGGTCTGTTGTCTCAGCCTATGGGCCAAGAGGCGTGTGGCTCTTGGGCCTACCTCGTAGTATTTCTGGCGAACCCGTTGTAGCGCCTGTTCAGTTCTGATGTCTATCAGCTTCTGAATTTTTTGTTTAATTTCTTTTATGTTTGTGTAGACTGTCTCATCACCGGCTGCGTGCTGTCTTTGCAATTCTAGCAATTGTGTTTGCAGCTTCTCCATCTGCTGAGTTTGCTGTCTCTTAAAGTACACGCATATTTGATACAATCCCCTCTAAAAACTGTTTTTATTGTGTCCCAGAGAATACCTTTTGAGACTTCAGGTGTTTCATTCTCTCTAACTATTTGTTCCAATCTGGATTTAGCCATGTCCGTAATTCCTTCAAATTCAACATATAGTTGTTAAATTTCCACAGGGTCTGACCTCTTTTCCTATTCCATTCCATTTCCATCAGGATCATAGAATGGTCTGAGAGTGTAGATGGGATGTGCCTACAGCTAGTCACTAAGTTTTGGTGTTCTCCGATATTAAAATATAGTCTATTCGTGTGTATGACTCATGGGGTAAGAAAATGTGTGTATTCTCTTCTCCTGGGTTCTCTCCTCTCCAGGTGTCTGCAAAGGCCTTTCTCAGATGGGCCTTTATCTCTTTACTAGTGGGATTCTGCCTCAAATTGCCCTTCCTAGAGGTGTCTATTTGTGTCCAGATTTGATTTAGGTCCCCTCCTATGATTAACCTTCCCTTCTGCAAATCCACTATTTTCTGCAGTAGGACCCTGGTGACCTCCCTCGTTGTCCCTGGTGGAAGATAGAGAGACACCAGTGTAACATCTCTCCCCTCAAATTCCCTCACCAGTATCACCAAACGTCGCTCCGGGTCTGCATAGGTGGAAGTCGACCGAAACTGGATATTTTTGGGTACCAGGATGGCTACCCTCTCCTTTTTCCCCTTATATGCGCTGCAGCTATCTGACTAAAGCCCAGCTTCTGCAGTTTCTGGTGCTCCTCCCTACTTAAATCGTTTCTTGGAGAAGTACAAAGGAGGGCCTCAGCCTCTTTATGTCTGTCAGAACCTTATACCTCTTAATCGGGTTATTCAAACCATTAACATTCTGAGAAAGTACCCTTAACATAGTTTTATCAATCATTTTGGTATATATATATATATACTTGCATTATACTAAAGCCCCCCTGTTGCATCATGACATTTTACCCCCCTCGTCGCTTTCTCAACTAAAAAAAACATTTGTCTCTCACTTAATCTTACACAGAAAAAAGAAGGTATACATGGCACCTCCATCCCTCAGACAAAATTGTGTGTGTGTCTCAACCTTATTAAACAATGCCCCTTCATTGGCCCTGTACAGGGCCTTAGAAACAACCCTTCAGCCACCCCTCCCCAAACTATGTACAAAGTGACCTCCAAGGTAGGGGACAATTTCGTGTCCCTACTGACTCGGGAAAGCTAATACCGAGTTAGAGGAAGGGAGATCAAGACCCTATCTCGTTCCTCTTGGACCTTAAAATCAGGTCCTGGCCTGCTGTTTTGGCCTGTCCGCATCAAAAGTTCCCTCGCCTCCAAGATTGGTCATGATATTAGCCATCGGCCCACATTCAAGGAGGCTGTCCATATCATCCAGCTCAGAAAAAGAACATCCGAGCGGGAGGTCTAATCATGAATCCCTCGAAGAAGGCCCCTTTCACCCACCAGCTTCATAAAACAGATGCATTACTTTGAGTCGAAGCAAATCCTTTGTTTCCATATCCTCTCCCATGTTTGCTCATAAGCTAGACCACTAGCCTGACAAACTGTGAGGAAAAAAAAAAAAAAACACCAGCCCCCCACCCCTCCTTTATTTTACCCTCGTTGCCTCCTCCTTCCCCTTCTTTTAAGAGAGAAGAAAAAAAATCACATAACAAAGAATTATGTCCATATAGAGTCCCAGTAGAATGAAATAAAAAGGCCTACGACTTAGTGGGCTACTAGTCCCTGATTTCCAAGTGTCCCAAAGTTTATATCGGAGTAGATTGTCCAAAGTGTCCCAAGACATTAATATTCCTTCATATGTGGATCTGGCTGATAGTCCCATCTAAGAAAAGGCTAATGTTGATTATACAGTACCCCCATATGGGGAGGTTCATGATTTCCTGTTCTTCACCCCACCTCCTGCCGTCCTCCATTCTCTTCTCTCTCCTCCGGTTGTTTCTCTGTGCTAGTCGTGTGTGTAAATTGTAGAAGCAGCCTTTTAATCTCATTCATAGTGTGCGATGATGGCGTCTCCCAACGGTCTATTGTCCTTCTTTGTAGATAATTTCCACTGAGCCTGGTATGAGGCCTGAGTGTCCTTTTGGTTTCTCATCAGTTGCACTTCATGCCCCTTATTTTTCATTGCTTGATAGGCTTCCTCCAATGTTTGATACAGTTCAGTACCCGACTCCCAGAACACCCTGAGGCGGGAGGGCTAGGGGGTCTGAAAACGAACTCCCAACTGTCTCAATTTCCGTAATATTGGCGCGTAGGCCAGTCTCTGTTGTTGTATGGAGGGTGGGTAATCCTGATCAAAAATAACCTTGCCCTTATATTCCACTGTATGTTGTCTCATGCCATTCTCAAAATATGCTCCTTGTCCCTGTAACTGGAGAATTTTGCAATAATAGATCTAGGCCTCGCCTTCTCGAGGTGGGCTTAGGCACTAGGGCCCTATGTGCTCTCTCGATTCTGAAATTAAAGGCTTGTGGCAGATCTAATACATTTCTCAGCATTTCTTCTATAAACTCACACGTTCCAGTTCAGTTTTTCTGGTAAGCCATATATTCTTAAATTGTCTCTTCATGATCTGGCCGAGGTCTAAACATTTGGATCTGAAAAGTTCCCATTGTTGAATAATTTTCTCGATTGCACTCGATAGGCCCACAAATCGTCCTCTGCTGTGGATACTCTCTCCTCGATGGTTGCTATACGATTCTCCAGTTTGAGTAGGTCGTTATGTATTTGCTCCAACCCTGCAAATCAGTGTCCGATCTTGATTGTTTAATTTCTCAGAGTAATATTTCAAATCTGGAGCGAAAGAGCTTCTAGCTCTGATTCAGTGTCTGCTCCGCTATACAAATGGGTGAAGCCCTCCTGTCTATCGTCGAACTGCAGGACTCGTATGAGGCAGATCGCGTTGCAACTTCTAATTTTTAGCTTGCGATCTCTTCCCTGCTTTGCCTCCACTGTGTGTTTTGTGCATATTTCACCCAAAAAAATGCTGTTTGGGTCTGTGTGGAGTCGATTCTTGGCTGGGAGGCGAGAGGAGCTCTTGGTTTAAGCTGCCATGCTTTCGATGACGTCACCGGAAGTCTACTTTTCTTTCTTATGGCCCTTGTCAAACATACCCTGTTGCAAACCCTGTCTAATATGTCCTCAGTTGCATACACAGACCGATTAAGAAATCATAAAGATAACACCAAACAATGAATGGGGAGGAGGGAATGACTTGGGCACAAGAAGTTCAATTGACTTGATCAGGGTTACACCACATAAAAATGGTAGTAGTGGAATGCAAACATATGCCCCCATGGTGACACTACTGTATCCATTGTTGCCTGATTTTTCTTTGTGTGTGCATATACACAATAACTGTACTAGGATACTACTGCTGACAACCTCCATATGCTGCAATGCAAATGAGCAATTTCTACTTCTTCCACATAAATAATGGCCTCATATATCATTTGTGGCAGCTGGAGGAAAAAAATTAATTTGCACTGCCTCACCTTAAAGAAAACTGCTCTGTATATGTCCATTTATTACCTCTTATGCAGTTTATTTTTAACCTTTCAAAAACAGTTTCATGTATGTCTCTCCCCCTTTTATTAGTACACAAGCAGTGCATTAAATTTATATACAGCAGCAAAATCAGAGGTTGATTTCAGCAATTGCGGTTGATGCCCTCCCATTGCTACACAGTGAAAATGAACAATTCTTCCTTTTTCGCTTGACGTATCTGATTCATCACGTGTGGAAAATAATATGACACACGGCACCACGTTACAGAAGACTGCTGTGTATACTTCATTTTCTACCTTTTATACTGATTTTTTCTTTGTGAAATATTTTTAGGTGTGTATTTCTTACTTTTTATAGTCAGTTATCAGTACTGTCAATGTATTTGACAAGATCATAGGCTCGTTTCAGAGACCTTGCCAAATTAGGATGAAAATGACTACATATGCCCATGATTGTGATATTTCAAGGGTGCAGTAACATTCAGGTTAGGTCAGGCACATCTGCATTACAGGCTTACAAATTTTGACCAGCTTACATGGCTGCTGACTGGCATGCAGTGACTTGAAAACACGAGCCCAGCAGAAATGGGACTGGCTTCAAACCAGATTGCTTCACTATCATATATTTTTAAAATTCAACTCAATACTTTTTTAGGTAGCCAAATATGTGGTGCTGCTTTGGTTGGCATACATGAAGTTATTACTAGAGGCACTGTATTAACTGTAAGAGACAAACTGGGTCATACTGTCTGGCACCCTCTTTAAGCACGTTCAGACCAGCTTAGACCATAATCATTTCTTTACTCTTATTCACATGAAGCAGTGTTGCTCTGCAATACTGGTTTGGTGTGTGGGGGCGGGATTTGTGATGTTGCTTTACTGGGCCACATGTAACTGTCATCTTCGTACCGTAAAGTACAGTCATTAAAACTACATTTATAACTCTCATAAAAGCGGTGGTGAATTCCATGAGTTGGCAGGTGTCAACAGAAACACAAACTACAGTTACAACACGTTATTCATGTTGGACATTGTAAAAGTGGAAGTAAAAAAATGACCATATTATACAATATAAATTAAAAAAATTACCCTTAAGTGAGTTAGCCTCACTAAAACAGCCAAGTACATCTGCCCATGACCCTGAATGTAGAAGGCCTGGAGATGAGGAAAGAAGTGGAGGCATTATGGCAAAGTGGGAACAGCACAGGTTCACAGTCCATAAGATCCACTTGCTCACAGTGTTACCCCAAGCAAGTAAATCGACCTCCCAGTGCTTCAAACCTCCCAAATGCAAGACTTCACTGAAAAGGAGAAGCTGCAGCTTGGTTGAGTTCTTCTGGGTACGGAAATTTAGAAAAAATAAAACCACAAAAAAACACACACAGACACACACACACTCACAAAGGCTGCTTGGAAATCGACACACCTTCCTTTTATTCATGTTTACCACAAGTTGGGGTTCATTTTAGAAAAGAAAATTAATTTTTTCCATATTGCCCTTTTCATACATACCTTGTCAGAAGATAAGCCTGTGCCTACTCCGGACGTCAGCTCTCCAGGCGAAGGAGATAACGGTCACCTGGATATGGACATCAGCCAGAACTCAACGCCAGTTCCCAAGGACACCCAGACGCCAGGCCCCGCGCCCCCAACGCCCAGCCCAGCGGTCGTCTTGTTGGCTGACATAGGGTCACTCTTTACAACATGGTGGAATACGGTCAAAGGGGACCTACTTTATAGACCCCCAGACCCCACCCCACCTCCTCCACCTATGAGACCTCACCCCATTCCACCAATTCCAGGTGGGGACAAGGGCACCCATCTGGATCCTAAGGGAAAAAGGAAAAGGAAGCGCTGTCCTGTTCCCTCTTCTACTGGCCATACATCTTCCTTGGATGAGGGAGATGTGGATCCTTCTTCTCCTGACTCCTCTGGGGATGAGTTCTTTCCTCCTTCACCAGGCCCAAAGAACTCCCCAAGACCCCCCCCCCACGATGAGCCCTCATTTTTAGACATCATGAGGCACATCCAAGCCATCTACGAATGGGACACGGAAAACCTGGACCCAGAACGTAAACGTCTGTCAAAATTTTGGGGGGACAAGGAACAGAAACCGTTGGTCATACCACCACTTGTTGAGCCTTTCCAGGACATCACTTGCCTGTCTTGCCATACACCCACCTCTATTCCGGTGGTTCCTAAGAAGGCCGACAGGCTGTATGAACCTCCTAGAGCAGAGCCTTTCCTGGCAGAGCAACCGAGAGCCAACTCACTGGTACTCGCTGCCGCTTATGGCCGTGGTACCAATCCTAAACATTTGAGTTCTCAGTCTCCAGACCCAGCCTCCAAGAGACTCAATAACTGGGGACAGAAAATATTCTCTTCCACCACAGGGGCCATACGGTCTCTAAACTTCATGGCCCATAGGGTCACCTATCAGCAATCTCTGTAGCAAAAAAACATAGAACTGGTTAACTCCATTCCTGAATCTGAAGCAAAAGAGGAAGTACTTGCCTGTGCCCAGTCAGGCCTGGATGTAGACAAGCATGTCTTGTACTGCTCTTATGATGCAGTGGATATGGCCTCTAGAGCTGTGGGCTCAGGGGTATGCTTACGTAGGCATTCATGGCTGAGACTCGCCAGTTTCCAACCTGACCTGCAGGACTCCATTTTGGACTCCCCTTTTTAGGGACCGGTGCTGTTCGGGCCAGAGGTGGAATCTCTGGTCAAAGGACTTCAAGAGTCAGGAAAGGTGGTAGCCAACGTGCACTGCATGTACAAATCCCAGCCTCGAAATCCGTTGTCATCCTCCAAAGATCAGGGACAGGAGGCCAAGACCCCTAAGGCAAAGGGTTTTGGGCGAGAGGTCCTCTAACCCCCAAGGCTCCCAAGGCCCCAGGCAGCCCAAAGCTCCCAAGACTCAGGCCCCTTATTCCCACCACCCCCCAGGAGTCGCAGAGTGAGACGGTAGAGGGAGATTTGCCTCTACTCATTCACCTGGTCTACCATTACCACAGACCAGTGGGTGCTGGATACTATTCAAAATGGGTATTCGATAGAGTTTCTCTATCCCACCGACAGTCTCCCCAACAACCTGTCAATTGTCCACCAGCCCACGCTGTACTCTTAGCAGTAAATCCAACTGCTCCTGGAGAAAAGGCTATCCAGCTTGTTCCACTGGTGCAGAGGCAAGGTTACTACTCACTTCTTCCTGGTTCCAAAGAAAGCAGAGACCTTCGCCCAATTTTGGATTTAAGCCAACTCAGTCTCGGTCAAATACCAGAGATTTCGGATGGTCACTCTTGCGAGTTTGTTCCCCTTGCTCCATCAAGGGGACTGGTTATGCTTCCTCGATATGCAAGATGCTTACATGCATATCAAAGTTCTGAAACATCACAGAAGGTTTCTTCGGTTCCAGTTTCTGGACCAGCATTACCAGTTCAGGGTTCTGCCCTTCAGCCTTTCTTCCACCCCCAGAGTCTTCACCAAATGCCTGGCAGTGGTAGCAGCAGCCCTCCGACAGAGAGGCCTCTTTGTTTACCCCAATTAGATGACTGGCTTCTCTCAGCTCCGACGGAACAGAGTCTCCAAGTCGCCCTTAAAGAGACAGAAGACCTATTCTGCTCCCTGGGGATTATGGTGAACTGGCCCAAGTCGCAACCCTGGCCATCTCAGAGGTCGCACTTCTTAGGGACAATCCTGGACACTGAGCAGGGAAAAGTCTTCCTGCCCTTGGACAGGGCAACACGTCTGTGGGTTCTGGCATACGGAGTTCAGGCTGCCTTCACTGTACCTGCCTGGGTCATTCTACAGCTGGTGGGCCACATGGTGGCCGCCATAGCCACGGTCCCACTCACCAGGTTGCACATGAGAGTCCTTCAATGGTACCTCAGGGTACAGAGGGATCAGGCAGTGGCTGACCTTGATCTTCCGATCAGGGTCTCTCGAGCCGTCCAGCGCTCCCTCGATTGGTGGCTCTGCCACACAAATCTGGAGGGAGGAGTCTCTCTGCAGAGACCAACCCCGTCCCTCATCCTGACCATGGACACGTCATTGACAGGTTGAGGGGCTCACTTAGGGGATCACAGGACTCGACGGTCCTGGACTCCGACAGAGCTCTCTCTACATATCGGTGTTCTGGGAATGAGAGCCGTTCTGAATGCGCTCCAGGCTTTTCGAGACCAGCTCTCCCTGGGTCCCCTTCTGGTGCAGACCGACAACACACCAGTGGTCTTCTACAGCAACTCACAAGGGGGTACCCACTCTTACCTCCTTTGCAGGGAGGCTATGAGAGTGTGGAACTGGGCAGTAGAACACCTCTTAGACCTCATGGTGATTCATCTGTCTGGGGTCCAGAACGTTCTCGCCGAAAGTCTCAAGTCGCACTCTCTCTGTCCGAGTCACGAGTGGGAACTACTTCAGGAAGTCACAGACAACCTCTTCAGTAGCTGGGGCCTCCCAGAGTTGGACGTCTTTGCGTCCCCATACAACGCCAAACTGCAAAATTTCTGCTTGCTCATTCCATGGCCTGGTGTTTTTTGGTGAGACGCATTGTCCCTCTCTTGGACAGGGAGGTTTCTATATGCCTTCCAGCTCATCCAGAGAGTACTGCTCAAATTGCAGTTGGAATGAGCCAGGATGATCCTCGTAGCTCCTTTATTGCCCCACCAATTTTGGTATCCACTGCTCCAGCAGCTGTCATTGGAACCTCCAGTGCAGTTGCCTCTCTCCACCCACTTGCTGTCACAGGAGCAGGGGACACTTGTCTATCCTGCTCTTCACTGTCTTCACCTGCACGCCTGGCACCTGCAGTCTTAGCAGAGGAGAGATTAGGAGTGTCAAGCAGGGCGGCAGAAGTTCTGGTCGCAGCAAGGAAAACTTCCACTAGAGCTACATACGTGATAAAATGAAAGCGTTTCTGCCTCCTGGCTTCAGCTCGTGCCCTGGATCCCCTGGATTGTCTGGTCAGACATGTGCTAGAATACCTCTGTCACCTTCTGGACTTGGTGTTAAGCTACTCGTCCATCAAGGTGCACATGTGTGCAGTTTCTGCATATCATGTCCCTCTAGGAGAGAGAACTCCGAATATCTGCAAAACATTTCTCAAAGGGGTTTTGCACATTAGGCCTCCCAGGAGAGACCCTGTTTCTCCGTGGGATTTGCTTTTCGTTCTTGAGAAGCTCACGCTGCCTCCTTTTAAGCCAGTTGCGTCTTGCGAGCTGCACTTCCTTTCTTGGAAAGCTCTTCTGTTAGTTGCTATTACTTCCACTAGAAGTGTGTCTGAGCTCCAGGCCTTGATGTGCAAAGAGCCTTTTATATTTTTCCACAGGGATTGGGTGACCCTGCGTACAAACCTTAAGTTCTTACCGAAGGTGGTGTCAGAACTGACCCTGAACCAGCACATCAACCTTCCGGTTTATTACCCTGAATTTTCTAACCAAGGTGAAGCCCTGTTGCACACATTGGATGTTCGTAGGATTCTGAGATATTACCTCCACAGGACTTAGCCTTTTAGGAAGACAGACCAGTCGTTTGTCTCCTTTGCAAAAAAGGATGACAGGGGCTCCTGTCTCCAGACAGTCACTAGCTCATTGGCTAGCACACTGTATTTATTTCTGTTATCAGAACCATAACAGACTCCTTCCTGGAACCATTAGGGGTCACTTCACGAGGGCTATGGCTACCTCTTTTGCCCCTTAAAAATGTCTCATCGACACACATCTGTGCTGCAGTGACATGGAGCAGGTCCACACCTTGATCAGGCATTGAAGACTAGACATCGCTTCTAGGAGGAGGGCTGGCTTTGGACTAGCCGTCCTGCAAGGCCTGCTCTCCTGAAGTTATTCAGTCCCGTTGACTTCATTTAGTTCTCTCCACCTCCCATTTTGACATGGGCCTTTTCTGGGGTACTGCTTGGGACACAGTCCTAATGGTATTACCTGCTGCAAGAGCTCAACCTTGAAGTTAGATAGTACAGTTACGTAAGAACTTACCGTAACAGTAGATCTTCGAGAGGAGCTCTTGCAGCAGGTGGCTTTCCCACCCTCCATCCCCCAGGAATTGGTACCATTACATTCATGTAAGGTTGGGGAATTCCTATCCGGTTCTCCAGTATTTTTTCAGTCGGTCTCTGGCGGGAGAACTGAGATGGCGCCAGGGGATTACCCCTGTTATACCACGTCTGACGGGCAGAGCCGACGTCGGGGGCGATTTCCCGCTATAGACTGCTAACTACAAGTTTTCCGTGGGGTCCTAACGTCTGGCGGCATTAGTCCTAATGGTATTACCTGCTGTAAGAGCTCCTCTCGAAGATCTACTGTTACGGTAAGTTCTTACATAACTGTACTTTTTTGTTCTTCTGCAGACTTGTAGCATACTAGTTTTCCATCTTCTGAAAGATGTAAATTGTCAGCATGTCTTTTGAATGGATTATGTGTAGGCATTTATTTTTCCTTGTCCTTTGACAAGAAGTGGAATACCTCTTTGATCTATGGATCTGTCTTTTGAGCTGCAGCAAGGTCCATTGGTGTCACTGGGTGGTTTGTGTTTGTTGTTGCTGCTACTGGTATTGGGCAAGACGTAGTCCAAATGTCCCCCTCTCGAGCATCATCCTTGGCAAGGGTGTCTGCTCGATCATTGTATTCATGAAAGGGTCAGTCTTTGAATGGGCCTTTACCTTTTGGATGTACAGTTTAAACTGAAACTTTTGAACGAAACTATCAATGTACATGAATAGGTCCTTGTATTTGATGGGAGTGCCATCAGATGAGGTAAAGGAATGCATTTTCCAGAAGGGCATGAATTCTGTAAGGGAATTACAGACCCAAGAGGAGTCAGAAAAGATGATGGTATCAGCTTTTCCAGTTTTTACCATTTCCAGAGCACAGGCTATTCCTGCTGTTTATGCATTCTGAGAGGATTTGACAGTGCATTCTTTGGATGCCTGTATTGTGTCCCCAGTGGGCTAAACAATTAGCAGACAAAGAACCTCAGCACGCAAGCACTGAAGCAATGGTTACACCACAACGTAACCCAGATAGACCATCTTAGGGTAGCTGGTTCATTCCACTTGGGTGTCACACAGACAAGGCACACTGATGAGTCCTGGTAGGATGAAACACCTGTATGTGTCTTCTGTGAGCAAAACACGTGTATGTGTCTTCTGTTAGCACCTTTTGCAGACTGTGCGAGAGGCCTTTTGGCACCATGCATTTTTGCTTAAAGTTGAACCAGCATAATATTCTGTGGTGATTTGCATATATAGCCCATGATGCTTTGCATTATGGGGGTATATGTGATTTTGTACTTCTTTCAGACAATTAGCACACCCATACCTGCCACTTGCTCGCCTTCATGGTTGGGTGATGAGCCATCTGTGAAGATGTGACAGAAAGTAGGAATTTTCAGATCCTGTTCTGTGGCTGGTAAGAATGGACCAGGGTCTGGCAGTGTAGGTGGCTGTATTCCACATTCATGTGGTGGTCCTCTAAATAGTAGGCCATGGGCCAAGAGAGATGGTAGTTTTGCTGGTTGTGCTCTGATGTCCCTATCCTGCAAGAGGAGGGACCAGTGTGTGTGAGTCTGGTGCTGGAGACCGTTCCGTCATTTGCCCTGTCTGAGAGCAAAAAGTTAGTGGGTGTGTGATTTGTGTGCAGCACAACAGAAGAAAATCCTATAAGATACAGGAAGTGTTTGATTGCCCAGTTCGTAGCCAAAAGGCTTCTCTCACATACAGTATTTCAGTTCCATTGGTGCAAACATTTGGGATGCATAGGCAATAGGCCTAAGTCTGTTAACTTTTTGAGCAAGGACTGCTAACATTCCTTCCTCAGAAGTTGCTGTTTCCAAGTAGAATGGGAGTTCTGGGTTAGGATTGACCAATGCTGGGACAGAGGCAAGTAATTTTTTTTTCAGAACAGCTACTGCAGCTGTATGTTGAGGTCCCCATGTCCAAGGGACTTTCCTTTTCAAAAGCTCATACAGAGGTGCAGCCTTCTGTGCAAAATTACAGGTAAAGTCCCTGGAGTAATTAACCATACCCAGGAAGCATCTCAGTGTAGTCACACTGGTTGGCAGTGGCAAATTTTGTAGACCCTGAACTTTGCCAAGTGCAGGGTTCCTCCCTTCTGCAGTAATGCGCAAGCCCAGGAAGGAGAACTCATTTTGGCACAGTTGTACCTTAGCAGGGTAGCATTTGAGGTCTGCTGTCTCTGTAAGCGAGTCAGAAGCTCATCTAAGAGCTCTGATGTGTTTCTATGGTGGCTGTTGCTAGAAGTAGGTCATACACATACTGCAAAAGACATTCTGGTGTGGAAAACTCTTCGAGGGCGTCCCTCATGTGAATGTGGGAGAGGGAAGGACTGTTCTAAAATCCCTGTGGCAGGTGGCATCCTTCAAAGGTGAAGGCAAATTTGTATTGGCTCTCAGGGGCCAATGGGAGTGACCAAAAGCCATTGGAGATGTCTAGAGTGCCGAACCATTTGTGGTTCGGTTTGAGTAGTTTGAGTACATCTGGGGCAGATGCCACAGTAGGTGCACAGTTGGGGGTGACTTGGTTAAGTCACCTGCAATCAATTGTTAGTCTTCAAGTGTGGTTTGGCTTTTTCACAGGCCATATGGGTGAATTGGCAGTTGATACACATGATCTGATAACTCCCTGCTTCAGCAGTGAGTCAAGTGTGGCCCTTAGTGAGGGTAAGGCTGCTGCAGGAAATTGGTATTGTTTCTGTCTTGCAGGATCCTTACCTGTAACCTCTATGAGAGTATTCATTCTAACGCCAGTAATGCTCAGTATATTCCTAACTTTGTGCAGCAAGCCTGAGGGGTTGGACTGCCCGGAGAGATGGAACACATGCAAATGATGGAACAGTTTGCACGTGAGCATCTTTCAAACACTGCCTCTACCAACTGCCTGTGTTCTAACCTCTTCAGAATTTTCTCTCTGCCTGAAAAGTCTGGTCGCTCAGAGTTCCGTTCTTCCACTTTCTTCTGCATGAAGAAAACTACAAACTACCTAAATAAGTATATTTTCTTTTCATATACTGCCCCTACTAATTGTTTTTTTTTTCCCATTGATTTATCTCCTGTCCCGGGGAGCCCCCATCGGCCTGACCACCCCCCAGCTCCGACTCCCAGAATTACCAGGGCTTACCTTATGCCCACCCTGGGAGCGGTGCCTGCGGAGGGTCGGGCTTCATCCTCCTGCTGGGGAATTTTTCTCCTCCTTTTTCTCCCTTAAGCCAGGGCCCCAGGAGTAGAGACGAATGCGCATGGAGGCGTGTATGTGTACTACAGCCCCGGTGACAGCCCCTTCCGCCCACCCCACGGCCTAGTGCCTGTGCCCCCTCTGGCTGTTCCACTCATGGCCTCCACCAGGAGGCAGACCTGCGCTGAGGGATGCACTGGATCCTCCCTGGGGAGGAGAGCTCCCATCTGGCCACTCTATCCAGCTCCGTACCCCGGCCCCCGCCGGCCCGAGCTCGTTCACGAACTTGGGTTCCGGTGTGAGGTGAGGCACATAGCACCTCAGCGCCACCAGGCCAGCTCTACTAATTGTTTTAGTTATTTAACTTTGTTTATGGTTAAAAATGATTTTCCCGGTTCCTCTTGGTTCGGGATAACCGTGAGGAAACCAGTTTAGTTTCAGTTAAAATCGGGGTTCTCTGATTAAAAAATGTTTTCTATAGTTAAAAAAATGTTATTTTAAGTTTTATTTGTAACCGATAAATCTCAGTTACTGAACCATTGAACCGGTTCTCTTCCCTTCTGCATCGGTTCGGTTCCTTGATTCCTTTTCGGTTCCGTAACCGACCACAACCAATAAAAAAAAAAAGCAACTTGTTTATGTAGCGGTTACTGTTTTTCTCCATTCTTTAACAATATGTCAGGGAAACCTAAAAAGAAGACCGGTGAGCCCGGCTTTAAGAATTGTTTACAGTATGGAGAAGTATTTGCAAAGGCAGACAAACATACTTTGTGTGTTGTCTGTCTGGGATTTGAACACTTAAAGAGGAGTGTGAAGTATGTAAGACATTCCCCCGAAAAAAACGTTGAGAAACACCTTGAAAGGCTCAAGAAAAGGTTTCCAAGGGATCCCTCAGGCTCTAACCAGCCGACACCCCTATCTTCTGTGGCTGAACCCACAACCATAACTTCCCCTGTGATGGGCGAAAAGGGGACATTTAGGATTACTGAACCAGCTGACTCTCCGGTTCCTTCTGAAAAATCAAGGAAACTAAAGCATGAAGAACCCTCGCCCTCTAAACTGGGGACTTCTGCATCTGGTCTGACTATGCCCTCGGCCCAGGAGATTGCCCAGGCATTTAAAATAATTCAAACCCTGAAAAATATTATTCTTCCTCCTCAACAGCCTCCTGCCCTTGTTCAGGGTCCCCAGGCTGGCAGTAATGTACAACCCCCTGGTTTAGAGGAACAGCTTTATGATGTTGGCAATGATTTTGGTGAGGAGGAAGAGCCTATGGAACCAGAGGTGTCCCTTGAACAGGACTTTGGTTATTTCCCAAGGGTGTCTGGGGATTTTTCCTCACATTTTACAGTTGTCAGAAGGATGGCAGATGCACTAGACATCTCCACAACTGAACAGATTGAGGATGTGGAGGAGGTAGAATATGTGGAAATGATGGGGTTAACACCGACAAAACCCCTCCTCCTCCCAGTGTATAAGTTCAAGAAAGATGCATTGAAGCTCCTGCAGATATCAAATTCCATTCCTCCCCTCGACAGGAGAATGGAGGAGAAATACCAGTTGGATAGGGAAGGAGCTGAATTCCTTTTGTCCCATCTAGATCACCAGGGGGTAATACAGCAAGCAGCCTGTGATAAAGCCAGTGTCCCTCTGTCCTCACACCCTCCGGACAAGGACTCCAGAAAAATAGATAGTATGGCCAAGAAAGGCTATTTATCAGCCTCTTTTGCCATTCGACAGGCTAACTTCCAGGCTTATGCTGCCCAGTACCAGAAGTCACTGTGGCAGCCTGTTCTGGCTATGTCCCAGAAAGCCCCCTCACCCTTGTCAGACAACCTGGCTGAAACCACCAGGTTTGGGCTACAGGTGGCTAAGTACAAATTCCAGATGGCTGCTGACAACAGTGACATTGCAGCCAGATGGATAGCAAATACAATGGCACAGAGGAGATTTGCCTGGCTCAGGGCCACAAACCTCACTCAGGATACCCAGTCCGAGGCATTGGATTTTCCCCGGAGGGAAATTCTCTTTTTGGGGAGTCCACTATTGCCTACATGAAGAAGGTGAATGAGTATAAGGCCATTTACGGAAACAACTCTGCCAGAGAGAGGCTTCTCCATCCACCAGGCCCTATGGGGGGAGGGGGCTAGTCTTTTAATACCAGGCCCTTTTCTAAACTTTGCCCCAATACCAGCAGTATCCACAACAAGGATACTCCAGGGGTAGGGGTAGAAGGGTTCAAGCGATGGTCTCAGGCCCAACCTCAGCCCCAATCCAAGCAGAACCCCTGAGGCTCAGGCCGCCTACTCCTTCCCTGTCAGAGGCAGACTGTCCCATTTCCTCTGGGTTTGGTTAAAAATCACCACAGACAAGTGGGTCCTGGAGGTGGTGGGTCAAGGTCTGTATCTGGATTTCAAAACCTTTCCTCCACAAAAGACAAGGGTTTTCAGCTCACCTTCCCTAGCAGAAAAAACACTGCTAGAGGAAGAGGTTCGAAACCTGCTACAGCTCAGAGCAGTAGCACCAGTTCCTACCACCCTGAGAGGAAGGGGTTTTTACTCCAGATACTTCTAACAACAAAGAAAAATGGGGAGTGGTGGCCAGTATTGGATCTCAGAGCTTTAAACAAGCACCTGAAAAAAACAAAGTTCAGAATGGTATCTTTGGCCTGGATATTGCCAATGATCCAAAAAGGGGACTGGCTAGTATCACTAGACTTGAAAGACGCCTATTTCCACATCCCAGAAAAAAAAGGAATCTTTCAAAAAACATCTAAGATTCGGACTCCCATCAGGCCATTACCAGTTTTCAACCCTGCCTTTTGACCTTTTTTCGACCCCAAGGGTATTCACAAAGTGCCTAGCAGCTGTAGTGGCACATCTTCGAAGGCAGGGAGTAACTGTTTTTCTGTATCTGGATGACTGGCTGGTGGTAGGGAAATCACCAGATCAAGCCAAGCTTTCTCTGAAAGTCACCCAAGACCTTCTGGAGTCTCTGGGTTTCATTATCAACAAGAAGAAGTCAGTCCTCATACCTGCACAAATATTGCAGTTCATAGGGGCAGAAACCAACGCTACAGGGCAGAGCCTTCCTGCCTCTGGACAGGGTAAAAAGTCTTGTCAATAGCAAATTCTTTCAGATTGCACAAACCAAAAACTGCGAGACAGTTCCTGCAGTTACTGGGGCACATGGCTGCCTCCACAGACTCAGTGCAAGGCTCCAGGTTTCATATGAGGGACATCCAGTTTCATCTCAGAACTCACTGGATTCAGAAGAAAGACCCTTTTTCAAAGCTCATTCCAGTAACAAGACCTCTGTTACAGGCCCTCCTGTGGTGGAAAAAGGAATCCAACTTAGACAAGGGATTCCATTTCAGAAAGAGTACCCCTCTGTTGTTCTCTCAACTGATGCATCCCTTTTGGGCTGGGGTGCCCACTTAAGGGATCACACAACTCAGGGCACCTGGTCAGCTGCAGAGTCCCTTCAGCTCATAAACCTGTTGGAGCTCAGAGCAGTGTTGCTAGCTCTAAAAGCTTTCTCTTCTCTAGTATGGGGCAAGGTGGTACAAATCAGAACAGGGAATACCACCACCACAGTGTATTACATAAACAACCAGGTCAGGCCTCCTCTGCACAGAAACCATGAAAATCTGGACTCTGGCTTACTCCTTGGGAGTATCCCTATAAGCAGTCCACTTGCCAGGGAAGGACAACACTCTGGCAGATGTCTTGAGTCGAATCAACCAGGCCCGTAATGAATGGATACTGAACAGACAGGTGGTACAGGTTATCGTCAGGAGGTGGGGCACTCCAGAGATAGACTTGTTCGCGTCCCACCAGAACCACCACCTGCCACAGTACTGCTGCAGACCACCAGTTCAGGGCACACTTCCTCTGGATGCTCTGGCCCTGAATTGGTTGGAAAACTACCTGTATGCCTTCCCCCCCTCTCCTACTGGTTTTCAGGGTGTTACTGAAGCTCAGATCCGACTCAGCTTCTCTGATCTTGATAGTGCCAGACTGGCCCAGGCAGCTATGGTACTCACTTCTGCTCTCAATGTTTGTCACCAAACTGATGCACCTTCCTTGGAGGCACAATCTTTTGACTTCCAGTCAGGGAACCTTATTGTATCCAAATCTCAGGAAATGGCTACTCCTCCTCATATTCAGTTCGTGCCTCTCCCCCCTCTCTTCTCCTCCTGCCCTTCTGGGTCACCAGTGTGCACAGCCTAACCCCATCTTTTTTACTTCAACAGCACTTGCGTACTACCTCGAGCCTGCTCCTGGTGCACTCATGCACTATAAATGGTTCTGTCACATTATTAGTGTTTTGTACATTCATATGTTCTTTTGTATGAGTTTGGACATATAAATTACCCAATGTTCCACTACTGTTTATTGTACAATACCTTGTGTTCCAACTGTTGCACAATCTTACAATGTCGTATTTTTTGTACTACCCACATACTATTGTAACTGATCATCCTTCATAACCCTATGTAACCCCTCCCCCCAGGTTGCACCCTGAGACGAGCAACTTGTTGTTCAGTGTGCCCTCCTGGTGAAACATTTCAATAAATAAATAAATCTCAAGGCCTGGCTCTTGAGGGGGATCCATCCTAAATCCCGCCCCAAAAAATCGCGCCTGCTGAAATCCTGAAAAATAAATACAAGACATCTCAAAATCCAGAAAAAAAAAAACACAGAAAAACGGTAGACGGAAAATCGAAATCCCTCTGCAATACATAATCCTCACTGAGCGCCCATATACTGTATTTCCCAACTGTCCCACATGATAGACGTCCCTCATTTTTAACCCCTCAAAACTGAGGAAACTGGAGACCAGCAGACCTAGGTTGCAAACCCACAACTTATTTTTGCATACTTTTTTAAAACATACATTCATAATATTATACAGTAAGAAGCCAAATAAAAACTAAACTGCACAAAAAAAATATGCTGGCATATGCTTGCGTCACCGTGGTTGATACTGTCCCACATTGTAGGCGGCAGTGTCCTACATCTCGGTGACAGATATAAGTTCTGCAGACTGGATTTATACTGACCAAGGGGTGGCAGACCCCGTCTCAAGATACAGTATTGTAAGACTGGAAAAGGTACAGGGGAGGGCTACTGTGATGGTAGTAGGAATGTCTGAATTACCTACTGTAGGAAGTAGAATTAAAAATGTTATTACAAAAAAGGAGTACAGTATACGTGGGGCTATGCTTCTCCTGTATGACAATGTTAATGACAAGCAACCTTTGGCAAAACTAAACACGGAATTGAAACCAAGCATTGTAGGTACTGGAAGTCACTGCCTCCAAATCAAAAGAAGCAGCTTCAGAACAGACGAGAGGAAGTCTCTTTGTGCAAACAGTGATGGGTTTTTGGAATAAGGTACCTTTCTATGCAGTGTTAAGTAAATGCAAGGAAATCTTCAAAGGTAATTTACGAGGTACCTTTTGAACATTGGTTTTTCAGCTGCATTAGTGACTTGTTAACCGTATTCGGCAGCGTAACTGTGTTTCGTCAGTTGGGATTACAACTGAGTCTGTAACAGAGCAGTTCGGGATCCTTTATACGGTCTTTTAAAAGGCAATATTTTATCGGGCGGGGTTTAGTACCTAACCCCTCTTGAGGAACTAGAGTATGCTAATTTAAACCTCTTTGAAGCAATGTTAAATGTCTTAAAAGGTCACAGAAAACCTTCCACTTAGAAAACCTATTCTTCCAAAGGAAAAGATTTTCCCTCTGGTGTTCAGCTGGAGATTTAGTGCCAGCTCAGGCTGGAGTCCCAGTAGTCCTAGACTATCTTACACATTTGCATTCTCAGGGCTTACAACCCAGTTCTTTAAAAGTTCATCTTTCAGCAGTATCTGCTTACCTTTCTGCTAGAGCAAAGGTAACAATGGCATCAGAACCCATTTTCAGAAGGTTCTTTAAAGGCTTGATTCACTTGCATCCCCCTCACAAGGCACCAGTGCCAGCATGGGACCTCAGTGTGTGTATAGCTAAACTCACAGGCCCTCCCTTTGAGCCCATGGCTACAGCTCATTTAAAGTATGTCACATGGAAAACAGTTTTTCTAGTGGCAATAACTTCTGCAAGAAGAATCAGTGAGCTCCAGGCTCTCTGTATCGATCAGGACTATATCTCATTTCATAGAGATAAAGTAGTTCTCAGAACGAATAGAAAGTTTCTCCCCAGAGTGGTTTCAGATTTTCATGTGAACCAATCTATCACTCTTCCTAGGAAAAAGACTTCATAATCTGTATGTAAAAAGGGCTCTCAGCTATTACATGACAGCCACTGAAGACCATAGGCAAGATAGAAAACAATCATTCCTAACATTTGGGGATGTAGGAAAAAGCAACCCAGCCTCAGAAAGGTCCATCTCTCGATGGATAGTCCAGTGTATTCAATTCTGCTACACTAAAGCAGGTAGGGAGCCCCCAACAGGATTGAGGGCACACTCTATGAGAGGAACAGCTGCTACTCTAGCAGCTGCAAGGGATGTTCCTTTAGTGGACATTTGTAAAGCAGCTACCTGGAAAACAGTACACACCTTTACAAAGCACTACAACCTGGATAATCTGTCCAGGAATTATGCTAGGTTTGGCACAGCAGTCCTGCAAAGTTTCTTTCCAAAGTAAGTTCTGTGCCCACCTCCTGTGGTACTGCTTTGTAGTCTGCGCAAAGTTAGGAATATACTGAGCATTACTGGGGTTAGAAGAAAAAAATACAGTGCTTACCATAGTAATCTCGTTTCTTCCCAGTGCTGCTCAGATATTCATAACTTCCCTCCCTTCCTTCCTCCCTCCCCTTCCAGAACTTCAGCCTCTGCACTCCGCATGCTGGTGCCACCGAATCACATTATACCTTACAGTGCATCTTCTCTGTACCTGGTAACAGTTTTAAATATAGTTCATTGTGTTTCTCTTTAGAGTTTTCTGATATTTTGTCAAAAGTTTTGATATTAATATTATTCCTCCCTTTGAAGGTTGATTTTAATCCAAATTTTTAATTCTGTCTAACCCCAATTTTAATACTTAAAATTACTATACTTATTAGCCAAAGCCTGACTTTCCAGGCTACATACAAATCTGAAGAGGTTAGAACACAGGCAGTTGGTAGAGGCAGTGTTTTGAAAGATGCTCACGTGCAAAGTTTTCATCATTTGCATGTGTTCCATCTCTCCGGGCAGTCCAACACCTCAGGCTTACTGCACAAAGTTATGAATATCTGAGCCTCACTGGGAAGAAACAAAATTATTCTGATAATTTTTTCTTCTGCCACAATCATGTTTGTTTTTAGCAAAGGCTGGCAAATGTTTTTGCAAAATTGGTTGCAGTTTGGAAAAAGTTTTATAATCATGAAGCGCAGATATCATGTCATACTCCATATCATTAGTTGCAGTGGCAGCTATCATATGTGAGTCAGTAATGAACAATGCGTGTTACTGACTTGGGAATTGCAGTAGTAGTCGGTTTGCTAGATCCACAACACAGCCATGCTGTGACAAAAAAATCTACCCCCAGGGTGCTAGAGTGATGACGTAATACCATTAGGTGAAACCTGTGGGCCACACCGAGTGTGCCTATTTCTACCGGTATAGGATTGGGTCTGTAGGTTGTTACCACAGTTCCCTCAAAGGTTTGTGCGGAAGTTGCCCTCCCAGATGACCATAGGGAATTTTGTGGATCATTTTGGTGCAAAACGGACACAGCCGCACCCGTATCTAGTAGTAGCTGCAGCTGGTGGCCTCCGACCATGGTCTTAATGCAAGGCCTTCCATTATCAGTCACAAGGGTGGTGATGATTTGGACTGGGGCCTGCAACTGTCTATCCAGATGTTCCTGTTTCTCCTCCTAAGTGGAGTGGACCTCCTTCTCAGGTGGCTAGCTCTAGCATTGATCCAGTGCTGCTGCATAAGTTTCTCCTGCTGGGTCAGCTTTTGCCTTTTCAAGCATAGCCCTGTCTTCAGCATAGAGTGAATCTGGGATGTTCACAGATTCTGTTTGGGCCTCCTGTATAGCTACTACAGGAGCTGCAGCGGCAGCCGCTACTGAAGCTATGGCATTTCTGGGAAGGGTTTCTGCCAGTGACTGCAAGGAGGGCCGAGGTTTTGGCCTTTGTATCTGGATCTCGCCTTTCTCTACTACTGCTGATTTTGTTTTTGCTGATAATACACCCCCCCCCCCCAACCGCAAGACTGGGTAGGTTTCTGCTTATAAACAGAGGACTTGTTGTTTTGAGCTTCCTTGTCTTTCCCCTCCACAGTATAATGTGTGGATGGCTTGCTGATGTTCTGCACCACTGCCACTTTGGATTTAGAACCTGATGCCAGGTCTCTGAGGTACAGCTGGAAAACTCTTTCTGCTTTTTCCAGGATTTTCTCAAATCTTTCTATTTTGGGAATCACTACAGGCTCCACTTTCTATCGGAGAGCAGGCAGCATGTTTTTCAAAAACAAGCTTTTATATTCAATGGAACCTCAGCTGCTGCTTTCCTTATTTAGCTTCTTACCAGTTTCATATGCCAGCCAGAGTCGGCTGTCATACTGAGCAGGGCTGTTTTTAATATTGTTTTGACAGGTTGAGGTAGCATTACACCAACAAGGTTAAGGTTGTTAGCAACCGATAGCTCAGCGACTATGTCATTAAACAACATCCCATGATCAATGCAAGCTCTTTCAGGAAGTTTTGCCCAGAGGGTGGGCTCAACAGTTTGTCTTAAAACCTGTACTCAGTACTCCCCTGGGAGGCTGAGCATTTCACTTTGGCTTCTAACTTTTTCCAGATGACAAATTATCACCAGTACTCATGCGACCCACTTTATCAGCAGTGGTTTGAATTGCTTGAGTAACTTGCAGAGGGTTAGTCGTGACTGTAACAGGGCTGCTGCTGTGGATTCCTCACATACCTTTCACCACTGCCTGGGCTGTAGAATTAGCTACGCTAGTAAGGACTGGCTGTTTCTCTCCTTCTTCATGGAACATTATTTTCATCTCTCCTCTCAGTGGCTCTGCCTGCTCATCAGACAGTGTTGGAATAATGTCTGCTGCTTTGATTGCATTCTCGATCATCACATCAATCTCCTGCTTGTCCTCCTTCTTGAGAACAGCTGTCGGTGGTGGGAATCTTTGCCCTCCCCTCCAGCATCGTGGGCGCTCCTATCTTTGATTCTGGCACCACTGTGGGTGCCACCATCTTTGATCCTGGCATCTCTATGGGGCTGCCGTCTTGGATCCTGGCACCACTATGGGTGCTGCCATCTTTGATCCTGGCATCTCTATGGGGGCTGCCATTTTGGATCCTGGCACCATTATGGGTGCTGCCATCTTGGATGTCTAATCATCATCCTCGTTATCACTGGATGACGTCAGATCAATGGCGGGGGATAAGATCTACCCATTGCCTTTACATGACCAGCCAACACCCCTCTTTGATGGTGCAGTTTTGCCATCTGGGCTCTGCACTTTATGTGATTTTGCTTACGACTGTGCTGTCCCTTGTTTACATGCTCCTGTAACACTCTGTAAGCCGCGCTGAGATTGCGATTTTCCCCCAGTTCTTTATCTAACTCACACTGCACCTTCCTCATTTTCTGATACAACAATGCATTCTCCTCTCTCAGCATATCATTACAGCCAGATAACAAATCATTCATTTGTAACACTTGCCTTTTATCCTGCTCTAGTTTCTCACACTCATCTCTTGCTTTGCATAATTCATTCTCTGCATCTTCCACAGCACAATGTAAATCACATTGAGTTTTCTTGCGGAGCTGATGGATCTCATGTTCCAACTGCTGCCCTTGCTCATTCACTTCAACAGTTTGAAGACCTAGCTGTTTCTTTAAAGCTGCAGCCTCAGATTCTGCCGATTTTCTTTTCTACTGCTTGCAAGGCAGCAAAAAGTGCAGCTCCAAAAGCCCTTTTTTATCATGTCTTTTAACAGTTGATTTGGATTCCACACACAGTGTGTACAATTTCTGTATGGAATCATCTTCTGACAGTGCATCTTGTGCTAAGTCAGCCCAACCTACATGAGAGGTTAGGAAATTTTGAGACGTCAAGCCTCAGTTCTGTACAGAGAGTGGCCATAATTTGTGCAGTCCCCATATTGTGTGTGTTTTTTTGTTTTTTTTTTATTTCTGCACTAACTGTGGAATCTCAGTGTGTTGACCAACTGAACAGCCAACTAATTAGGCAAAGTTTTCTTGGGGAATCTGAACTCCCCTCAGGACAGTACTAGAATGGCCTGGGAGACGATCCAGAATATTTTTCTGAACAGCTGGGCATAGGTTCGAGTACCTGCATTACCCCAGAGCTATTATTCTAATCACTTGTGATTTTACTGGTTTTGTTCATTCCAGTTAGTCTACTGCATGGTTGCCAGAAATGTAACATGACTCCCAGCATCTGCAAGCTCAGATTATTGGTGATACACAACCAGGAACAAGTGTTGGAGAAAATCAGTAATATATTTATTACAGGTTTTCAATAAGACAAAAGTACAAAGAGTTTACCATGCTGAGCTCATAGAAAGATCACAGTTTTTCCAGAACAAAGAACTCTGTTAGAAAAAAGCACTTTCATCATTCTATATACTGTAGATAACAGCACTAGTTGCTGTGATTACAGGACCTACATACATTACTATGTGTTAATATGTCCCCTGGAGCCACTTGTTGCTATATCAGAGTGGTTTCACATGTCTTCGACTTGAGCGAGAACAGTGAAGCACAGCTGAGCTGTTCTGGCTCAAGCAGAAGGCAAGTGAAACCACTCTGATACAGGAACAAGTGGCGACTGGGGACGTATTAATATATTATTGATCGAAAGTGATCAATAATATATATTTTTTAAAACTTCCCAGAACGTGCCCGATTCTAGGGCATCTGCACATGAGATGCTCTTCACAGAACAAGAGTGTCTCACCCGCAGGGGAAAGGAATGCTTCGATTGGTCGGGAGCACTCTCTCGATCTATAATAACAAGTATATAATTGGACAGTTTGTGAGCATCTTCAGCATGGTGAATGTTATCTTTTAAAGTTACGTTTTCTGTACACTAAGCAGTATTACAAAGAAAGTGATTATAGAGCAATTATATAAAAAGACACAGGGTTACCCTCAAACCACCATTATACTGTGGCTCTGTTACACATAAACCATGAGAAAAATGGATAGTTATATGTATTGCGAGGCACTGTTGTATAAAATAATATGATTATACTTTGTGAAGCATAATAAACTTACATATAGCAATATATACGTAAGCACTAAGCCACTAAGGGTGTGCAAACCAGATTTTCATAGCATATTAGGTATAGTAAGGCATGAGGTCGAAAGTGATTTCAGCTACTGGCCGTGTTGTAAAATATGGTTTACACACCCTGAGTGCCTTATTGCAGTTATAAAATTGGTTTTTTTTTTTTTTTTTTAAACTTTTGACTGTTGGGAAAAGCATGTTTATATGTAGAAAAAATAGATTTACTTGTGTGCATTTGACTCTGTGCCCCACAAAAGGTTGATCAGGAAGTTGGTGGATCTTGGGGTTGGGGAAAAAATGGCCAGATGGGTGGAAAACTGGCTGAATGACAGAACCCAGAGGGTGGTTTTGGGGGGGGGGAAGAGTTGTCTGGCACAAGACAGGTAACCAGTGGGGTACCGCAGGGCTCGGTCCTGGGGCCGGTGTTGTTCAGTGTCTTCATCAATGACATTGGAGATGGTATTAAGGTCAAAATGTGCCTATTCACGGATGACACCAAGCCTTGTGGGAGAGTCGACACAGCTGAAGGGATACAGGACCTACAGGAAGATCTGGAAAAGCTAGGGAGGTGGTCCAGGATCTGGCAGCTTGGCTTCAATGCCAAGAAATGCAAAGTTATGCATATTGAAGCCAAGAATCCTAGGACGGAGTACTAGCTGGGTGGAGTCCAAGTATCTGCATCAGAAGAGGAGGAGAAGGACCTAGGAGTGATGATCACTAGTGACCTGAAGCACTCCATGCAGTGCAAGAAAGCAGCAGCAAAGGCAAATAAGATGCTGGGATACATATGTAGGGGGATCAGTAGCAGAAGAGAGAGGAGGTAATACTGCCCTTGTAAAGGTCACTGGTAAGGCCGCATCTAGAATATGGAGTTCAGTACTGGTGCCCACACCTCAAAATGGACATTAACCTGATGGAGAAGGTCCAGAGGAGGGCTACATAGAGGATTGTGTATGGGCAGTCATATACAACAAGGATATTTTTCGATCGAGAGGTCTCCTTGTTAACTGACGACCTCAAGAGTGCAGCTCGAGAGGTCCTCAGTTACCAAGGAGACCTCGAGATCCACGTATATCCTTGTCTGTGTATGACTGCCCATACACAGTCTTTTATAGCATATGGACAGTTTACACAATTTAAAGAATAGTAAGAAATGGACACAGTGAGTTAGATTAACAAAACAACCAACTTTTTACTGACTGAAATAAGCATTGACATTCACAATGCCAGTACGATCCTCTGTCAGCACTCAACAGCTTTTCAGAAACTAAAACAATTCGTAACATGCAAAGTGAAACTAAACTTTGTTCCGACTGTGCCAAACATTTAACAGCTTTCCTCAGCAATACTGTAATGAAAAATATGGCCTTATCTGAAGAAATATCCTGTTCAGGACAGCTTAGCGTCTGATTCAATCTGCGAAGCCCCCAGGTCACAATCCGTGTTGCATTCAGTGCTCAAGTGGTCGGTTACGCCTCTCCTCAAAGATAGAGTCTCAGTTGCAGGTGTGTCTCCCGAGTCCCGGAGTGATTAGTGGATTTAAGGGGAAAAAAAAAACCATTAAGGCTTTTGTTTACATTTTTTTTTTAACCAGAGGTTTGGTGTGAGGGTAGGCAACGGCAAGAGTGTCTCGAGGGTAATCCAGCGCGAGAAAGCATTCGATTTTGTTTTGCTGCACTACTGATGCACTGAGTGCAGCACAACAAGATTGTGACATAGTGAATGCAGCAGAACAAGGCTGTTGTAAGCATGGATTTCCATGCAGAACAGCGTTCCACCATACACTATAAAGATGATAGCTGGTCAGCAGGGTAAGGCATACGAGGAGAGGTTGAGGGCACTGAACATGTACTCCCTGGAAGACAGGAGAGAGAGAGAGGGGACATGATTGGGACCTTCGAGTACTTGAAAGGGATAAATAAGGTTGTTAAGGAGAGTCTCTTTAAGATGAGTGGCAACCATAACACAAGGGGGCACAGTCTTAAGCTGGAGGGTGGGAGGTTTAGGAAGGAGGTCAGGAAGCACTTCTTCACAGAGAGGGTGATGGACACTTGGAATGTGCTAGAAGAGGTAATCTCATTGAAGACAGTGGGCAGCTTTAAGAGAGGCTGGGACAGGTATAGGGGAGGTAAGGGTCATGGTAGGGATGAGGGAGGAGGGAGAGGGGCAGGGACAGGACTGAAGCTTTGGGACTCTGCAACTACCTAGCAGACTTGGCTCACTAAATGGACTTCCTCTGCTGGCTTCTTCGTATGTTCGTATGTAAAATAGTCCTTCTGCTCACTCCAAGTAATGTAATTGATGATGTCATTATATTATTGCCTACTTTCTTCTTCCTGTTTTTTTCTCTGTTGTTCTCCACATTCAAGATATGGAATGTTTACCACAGAATACATGGATTCAAAATTCTTCTCAGTTCCATTGGCATAATGTTTCTCTCCCAACACACTGTACACACAGACAACAAAGACCTTTGTTACAGCCAGAGACTCTATTATCTCACCGTCAGGGCAAGAAAAGAGTTCCCTAATAAGCAGGTAAAGATAGAAGGGGGATTTTTCACTCAGCAAAGAAACAGTTGCAGTGAAAACTATAAACAATACTTATAGTTTCTAATTTGTTTATGTATGTAAGGAGAGTGTGATAATCAGGGAAACAGCATTTAATTCATTTGGTTTATCTTTTATTTAAGGTAGTTTTATTTTTAGGGCCCAGCTGAAGTTTTTTTACAGTGTAAAGGTAGCAGCCATGTTTGTGGTGGAAGATCAGTTCTGGCAGTAGGGGGCTAACTGAAATGCCTTTGTTCTAAATGCCAATTGATCTGTGTTGCAGACTCTTAACTGATGAGCAGTCCTTTTTTAAACCATATTTTACACAAAAATAAGAGACAATTAGATTACATTAGTTTACCCTGCCATTTTATAATTGTAAGTAAACCTTGTTATAATCCTATCCCAACACATTACCCTGGTGTCATATGATGTAATATTTGGTATGGGAGACCAGAGGGTGTGGCAGGCCTACATCATTGTTTGGAATTTTTTTCACCAAATTTTCAACAAGGCCTTTTTGGGACCCCACCAAATGAGCACTGCAACTGTCATTTTGTTAATTGGGCCTGGAAGGTGATTTCGTGGTCGCTGTGCAAAATCACCTTTTGGGATTGGATAACAAGATTTCACTGCCAGTGTTCATGAGGTGCGGTCCCAAAAAGGCCATGTTGAAAATTTGGTGAAAAAATTCCTAAAAATGCCATGTTTAGGAATTTTTTGCAGTGTTAGTGGCTCAGCAGGTAGCACACTCACTTCTGAGGCCCGGAGATCAGAAGGCTGTGGGTTCTATCCCCACACCAGGCACTTGGGTTAAATCCCAATACTGACACTGTAGTGCAGCATGAGGAGGGTGCTGCACTCCTGAGGTGCCATCTTTTTGGATGAGACGTTAAACTGAGGTCCCGTCTGCCTGTTCTGGTGGTATTTCAGGTGGATGTTAAAGATCCCATGGCACTTTTTTGCAAAGAGTAGGGGAATTTCCACGGTGTCCTGGCCAAATTTCCTCCATTCGCTAAAAATACCACCAACAGCTTAATCTGATTCAAGGTCAGTTGGCATTCATCTGTATCCCCCTTCCCCGGGTCGTGCCTGAAAATAGGCAGAATTTTGTCTAGTGCACTTATCCGGTCAACAGAAACTAAATAAAATAAATGTCTGCACGTCGATCATCAGTAACTGGTGACAGAGGGCCGACTCCGACGGGGTCACCTGCAGCTTCTGTGCCTATTGGCTGGCATCCTTGACTCCGTAGTCCTCCCCGCCCCCTGTGGGGTCCTCCGGTGAGCAGTTGCATCAGTGGGCCGCTGTTATGGAGCAGTGGATTCTGCGGTTGCCTCGAGTTTCTGAACCTGTGGAATCATCCCTGGAGCCTTTGAGCCTAGGGTCTGCCTAGTCGCGTGGCACCTTCTTCGGTGCCATTGACACTGTGCCCTTGTGCTTTTCCCCTTCACATGGCTGCGGTGCGGGGGCCAGCACAGGTACCATTTTCTCCTACTCCTGTTTTCAGATCTTCATCTTTGGGGACTCTGGGTGCTAAGTGGTGCTGCCTTCAACTCTGGTCTTGGCGGTGCCGCTGTTGGTGCCATGGACAGTGCTGGTGCCACCTTGGATTTTAGGATTCTCGACACCGATTTGAGGAGCACCTCCTCCTGCACTCTTTCCTCCCTTTCCTGTATATACTATCTCTCCTGGGCTAGTAGGAGATGACATTGAGCCTGATCCTGATCTGTGATTAGAAGAGGACGTTGATGAGGATTCATCTCTTGGGGTGGAAGGTAAGCCCTCTACTTCAGATGAGCTTCTGGTCGAGGACCTGTCCTTTAAAGCTGTACTGAAGAATATGAATTCCAACCTATCTCTCCAGACTTTGGAGGTAGATCTGGGGAAGTTGTTGCGCCTCCAATATCTGCATGTTCTAGAGATCCCTGTGGAATTGACTCCTCCGTACAGCCCTCTTTCGAGACTCTCACAGATGGCATGGGACAATCTGGTGCTTATTCCTTCTGTGGCTAAGTCCATAGACAGGAAGTACGCTCCCCCTAGGGATCGACCAATCCTGGCCTCTCAAGCTTTCGCTGATGCCATAGTGGTCCTGGCAGAAAATGACAAAGCCATTCTCCCTCAGGAGTCTACGGCCCATCCAGTGAACAAAGAATCTCAAAAGATTGACACATTAGGGAAGCGAGTCTTCGCTGTTGCTACCCTAGGTATGCGTATTGCTAGCTATCAGGGCTATTTCTCACAATATGAGTATACCCTCTGGCATTCACTAAGAGCTGCTGTGGAGACTGTCCTGGACTCAGACGTTTCCTCAGAGCACCTCCAAACTATCACTAGAGGTACTGAGTCTAATAGTCAGCAGCTTAAGGCTGCTATGGACACCTTTGACACTGCTTCTAGAGCAGCAGCAGCTGGGGTATGCACCCATCGCCACTCATGGTTACAAACCTCGGGGTTCACAAATTATGCTCAGCAGCGAGTCATGAATTTACCATTTGATGGTGCTTACCTGTTTGCCCCACAGCTGGAGCAGGCACCCAAGGCCACGCAGAAAACTAGGACAGCTATCAAAACAACCAGACTGGCCCCTGCTGCCCATCAACGGGGCGGGACCGCCAGCAGTTTCATAACCATCTGTCCTTTCGTGGCAAAGGCAGAGGGGGCTTTAACAAAAACCAAGCCCCTCAGCCACAGAAGAAAACTCAGCAGAAGGCACAGGGCCCAAAAGCACCTAGTGCCACCCTCTGAAATTCTGGCCCATGTCCCTCCTCAGCTGTCCAAGGGGGGACTCTTCTTCTGCAGTAGGTGGGCATCTGAGTCAGTTTTACAATCAGTGGAAGTCAGTCAGTTCAGAAGAATGAGTTCTCTGCATAATTTGAGAGGGTTATTCTCTGAATTTTTCAGATACCCCTCCAGATCATCCACCCAAACGACAGCCCAGACTGTCAGTTACTCAGTCAGACCTCCTTGCTTCTGAGATTCAAGGCCTTCTGAACAACAGGACAGTAGACATAGTTCCACAGGAGCTGTGGAACACAGGTTTCTACTCCCACTACTTCCTAGTTCCAAAGAAAACGGGCAGTATGCGCCCTATTGTAGACCTAAGGAAGTTAAACAAGTTTCTCTTCAAGGAAAAATTCAAGATGATATCACTCGGTATGCTTCTGCCTCTGATTCATCCAGATGTTTGACTGGACTCCCTGAACATGCTGGATGCCTACCAACATGTTCCTGTGCACCCAAACCACCACAAGTATCTTCGATTTGTGGCCCTGGATCAGCACTATCAATTCAGAGTACTGCCCTTTGGAATGTCCTCGGCGCCGCAAGTTTTTTTACAAAGTGCTTTGCAGTTCTCACAGCTCACCTAAGGAAACTCGGAATTCAAGTCTTCCCATATCTGAACGACTGGCTCCTAGCAAACTCCTCCAGACAAAAGATGTAGGAAGTGGTGATCACAGCTTCTGGGTTCCTCACATTTATGGGAGTTCTGTTAAATGTGGAAAAATCGCAGCTACAGCCCTCCCAACAACTCCTCTTCATAGGAGCCCTCCTGGATACATCCAGTGCAATGGCCTTTCTTCCGGAGGACAGGAGGAACCATATCCTCCAGATGGTTTGCTTCATCAAAGAGAACGACTCAGTCCGAGCTCTCTCGATGCAGCGAATGCTGGGTCTCATGGCATCATCAGTGTTCATGGTGTTCTTGGCTCGTCTTCACATGAAGACCACTCAGTGGATGCTCAGTACTCCCCGACCACTCATCCTCAGTCCTTTCACATCAAGGTGACGAAACCTCTAAAACGATCACTCACCTGGTGGACTCAAGAAGACAACCTTCTGAAAGGCTTTCCCCTTTGCCCCAGTGGAGACACATATTAACATCATCATGGATGCCTCTCTGCTTGGGTGGGGAGTTCACTGTCAAGATCTCCACACTCAAGGTCTCTGGAGTCAGGACGAGTCTCAACTTCACATCAATGTCCTGGAAATGAGAGCTGTCCTGTACACAGTCTGAGCCCTGGAGGACATCCTCTGTCTCAAAATAATTCTCCTTCAGACGGACAACAAAGCGATGATGTACTACATCAACAAGCAGGGTGGGGTGCCCTCTTATCCCCTGTGCAGGGAAGCGATGAGAATGTGGAAATGGCACCTAGAGCACGAAGCCCTGCTCCAGGCAGTCTACCTCTCTGGAGCCCAGAATGATCTAGCAGATAGCCTCAGCAGAATGGAGGCTGATCCTCATAAGTGGTCTGTCGACGTAAGCGTCGTGCAATCGCTCTTCAAAGAGTGTTGCACACCAGACCCGGACCTCTTTGCATCCCCACTCAATGCAAAACTGCCTCTGTTCTGCTCCAGAAATCCAGAACCTGGCATTTTTTGTCAGGATGTATTCAGACTGCGGTGGACAACACGCTTTCTGTACGCATTTCCTCCTCTTTCCTTAATTCAGAGGGTGCTGCTCAAGCTGGAGGCACAGGGGGGCAGAATGATCCTCATCGCCCCTTTTTAGCCTTATCAGATTTGGTTTCCATTGATCCACAGATTATCATAAATTCCACCAAGACAACTACCACTTTAAACAGACCTTCTGACCCAGGGCCCAGTGGTCCATCCCAGCCTGAGATCCCTTCATCTCCATGCATGGCTCCTGAGGAGATAGAAGTGGGTATATTTGATGTCTCCCATAGAGTTTCAGATATTCTCCTAGCGACGCGTAAGCCAGCTACTAGGAAAACTTACACTGCAAAGTGGAAATGTTTCTCCATCTGGTGTGCAAAGTCCTTCCTGGATCCCTTTCTTGCCCACCAAACAAAGTCCTAGAGTATCTACTAGACCTGTCAAATACGGGGCTACAGTACTCAACTGTGAAGGTCCATCTCTGCGCGATCTCAGTTTATCACGAGCCTATACACTGTATTTCTGTGGTTCAGTTACCCTTAGTTAAGAGGTTCCTTAAAGGTATACTCCACACTAGGCCACCAGTCAGGAGACCGGTAGCCACTTGGGATATTAACCTTGTGCTAGACATGCTCACCTGTAAGCCTTTTGAGCCTCTAGCAACATGTGAGCTGAAGTTCCTGACTTGGAAGGCCACCTTCCTCGTAGCCATTACCTCCGCTCGCAGTGTCTGAAATACATGCCCTGGCCACTGGCCCCCCATACTGTATTTCACAAAGACAAGGTGGTTCTCAGAACTCACCCTAAGTTTCTCCCTAAAGTAGTCTCGGAATTCTGTCTGAACCAGCCCTTGCTTCTCCCGACCTACTTTGAGAATTTCCAGAATGAGGGGGAGTGTACCCTACATTCTCTGGATATTAAAAGGGTTTTGAGGTTCCACTTAGAACTAAAGAGATCTGCAAGTCAGAGCAACTCTTTGTCTCATTCAGCATGGCCGGGCTGGGTCAGCTTGTTGCCATCAGGTGTATTTCGGCAAGGCTGGTGGCATGTCTTCACCACTGCTGTTCTATGGCGCAGGTTAAGCTGGAAGGTAGGGTGTATGCCCATTCTACCAGAGCAGTCGCGGCATCTCTGGCAGAAATATGGAATGTGCCCATTGCAGACATCTGCAGTGCAGCTACTTGGAGCTCCGTGCACATGTTTGTGAAGCACTACGCTGTGGATGTCCATGCCGGACAGCACCAATCCTTTGGCAGGACAATCCTAAATGGACTCCTGTCCTAAGTGAGCTCCTCTTTCTGCCACCCTTCTCGGGGGGGATTATTTTAGCTCGGTATGCTCCCATTAGTGTGAATGAGCGGTGGAGACTTTATATCCAGGAAATTATGGAAATTACGTACCTACCATAATTCTTGATCTTCCTGGACAAGGTCTCCACCACTCATTCACACACCCACCGTCCATCCTCTGAGCTCACTTATCTGTTTTTGGTCTTCACTCCCTCGATGGCTGGGCTGTGAAGACCGTTGTGTTGACCCTTCTTATACGGGTCATTCAGACTATCTTATGTCCAACATAGGTTAGTTTCACTAGGTTAGTTTACGGTGCACTTCCTCAGTAAAAAAGATACTGAGGCAGTTGGGAGGGTCGACGCAGAGGTAGCGGCGCCACTTCTGCGCGGTCCTACCTTGGTGCTGGCACTCCTGAAGATTTTTGGCTCCTGCTCAGTCCTAGTGCCTCTGGCGTAGGCCCATTAATGTAGATGAGTGGTGGAGACTTCGCCCAAGAAGATCAATTATGGTAGATACGTAATTTCCATTTTTTTCACTTGTGGCATGGAATGGTGTTTTGGCACGTAGTTCTTTCCCCAAATTTTCAACATAGTCTTCTTATGACCCCACCTCATAAACCCCATCTGTGCAACTTTTCAAATCCATGCCAAAACTCCTCACTCTCAGTTGATCCTGATTGTATCTGATGTCATTCCTGGAGTGAAGCCTGAACTGTAAGCACGTGGAACCTGTGATTTGCAGACTCACAGTTGACTGAGATGTCAAATGAGACACAGCTGATGATTTCCTTATCTGGCTTTAGGATAGTCTTGGTGCATGAGCAAAATGGCTGTTTTTAAACAAGATTTAAAAAAAAATACATTTTCTTGTTTGGTAATGAGAATCCAGTGACATAGCGTGTTTGAGACTTTAGTTGGGCTTGAGCCTACAACCACGAGTTTCCAGTGCCATAGGTATAGTACAGACATGACACCATTGAAAACATTACCTGAGACTGGAATCATGGGTGTTACATAGTACTGATGGTCACATAGCCAGTATGTATCTTCTGTCTGACTGGGTGTTCAATAACATTAGCGGAATTATCTAGGCTGCTATCAGAATTTTGCAACACATGAGGGAGTGTGGCAGTGGAGGAAAGTAGTACTACAGAAAATATCATGTAATGGAGTTATGTAAAATTGAGTAGGACAATAGTATGAACTATGGACTAACAATGGCATGTGCAAGAAGCTACACTTTATGGTTGAATTACATTGGACCCTGTGCATTGTTCTGTTTCATTTATCACTTCCTTTCTGCCGTTTGTCATTACATTCCAGCAGTCTCTCTCACGGTGTGCACATCATTCACAGACTGCAGCCAGTAACCCAAAGGCTGTTTAAAACTCGTCATCAACAGCTAAAGCAGATCACTTAGTATTGTCGAGACTTCTCACCCCAGTAATACCTAGGTATTCATAACTTTATGCAGTCATCCTTGCAAGTAGAACTGCCCAGAGAGAATTTGGAGCATATGCAAATGATGGAATCTTTAGCATGAACTACTTTTCAAATGCTGCCTTATACTAACTGCCTTAGTTCTAAACCCCTCAGATTTCTCTGTCTGCCTGTGAAGACTAGATGCTCAGAGATCCTCTCCTCATCATCTTTTGTTCTGACGTGAGAAACCTTATAAAGTATTATAAGTATTCTTTACATTTCATTTGCTGCCTTTTACTTTTTGTAATTTTAGGTATACCCATAGTTTTAGTGTTTAAATTGTAAGTTTTCTCAGTTTCTCCCGGTTCGGTATAACCGGGGGTAAACCGAGGTTTATTTTATATTTATCGGAGCTTTCTGACTAAAAAAACTCCATTAGTTATGTGTAATTTTATTAAATTACCTTGTTTTAAGAACTGCTAATACTGGTTCCTGAACTGATTGCCTCGGTTCATTTTATCTCGGTTCCTGGATCCCGCAACGGTTCCGGAACCGACTGCAACTGCTAAATAAACTTAAAATATTTTTTAGTGGTTGCAACTTTTTATTAGTTTTACTTTGAATATGTCATAAAAACAGAGAAGAAACTGATGATCCTGGTTTCAAACCTTGTATTCAGTGTGGTGAAATTTTGTTGTCAAACATTCTCTTGTTCTTGCCTATCTGGACATCAACATTTAAAAGCAGAGTGAAATCTGCATTACATGTCCTAAAAAAAAAAAAAAACTACTGAAATACCTGAATAAGGTTAAAAAAAATATCAACACCGAAGGGCCCCTCGAGCTCTAACCAGCTGACACCTTAAGTTACTGTGGGTGACGCCACAACAAATACTGTAACTGCTACCCTGAGATGGGTATATAAGTAGTTTTTAAAAGGCTTGTTGAACCAGTTGACTCCCTGGTTCCCTCAGTGAAATTGAAGAAAACTAAGCACACAGAACCCCCTGCTGGACAGCATTTTGGGGACTTATGTGCCTGCTATAAAGCCTGCCAACTCCTGCAGAAATTGCACAGGCCTGTTCTGATTGGGGAAGTATTTGCCAAGACAGGTAAGCACAGTTGTGTGTTGCTTCCCTTGGCTGTGATCACCTAAATGAACATTGTGAAATTTGTACATTTTCCCAGGGAAAAAGTGTGGAGAAATGCCTGGAATGGCGAAAGAAAACACTTTCAGGCTTGCAAGGGCTGTCTGTCTCTCAGCAACAGACCTTTGCAAAGCAGTCTTCCAAATATTTAAAAGGAAGAATATGTAATTATTATGAAATGGAGGAGAGCCTATTGAATCTGAGGTTTCCTCTGAACATGACTTTGTCTCTCCCCACAGAATATCTGAGGTTTATTCCTCATTCTTCACATTGGTGAGAAATGATTGGGCTGACACCCACTAAAAGCTTCCCATTCCTGTGAATAAATTCTTCAGGGAAGATACTTTAAATATTTTACAAACTCCAATCTCTGTTCCCCCTCTGGATAAGAGGATGTATAAGAAATATCAGCTGGACAGGGAGGGAACTGAAATTTATTCCCCCAACTTGTCCACCAAGGAGTGGTTAAAGTGACAGCCTGTGACAAGGCAAAGATACCCTTGGCATCCTATCCTCCTATCAAGGATTCCGAGAAAAATTTACAGCATCGTTTAAAAAGGGATATTTATCAGGTTCCTTGGCCATCAGGCAGGCACACACATTTCAAACCTAAGTCAGTCCCAAAGTCACTATGGTAGTTGGCCCCTGCTATGTCAGCCAAGGCCTAGACTCCCGTTTGATGATCTAGCTGAAACAGCTAAATTTGGTTTGAGAGCAGCCAAATAACAGTTCAAGTGGCTGCTGCCAGATGAATGGCAAGTACAGTGGTTCAGAGGAGGTTTGCCTGGCTGCGAGTCAGAAACCTCACTCAGGATACCCAAACCAAGGTTATAGACTTTCCAGTCAAGAGTAATTCCTCTTTGGAGAAAGATAAAGGCCTACATGAAAAAGGTGGATATATATACCACAGCAAGCCCCCTTTTTTTTCTATCAGGCTGGGGCTGCGCCTCAGTATCAGTAAGTAGTACCCACAGCGGGCGTATTTCAGGCACCACAGACAAGTGGTCCTGGATGTAATGAGTCAGGGATATTCTCAGAGCTCAAATTCCTTCCACAAAAAAAAAAAACAGTGGTAAAAGAACTAGAAAGGTTGCAAAAGAGACCAAATAAGAGTGCTTCAGGTTCTGACCAGCCAACACCCTCCACATCTGCATGTGAAAATGCTGTCTCTTACTTACACACCCCTGAGAAGGGTGATTCAGGCTCTAAAAAAAAAAAAAAGGGGGGGGTGGGTGGTGAGTGGTCTGGCCGGCTCTCTAATCCCCTCCACGAAAACCAAAAAAGACAAAGCATGTCAAACCCCAGGAAAAACCTAAAGGGGTTTCTGGCATTACTGTACTTAAATTATTTCCACACTCCCATAAGGGAGTCTCACAGAAAGTACTTCAGGTTCAGACTCTAATCCGGTCACTCTCTAGGAGGGTACACAGTGGTTGGAGCACCTTCAAAGATAAGGTGTCACAGTTTTCCCTTATCTAGACGACTGGCTGGTGGTTGTAGAATCACACCAGCAAGTGAGTCTGCAACTCACCTAGGGTCTCCAGGACTCTCTAGGGTCCTTGATAAATCTAAAGAAAGTCTGACCTTCAGCCTGCTCAAGCACTCTAGTTCATAGGAGCAGAGCTAAATATCCTGCAAGGCAGGGTCTACCTGCCCCTACGTAGGGCAAGAAGTATTCCACTAATAGCGGGCTCATTCAGGCTGAATGAACCAAAAACTGCAAGGCAGTTTTCTTGAGCTACTGCTCACATGGCACCTGCCACTGGCACAGTCTTGGAATCCAGGTTATAGATTAGGGCCATTCAGTGTCGCCTCATGGCTCAGTGGTGTCAGAGACAGGACCCTCTTTTAAAACAAATTCTAGTAACAAGGACATTGTTACATACCTCCAATGGAGGAAAAGAGAGAACCAATCTAAGGAAGGGGCTTCTTCTTTTTCAGCAAGAGCCGCTATCAGTTGTCTGACAACAGATGCATCCCTACTAGAGTGGGGCGCACATCTGGGGGTTCACACCACCCAAGGCACATGGTCAAGTGCAGATTCACTCCTGCACATAAACCTGCAGGGGCTAAGAGTAGGGTTACTGCGCTAAAGGTCTTCACACAACTACTACAAAGGTGGTACAGGTCAGAACAGACAATACCACCACAATGTATTACATACACAAGTAGGGAGGGACAAGGTTAAGCCCTCCCTGCTCAGGACATATGAAAATATGGAGTCCAGCATGCTCCATGGGCACCTGCAGGATGTTCATTTGCCAGGTAGGGACACTACCTTGACAGATACCTTGACTCAGATCAACCAGTCCCATCAGGAATGGGCCTTGAATGGTCAGGTGGTGCAAGTTATCTTCAAGAGGTGGGGCATACCAGAGGTAGACTTGTTCATATCCCACCACAACCACCACCTGCCACAGTACTAAGACAATCAGATCCGTGACCAATCCCCCTGGATTCTCTAGTTCTGAGTTGGCCAGGGAAGCAACTGTATGCTTTCCTTCCTTCACTCTGGCATACAGTGCATTTCTCAAGCTCAGGTCCCAGCCAGCATCAATGATCTTGATGACACCAGACTGGAAAGACATGGTTCTCACTGCTACTCTCTGTGTCAGGGTCCAAACCAATACAACTTTTCTCAGAGGCACAACCTGCTAACCTCCAACTGGGAGGCTTCTGTAGCCAAACCTTGGGTCACTCAGGCTCAAGTCATGTCTCTTGAGGGTCTACTGTACAATATGCAACCTTGCATCTTTTTCAGTGTCTTAGACATTTTATGTGGTTACAGGAAGCCCGCCATTAAGAAACTGTACACTTCAGAAGGGAAAAGGTTTACTATTGGTGTTCAGCCAGAAAATGGGTTCCAGCACATGCTGGGATCAAGCAGTGCTTGACTATCTTAATATTCATTGGACTTGCAGTCCAGCACCCTCAAGTTCCACCTAGTTGCAACATCTGCTTGCATATTAGTTGGACAAAATGTTTTAATGGCCCCAGATCCTAGCCTCAAAGAGACTCTTTTAGGGCCTGGCACATAGCAGCACAGGCTGGTGTTCCAGCTGTGCTGGTCTGTTTCACCTATTTACTTTCACTGGGCTTGCAGACCAGTGCCTTAAAGTTCCACCTGCTCGCTGCATCTATTTACTTCTCAGTTGGACGGAATGTTTTTCAAACCTCAGACCTTATCTTCAGAGGGTTCTTTAAAGGCCTGGTCCATTTTCATGCCCTCACAGGGAACCAGTGCCAGCACAGGACCTAGATGTGTGCATAGTTAGGCTCATGGGCCCCCCTTTTTTGAGCCTATGTTTCAGCTTATTTGAAATATGTTAAAAAAAAAAAAAAAAAATTTTTTTCCTTGTGGTAATGACTTTTGCCACAAGAATCAGTGAGCTCAAGTCTCTCTGCATTGAACAGGACCACATTTCATTCCACAGAGACAAAATTATCCTGGGAACAAACAAGAAGTTTCCCCTTAAAATGACTTCTGATTTCCATTTGAATCAAACCATTATTTTACCTATCTTTTTCACTGAACGCTTTATTTCCAGTGAAAGGAGTCTTCATGGTCTGGATGTCAAAGGAGCTTTTAGCTATTACTTGACAGCCACTAAAGTCCATAGGCAGGACAGAAAACAGCTGTTCCTGACGTATGAGAATGTGGGAAAGGGTAACCCAGCATAAAAAAAAAAACAATTTCTTGCTGGATAGTAAAGTTTTTTCAGTTCTTGTTATTCTAAGGCTGGAAAGGAGCTCCCAACAGAGTTGAGGACCCATTCCACAAGGGGCACAGCTGCTACCATAGCAGCTGTAGGGATATTTACTTGGTGGACATCTCCAAAGCAGCTACCTGTAAAACAATATACACCTTTACGAAGCATTATAGTCTGGATATTCTGTCCAGTGGTGGTGCCAGGTTCGGCACAACAGTCCTGCAAAGTCTGTTCTCAAAGTAAGGTTCTGTGCCTACCTCCAAAGGTACTGCTTGGTAGTCTGTGGAAAGTAATGAATACCTGAGTATTATTGGGGTGAGAAGAAAAAATGATTTAGTATGGTAATGTTGTTTCTTCCAAGTGATACTCAGGTATTCATAACTTTCCCACTCTGCATCCCCTTATGGAACCTTTAGCCTCTGCACTGCTGAATACTGTGCTCTAAGGGGTATAAATGCCATTTCTGGCACACATGTTGTGATTGTGTTCACTATTATTTTCCCTCTTCCCCTTTTCAGGTGATTTGGACATGCAAGGGTATTCTTTCATATGTAATGCCTTCCAGCTGGAGGCCATTTCTTTGGGTGTTAAGGAAGTTCTTTCTGTTGTTGTTATTATTGTTGTTGTTTTCATTATTAATGTTGTTGTTATTATTATTACAATTTGTCCCTGTGGGCCTGTCTTTCCAGGCTTCCAGGAAATCTGAGGGGTTTAGAACAAAGGCAGTTAGTGTAAGGCAGCTTTGAAAAGTGGCTCATGCAAAAGATTCCATCATTTGCATACCTTCCAAATTCTCTCTGGGCAGTTCTACTTGCAAGGATGTCTGCATAAAGTTATGAATACCTGAGTATCACTTGGAAGAAACAAGATTACTATGGTAAGTAATTTTTTCTTCTCACTCACTGAGGTTCCAAACAGGACCTCCCACAGTCTGTGCTGCATCGGCCCGTGACGAGCCTCTGAGGCCAGGAGATCGGAGGGCTGTGGGTTCAGTTCCCACACCTGGCACTTGGGTTAATATCCCAATACTGACACTGTTGTGCAGCATGGGGGGGGGGCTGCACTTCTGAGGTGCTGTCTTTCGGATGAGACATGAAACTGAGGTCCCATCTGCCTGGATTGGTGGTAGTTCAGGTGGATGTTAAAGATCCCATGGCACTTATCGAAAGAGTAGGGGAATTTCCCCAGTGTCCTGGCCAAACTTTCCCCATCACTGGAAATACCACAAACAGCTTAATCTGGTTCAGTCTCACTTGGCATTCATCTGTGTGGGATTATGAAGGAGGGGAAGGGCAGCTGAAAAGTGGGGTGCCAGCTGCACACTCGATCAGACTTGATAGATCGTGTGGCCTGTATCTGCTGGCAAGTAGTAAGTAAGTGTGCTTGTACGCTAGTCTACCTTGTGTCTTGCACAACCCAAGAACACTGCAAATAGTAAAAAAATTTGCACATGTGCATTGTACCATAAGTTACATAATGAGGGCATACAGAAGTGTACTCCATACAGGCAGCAATGACAAAGTACCAAAAGTACTGAAGGGAACCAAACTATCCCCTCCCTTTCCCTCATCCAGACCCTTCAGCTCCTGGTGTCTAGTATGCGACTCCCAGTTCCCACTCCCAAGTATGGGTCCGCTACGTCTGTCACCTAAAACAGTAACACCATTGCTAAACAAACTCTGGTCAGAAGCAAAAGGCTGCTAATGATATGTTATTGCTATAACTTGACAGAAACATAAAAACACGGAAAATGCTGGCAGGAAAAAAAAAAAAACATCTCTCCACCCAGTTACTGAGATTTTGCAGGGTTGCCTATGTGTGTGTGTAATGCAAACGAGCAGAACATCATGTCATATTTTAATTATATGTATATATGTTATAGTTGTGTGGTTTATTCACACTGTAAGTAGCCTTTGCCGATGTGTCATTGTACTGGGCCATACCAACACACAAACTATTAATTTTGCCTTAAGATAGACCCAGCCAGCAACTTTGCTATTTAGGATACAGCTATCTGACTGTTCTTTACTGGTTCCACCCTGTCATTTCGCTACATTACTATCTCTCTCCCCCCCCCACACTCAATCCCACATTTATGCAGCACAGGGAGTGTAGCTAAAAAAGCTGAGTTCATAGCCACGACCCAGCTGCCCAGCCTAAACATCTCCATTCTCGTGACCCAACTGATAACAGTCCTTATTCCGTGTCTCCAGCTATACTGTACAAGTGCATGTTTTAATGTACATATGTTAGCCTTGCAGGGTCTTATATACTGTACGTATCTCAGCTTATTTACTTATGGAATGGGGTGAGCGTTAGGGCTGACAACCCCAAGGCACACCCCTGTCGCCTGTTGGTGTGCGCAGCATGGAGGTAGGGTGTTAGGCATTGGAAACCCTAACGCCACATTTCCCAACTTTTGTGACTGTAAAGCTAACTAGAGCATCAACAGTTTTTTTGCAATATATATATATATATATATATATATATAATAGGGGTACAGTCGTGCCCCTATAATTGGGATTGAGTAACCTGTTTAATGTGAAACCTAAAATTTTGCCCTTTAATAACTTTGCAACTGTTGAATGAGTTTGCACAAAATTTGGTATGCGCTATCCTGTGAGGTAGATCTCTTGATGTGGCAAGTTTCGTTTTGGTTGGATGTGTGGATTCTGAGATCCTGCTAGTGTAAAAAAGTAAAAAGTCACCACTTTTTGCTGCTTTCCTCATTGCCTTGCGCCCAGACGATGTAGGATTTTGGTGTGATTATTTTTTTATGGTAGAAACAGCTTGGGGAACAAAACTGCCATGCTTTGGTAAAAAAATATTAATCTGTTGCCACAGTCTGGTTCTTCCTGGACCTAGGGGAGGAGGAAAGCCGAACAAGGATGATAGTAATCAATTTTAGGGGTGCAGACTTCAGGGAGATGGGAAGGATCCTTAAAAATCATCTGCACAGGATAAGGCCGGATATGGATGCTGATAGCAGGTGGGAGATCATTAGGAGGGGAATACAGGAGGTTACCAGATCCTGCTCAAGGGCAAGGCGTAAGTTCAGTAAGGCCAGAAAACCATGCTGGTGGACCCGGGAGGTACAGGAGGTGGTGAGGGAAAGGAAGGTGGCCTCTAGGTGCTTCAGATGCCCAAGGACTGAAAGGGATTGGGAGGAATATGAGATGACAGCCAAGAGAGTCACCAGGGTGGTGAGAGCAGCTAAGGCAGAAAAGGAGCAGTCCTTGGCCAGTGGGATCTAGAGGGGGGACAAGGGGTTCTTTAGATACATAGGGGGAAAAAAGGAAAGTAAGGGGGCAGATCAGCAAGATAAGGATAGGGGACGGTTGGGCACAGGAGGCGAGGGAACGGGCAGAGGTCCTAAATGAGTACTTTGCCTCAGTTTTTACCAGGGGGGATGGAGGGGCTATGTCTTGCGAGGGGAGCGGCGGGGGCAAACCGGAGCAAGGGGTGGGACCGGTAGAGACCAGGGGCCCTGATGGGTCTGGGGAAAGGGAGTGGCCACCACAGACAAGTGGGGGCCCAGCAGTGCAGGGTGAAAAAGGGGAGAACGTGGAGGCTGAAATCCCAGTAGAGAGAGTGAGGGAAGCCCTCAGGTCCCTTCGGATGGAGAAAGCACCTGGGCCAGATGAGATGCATCCCATGGTGCTCAGGGAAATGGCGGATGTCCTGGCAGTCCCTCTAGTGGAGCTTTTCAACATCTCTTTGAGGACTGGGTGGGTGCCCCAAGACTGGAGGGTGGCCCATGTCGTGCCGACCCACAAGGGGGTATCAAGAGAGGAGGCAAGAAATTGCAGGCCTGTTAGCCTGACATCGGTGGTTGGCAAGGTGATGGAGGGTATTGTCAAAGAAAGGCTGGGGGGTTACTGGAGCAAACGGGGTACTTGTACGATAGGCAGCATGGCTTTGTCATGGGAAGATCGTGCCAGACAAATCTTGTTGTGTTCTATGACTGGGTGACGAGGCCAGTGGACGTCCTCTTTCTGGACTTTAGCAAGGCGTTTGATTCGGCACCCCACAGTGGCCTGCTGGCTAAGCTGAAGGAAATGGGGGTAGGGAGACAGTTGTTAAGATGGATAGGAAATTGGCCCTCTGAGCGTACTCAGAAGGGTGGTGGTTGGAGGGTTAGCCTCGTCCCCAAGGTGGGTTACTAGTGGGGTTCCCCAGGGGTCAGTGCTGGGGCCACTCCTGTTCAATGCCTATATCTCAGACATCAGGAGGGGGATCAGGAGTGAGATGAGTCTCTTTGCAGATGACGCAAATCTGGGTGCAGTGGTGGATGAGGAGGGGAGGGTGGCCTTGCAGGAGGACCTGGAGGCTCTGGAAAGGTGGTCGGGAAAATGGAAATGAAAATTCAGTGCGGGGAAGTGCAAGGTTCTGCACCTAGGAGTCAGAAATCCAGACCAGGGGTATACCCTGGGAAGAGAACTGATTCAAGTTACGGAGGGTGAGAGGGACCTGGGGATAGTGGTAGATGTCAAAATGAACAACTCATGTAGGAGGGCAGCGGCAAGGGCAAATAGGATGCTGGGATGCATCGCCAGGGGGATTACCTCCAGAAAGGCGGACGTGATCCTTCCACTGTACAACTGCTTGGTTAGGCCACACCTCAAGTATTGTGTACAGTTTTGAAGACCACATTTAAAGAGGGACATTACACTCCTATAAAGGGTCCAAAGGAGGCAACCAAAATGATCTGGGGCTGGGGAGGGACCTATTAGAGAGGCTCAAGGAGCTAAACATGTACACCCTGGAGGGGAGGAGGGACAGGGGGGACATGATAGAGGTCTTTAGGTACATGAAAGGGATCAATAAAGGAGACCCAGTCAGGGTGCTCCAAAGGAAGGAGGGTGGAGCAACAAGAGGTCACGGGTGTAAGTTGGAAGGGGGCAGGCTCAGAAGGGAGAGGAGGAGGAGATGTTATTTCACTGAAAGGGTGGTGGAGCCATGGAATGCACTGCCCAAGGAGCTGGTAGAGGTGGAAACTGTGGACGGCTTTAAGAGGGGATGAGACAGGTACAGGGGGAGTGTAAAACTGACCAGGCCTAATACAGGTGGATCATCTGGGACTGGGGACAGTATAACCCAAGAGGGAGGGGGGGACACCAGAATTGGCCCTCAGTACGGGTGCTGAAAATCGAGCAGACTCGAGAGACCATTAGGCCTATTCTGCTGGCATTTTAGTATGTTAGTATGTTGCAAAGTTATTCCGTTTTTAAGTTCCTATTGTTTCCTATGGGAAAATAACTTTCCAGGATAGAGGTAAAAAGTTTGACAAAGGATTTGATCTCGCGTAAAAAGGATTCTGTCTCATGAGACCCATTCCTTTTTCATGAGAGAAAAATCCTTTTTCGCTATCCGCCATCTTGTTTTCTGTTTAAAAAAAAAAAAAAAAAACAAAATCGAAAACCTACAAAAATTACATCCTGCAGAGAGACCAACACACCTGGTTGGCTGATCGGGCCCCCCTTAGTTGTAATCTACACTTCACAGTTGCAGACATGTCCTGGAAATTTATTTATTTTTTACTTTTGTGAATCTTTTTTCGTGACCACGTGATACGAAAAAGAATCCTTTTTCATATCATGAGTCACGAAAAAGGATTCTTTATAGTGAATTTTTATTGCCGTCCCCTGTTCTATAATGTATTTCCCTGGTGTCTAATGGCACCCCCCACCACTGTTAGGCTATTAGGGTGACTTCCTAGTAGTAAAAAGTATTCCAGGCATATCCAGAATGCTAGACAACACCAAATAATTCTGGACCCAGGAGAAAACAAACCTTAGTCAAACCAAATCTGACTGTGATCACTAAGAACAAAATCTGATTCTGGACAGGGAATCGTTCCTTTGGGATTGCCATAAGTGGTCTCACTGCCGAACTGTCCAAATGGTCAGGCAAGCCTCCTTTTATTCAGTAGGTACTGCACTGAACAAAAACCCAAAAAGGCCAAATGTATGACACACAACTACTCTACTGTCTGATCACTAAAATAACAGTGTAATAGTAACTATCTTATGAACATATTTTTATTTTATTGAAATCTAGGATTACAAATACCTTTGAGCAGGAACTGCTCGATTACAAAGGTTCCACGTCGAAGGAATGGGGGGTATACATACATACGAAGGTCAACATAATACATAGTTACACAATAAAAAGAAGTAAGAGACTGAGGCATAGAAAATTACAGTAATTCAAAATGTGCCAAATGTTAGGTAGCATGACATACCAGCCAAGGGCAATCTTAGAAATAAGCACTGCAGGTGAGAGGGAAGGGGTATGCAGGCAGGAAGGCCATTGTCAGAGGGTAGAGGGTGAGGATAAGAGCTCTAAAGGGGAGGGAGGGGAAGGATAAAAGTCAGGAAATGCCTGGGGGGAGGAAATGGAGAAGGGGCAAGGGGGTAGGCAGGTAGAAGGGAGCAAGCGGGGAGGACGTAGCTGTCAAGACTGAAGTGGAGAGGCAGTGAGCGGTGGGCCCCTGATTAAGTGAGGCAGTCCAGCGACTAGTTGAAATGAGATGAAGTCGGAGTTGTCTCTTAAAAGGGCCAATAGCAGCAGCAGTAAGAGTTTCTTTGTTGAGAGTATTGTACCACTGTGGTGCTCTGTGGGCAAAGGCCCTCTGGCCCATGGTAGTCCGGCATCTGGGGACAAGGAAGGTTAGTTGTTGTGAACTTCTAGTTCGCTGGGTACTGTGGTGGTCAGTGAGGAGCTTTTCAATGCCCAGGGGCATGACCCCAAAGAGGATTTTTTTGGCAAAGAGGCAGGTTTGATACTGTATCCGGCTGATGAGAGGAAGCCATCCTGCCCGAGTGTACAGGTCACAAGTGTGTGTAAGTCGGTCAGCCCCAGTTAGCAGCCTGCATGCTTTGTTGAGTGCAGCTGTAATTCTGCGGAGGCAGAGCCATACGAAAAACACCAGCAGATACAGGCCCTAAGGCCTATCGAATTTGCTCAGTTGTGCAGCTATCAGTTTTACTCTGCAGCTGCCCCCCCCCAGTCCAGTAGTGACCCTCCCCCGACCCTGTCCCAACACCTCTTAAAACTGCCCACTGACCTTAAATGTTACCACCTCCTCTGGCAGCGCGTTCTATCCAGCCACCACCCTTTCCGTGAAGTAGTGTTTTCTCATTCCCTTTTGAATCTTTCTCCCTCAGTTTCAGACTGTGCCCCCTCTTAACTTAAAAATCCCTTCTGTACTAACTCTGTTTATGCTTCTCGTGTATTTGAAGGTTTCAATCATATCTCCTCTATCCCTCCTTTCCTCCAGGGAGTACTTGTTGAGCTCCCTCAGTCTTTCATCATAGGGTTTTCCCTCCATGCCTGTGATCATCTGGGTTGCTTTGCGCTGAACTCCCTCCAGCAGCTTGACATCCCTCTTCAAGTAGAGGTGCCAGAACTGTACACAGTACTCCAGGTTTGGTCTGATCAGTGACCTGTACAATGGCAAGATAACCACCCTCCTCCTTGAGGTGATTCCCCTGGCTGTACACCCCAACAACTTGTTGGCCTTTGCTGCTGCCTTCCTGCACTGTGCTGAATGGTTCATTTGCCCTGATTATTACCCCAAGATCCTTTTGCTTTTCTGTAGTGGCTAACTGTATCCCACTCAGTCTATAGGAAAACATGTGGTTCTTCACTCTCAAGTGCATAAATTTGCACTTTTTGCATCGAAACCTAGCTGCCATGTGTCAGACCAGTGTTCAAGCTTAACAGGTCTTCATACAGTCCCTCCCACCCTTCGGTACTGTCCATGACTGCACCTATCTTCATGTCATCTGTGAACATGCTGATCTTATTGCTAACCCCATCTGCTATGTCGGCAGTAAATATGCCAAACTTCACTGAGCCCTGTGGGACCCCGCTTCTCACAACCTTTGGAGAGGAGCGTCCCCCCCCTTACAACAACCCTCTGCTGACTGTCTGTCAGCCAGCTTTTGACCCACCCCCAGGTACCCCAGCTTACTTACCAACCTCTCATGTGGTACCGAATCAAAGGCCTTGCTGAAGTGCAAATACAGGACATCCACTGCCTGGCCCTTGTCAATTGTCCTTGTTACCCAGTCGTAGAAGTTAATCATGTTCATCTGGCAGAATCTGCCAATGACAAACCCATGCTGTCTGCTGTCCTGGAGACCATTTTCCTCCAGGAAAGCTACCAGCCTCTCTCTGAGGATAGACTCCATGAGCTTCCCCACGATTGAGGTGAGGCTGACTGGCCTATAGCTCCCTGGTTTCATCCTTGGTCCCACTTTTATGGATGGGCACCACATGTGCCATCCTCCAGTCTTGAGGCACACAACCAGACTCCAGGGATGTGCTGAATGAGTCTGCCAGTGGCCCTGCCAGTACCTCTGCCATCTCCCCCAGAACCCTAGGGTGTTTCCTGTCTGGACTTGGTGCCTTGTCTACCCTCAGGGCTCTAAGACCTTCTAGTACTCTGCTCTGTGGGATTACCCCCTGTGTAATCTCTGCCTCGCCTGTACCCATTGCTCACTTCCTCTGAGACATTTGCCCCAGCTTCTGTCTGGTAAACACAGAGCAGAAGTACTCGTTGAGTGCTTATGTCTGAGCCTCCCCTTTCTCCCCTCACTCTCCATCCACCTTGATCCTGACAATCTGATATTTACAGCTCCTTCTCTCTCTTATGTACTGGAAGAAATCCTTCTCCTCTAATCCTATGCCCTGTGCCAGCCTAAGGTCCTTTGTTGCCTTGACCGATCTGCTCACTTCTCTTGATTTCTTCCTATATTCCTCCCCGTCATCCTCCTGTTTGGATCCCCTGTATTGTCTGAAGGTGACCCTTTTTTCCTTAATCCTTCCTAGCACCTCTCTGCTTAACCAGCTTGGCCTCTTGCACCTGAGCACCTGGCTTTCTTTCTTTGGAGTTTTGTGCATGTGTTTGTGGCCTGTCTTAACCCCTGCCTTATAATCCCCCATTTCCGGTTAGCATCCATGTTTGGTTGGATTCTGGCAAGGTGCCCCTCCAATATGACCCTCATCCTCCCAAAGCCTGCCCTCCTGAAGTCAGTCACCCTAGTTCTAGATTTGGCTGTCCTCTTGCTCACATTAAAGAGCAGCTGACATATTTGAAAAAAAAAAAAACACTGGAAAATGTAATAGTTGGACACAGTTCAGCTTGCATTTTACATATTTTCTATAGATTTCTCCTCTTCATTATTTGTTACTGAAGAAATTCTCACAAAAACAGGATCTTTATCCCTTAGAGCTTATCAGCCTCTATAACTTACTCCCTACTTGACATCACAAAGCACTGTTGTGACATCACAGTCAGTTGCTATGGGAATAACTGTGACGACACAAGCACAGTATTATGACATTAGGTTGGGAAGAAGCAGTAGGAGCTGATGAACTCTCATGGAACAACTCTTCTGTTTTCATGCATCTGACCTCAGTAATAAATAATGGAGGTGAGAAATACAGAGCTAATGAAAATTATAAGCTGCTTTGTGTTAAAATATTATGTTTTTCAAAATTCTTCTTGACACATTGGTGGCTGTCTACGCAAAAATCACTCTGTTCAGTGGTTGTTCCCTGCCAGGGGATCCTCCACCCTCAACTCCTGGATGCTCTCACCATTTGTCAACACTAGGTCCAGTATGTTACCTTCTCTGGTTGTCTCCCTTACCAGCTGCACCAGGAAGCTATCGTGGAAAGCTTCCAGGATGACCTGTTCCCTGATGCTTGTGGTGGGGTACTCCACACTCCACCCCCCGGCAGGTTGAAGTCCCCACTATCACGGTGTGACCATTTGCGCAGACTCTCCTTATCTGCTCTCCTAGCGCTCTATCAGCATCCTCGCTTTGTGCCGGTGGCCTGTACACCACCCCCAGCTTCACCTTCTTACCTTTTGGGTCCTGTATCTGTACCCATAATGCCTCTGCCCTACCCTCCTCCCCCTGTTCCCTGCTACAGGGTATTCCTTCTCTTACATAAGTAGCCACCCTTGTCCTTCCGGTACAACTTGTACCCTTGGGCCATCAGGTTCCTGTCCTGGTATTGGGTGGCCCAACTGATAATGTACAGACTTGCGGGGAGAAAGTGAAACTGCCATTCATACGAACTAATCAATTCTACAGACAACTGTATTCACACAAAAATACCATGACTAAGTCATTCTATTCTCCACTACACTGAAACAGAAAAATTATTAAAAACGGAGTGTACACTAAAATAGAAATAAGTAGTCTGGACCCGGTTTCTGAACCAACCCGTTATTATTAAGACTTGGAGAACAGTAAATCACATCTGGTGGCTGCATTGATTTTATTTATTTATTTGTTTACTATGGTGAGTCCATGGTCCAAAGATCCATTTTCATGGGCGACCAGTTGTCTCCTCATCATCCTCACCAGGCACCTGCTCTCACTCTCCTGGGAACGCACAGTACATTCATTTCTGATGGGACTGACTGGAGCTATGTCTGCAGAAGGCATTCCAATTCAGCCCTTCGCCGCTCGTATGAGAGACAAAAGGGGAGAAAGCAGCCAAGTATGGGAAGGGGGGTTGTTTTTGCAGTCTTCTGTAGAATATCATCAGATAACTGTAACTTTCATGTGCTGTAATCAGATCTGTTCTGTATTCACAGTGTAACTAAATACAGACATTCCTATTAGTGTTTTATGGTGACTTTTTTTTTTTTTTTACAGGTAATCCCCTATTACGCATTGTTCATGCTTCTTAAATCAGGGAGGGCTAAATATTGTGGCCTTATGTAATTCTGATCCCTCTTCCTCCATCATAAAGTGCACTGTGTAATCTTAAAAGCTCTTGTTTCATTTTCTTGTTACATTAATGTCCCTGATATCTAGTGGTACCCCCCCCCACCCTCCGATTCCTGTAAGCACCTAAAAAAAAGAAAACCATCCCTGTGTCTTTTTTTTTTTTCTGTTTTTGCACCTGTAAAAAAAAAAGTCTTATCACCGATCACACCTGCATCCCTCACCCGACCTCCCACTGTGCACCCACCTCCCCACACACCCCCTTGATGCTCCTATACACCTTCACTCACCTAAAGGGGTCCCTGGTTCGAGATCCGCTCTCCTGATCAAAGACACGTCTTGCTTCTGGAACCGGCGACTGCAATATGAGAAAGTAAGGTAAATGCAGTTCAGTGTATTTCAGTGGGGGGGAAGTTCATCTTTTATGCATAACTCGGCCATTTTTTGATATTTTGACCCCACATTTTCAACATGGCCTTTTGGGACCCCCATCTCTCATGAACAATACAACTGTTGCTACGCAACTCCCTTCTGAAAGATGATTTCGCAATTGCTTGGCGAATTCACCTTTTGGACAGGATATGCGTAATGACAGTCATATTGTTCATGGGGGTGTCTCCAAAAGGCCATGTTGAAAATTTGGGGTCAAAATGTAAAAAAATTGCGTTGTTGTGACCATTTGTTGCAATTTCACTACACATGCTCATAACTTTGTACATTTTTAATATTTTAACAAATTTTCAACATAGACTTGTTATTACCCCACCAAATGTATGTCACAGCTGTCATTTTTCAAATCCTGGCCGAAATCTGTTTTCGTACCTGTGGCAAGGAATGATGTTGCAGTTGCGCAGAATTACATTTCAGCGGGGATTTGAATGTTTTCTGTACTGGGTACATCAGGTGGGGTAATAACATCGATATGCTGACAATTTCTTCACTCTTGTCCTGTCCTGCACTTCCACAGCTATGTACACATACGCATCTGTGGATGAATGGGAGTTCAGCCCTAATGATTGTCAGCCCTAACGCTCACCCCATTCTCCTGTACTGTACCCACCGAGCTTATTTTCTGATGGAATGGGGTGAGCGTTAGGGTTGACGACCCCAGTGCTGCCCCCCCCCCGGAAGCCTCTTGGTCTGTGCAAGGTGGGGATGGGGTTTTAGGGTTGGAAACCCTAATACCACATTTCTGCTTTTGCTGCTTTAACCCTAACTAATGCAGTAATAAAGTTTTTTGATATATATATATATATATATATATTTTTTTTTTTTTAGTTTTTATTTTTATTTTAGTCTTTGGTAACTGGGTAAAACCTACTAGGCGCAAGTGCCTGTTTTCAGGAGTGACCAGGGAGCACTAGGTGATAAAGTGACTTGCTCAGAGTCGCACAGTATGCAAGTGGGGGTTGTGAGAATCAAACCCAGGTATGGTCTGCCAGATGTACCAAGGTCATTCACAGCTCATTAATCTAACCTCTAGGCTATACTGCCAGCCCGTATAGATATCTGTGTGTGTGTGTGTGTGTGTGTGTGTGATATATATGGGTCTGTTCATGAAAAGGGGTTACCAAAGTGTGACATGAGGGTCAAATTTTCAAATTACATCTAGATTACATTTGTGATGCATTTCAAGATATTGTGACCCAAGTATGAAAAAAGAAACCTATTGGGAGGTAAAAGCCTCACAGGTTCCTGAGATAAAAGAACTGTATTGTGGTGAGTGTAACAGGTGACACCACACACCATGATGAATTTAACACCTGACACAAGACATTTGTTTTAGTAGTAAAAATGTTAATAAACATATGTAATGAGTTATATTAAAACACAAGAAACAAATAATTGCAAGAATTACATCACAATAATTGCAAATTTGATGTTTTGCACCACGTACCGTGGTGAATGTAACAAGTGACCACACACTTATGTTTCACTTACTAAAACTACTAAACATGCCTAACAACTAACACATTACTGCTACTGACTGACATACTGTTATAAAACATGAAAAAAAAAATTGTCAGTTACATTACTGGCAAGCGTGATGCTTAACACCACATACCGTGGTGAATGTAAAGAGTGATACCACGTTTTACAAAGTTTACTGAACATGCCTAATGACTAACATGCTACTATTAATAGCTGACAGTACCACAAACCCTGGAGAAATTTGACAACAACAACAACAGTACTGGCAGGTATGATGTTTGACACCACATACCGTGGTGAATGTAACAAGTGACACCACACTTATGTTTGATTTACTAAAATGGTACTAAACTTGCCTAACAACTAACATACTACTACTGACTGACTGACATACTGCTATAAAACATGAAAAAATTCAACAATTACATTACTGGCAAGTGTGATGCTTAACACCACATACCATGGTGAATGTAATGAGTGACACCACACATTTGTTTCAGTTGTAAAAAGTTTACTGATCATGCCTCATGGCTAATATGCTACAACTAATAACTGACATAGTGCTACAAAGCCTGGAGAAATCTGACAATAACAACAGTACTGGCAGGTGTGATGTTTGACACCACATATCGTAGTGAACGTAACAAGTGACACCACAAAGAAAATCTATTTTAACCTCCCACCCCATATACACAATATAATCCCTTTTACAACTGATGCCCAGCACTTTCCCTACACATGCAGTTGTCACTGGAATTTTCTCTCTGAAAATTTACCCCACGATCAGTAAATGATGGTAACCGAAGCCTACCTATGGTGAATATAACTGCAGCCCTCGTTGCTGCATGCATTGCTTATCTTCATGGAATGTAGCCCTACAAAATGGAGGAGCAGCATGCAAACTGGGTTTTAAGCTACAACTTGGCTCCTCCCTCTATGGCTGCTGCTTGGTTCTGAGAGGCAGGTTATGACTTTGCAACTGTCACTGACTGATGGGTAAACATTGGACCTGACGTGACTCCAAGTAGAGTGAGGGTCAAAGGTTGTACTCCCTTCTGTTGGAGAGCTAGATCAGGCAGTAGTACAGTTAATTATCACAAGGAGGCAAACTGGGAGAGCAGCCAGAAAATCATTTATAAAGTGCTAATAGCACAGTTACAGATTTGGGGGTCCATCCGAGTGAATGTAACGTGCTGTGACACCAACTGTTACGTTCATCACACTAAATACAAAGCTGCACAAATTAAAAATGGAGCATTACAATGGGCTAAAGAGTACCGGTAATAAAAAAAACACAGCTCCAAATTAGTAAGCAGATTTACTTTATTAAGGGAAAACTATAAATAAAACTTGCAAAAACAATTAGCAAAACATGTTTTTCCATGTCACACTTTTTCAGGTAAAAACAGCAGCAAAATGGAGCAGGGCACCCCATCAAAAAAAATATGGATACCGTAGAATTCTATAGTTGTTATTTATCTCCACATGTAGACAGCTTTCAGATTTAGTCAAAAACATATGACTGCCAGTTCTTGATTTTTAAAAATGTGCTATGCACTGTACAGTGGGCATTGATGACTCTTTTTCATGAAGACCCATATATATATATATATATATATATATATATACACACACAAATTTGCTTTGAAGAAACCACATATAAAATGTCATATATACGCAGATGACACAGTAATATACATAGAAGGGACGACCCCTTAAATCAATAGAGTCCAGGTTACAGGAGGCTTTTAATGACTTGCAAGCATTTTTCGTACAGTCCAGACTTGAACTGAATGCAAAATCAATCCAAGTGATTAGTAGAGTTAAAATGTGGCCCCATTTACAACAACTTTGCAAATGAAAACTTTTGACCATATTGTACTACAATAAGTATAGATGTACAGATATTTGGGAGTCTGGCTAGACAATAACATCAAATGGAATATTCATATAGACAGCGAAGTAAAACATTTGGGGAGACGTCTAGGGGCCTTGTACAAAAAAGAAATTAGAAAGCAGGTGGGGAACACTGATTTTTGCTTATTTTTGATGATGAGAGACTTAATGTTCGCTGGGGCACTGAGAATGGAGTTGGCAAAACTGGATGTTGGGTACAACATATTTGCTTGCCTCATCGTCGACTCTCCTCCTGAAGGATCCATAGATATGAACTATATAACGAACTGGACTGGACGAGATTGGAGGAGATGAGCTGAGGGAAAGGGACAGTCTCTGGCACAGAGCTACGGAGTCTGGCAGGTTGGCTGACAGACAGTCCTATAATGCCGCATGCAATGGATGCACTCAAGCCATCTGCAAGGCTAAAGCAGACCACTATCAATCTACTCTCACCACCACCACATGGAGGTCTGTACAGACCTTCTGGGGTAATATCAAAGAACTTAATGGGAAATCACGCTCCCCACCTCCCTCCCAGCTCTCCATTGATGGCACCATTTCCACTGACCCACTTACCATAGCAAACTGTCTAAACACCACCTTCACAGATCTCAGCACTGTTCTCCCCAGTTGTTTCTTTGACCCTGTGCCTGAATCCCAACCCCCAACCCTGCAGTGCCCTTGTTATCTCCTGCACAAAATATCTACCCATGAAGCCTGTCCATACCTGCAAAAAGCGCTAAACAGCAGTAATCCTAGCAATGACCGCCTAGATGCTAGGCTCCTTTGACTAGTCCTCGATGAGGTCCTAGACCCTCTAACAGACCTACTCAACAAATCCCTCTGCCTGGGGCAATTTCCCAGTGCCTGGAAGACAGCCGTCATTACCCCAATTCATAAAAGTGGTGACAAATCCTCCCCCAGTAACTATCGGCCCATGTCGTTTCCAAAGCTTTAGAAAAGTGGTTGCCACACAGCTGACTGAATACCTAGCCAAGTATGACATATTATGCCCAGAGCAGCATGGCTTCTGTTCAGGCCATAGCACTATCACAGCCCTCCTAGAATTCACCAACTTCCTACACTCCTCCCTAGATTCCAATAACGTTGCTGGAGCTGTGTTCATAGACCTTTCCAAGGTCTTTGACACGGTCTGCCATCCTCTCCTTCTTGACTCCCTCTGCCAACTTGGTTTCTCCACAGGCCCCCCTAGCATGGTGTGCCAGTTACCTCTCCACCCAGTCCCAGTGCGTCAAAATAAATGGGACCCTATCTGACACATTACCTGTCCGCTACGGGGTGCCCGAGTGCTCCACTTCTTTTCACCCTCTACCTAAACTCCTTGCTCCGCTGCCCCACTCGCATCATAAACCTGCTCCCCTCCAGGACTCCCTCCAACACGCCTTCTTCCAGGCCGAAACATGGTTCAAGGACTGTACACTGATCATGAACCTAAAAAAGCTGAAATCGATGATTTTCTCCCACCACCAAAACAAAGTGAAAAGTGCACCTCTCCTCATCCTCCCCAGCACCCGCTTGAACAGGTGTCCATCTACAGATATCTGGAGCTTACCCTTATCTTCCATGACCACATAAACACTCTAGCTGCTGCCACTAACACTAGGTTTGGACTCCTTTACCAGCACAGGGACTGCCTCCCTCCTGATGCCCTTAGGCTTGCCATTACTTCCTCAATGCTGTCCCTAGTAGACTATGGGCTCCCTGTGTATGAGGCAGCAGATAATTCCGCACTCCAGAAAATTCAGATCTCACTCAGCAAGGCCTGCACGCTCCTAACTGGTGCCCCTAGGCTCACCCACACCTGCTCTTTCTATTCCACTGCCAATCTCCTCAACCTCAATGAAAGACTCCACTACCAGACCTGCCTACTGATGAAGAAAATTCTGCTCGGTCACTCCCCTCCTGGGGTCACCGCCTCTCTCCAACTTGCCGCCACCTCTATCTGCACCCGCAACTCGGACAAAGCTATACTGGCAGTACCTAGGGTAAAAAAACTCCCTTGCCCAGAGATCCTCCCACTACAGGGTCCCTGTTTGGTTTAATGCACTACCAGCCACCATCACTAGCACACCCAAGATTGCCCATTTCAAAGTTGCTCTTTGCAACCACCTCCTCAGTGTCCGCTCCTGTAACTGCAACTAGCCTGCGCTCTCATGCTCACTATGACCCAAACCTCTGACAAAGTCCATTATGGACTGCAACCTCTTACAGCAGTGTCTAATCCACCTCTCACCCATGAATATGATGGATTATACTGTAACAGATGCTGTTTCTTGTTAACAATGTTTTTCTGCTGTGCTTATGTAAATATCTGTATCCAAAACTGTATATAATGTTTGTAAACAATGTCTGTAACCTATACATGATGGCTGTTCCTTTGTAACTGTACCCTGTCTGTTTTATTCTGTCCTCCATGTGACGAGGTACCTTTGTAAATGAGCCTTCTGGCTCAAAGGTTGTAAATACGAGATTTCAAATAAATAAATAAATAAATTAGGAGGGTCCATTACCTTACATTCCTGTAAAAATGCTACAGAAATTTGGTACCTGGCTATTTACTTGAAAACTTACAACAAAGCAGTATTAAAAATTCATTTAGATCTGCAGGTGGGGTAGAATTTCTCTCACCTAAAAGAAATTTGGAAGTGGGCAGATCCCATTTTTTCAGTTTGGGACCAAAGGTTTGGAATGATATGCCATCATATTTAACCCTTGGGAGGCAGTATAGTGCAGTAGGTTAAAGCTCTGAGCTGCAGATCTGGAGACTTGGGTTTGAATCCCACAGCCGCCTAGGTGCATACTGTGTGGTCCTGAGCAAGTCACTTAACTTCCTTGTGCTGCTAGGTTGCATCTGGAAACAAGCTTCGGCTTAGTGTGCTGCTTCCGGTTAAACAATGTCCCCTCCCCTTGCTGTGCCGATGGCATATATACACATCCTAAAAATCTGCACTTCTTAAATCATCTGGTAGTCTAAGGGGTAAGACCTGTGATGGGCAAAATAAGCTTGAGTAAAATAAAAAGGTGGTACCTAAAACATATGACAGGGAACACACTGTGCTGCTCATTATTAAGTATAGGTTGATGTTTCTTATCTTGTGACGTACATAAAATCTTGTAGTTATGCCTTTAATATCAAAACCCATGTGGGTATCTACTGTGCAGATCAGAATTGAACAGAAACATAAAATCCTTGAGTTTAATGGCAGGTAAGGACAGCTTGGCCCACCTAGTCTGTCCATTTTCCCTACCTACTATAACACTGCATACCCTACTTGATCTCTGGCTCTACAGCCCCCTTTACCTTACCACTAATGTTCTCTTATTCCTATCCTATGCCTTCTTGAATCCCGTTACAGGTTTTGCCCCCACCACCTCCTCGGGGAGGCTGTTCCAGGCCTCCACCACTCTTTCTGTGAAGAAGTGATTCCTTACATCTCTCCTGAGTCTACCCCCCTCCAGCTTCATAGCCTGACCTATTGTTCTTGAGCATCATTTTCTCTAAAAAAAAAAAAGGCTTCCCTCTTTAACCTTATTTATACCCATGATAAAGTCTCTGTCATATCCCCCTCTCCCGTCTTTCCTCCAGAGTGTACATATTGAAGTCCTTCAGTCTCTCCTCATAGAGCTTTTGATACAGATCCTAGACCATTTTAGTTGTCCTCCTCTGGACCGCCTCTACCCTATCATTCCGGCAATTATGTCTGTAGACCTGGACACAGTACTCTAGGTGAGGTCTCACCAGAGATTTATACAGAGCTATCACCACCTCCCTCTTTCTGCTGGTGATACCCCTCCATATGCACCCTAGCATCCCTCTGGCTCTCCCCACTGCCTTGTCACACTGTTTGGTCACCTTTATGCAATCAGACATGATTATTCCCAGGTCTTTTCCTGTTTGGTGGTTGCCAGTACCATTGCCCCCATTTTGTACTCCAGCCATGCGTTTTTGCACCCCAAATGCATGATTTTGCACTTCTTTGCATTGAAACTTAGTTGCCACACTTTTGACAACTCCCCAAGTGTTCTTAGATCTCTGTTCATTGTTTCCACCACCCTTGGAGTATCTACTGTATTGCAGATCTTAGTGTCATCTGCAAAAAGGCATACCTTCCCTTCTTGCCCATCTGCAGTGTTGGTAATAAAGATATTAAAAAGGACTGGCCCCGGTACTAATCCTTGTGGTACACCTCTCTGGTCACTGACTGTCCCTTCCTCAGAGTGAACTCCGTTTACCACTATTCTCTATCCCTAACCAGTTTCTTGCCAAGTTTACCACTTCGGGACCCACTCCTGGGCTGCCTAGCTTGTTTCCGAGTCTCCTGTGTGTAACAGTGTTGAAGGTCTTACTGAAATCTAGATAGGCCACATTCACTGCTCCACCCTGATCTACTTCCTTTGTCACCCAGACATTTATTAGATATGTTTGACATGACCTCCTCCCAGTGAATCCATGCTGCCTCGCATCTTGTAAACCACTAGATATAAGATATTCCACAACTCTTTCCTTCAGTAGTGATTCCATTAGTTTCCCCACCACCGAAGTCAGGCCGACTGGTCTATAATTGGCAGCCACCACCCTACTAACACTTTTGTGAAGTGGGACTACATCTGTGCTTCGGGACCACCCCCATCTACAGTGAGAGGTTGAATAGGATTGTCAGAGGTGCAGCCTCTGCAGTAGTCTTTATAGTTCATGTATTATGCAAGTGTTTACAACTGTAATCTTTGATCTTGACATCTAGTATTATCTTTGATCTTGACGTCTAGTATTACTAGTCATCAATAATTTGCTGTTTTTCAGGATGCTTTTATAGTGAAACCTAATATGTGAAAATTGTAACTTTTACATAATCTATAATTTGTGCAATAATAAGGATCTCATTAGAAATTAGCTTGGCTCAACTGAGTCTCTGATTCATGTTACCTGAATAAAATTTTTTACTATTACTGCTAGCCTTTCTCCTCAACTCAGCTGTCTTAACCGTACGAAATACCAAAGCTATGGTATTGGTTTACCCCATGACTAAAGAGCTATCATGGCTCTGCCCCTCTGCTCATTGCTACCACAGATGGAGCCCCCTTGAAATAATGTAGTGAATACAAGTACAGTGTATTCTAACCCCAGGAATCACTCATTATGATTAAACTGATGCAGTCAGCCTCCTGTGTCGAACTGCCTGGAGAGATGGAATTATGTGCAAATTATGGAACTCTCAATTGGCTCATGCCACTTTCAAACTGCTGCCCTAGCAACTGCTGCACTCTGAGTGCTTCAGATTCTTTACTCCACCTGCCTAGTAAGGACGTCCTGGAGAGCTCTCCTTGAACTGTCTTCAGACTAAAGTTTATCTGTTGGTAAGTACTCATTTTTAGTTTAATTTTAAATTGCTGCCTTAGAACATTGTTTAGTGTAGTTTATATAGTTATAGTAGTTTTTTATTTCTATTCGCTGTTCCCTCACGGTTCCTTGGAACTGAGCGTTCTGTGTCTATTTGTGAGGTTTTTACCTCAGTTTTCTTTATAAAATATATATTTAGCAGTCGGTTCCTTGAACCGCTTTAGTTTTGGTTTAAATTTAGTGTAATTCTCGGTTTCCTTTTCTTTCAGGAACCGAATAGCACTCGGTTCCAGGAACCGTTACCGGTGGTTATTTAAAAAGAAACCTCTGGTTCCGAGGTATTTTGAATAATGGTTTTTGGGAAAGTGATCTTTTGTCTAGCTTCAATGTCAGAGATCCATTTGTATAAACCTAAAAAACACACAGGACCCACTGGTTTTAAATGTTGAGTCTTGTGGGAAACTTATAGCAAAAGCAGATAGACACACTCTTGTGTATTTCTTGTTTGGGTACAAGTCATATCTTTGCCAACTGTGATATTTGTAAGACCTTTTGTCCTAAAACAATAAAGAAAAGGTCTAAGATTTTAGAAGAGATGGTTTCTGCTTCTAGTATGGATAATTCTGTTTCTTCCTCTTCCAATATAAAGGATGGAGGTAAAGCCAAGGATCCTGACAGGAGTTCAGAAAAATCTGAACAAGGTAAAACAAAAAGGGTTGTGGAAACAGGATCTGAACCTGTTCCATTAAAGAACAAGTGTAAAGAAAAACATGTCACTGCGCCTCAGGCCGAGAAGGCTAAGGAGCTCCCAGCAGACAACCTTAGTATGCCCTCGGCTGAGGACGTTGCTAAAGCCTTACATGTTTTACAAGCCCTACAGGGTGCAATCCCGGTTCCTACACTGGCTGCCCCGGTTCCTCCTCCAGCTCCTGCAAGACAGGATTTGCTGGAAGTGTACGGTGAGGAGGATGAGGATGACTTTGAAGGGGAACCTGTAGATCCAGAAGTCTCCCCAGAGCAAGAGTTTGTGTCTCCTCCTAGAGGTCCTGAGGAATATTCTTCCCACTATGCCTTTGTTAAGAACATGGTGGAAACCCTTAACCTTCCTCTTCAGGAAACAGAAGAGGATATGGAGGAGGCAGACTTTTTGGATATGATGGGGTTAACCCCCACGAAACATCTGCTTCTGCCCATGCATAAGTCCTTAAAAAGGCTGCATTACAGATTTTTAAAACTCCCAACTTCTATCCCTGGTGTGGATAAGAAAGCTGACAAGAAATACCCGCTGGATAGAACTACACCTGACTTTCTGTTTACTCATCCTGATCCTGAAGTAGTAGTCCAGGCTGCTGCCTATGACAAGGCCAGGATCCCCTTGGCTGCCCATTCACCAGACAAAGACTCAAAGAAAATGGATGCCACGGGAAAGAAAGGTTACATGGCTGCTTCTTTATTAGTTAGGCAGGCCAATTACATGGCATATGCAGTACAGTACCAGAAGGTTCTCTGGAACAATATTCTAGCTCCGGCTGTTAAAGTGCCTGGTGAAGTGGCTTTAGATTTGCAGGATGCAGCAAGGGCCACACTTGATGCTACTAAGTACCAATTTCATATGGCAGTGGATGTAAATAATACTGCATCCAGATTAATGGCTTTGTCTGTTTTGCTTATGTTTGCGTGGCTTAGAGCCACTGACCTGATTTTAGACACTTAGGCCAAAGCAATGGATTTTCCCCTTGAGAACAACTCCTTCTTTGGAGATAAGACTGAAGCATACATGAAGAAGGTGGAGAAATATAAATCCACCTATCTGAGCAATTCCAAAGATAGGCCTTCCACCTCTTATAGACTCCAGAGTAGGGGAGGCAGGGGTAGGGTTTTTTACCCCAAACCTTTCTTTCAAGCGCAGGCCTGTCAGCCTCAGCAGCAGGTCAGAGGTTACTTCAGAGGAAGGGGCTGGAGAGCCATGAGAAGAGCTGCTCCTGCATCACACATTCAGGCACAACCCACACAGAACCCCTGACGGACTTGTGCAGGTCGCATCCCCTATTGTTGAACCACGAGTGGGTGGCAGGCTGGGTCACTACCTTCACGCTTGGCATTCCATCACCACAGACAAGTGGATATTGGCGTGAGTGGACATATTGCCGCTGGACAAATCGTTGTGGACAATATGTGGCGGACTACTGGTCGCAAGGACTGAAAGGCGCCATTCAGTATGCCGAAAGTTAATGTGGTCGCGACCAACAAAGGGCAAACTGAAATCATCGAAATACGGACAAATAGTCACAACAAACAGATGCTCCTATATTATGAAAACATACTCCCAGGTGTGCTTTTATTATGAGATACTAGTACACTTGAAGTGGTTGAGGACACTTGGCTTCATATCATACCTCACATGCATGCTGGCATGGGCTACAATTTCATGATAGGAGGCATGACCTGACATGGAATGTCCTTTGCTTAACTGTTTTCCATTTGCAATTGCTGGACTGATATGTTTCTTTTCAATGAATCATATATTCTGGTTGCAAGGACTAAAAGGTGCCGGTCATGTTGTTGCCCTCCTTACTCTCATAGCCTGCTCCTTGCATAACAATGCTACTGCAGAAACTGAGTGAGCACTTACAGGAGGACCACAGATCCTACAATAATTGAGGCCGATAGCCCAAATGTCCCTCGTCTTTTCAGACACGACACAAATAAAAAAAATTTTCGTAATTTATTGCTGAATTCCACAAAAGAATTGCAAATATTCCAAAGCAACACACTAGGCTGGGTGACTGATGAACAGTATGCAAAACAGTGTAGTTCTAAAGTGCTTAAATTAGAAAGCTAAATCAGCGATCAGCACCTAGAACTGCGAGCGCCTAGCGAGCAGGTGATGCCAGCATGGGTGTTCATGCACTGAGAACTGGCTGGCTGTTTGATGCTAACTGGCTTCATGTTATAGGGTCACTGAGCAGGACTGCTCCAGCAGCTTCAACAAATTCGGACAGGAAGTGCAAACAGGAGGCACATCTGTACGGACTTTGGAGGAGTGAGAGTTAGATTTGCGCCTTGATGTTTGTCGTCGCGGGACAATTAAGAATATATGTGCCGAGATGTCCGCGACCCCAGATCCAGCGACGGCATGTCTTTTCGACATAGAGACCGCTCCCATTTAACCACGCCTATTTGTACCGCGATGTTCTGTCCATATGCCGGGTATTGGAGGTAGTGAGCCAGGGCCTGGCACTCCGCTTCAAATCTTTCCCAAAGCTAAGACCAAGAACCTTTGCTCCAGTATCATCTGCAGACAGGATTCTGTTGGAAGCAGAGGTAAAGCATCTGCTGGCAATCAAAGCAGTGAAGACAGTGCCTCTAATAAACAGGGGCAAATGTTTTTATTCCAGGTACTTCCTCATAAGGAAGAAAAACAGGGATTTGCGACCTATTTTGGATCTAAGACCTCTGAACAAGCACATTTTGAAACCAACATTCAAAATGGTTGTCACTCTTGCAGTAGTCATTCCTTCATTACAAAAGGGAGACTGGCTAGCCTCCCTAGATCTAAGGGATGCTTATTTTCACATTCCCATCAGACCATCTCACAGAAAATTCTTGAGATTCAGGCTGGCTTCAGGCCATTGTCAGTTTGCGGCACTCCCTTTTGGACTAACTTCGGCACCAAAGGTTTTTACAAAGCACCTATCAGTGGTGGTAGTTTTTTTGAGAAAACAAGGTGTAACAGTCTTCCCCTACCTGGATGACTGGTTAGTAGTAGGACAGTCTCTGCAGCATGCAGTACAGTCACTGGCACTAACAAAATCTTTACTGGAGTCCCTGGGATTTCTTATAAATGAAGAGAAATCTCAGCAGGTGCCACTTCAGGTGCTGGGGTTTATTGAAGCAAAACTAAACACCAGACAGGGCAGAGCCTTCCTGCCACAAGACAGGGTGACAGGCATTCTGCAGATTGCAAGATCCGTCATGTCAGGGAGACCCAAACCAGCCAGATAATTTCTCTGGCTGCTGGGCCACATGGCATCTGCCACTGCAGTGGTAATCAGTTCCAGGTTTCAAATGAGAGATATTCAGTTCCACCTCAGACAGTACTGGTCTCAAAGGACAGATGCTCTGTCCAAACTGGTAACAGTCACAAGAAGCTTAGTCCAGGCATTGCAATGGTGGCTGGACTAGCACAACCTGAGAGTGGGCGTACCTTTTATAAGGGAACAGCCCTCAGTAATACTCACAACAGATGCCTCTCTTCTAGGTTGGGGTGCACACATGTTGGAGCATACAGCAAGTGGCACATGGTCCCCCCAAGAGTCTCTGTTGCACATAAATCTTTTGGAGCTCAGGGCTATCTATCTGGCTCTAAAGGCATTTGCTCCTTACCTTCAAAACAAGGTGGTGCAAGTCAGAACAGACAACACCACAACCATGTATTACATCAACAAGCAAGGGGGTACCAGGTCAGCCCTACTGTGGACAGAAGCAATGAGACTGTGATCCCTGGTATACTCCATGGAAGTATCCTTGTCAGCCATACACCTTCCAGGGAAGGACAATGTACTGGCAGGCTCTCTCAGCAGGATAAGTCAGGACCAGTACGAGTGGTGCCTGTACACTCAGATACTCAATACAATTTTCAGGAGATGGGGCACTCCAGAGGTGGATCTCTTTGCCTCTGCAAAAAACCACCAGCTACCAATGTACTGTTGCAGGCCCCCCTCTAAGGGGCACAGTTCCCTTGGATGTGATGGCACTGGATTGGACAGGGAAATTTCTGTATGCATTCCCTCCCTTTCCTTTGATATTCAGGACCCTGCTGAAACTGAGGTCCCAACCAGCAACAGTGATACTGGTGGTTCCGGATTGGGCGAGACAGCACTGGTATTCTCTTCTGCTGACTCTGCTAGTAGTTCCTCGAATCCATCTGCCCAGGAGGTACAACCTGCTAACCTCCTCTCAGGGCAGGATCCTGCACCCCAATCTCAAATCACTAAGCCTCAAGGCATGTCTCTTGAGGACTTAGAATTTGCTAACCTTAAGCTATCAGAGCAGATGCTGACAGTGCTTAGGGGTTCCAGGAAGCCTTCTGCTAAGAAAACATATTCTTCTAAGTGGAAGAGATTCTCCATATGGTGTACAGGTAAGGGTGTGAACCCCTCCAGGGCTGATTTGGCTGTTCTCCTGCATTACCTTACACACTTACATTCCTTAGGCCTGAAGCCTTCGACCCTCATGGTCCACTTGGCTTCAGTCTCTGCTTATCTGTCAGATGGTAAAGCAAGATCCATGGCTTCTCATCCAGTATTCAGAAAATATTTTAAAGGCCTTAACCTTCTACACCCTCCCCTGAAGGAACCGGTCCCAGCCTGGAATTTAAATAGCTGCATTGCTAAGCTCATGGATGCACCATTCGAACCTATGGCAACTGCAGATTTGAAGTACATCACTTGGAAAACTGTCTTTCTGGTTGCTATTACTTCAGCCAGAAGGATCAGTGAATTACAAGTCCTGTGCACAGATGTGGACTACATCTCCTTCTACAGGGATAAGGTGGTCCTCAGGACCAATAGAAAATTCCATCCCAAAGTGGTATCTGACTTTCACTTAAATCAGTCTGTCACTCTACCTGTCTTTTTTTACAGAGAACTCCCGTTCCCCAGAAAGGAGGCTTCACTCCCTTGATGTCAAAAGGGCAGTTAGCCACTACATTGACAGAATTAAGGGGGGCAGTATAGCGCAGTGGTTTAAGGCTCTGAGCTGCAAATCTGGTGACATCCAGCAGACCAGACCTGGGTTTGAACCCCACAGCTTCCACTTGCATACTGTGTGACCCTGAGCAAGTCACTCAACTTCCCTGTGCTCCCAGGTTGCACCTGTAAAAAAGCTTTCAGCTTAGTGTGCTAGTCCTGGTTAAAAAAAAAAAAATAATTAAGTCTTACAGATCAAGTCAAACATAGCTCTTTCTCACCAGAGGTGAAGTTGGTAAGGGCAGAGCTGCAACAAAACGTACAATTGCTCGCTGAATCGTGGCATGTATACAGTTTTGTTATAGTAAGGTGGGTAAACAGGTAGCTCTGGGCCTGAGAGCACACTCCACCAGGGACACAGCTGCTTCAGTGGCAGCTTTAAGAGAAATTCCACTACTGGAAATCTGCAAAGCAGCTACATGGAAAACAGTGCACACCGTCACAAAGCATTACAGCCTGGACTTGCAATCCAGAGGTGATGCTAGGTTTGGTACAGCAGTACTGCAGAGCCTGTTTCCAAAATAGGTTCTCTGCCCAACCTGCTAAGGTACTACTTGGTAGTCTGCATCAGTTTAACAATAATGAGCGATTCCTGGGATTAGAAGAAAAAATTACCAGAGTAATCTTGTTTCTTCAAAGGGATCACTCGTTATATTTAAAGACCCTCCCTCCCCTACTAGAACCTTCAGAAGAGCTCTGCATCAAGGTTTTTTTTCCCTATATAAATTAAGGTAGAGACTCACTTTGTTTAACCAGTTGGTGTCCAGGGGATCTCCAGTTTCTTAGGTTTGTTTATTAAGGATGTTTGACCTGAAAGGACAAAAATATTATTTTTAATGTTATTAGTTTTAGCTAGTGGGTCTTATACCCAGTTAGGCTCCATAAGAATCTGAAGCACTCAGAGTGCAGCAGTTTGAAAGTGGCATGAGCCAGTTGAGAGTTCCATAATTTGCATATAATTCCATCTCTCTGGGCAGTTCAACACAGGAGGCTGACTGCATCAGTTTAATCATAATGAGTGATCCCTTTGAAGAAACAAGATTACTATGGTGAGTAATTTTTTCTTCTGCATAAATGCACACCCATTTTGCAGAGGTCAAATGTGCATTTAAGTGGAACGTGCACTTAGCCGAAATACTGTTTTCTGACCTGAAATGCAAACGGAATTAACAGAAAGTAACACAATTGTGACAGTTTGTTTTAATTCGCTTTAATCCTGCATAAAAATCACTTTGTATACACAACTAGATAAAATATGTCTGTATAAAAAAACATATTACTGTACTGCACAGTTTAAACTCTAAAAACATTAAATTTCAGTATTGGACATGGAGTTTGTCACTTTGAAAAAAGAAGAAATCTTGCTCTGTTTTTGATTTTTAAGAACCATCTGAGTTACATTATGTTCGAATTCAAACAGCCTGGTTAAGTCCTGCTTTTCCTGAGCACAAACGAGTGCACGTATCTTATCTAGACACTAGAGTGTGTCACACATGGACACCTGCGGCTCCTCAGGGTCATTTGCATTTGGGTCGTCATCATTGTCCTGTCTACCCATCACTTCACTGCAGATGTCAGTGTCCTGTGTCATTCCTGTCGTGGGTAGCATCCCATCCATGTCACAGTACAAATTAAAATCATTTAAATTCATGTTTGGGAGAAGTGCAGATGTGGGCTCCTCTTCAGGCACTTCCTCCACCAGAACACTCGCTGACCTGTCAATAGATCCTGCTTTCTTAAAGCAGTTCCTTGTTGTTTCTACCCTCACTTGCTGCCATGCCTGATCGATCATTTTGATTGCATCCAGCACACTAAGAGTCTTTGAAAGCTCTGAAATTGTGATAAGGCTCCCACCGTCCATGCAGACAATAATTTTCTCTATCATAAAAAAAATAAATAAAGGAGAACCAATAAAGCAGAACCAATAAAGCATTTAATATACTGTACTTAGTGAATAAAACAGTGAATGAAACAGTGTTGTTCTTTCTCCTGCCTTCAGTAATGGTGTTTTACATTTTTAATTATGCCCATATCAAGTGTCTGAATTAACACGGTGGTGTTCGGAGGTAGGAAATATAGTTTGATGTGGCTCAGAGTGATGTCTGGGTTGGATGAGCAATTCTCCAACAGCAAGGTCATTTTTTTCCTCTTGCGGTGCATCAGAGAATTAACATTTTTCAGCCAGCTAGAAAATATTGAAGCAGTCATCCACGCATTAGAACTGCTTTCGTATTCGACTGGCAGATCCCCATAGACAACCCTGAAAAGCACCTTGTTTTTTTTTATTTTCCAAAAACCAAGGGTTTCAGTTTCTCGGTCCCACAGAGGCTGCAACAGAGAAGCACGGAGATCCACTCTTGAGCTTTTTTACCACCAGAAGTGGCATCGGACTTGAAAGTCAGTGTACCTTCAAGGGTTGCTCTGAATTAGTGCCCCGTTTCATCGCAATTAAAGATGCAGTTTGGTTGGTAATCTTTAATGATTTGTGATAGGACAGTGGCTAGCCAGTTGTCCGCATTCTCGCCATCAACGTCCTTTTTTTCACTGTGGCAGCACTTAAAGATTATTCCATTGCGCTCCTTCCAGTGGCTCAACTAGCCGCTTGTTGCAGAAAAAAGAAATGCTCATATTTGCCACTAGATCCTCTGCCTTCTTCTGTAGAATGGGACCACCGATTAGGGCGTCAACACTGCGAGCTGCGGAGAACCAGTGGAGGAGCACAGCTTCTACTTACTCGCTCTTCCCGCAATGACGCCTTTTTTGATCTTGGTTTGTCCTAATGCTCCCAGTCCAAAAACATTCTTTCTTTATTGGCCACAATTCAGGTGACGGTGGAAACATCTACACCAAACTGTTTGGCAGTATTTACTCTTTTAATGTCTGGCTGCTCCAACTGCTGCAATAAAGCAATTTTTTGCCTAAGTGTCAGGGTAACCTTCCTGCGCTCCATACTGTTGAAATGCCTGCTCATTCAGTTGCATTTTTAACTAGCCGTTAAGTACAGCTCTCACACCTGCTTAAAACACCTGTTCACTTAGGAGGTGTTAATTACATGGGGAAAGAGGTGTTGGTGAGCAGTCAGAATGTGTATTAAACCGAAATGTGTACTTAACAGGATTTTTTTGTATTGAAGGTATAGCAAAAAAAACAGGAAACTAAAAAACTGCATTTAACAGGAATATGCACTTAAGTGACATGCACTGTATTAGAGTTTCTGGTTTGGCTCACTTCTCACAGGGAACACCCAAGTTGACAAACTTATAAAAAGTTTAAGCCCAAAGATTGCTTCCCATTCAGAAACAAATCCTTCCTGCCCTCAGGCTGCAGAATGAGAACAATTCAATCTGTGATACTTCCTTCTTTTGACTATGTAGACATCTTCCTCCATGGTGCCTCTTAAGTCCAGATTGATCAAATTAGATGTGCTTTGCAACAGGCTAGCCAGACCAATACTGGACTGCCCTTAAGACACTCACCATTGTAAGTGCTATAGTGTATTAAAGTAGCTGTCCTTAGGCTGGCCAGTCAGCACAGCTGTAGCGCTACTGCTCATGGCCTGAGATTGGGAGTAATCTTGGGTCATTGGGGGCCGGCCGGGGAGGAGGATCGAGCAGCCCAGATGCTGCTGTCCTCCTCTGGGGAGGGAGGGATGCTGTCTCTGCCATAGCACTATCACGTGGGTGACCACTGTTGGTAGTGAAGCTGGAGGCACACTTGGTGAAAGAGGTGGCTGCAGAGATCAACGCAAGCAAACGTGCTTGTATCGTGACATCACAGACCCCTGCTGAGTCAGGATGGGGGTGGGGAGAAAATGAGAAAAAGCAGGGGCTTTGGCACCAGCGGCTAGTAGCCCTGGTATACGCAGCCTCTAACCTTGACTGGGATCATCTTCAGGGACTACAGTCACACAGTCTGTTGGGGGGAGGGGGGTCCATCCTTGACCCCGCCTGGGGGCAAACCAAAGCTACGAGGTGGTTGGAGAAGAAAATGACCCTTGGGTACATAGCAGTGGAGGTCTGGTGCCAGAGTGAGATGTGAGCATAAACAGAATGGAGGGAGAAAAAAACCTGGCTATTCCTGGGTGATGGGAAGGAATTGCACTTATTATGTTCTCCTTGAAGTGCGTCAAAGGCATTTTCCCCTTTATTTACACTCTGGGCTAACCCACAGCTCCTGTCCCATATCCCTGCGCTCCACTGTATCGCTCGAGTTCAAGGTCCCACATGTAAATACAACTTGCAGGTCCCTCGCCTTTAGTTAAAGATGCCTGACTCTGTGGAACTCCCTGCCAAAATCCCTGTGCCTGGTAAAGCACCCCTTGTTCAACATCACAAAAGTCAGAAGTCATGGACTGGATCTTTTCAGCCTTCTTCGAGCGAAACCTGCAATTATTCCAGGGACATAGGTAGCAACAACCGTCAATCTCCATCCCTACACCCTCTGCATTGGGCCTTACCTTGCTCTTGAGATTTTGTAATGTGTAAACATACAGTGCCTTGTAAGCTTCACACTGCATGTAACACTATTTATGTCTAATGCTTGTCATCCGAAGTTTTGCCTTAACAGGATATCTTTGTAACATAGCTCTACTCAATGGTTTTTATCCTGAATAAAACTGAATTGAACTGACATTCAGATTTTTGCAGCTACTAAAACCTGAATATATTTTTTAGGATGATGTCAAGGCAGTTGTATCAGCAAGGAGTCGAGAATATAAACAAATGGCACAGCTGGAGAGGACACGGCAAAGAAACCCATCAGATCGACACATCATTGTATCCTTGAACTCGTTTGAGTGATAAAACCCCAGAAACATTCATATTACGTCGATGAATATAGTATCTATTTACAATTCTGTGTCCATGGTTAATGAAAGGTTTCACCAGAATGTTGCAGCTAGGATAGAAAGAAAATCTGTTTTACGGAATACTTGTGTGTACAGCATACCATAGGAGTGCTGTGTTAGATCTAGTGTACTATCTGAAGTTAATATTAACCTTTAAAATTAGTCAGCTGTTACTTTTAATATCTGAGGTACTTTTACTTTTCCCTTTCGCTGATAAGTATGTTTTGTACCTGACTGTACTAGATGTGATGTGTTGAACGGCACTTTGCTTGGGGGCTGACATATGTACTTCAGTTCCTCTGCATACCTCATCAGCTTTGTGACTGCAATGATTTAAGCAATAATGCATGATGGGCGTATTTTGTTGTGGGACTTACACACGCCTTGTTTGGTGTGTCATGAGGTGCAGCCGTGTGACATTAACCAGACAAGAAGTGTGTAAATGCCACTACCCACACAACCTAAAGTGCATTACTGCAATTATAAAATGAATCTGTTACTAAAAATTATAATAAAAATGAATTAGATTCAAAGAAAGTAAACATTTGATCTGATCATTATAAAATGTCACGCCACTACTGCTCAGGGAGAGCCAGTCGCATGCTGCAATATCAGTCACTTGTGATGTCTCAGTGAGTGAAGTCACAATGCTGATCAAACTCGATATGTGAGCTGTCAGGTAAAGCACTGCTGTTCACATAATGCCCAAAACTAATGGGTAGATACTAACCTTCTTTTTTTTTTTTTTTTTTTTTTAACCTTGTGTTTATGCTCGTAACCTGCCTCCTCCCTCCACTCTCTCCAACATCCTCCGTGGACCCTCCACTCCTATCGTGATCTGCCCTGAATGCCTCGTCCACACACTCCCCTGAAGACCCTGGTATACCCCCGGTGAAATGGAGGAACCCCTGGCGGTTACCTCTCTCCAAACCAGCACTCTGTATGTGTGTGTGTGTGTGTAGATCCGGCACAGCGGAGTCTGCCCCGACGAGCCCCGGAGATGTCCAATGGAGGCGTCTTCACCTAGGAGGGACCGAGGTGTTTTTCCTGATTTCTTCCTCCTGTCATCAGCGTGCAGTGAGGGGCTATGAGCAAGGAGGCACACTGAGACGTACCTCCTGCTACGCCCCTCTGCCGACCACCATCCAATCTACTTGCTGCTTCTACACCTACTGCGCCATCCACCCGGGCTCCCCCAGATGGCAGCATTGCAGCGGGAGCCTGCAGTCCCCCCCCGGCCCGGAGAAGGAGAGTTGCCATCGGGCGCTCTATCCTTCTCCACCCCGGCCGACCCCCGACAACCCGTGCTCGTTCCCAAACCTGGGTCGCCGGCGTGGTGCGAGGTGTGGCGTCCAGCGCCTCAACCCTCAGCGCCACCGGGCCGGACAGATACTAACCTTCTAATGAGCAAATTAAAAAAAAAAAAAAGTAAGAAGTGACTACTTTGAAAAATTAATAACATTTTCTTTGCTATTTTTGGTGCTACTAGTTCCTTAATGCTCTGGACTGAAGATATTTCTAAACTTTGGAAAGATGCAGTTTCAGTTTATTACAGATAGCAAACTGAGCTACGTCTCTTTTACACTCGCAGTCTTACAGTGTATAAAAATACAGAAAATTGCTTTGGAGTAAAAAAAATATACACTAATTACAATTTTACAAAACTGCATACTTATCCTAATGTGGGAAGTGACACTTGACATCCATAGAAAGCAATCCATTGCCTTTGTGTTTTTCCCAAGCTGTTTGGAATGCTTCAGATCTTACTTAGAGAGGGTTCCTGCAGTAGGTCATAACATGTAGGACTGCACTCCCTGGCGTCGGCTTCACACGGCAAACTTTTCCAGCAATGTCTGGTGGGGGACCGCCCACCCAATGTCACGTGACGAACGTCAGCGTGACCCTATATAGTGGGCGGTCCCCGTGCCCGCTGTCGACCTGCGCTGGAACCTTGTGGTAAACAACACTTAGTCGATCACCATCTTTTCTTTCTGTCTTGAATTTAGTCTGATCCTTCGGCCCGTTTATGTATTCTCCTCTTACGACTCCAAAGGCAAAGAAGAAGTGTGGCTGTGTGGGGCCCAGATTCCCCACAAGTACGGTCATCATCGTTGTCTCTTCTGCCTGGGCCCGAATCACGACAACGAGGCCTGTCCCAACTGCCAGCCCTTCAACCAGGCCACTCGCAAACGACGACAGCAGGCTCTGCAGGTCCAACTCCTAAAAACCAGAATGACTACCCTTGAGAAGAAGATGCAGAACCTTCAGGACACAGCTTCTTCCCTTTCTTCGGAGTCAAAGCAGAAGAAGAAGAAGAAGAAGAAAGACAAGGAGAGGCACAAGGAAAGGGAGCGCCCAGAGGACCGGGACCGATCCTCTTCTAGTAGGTCTTCAACCAGCAAGGCTCTTTCCCCGCCGCCCATCCGTGTGGTGACCCAGGTAGCTTTGGGGATGACCTCCAGTGCTTCTGCAGTCTTCCTTCCGATTTCAGCCAGTAATTATCTGCCTGCCTCCGGCCAACACCTGTACTTTCTTGTCATCAGACCCTGCTCCTCCGGGGCCTGCCCGGTCGTCGATAAGCCGGACTCCCATCAGAAACAACCAGAAGTCCACCCGACTTTGACTGATAAGTCAGTCGAGGGTCCTCTTCTCCTCTGCCCAGTCCCTGTTTCGTCTGGTCAGTCGGTTGTCTGAGTTTCGGGGGACCGCTCGGATGTCGCTCACCTGTTGGGGGCTGATGCCGTTATTCCCGATGCCTGGCTGAGCGAGCTGGCTTCTTAGTCAGCCCTCCCTCCAAGACCCCACTGGTCGGGAGCCTTCCTCTTCGCCTCCCCTGGTGAACCCTCCTGTCCCAGATCTTATGACTGGGACGGAGGAGGAAGAGGGACCCCTGGAAGTGGTCTTTTCCTCGCCCACTCCAGTTGTGGTTCCCCAGGTCCCCCCCCGGGATGCCCTCCCAAAGCTTCCCACGCCGGATCCCCTGTTTGCAGGGGCCCCTATACTTTCATCCTCGACGCTGGGTCCTTCTGTTGCCAGGCGTCGGGGTACCTCCGTCGTCTGCCCCCTCTGATGCAAGGGGCGCCGTCGGATACCTTTGGTCAGCTCCCTCCATCGGGATCTTCCTTTCAGCCCCTGACGCAGGGCTTGATGTTACCTGGCCTGATGTCTGATCCCTGGATGTCATGTATTCCGACGTACACTTCCCTTATGGCTCCTCCAACTGTAGCTATCCCAGCGTCATCTACTCTAGCGTCGGGTAAATTTCCCGGTCCTTCCAGTCCGCCAAGTCAAGACCCCACGCCTGGTTTCCCGCATTTTACGGGCACCAAGTGCTTATTTTTCCACTGTTGGATCCAACGATAGGATCCTTTTCCCAGGCTTATTACCCTGAGTACCAGAATCTGGGTTACCCTTAGTACCAAGGGTACCCTCACCAACAGTATCCGGGTTTGGGAGCACATTTTTCAAACAACATGAAGTCTTACTGTATTCTGACTATTGCAGTTAGGTCCTGCCTTTCAACTGCCCCAGAGAACGAAGAGTTAACTTTCCATGGGCAGCATGGAATGTTCAACGCGAGCTCGGTTGAAGCCCCTGTCTGCTGCTGTTTAAACTCCAACCATCAGATTCTTTACTCCGCTTCACTGAACAGTCGCTCCGGAGATTTCTCCTTTGCTCAGTTCAAAAAAGTCGGTTAAAGTGTCGTTTTCTCACTCGGTTTCTACTGAATTTCTGCTACCGAATCTGTCGGTTTAAGTCTCTGTCTATGGTACCGTGAGTACTAGATAGGTTTTACATTTAGTTTTTGTGTGGAGCGTGTAAATTTGGGATTGGTTCGGTTTGAACTGATCAGATTGGTCTTAAAAAGTTTTGAATTTATTTAGAGTGTGGTAACCAGTCCGTATTGGTTCTAAAAAACTGGATTTAATTACGTTTTTTTCCAAGACCCGTAACACGGTCAGGAACCGATAGAGGTGTCTTGCCTGACGGATTGCCGAAAAAAGGGTAAGTTTTGGATAGGATTGGCCATGTCTGAGAAACCCAAGAAAAAAACCAGGCCCACTGGGTTTCAACACTGCAGTGTGTGTGGGGAAGCCTTTGCTAAGGCTGATCCCCACACCACCTGTGTTTATTGTCTGGAGTTTGACCACCTCGATTCAGACTGCCAAATTTGTAAAAGTTTTCCCAGACCTACCCTGGATAAGAGAGTAGGTAAACTGAGGGAAAGGGAGGCCGAGAAGTCCGCTGACCTGGATGGCCAGCCTGGTTCGGTTCCGACCGAACCAGAAGGAGTGCCCTCTGACCAGGGCGAAACTTCTTCGGCAAAAGGAGGGCCGATTCTGAGGAGTCGGTTCCGGTTAAAAGAAAGAGAAGAGAGAAAATCATCTGGTTCAGATCCACAAATTCTTTCTCCGACCGCTGATGAAATAGCCAAAGCTTATAATGATAGTTAAATCGCTAACCGGATCTCGAACCGAACCGGCACCATCTGGCAGGGGCTCGTCTTCGGTGGGTTCTCGTTCTGATTATACTTAAGAAGAATTTTATGAACGGATGAGGAGGAGGAGAGTATAAGGATAATGATGATGATGGTGATTATGAAAGTCTGGATGTGCCTATTGACCCGGACATCTCCCCAGACAGACCTTCAGGTTTTCTCCTCCTAGGCTTTCTGAGTCCCTTCCCACTTTATGTTTTACAAGAAAGTGGCTGAAACCCTCCAGCTTCCAATGGAAGAAGCAGTAGAGGGATCAGGAGGGCCTGATTTTGTTGAAATGATGGACATCCCAGAGTCCAGGAGACTGTCTATTCCCCTCCATAAATCTTTTGGGGAAACAGACATTTAAAATTCTAAAGACTCCTAACTCCATACCTCCTGTGGACAGATGAATGGACAAGAGGTATATCCTTTCAGGCTCGGACACGGAGTTCCTTTCTCAGCAATGCAGCCATGTTGGGATAGTGTAGGCTGCTGCCTGTGATAAGGCAAATATTCCCTTGGCATCATGCCCCCCAGATAAGGACTCCAGGAGGATTGATGCCATGGCAAAGAAGCAGTACATGGCAGCATCTTTGGGACTCAGACAGGCTAACTATATGGCCTACACAGCTAGATACCAGAAGTCCAGGTGGGACACTGTGCTGGCTCTGGCTAAACAGGCCCCTGAGCAGCTTGCCAAGGAGCTGGAGCAGGTGGCTGCGGATGGGATTGAGGCATCCGAGGTGCAGTTTCATGCTGCTGTAGACTCCAGTGATGTTTCATCTAGAGTCATGGCTACATCTGTGGCCCTTCGGAGGATGGCTTGGCTCAGATGTAGTAGCCTGTCACAGGATACCCAGGCTAAGGCCATGGATTTCCCTGTCATTGGTAATTCTCTGTTTGGGGAGCAGACAGAGAATTACATGAAAAAGATGGACGAGTACAGGACCACTTACAGGAGTGCTCAGGCCAAAGAAAGGCAAACCACTCCTCAGAGACAGCATTCCAGGGGCAGGGGCAGGCCCTTTCAGAGGCCTTTTTAACAAGCCCAGGCCTCCTCTTCTGCTTATGCTCAGAGGGGTCTTCAGAGGGAGAGGCAGACGGGGAATGAGCAGGCCTGCTTCCACCCGTCAGCCTAAAGCCCCTGCCAAGCAGACACCCTGATGGGTCTGCCCGGGCCAATTCTCCAATACCTGTAGGGGGCAGGCTGGCTTACTTTGTCCAGGACTGGAAGTCTCTAACATCAGACAAGTGGGTCCTGGAAGTAGTAAGCCAGGGACTGGTTCTCAGCTTCAAAAAATTTCCCAAGATGAGATCCAGATCCTTTCCACCTGCAAATCCATCAGAGACCCTTGCCCTAGAGGCAGAGGTTTCTTCCCTCCTGGCTCTCAGAGCCATATAAAGGGTTCCTACCCTACACAAGGGCAAAGGATTGTACTCCAGGTACTTCCTAACCCCCCCAAAAAACAGGAGAATGGCGTCCCATCCTGGATCTAAGATATCTGAACAAGCACCTTTTAAAACCAAAATTCAAAATGGTGACTCTGGGAATAATTCTGCCCTCTCTAAGGCCAGGGGACTGGGTAGCCTCCCTGTACCTCAAAGATGCCTGTTTTCACATTCCCATCAGGTGCTCCCACAGAAAGTACCTCAGGTTCAAGTTGCCCTCAGGCCACTATCAATTCAGAGCAATGCCCTTTGGCTTAACATCAGCCCCAAGGGTGTTCACAAAGTGCCTGGCAGTAGTGGTTGCTTTCCTAAGGAGAAAAAAGATCTCCATCTTTCCATACTTGGACAACTGGCTCATAGTGGGTCTGTCTCCAGACCAAGTCAAGTCACATCTGCAAATAACTCAGCAAGTGCTCACTTCCTTAGGATTCCTACTCAACCTTCCAAAGTCGGTTCTCGAGCCAGTATAGCTCCTCACCTTTATAGGGGCGGAGCTGGATACAATAAGGGCAAGAGCCTTCTTTCCCCTGGACAGGGCAAGGACCGTTATGGAACTAGCCTCTTCATTCACCCCTCAGGTGTCTCGACCAGCAAGGCATTTCCTGCAGCTGCTGGGCCACATGGCAGCCTCTACAGCAGTGGTCCAGGGAGCAGGATTTCAGAAGAGGGACATTCAGTTCCACTTAAGAGCCTTCTGATCCCAAAGAAAGGATTCCCTTACCAAACTAGTCCCAGTGACTCGAACTCTGATCCAGGCTTTGCAATGGTGGCAGGATCAGGACAATTTGAGACAAGGAGTTCCTTTTGTCACTCAGTCTCATTCAGTGATACTCACCACAGATGCCTCCCTGCTGGGCTGGGGAGCCCACCTGGGGGATCTTACCACCCAAGGGCTGTGGTCACCTCAAGAATCACTGCTTCACATCAATCTCTTGGAACTCAGAGCAGTGTTTCTGGCACTGCAAGCCTTTTCCAAATCTGTACAGAACAAGGTGGTCCAGATCAGAACAGACAATACCACCACAATGTGGTACATCAACAAGCAAGGAGGCACTCTGTCTACGGCCTTGTGCACAGAAGCAATGAAGTTGTGGTCCCTGGCCTATTCCCTGCAAACTTCTCTGATTGTCCTTCCCTGGGAGGTGAACTGCTATGTCCTAGTAGATGCTCTCAGCAGGATATCCCAGGGCCATCATGAATGGACCCTAGATCCCCTGGTTTTGAAAGTGATTTTCTCGAGATGGGGCACTCCACAGATAGATCTTTTTGCAGCCCCAGACAATCACCAACTTCCTCTCTTTTGTTGCAGACCCCCAGTCTTGGGCTCAGTCCCCCTGGATGCTCTGATTCTGAATTGGGAAGGGAAATTTTTGTATGCTTTCCCCCCTTTCCTCTTCTGTTCAAAGTGTTAGTCAAGATCAGGTCTCAACCATGCAAAGTGATTCTGATTGCTCCAGACTGGGCCAGACAGCCCTGGTGCCCACTGTTGCTGTCCTTAGCAGTCCACCTTCCCCTGTCTCTTCCCAGGAATTACAACCTGTTGACATCCTCTCAGGGGAGGATTTGGTATCCGAACCTCAAATCTCTCAATCTCAAGGCATGGCTCTTGAAGAGTTAGAGTTTGCTGATCTGCACCTTTCTCAGGGGGTTCTGGATATCCTTAAGGCTTCTCGAAAACCTTCCACCAGAAAGACTTACAACTCCAAACGGAAAAGGTTCACTATTTGGTGCTCTAATAAGCATATTTCTCCAGAATCTGCTGGGTTGACAACAGTCCTGGACTGTATGCTTCATCTTAATGGCTTAGGACTTAGGCCAGCTACACTTAAAGTGCATCTGGCAGCTGTTTCTGCCTTCTTGTCAGTAGGCAAGCCCCCTCCTCTGTCAGCCCATCCTGTGTTTTGTAAGTTCTTCAAGGGATTGCTGCACACCAATCCCCTCTTTAGGGACCCTGCTCCTGCTTGGGACCTTAATGTTTGCATTGCTTAGCTTATGCAACCACCCTTTGAGCCTTTGTCCTCTGCAGAGCTTAAGTACTTGACTTGGAAAACTGTGTTTTTGGTAGCCATTATCTCTGCCAGGCGTATCAGTGAATTGCAAGCCCTGTCAGTGAAGCCTGATTTCATCTCTTTCCATAGAGATAAAGTGGTCCTAAGAACTAACAGTAAGTTTTTGCCTAAGGTGGTTTCAGATTTCCGCCTTAATCAGTCTATGTCTCTCCCTGTTTTCTTCACTGACCATTCTTCCTCTGGAGAGAGGAGGCTGCACAGCTTGGATGTTAAGAGGGCCCTCAGCTACTACATAGAGCGCACCAAGGGTCACAGGTTTGAGTCCCTCCAGTTGTTCCTCACATATGGAGAGGTCGGTAAGGGCAAACCTGCTACTGAGAGATCTATTGCCAGGTGGATTGTCTCTTGTATACAATTCTACTATGAAAAGCTGGGTAGAACCCCACCCTCAGGCCTGAGGGCTCACTCTACTAGAGGTACAGCTGCTTCCCTGGCTGCTGCCAGGGATATTCCTATCTTAGAAATTTGTCAAGCAGCCACCTGGAAAACAGTCCATACATTCACTAAGCATTACTCTCTGGATATCCAGGCTAGGAGTGATGCTCGGTTTGGCACAACAGTACTTCAGAGCCTATTCCCAAAGTAGGTTCTGTCCCTCCTCCATGGAGGTACTGCTTGGTAGTCTGCAATAGTCAGAATACAGCAAGACTTCATGTTGTTTGAAGAAAAAATTACTCACCTTAGTAATGTTGTTTCTTCTAATGGAGTCTTGCTGTATTCTGACCTCCCCCCGCCTCCCCTCTCAGAACCTGGTTTTTGGGATGTGGGTGGGCAGGAGCAGTGGTGGCACTCTAGAGGTGCCCCTTTTTCACCCTCCTTTACTTTGGGTGTGTGTTATGTTTTGTTTTTTGGGTTTCCTGACTTGAGTCTTTGCTTTGAAACCAAAAAACCCTTTTTTAATAAATTTAGTTGCCAGTTGGCTAGTGTGAGTTTTACAGTTTCCACACAGAACTTCTAGTGAGTATTGCTCGAAAAGATCTGACGGTTGGAGTTTAAACAACAGCAGACAGGGGCTTCAACCGAGCTTGCGCTGAACGTTCCATGCTGGCCATGGAAAGTTAACTCTTTGTTCTACGGGGCAGTTGAAAGGCAGGACCTAACTGCAATAGTCAGAATACAGCAAGACTCCATTAGAAGAAACAACATTACTAAGGTGAGTAATTTTTTCTTATCCACCTACATCCAACCCGCCTCTGCCACCACCTCAACAGGAGTTTGTCACTGATCCAATTCTGGTGGAAGGACACCAGGTCCCAACTGGTTTCCAACTTAGAACGCAGGCTACCGAGTCCAGTGGTCATGCCTCCCCATTGCCCATCGGCTGCCAGCTCACAGCACTCTACAGTGCACATTTCTGGTGCCACTCCGTGGGAGGTCACCCTGCTGAACATTGGGACCCCAGAAGGGGGAGGTTCCTCCTGACTCTGACCATGACACGTCCGAATTCTCCTCAGACGAACTGTGTCCCCCCCCGGACAAAGAATCACCTAAATCTCCTGCGGAGGATCCCTCCTTCAGTGAGCTCCTTTGTATAATCAAACACTCTAACGGTTGGAACATAGAGGAGCAGGATCCAAAGCGAATGCGTCTAGACAAACATTTATACTTAGAGGCTGTCTCTCCCATCCCGGTCCCTCCCTGGACAGCTCCACATGAAGATCAAACTATCACTATTTGGTAGTTACCTCACTCTATCCCGGCTGTCCCCAAGAAGGCAGACCAAATTTATCACTTGCCCGAAGGTGTCTTCTTCCTGGATTCCCACTCCAAGGCGGACTCCATAGTTATAGCTGCCACTCATGATTGCTGGGCCACTCCCAAACAGATGAGCATTTCCCCCCGGATAAGGAATCCAGGCAACAGGGCCAGTTTGGGAAGAAGATGTACTCCTCTGCCACATGCGCCCTACATTCAATAAACTATATGGTGCACATGGTTTCTTTTCAGAAGGACACCATGGCCAAGCCTGAAGCCCGAATCATGGCCATGGAGGACTCTGAGCTCAAAGAGGAGCTCACAGAAGAGCTTCACCTGTCGAAAATTTCATGCAGGCACGCTCTACGGGCCACTTATGATTCAGTGGATGCGGTTACCCGCTCCTCTGCCACTGCCGTATGCCGCAGGAGACACGCCTGGTTGCGGATTTCCAGGCTCTCAGCGGATGTTCAAGCAGTTATACATGATGCTCCCTTCCGGGGATCCATTTTGTTTGGAGGGGACACTAAAGATATAATCACTGGCCTCCAGGACAGCAGCCAGGCCCTTACATCTATTTGATCGATGTATCGGACAGGTTCTCAAAAGAAGCCACCCTTTTGATGCCAATTTAAGCATCAAGGAAAGCATCCCGCCTCCAGGAAGCAAATCAGGAGGTGTGCCACGGGTTCCTCCTTTTCCTTTCCTCCAGCTGCTAAGTCCCAAAGAGTGGTGGGAGGCTCCCTACCCTCTCGTCCCTCAGCTTCTTGACTCACACCACCCTCCCTCTCATCCACCTCTAAATGTGGAGCCAGTGGGAGGCAGGATCGCTCTCCACATGCAGGAGTGGAAGGGCATCATGACAGACACATGGGTCCTGCAGCTCATATCAAAAGGATACACCTTGGAGGTTCTGGAGTTCCCTCCAGACACTCCACCGGGTTGCTCGTATTACTCCCCGCAACAGGCTCCTCTGGTCGAGTAAGAAAGCAGGGCCCTGAGACAGAAGGCGGCCATAGAACATGTGCCTCTGTCCCAGAGAGGAAAGGGGTTTTACTCCCACTTTTTCCTGGTCCCAAAAAAGACGGGTGACCTCAGACCCATCCTGGACCTCAGCAATCTGAACCTTTTTGTCGAATATAAAAGATTCTGCTTGCTGACAGTGCAGGGCCTCCTGCCCCTTCTGCAGAAGGACCATTGGCTCTGCACACTGGATATACAGGATGCCTACCTACATATTCCGGTCTTCCCAGGCCACCTCCATCTCCTGCGGTTTCGCTTCCAGGGGGGAAGCACTTCCAGTTTACAACACTTCCCTTTGGCCTTTCCTCGTCACCCAGGGTTTTCACCAAGTGCCTTGTGGTGGTGGCAGCGGCTTTACACCATCACAGCATAGCAGTGTTCCCCTACCTGGATGACTGGCTGTTGACATCCCCATCCAGGGACAGTCTTCTGGATTCTCTCTCAGTCACTCTGGACCTTTTCTCGCAACTGGGGATCTTTGTCAGTTCCCCAAGTCATCTCTGACCCCCTCCCAGAACCTTCAGTTCATCGGAGTGATCTTGGATATGGTCCAGTGCAGAGCCTTTCTACCCTCTGACGGGGCAGAGAACTCTTCGGGAGCAGGTCAACTTCGTGGTCACTTCCAGATTTCTTCAGGCCAGGGCGTTGCTTCACCTGTTGGGCCTGATGGCAGCCTCCATCTCCATGGTACCCTTTGCCAGGTTGCGTATGCGGATCACTCAGTGAACTTTACACGTCCAGTGGGACCAGTGCTTGGATGACCTGGACCATCCTGTTCTGGTCTCCAGTGCGCTCAAGAAAGATCTCCTCTGGTAGCTAGATCCTCAGAATCTGTCCAGGGGACTTCCCTTTCGAAGTTCCCCACCTCTTTGGACCCTTACCACAGACACCTCCTGTCTGGTTTGGGGAGCGCACTTGGGGACCATCGAACTCTGGGTGCGTGGTCCCAGTTGGAGATGTCCTTACACATCAACATTCTGGAGATTAGGGGCGATTCTTTATGCCCCTCAGGCTTTTCAGACCATCCTATCGAGAGGAACACTACTGATCCAGACAGACAATGTGTCGGTGGTCTGGTACCTCGAGCAAACAGGGAGGCACCCGATCGTACCCCCTGTGCAGGGAGGCAATGTGGGTGTGGAATTGGGCAGTCCCGCATGACCTGTGTCTCACAGCTGTGCATGTTCCAGGTGTTCTCAACATCCTGGCAGACAGCCTCAGTCAGACGTCGTCTCTCGTGCAGGAATGAGAATTAAGTCAGGAAGTAGCAAATTCTCTCTTTCTGAAATAGGGGTTGCCCAGACCTAGATCTGTTCGCCTCCCCATCCAACGCAAAGCTTCCCAGTTTTTGCTTGCTCATTCCAGAGCCTGGTGCTTTCTGGCACGACAAATTATTGCTATGTTGGACAGGGAAGTTCTTGTACACCTTCCCTCCCTTTTCCATTCTGCAGAGAGTACTTCTTAAGCTTCAGGCAGAGGGAGCTTGGATGATTCTCATAGCTCCTCTCTGGCTGAGGCAAGTTTGGTTTTCCACTAATGCAGAAGCTGGAAGTGGAACCCCCAGTTCTCCTCTCTCTCCGACATGCTCTGTTGACTCAGGATCAAGGCAAGCTAGTACATCCGTGACTCAGGACCCTGCATCTTCATTCATGGCTCCTACAGACATAATTCGGTCTCGTTTTGGGGTCTCCCAGAAAGTGGCTTAGGTCCTGGTGGAAGCTAGGAAGCCTTCCACCAGGTCCATGTATTCAATGAAATGGAAGCATTTTTCCATCTAGGCATCATCTAAGGGATGGGATCCCTTTACTTGCTCAGCTCTGCGGAGTATGGAATATCTGTTACACCTGTCTGACTCTGGTCTGTCTTACTCCTCTCTTAAAGTTCACCTGTCGGCTATTTCAGCCTACCACGTGTTAGTGGAGGGGAAAACCGAGGCGCAGTTGGAGATCTTTAAGACTTTTTTAAAAGAGATCCTCCATATTAAACCCCCCATCCATAACCGCACCCCACCTTGGGATTTGAAAGTTGTGTTAGAGCAGCTTATGCTTCCTCCCTTTGAACCAACGATGAGCTGTGACATGCGCCACCTTTCCTGGAAGGTGCTATTTTTGGTTGCCATTACTTCCACTCATAGAATTTCCGAGCTTCAGTCCCTGATGCATAAGGAGCCTTATTTGATTTTTCACGAGGACCAGGCGGTCCTGTGTACAAATCCTAAGTTTCTTCCCAAGGTGGTTTCTGAGTTCACCTTAAACCAGATGGTTGAACTCCCTGTTTATTATCCTGTTCACTCGAATGGGGGGAGGGTCTCCTTCACACTGTGGATGTTCATAGACTCCTTTGATTTTATGTCCACCAAATCAAAGAATCCAGAAAGTCTGATCAGCTCTGCGTCTCCTTTGCCCCCAAATCCTTGGGGTTGGCAGTCTCTAAGCAGTACCTATCTAAGTGGCTCGCTAACTGCATCCGCTTCTGTTATCAGAAGTATGACAGACCTCTTCCGGGAGAGGTCAGAGGTCACTTTACTAGAGGCATGGCTACCTCTACAGCATTCCTGAGGAATGTTTCTGCAGCAGAGATTTGTGAGGCAGCAACCTGGAGTCCGGTCCATACCTTCATGAAGCATTACAGTCTGGACATTGCCTCTAGGCGTAGGGCCGGGTTTAGCCTCGCCATTCTGCAGGGCCTAAAGTCTTAGGCTGGTCCTCTTCTGTTTTCTCTGTTGCTCCTCCTACCATGTCTCTCTCTCTCGGTCTCTCTGAAAGTGACTGCTTGGGATTCAGTCCTATACATTATGATCTACTGCAGGAACCCTCTTGAAGTAAGGTAGTACAGTTATATAGGAACTTACCGTAACAGTAGATCTTCGAGAGAGGTTCCTGCAGTAGGTCACACTTTCCTTCCCTCCTTCCCCCAGTTTCTGCATTTCTTTCAGATCATTCTGAACTGGGCTCCAGGATTTTCATCCTTTTCTCCTGTCTCATCTTCCTTGGCTCTCCGGCGGGAGAACTGGAAGGCAGGCGCGGGAACCGCCCACTATATAGGGTCATGCCGATGTCCGTCACATGACATTGGGTGGGTGGTCCCCCACCAGACATAGCTGGAAAAGTTTGCTGTGTGGTTCTGATGCCAGGGGGCGCAGTCCTACATGTTATGACCTACCGCAGGAACCTCTGTCGAAGATCTACTGTTACAGTAAGTTCCTACGTAACTGTACTTTTTCTTACCATAGAACTAACTAGTCGCTTTCCTTTCCTGCTATAAAACGTTATTTAAAAAAAAAATAAAACTGTCAGTCTGAGTTCATTGTTCAGCAGAATGCCATTACAAAAGAATAAAACATTTATAAAATCAGTTTTACAATATTCCGATCATTACACATCTTGTAATAGAAAATTATTAACATACAATAAAATAGCATTTACAAAAAAGTAAGATGTAATATTGTCCAATACTAAATGGTTTCACGAATTAACATCCTAACATTATAAAGTGACTCAGTTTTATCATGTTCTGTTTAATACTCATATTTTCCCTTGAGGATCAGAAGTGAGCTTTATAAATTATTATAGCTCGTTGCAAGCTAAGTGAAATCAGGAATTGTGACAGAGCATTAAAAACTTCACAGTTATTAGAGTTAAATAGCCAGATTAATGCATGTTCTGGAGGGAGACCGAGGTTAGAAAGTATTGGACCCAACCAGAATCTGATTTTTTTCATTAGAGGGGGCATAAAAGGACCACATGCTTTGGATCATCAATACTCCTTATATTACATTTACAGTATTCAGATATGGAATGGTTTTGAATAAAATAAGTATAATTTGCAGCATATAGCTCCAGTCTGTACCTTGTAATAATTCTGCATTTCTTTGGGTCGTTGATAATTTTAAGATAAGTTTCCAATTTGTGATCCGTTTTCAATATTTTATACCATTTATACAGCTTTTTTGTTTGTAAGGGTTTAATGTCCTTAGTGGGAGAAATGTCCTTTATTCTTTCCTTTATTTGGAAAGCAGTTTCATCGAATGGACTGTAATGTATCTGATAAAGGAGATGGCCCAGTGCCATAGGGTACAGAAAAGCAGTTATATTTTCCGTCATTGGAGAAATAAATCCCTGTGCGTTATATTCTGTTTCTTCTTCAAGACAAAGTCTCGGGAGTCTGTACTCTGGAAGAAGAAAGCGTTTCAATAGGAATGTCAGCTTTCTTTCGAGAATTAATGCAGCTAAAGATAATTGACCCAGTTCTGTCATTAAGATCTCTGAGGGGACTGACTGAGGAACTTGGAGAATGTATCGAAGTAACTTATTTAATTGTACCTGTAAAGCTTTCGGATGATATTGGGCCCATATCTCTGCTGCGTACATGATACACGCTCGGATTTTAGCATTAATTACTTTAAGGATAGCATGTATGGAGCCGTCAGCTAAGCAAGCGTTAAATCTTTTAAATGCATTGAAAGCCATGGTAAATCTTTGCTTCATTATTTCCGTATGACTTGACCATGTAAAATTCTGAGAGAAACGTACTCCTAGATAATCATAGCTCATGTGTATGAATTTTTGTGCCCCCTATATATAGTGAAGGTGAGTTTTTACATTTATTTCCAAATATTATGTTTGTTTTGGATAAATTTAATAACCAGGTGATCTGTATTGCATAATTTGAACAAAAAATGGTTTGCTGTTCTTTGTAAACCCAAAAGGGAAGTAGATATTAATACAAGGTCATTGGTATATGCCAGGATTGGTGTTCTTTTATTTGAAACCTTTGGTGAGTGAAAATTATCCGCATTTATTTCTTCTATGATACAAATTATGTATAAATTAAACAATGTAGGAGCAAGACGACAATCTTGGTGTACTCCGAGGTTAGTATTTTTCTGAGTAGAGAGATCACCCTGCTGATTAAATTTAACTTTCATCCATGTGTTTGCATGACGTCTGATAATTATATCTAATAAAGTAGGGTCAAGGGAGGGGCAGAAGAGGCTAAGTTGGTGTCCTGGGGTGTGCGTGCCCTTCCATGCACGCACATTGCCTATGTGTTGGGGCCCCAGGACAAGGGGAGCAAACGGAAAAAACAAAACAAAAAACTAAAACAAAAAAGACTGTAACAGTATAGCTGATGCCATAAATGTGAGCAGCTGATCGTGTTGAAGGCAGATTTCAAATCAACAAAACAACAATAAAGTTTTGCTTTTCCAACAAACTAGTTACCTATACATGGAGGGGTCCATTGAATTACCCTTCTTCCTAAATATGGGGCAAATACTACTGCCCATCCAACTATGTGGTATTTCTGAGCCCTGTGCAATTCCATTAAAATAATGTCAAATACTGTAGCCCACCATTCAGGGAAATATTTGTATACCTCAGCAATAATGTGGTCTGGGACTGGAGCTATGTTATTTTTCAGCCAGCTGAAAGCTTCAGTGATGTTCTTAAATGTAAAGAAAAAAGGGTTTGGGAGATGAGTTACATCTGTTATTAATGTGAAAAATATAATGTATAAAAATGCTGTCCCCATGTTGAGGGCATAATTGATGAATCTATATAATTTGAGTATTGTGAGTATCCCTGGCTCACTAGTGTCCAGAATTGTTTATTATCCTTATTTTGTATTGCTTGTCTAAGTTTGCCCCACTGCTCTATCTGAAATGTACTCCTTGCCTTTGATTATAGAGAGTTGTATGCTTTCCTAGCATTATTCAAAGTTCTGTAATTATCTGTTGGATTATGCTTAAGCTATCGTACCAATCTGTTAAATGATTGTTTTGCTTGGGTACAGGTTCTGTTGAACCAGTTATGTTTAGTGGTTCTGAGTGGTTTATTTGGGAACAGAAAAGGTCTAATAAAACTGTTAATCTGCTACCATTTAGTGACAGCATCCTCCAAAAGTATTGCGTTGTTCATTATGTCTTCTTGGAGATTAGCAACATGGGAAGAATGAAGGAGATTTGACATATTGTCATTTACATCATTCTGCCATCTGACTCTGTATTCTCCCTGTTATTTTTTGAGATATCCCTAATATTAGTTGTAATATTAAATTCTAGTGGGTGATGCTCTGATTCTGGACGATCCCTTGTGTTTAGGGAAGTTAATATCTTAAATGCATCGAAATTGGCCCATACCTGATCTATTAATGAGGAACCCATTGGCCCATTAAATGCATGGGCTCCCTCGTAGTCACCTTTCAGACTACCATTCATTATGTAATAATAACCAGCATTAGTCATTGTTTGCAAAAGAAGTTTACTTACCTTGTTTGTTACTTTTTTGATTCTTTGCACTCCTTCTCAACCTTGTATTAGTATTAATTTGAGAGAGACAGTTCACATTGTGTATTTTCTGTGAGATCTTCTTGCGGTACCCTGGCATTGACATCGCCTATTATCAACATTGGACATAGCCCATAAGAATCTGAAAGGGATTCTATAAATTTAGGAAACTCTGGCCAATCATCAGTAAGGTTCTTTTTGTTAAAGGGGGAATATAAATATTTAAAAGGATTAGCTTAGACTCACTGGTTTCCAAAAAGAGTGGATGAATTGTTTTGAAAGGAGAGGTTAATGGTGTAATTAACATATTTAACAATGTTTCAATATATGACTATGCCTGCCAAGCTTCTCCCATCTTTGGTTGACTTTATTGCCGGTATGGCATATCCAGGATAACCAGGAAGTAAAGGGGGGCGGGGGGCTCCAAGTTTCCTGCAGGCATATAATATTATAGTTTGTTAAAATAAACTTTACATTCAGGGTCCGCCAGTTTTTGTACCAGACCATCTGTGTTCCAGGATAAGATCGTCAGTGTTCTTCGGCTATTCAGTGTTGGTAGTCAGTCAGAGTTTACTGTGATAATTGGGTTAAATCTGTTTTCTGTGGTTATCTGGTGTGTACTCTGGTTGACCTTCTGATTTATTGTCAGTGACTTCACATCCGTTACATAAAGCCCTGTGCTGTCCAAAATTGGTGCCATGTCCTGTACTGTGGCTGCTGTTCATGAGTTTCTGAATGTAATGTCAATCTGCGGACTTGAAGACAGAGCCTTATGTACCTTAATCCACTCTGTGGTGTTTGTCCCCAAAGGCTTATTTAGGATCCTAGAAAATAAAGCTGACCATTCCTTTTTGATTATACCATAAGTTTTCTCTTTTTGGACGTTCCACCCAAATATGGTGATTGTTCTGTTTTCCCAGTTAACTTGGTGTGATGATTCAGAGTTTGAAATTAAATCTAAGATTCCATTATACCAGTCTGTCTGTTCACCTTGTGGCTGGGTCACCTCCTCCATATTTTTAGGGTCCAATTGCGGGGGCAGAATATTTACACCTTTTGGCTTAAGCTCTGGTTCCTCTTGCCAGATCTTTTCAGTTGGGCCCTTTGAGCCGCAGTACATAAGAAGACCGTCAGGATAATCCAGATTTGGTGGGCGAGTAACATACATATCCTTATGGTTAAAAGGCATGTATAATATTTTGCTCAACCAATCCTGGAGCTTTGCATGGGTTTTCTGGTATGACTGTTGAGCCCTGTATATCTCTATCAAGTATTCAACACTTTCAAACAACATGAAGTCTTGCTGTATTCTGACAATTGCAGTGATTCCCAACCTTTGAACTGCCCCGGAGAACTAAGGGTTAACTTTCCATGCAGGGCATGAAACGCTGAGCTCGAGCTCGGTTGAAGTCTCTGTCTGGAGTGTTTTAAACTCAAACCGTCAGATTCTTTACTACGACTCACTAAATGGTCGCTCCGGAGATTTCTCCTTCAGCTCGGTTCGAAGTCGGTTAAAGTTTTCAGTTTTTCGTCGGTTTAAACCGAAAAAAAGTATCCGCATAGTCGGTTCAGTCTCTGTCTGTGGTGCCGTGAGTACTAGATAGGAATTGTTCTTTATTTTCTGTGTGGAACTTATAAAAGTGCAGTCGGTTCGGCTGAACCGACCATTTGATTGTGAATTTTGCTGTCTTTAATGTGTGGTTACCGGTTATCGGTTCTAAAAAAAAGAAATCTTGTTTTTTTCCCATACCCGTGACATGGTAAGGAACTGATAAGGGAGTCTTGCCTGGCAGTTGCCGAAAAAAGGGTAAGTTTGGTTAGGTTGGCCATATCTGAGAAACCCAAGAAAAAAACCAGGCCCACTGGGTTACAACACTGCAGTGAGTGTGGGGAGGTCTTTGCTAAGGCCGATCCCCACACCACCTGTGTTTATTGTCTGGGGTTTGACCACCTCAATTCAGACTGGCAAATATGTAAAAATTTTCCCAAATCTGCCCTTGAGAAGAGATTAGGTAGACTGAGGGAAAAGGAGGCCGAGAAGTCCGCTGACCCGGATGGCCAGCCCTGTTCGGTTTCGACTGAACTAGAAGGAGTGCCCTCTGACCAGGGCGATACTTCTTCGGGCAAAAGGAGAGCCGATTCTGAGGGATCGGTTTTGACAAAAAGGAAGCGCAAAGATAAATCGACCGGTTCGGATCCAGAGGTTCATGTTCTGACTGCCGAAGAGATAGCCAGGGCGATTCAGATTGTGGAATCACTCCGTTCGGTTCCGACCGATCCGGCCCCTTCTGGCAGGAGTTCGGTTTGGTTGGTTCCCGGTTCAAGAGTGTACCTTGAAGATTTTATGAACCGGAGTTTGAAGAAGAAGGGAATTTGAGGATTATGATGTAAGTGAAGGTCTGGATGTGCCTGTGGAACCATCTCCCCAGACAGACCATCAGGTGTTTTCCCTCCTAGGCTTCCTGAGTCCCCTTCCCACTTTGTTTTACAGAAAAGTGGCTGAAACCCCCCAGCTTCCTATGGAGGAGGCTGTGGAAGATCAAGAAGAGCCTGATTATGTAGAGATGATGGATATCCCAGAGTCCCTCCATAAATCTTTTGGGAAACAGACACAAAAAATCTTGAAGTCTCCTAACACTATACCTCCTGTGGATAGAAGAATGGACACTTTCAGGCTCAGACATGGAGTTCTTATATCAGCAATGCAGCCATGTTGGAGTAGTGCAGGCTGCTGCCTGTGACAAGGCAAATATTCCCTTAGCTTCACACCCCCTGACAAGGACTCCAGGAAGATTGATGCCATGGCAGAGAAGCAGTACATGGCATCCTCTTTGGGACTCAGGCAGGCAAATTACATGGCCTATACAGCTACGTACCAGAAGTCCAGGTGGGACACTGTACTGGCACTGGCTAAACAGGCCTCCCCCCAGCTAGCCAAGGAGCTGGAGGCGGTGGCTGCAGATGGGATTGAGGCATCTAAGGTTCAGTTTCATGCTGCTGTGGACTCTAATGATGTTTCATCAAGAGTCATGGCTACATCTGTGGCTTTTCAGAGGATGTCTTGGCTCAGATGTACTAGCCTCTCGCAGGACACCCAGGCTAAGGCTATGGATTTTCCTGTAGTGGGTAATTCTCTGTTTGGGGAGCAGACAGAGAATTACATGAAGAAAATGGACGAGTACAGGACAACTTACAGGAGTGCTCAGGCCAAGGAAAGGCAGGCAGCTCCTTAAAGGAAGCAGTCTAGGGGCAGGGGCAGGCCTTTTCAAAGGCCTTTTTACCAAGCACAGGCCTCTTCTTCCTTTTCGCAGAGGGGGTTCTTCAGAGGGAGAGGCAGAAGGGGCATGAGCAGGCCTGCATCCACCCGTCAGCCTAAAGCCCCTGCCAAGGAGACACCCTGATGGGTCTGCCCGGGTCGACTCTCCTATTCCAGTAGGGGCAGGCTGGCTTACTTTGTCCAGGACTGGATGTCTATTATATCAGACAAGTGGGTCCTGGAAGTAGTAAGCCAGGGACTGGTTCTCAGCTTCAAACAATTTCCAAAGATGACAGCCAGATCTTTTCCACCTGCAAATCCTTCGGAAACCCTTGCCCTAGAGGCAGAGGTTTCTTCGTTCTTAGCTTTAAGAGCTATAGAGAGAGTACCTACCCTACACTGGGGCATAGGACTGTACTCCAGGTACTTTCTGACCTCCAGAAAGACAGGGGAGTGGCCACCCATCCTGGTCCTAAGATATCTGAACAAACATCTTTTAAAACCTAAGTTCAAGATGATAACTCTGGGAATAATCCTTCCCTCTCTAAGGCCAGGGGACTGCCTAGCCTCCCTGGACCTCAAAGATGCCTACTTTCACATTCCCGTCAGGTGCTCCCACAGAAAGTACCTCAGGTTCGAGTTGCCCTCAGGTCACTGTCTGTTCAGAGCAATGCCCTTTGGCTTAACCTCAGCCCCAAGGGTTTTCACAAAGTGCCTGGCAGTAGTAGTTGCCTTTCTAAGAAGGCAAAAGATTTCCATATTTCCTTATCTGGACGATTGGCTATTAGTTGGTCAGTCTCCAGACCAAGTCAAGTCTCACCTGCAAGTGACCCAGCAAGCGCTCACTTCCCTAGGATTTCTTCTCAACCTTCCCAAGTCACTTCTCGAACCAGTCCAGCTCCTTACCTTTATAGGGGCAGAAATGGACACACTCAGAGCAAGAGCCTTTCTTCCTCTAGAAAGGGCAAGGGCTCTTATGGAACTAGCTTCTTCCTCCAGCCTTCAGGTATCTTGAACAGCAAGGCATTTCCTCCAGCTGTTGGGCCACATGGCAGCTTCAACAGCAGTGGTCCAAGGGGCAAGATTCCAGATGAGGGATATTCAGTTCCACCTGTGAACTTTCTGGTCTCAGAGAAAGGACTCCCTTACTAGACTGATTCCAATGACTCTGACCTTGATCCAGCCCCTCCAGTGGTGGCAGGATCAGGACAATTTAAGGCAAGATGTTCCTTTTGTTGCTCAGGCTTGTTCAGTGGTCCTTCCCACGTATGCTTCTCTTCTGGGCTGGGGAGCCCACCTGGGGTGGTGATTTTTTCAAGGTGGGGCACTCCAGAGATAGATCTATTTGCAGCCCCAAACAATCACCAACTCCCTCTCTTTTGTTACAGACCTCCAGTCTTGGGCTCAGTCCCCCTGGACACCCTGATTCTGAATTGGGAAGGGAAGTTTCTGTATGCCTTTGTTCAAAGTTTTAGTCAAAATAAGGTCTCAACCTTGCAAGGTGATTCTGGTTGCTCCAGATTGGGCCAGACAGCCCTGGTACCCCCTGTTGCTGTCCCTAGCAGTCCATCTTCCCCTGTCTCTTTCCAGGAATTACAACCTGTTAATATCCTCTCAGGGGAGGATTTGGTACCCCAATCTTCAGTCTCTCAATCTCAAGGCATGGCTCTTGAAGAGTTAGAGTTTGCAGAGCTGCATCTTTCCCAAGGGGTTCTGGACATCCTCAAGGCATCTCGGAAGCCCTCCACCAGAAAGACTTACAACTCCAAATGGAAAAGATTCAGCATTTGGTGTTCTAAGAAGAATATTTCTCCAGACACTGCTGAATTGCCTACGGTTCTGGATTATATGGTCCATCTTAATGGCCTAGGCCTCAGACCAGCTGCTCTCAAGGTACACTTGTCAGCTGTTTTTGCATTTTTGTCTGTGGGGAAGCCTTCCTCACTATCTTCCTATCCTGTGTTCTGCAAATTTTTTAAAGGATTGTTTCACTCCAATCCCTTTTTTAGAGACCCAGACCCTGCCCCTGCATGGGATTTGAATGTTTGCATTGCTCAGCTTATGCAACACCCCTTTGAGCCTATGTCTTCAGCAGAGCTTTAGTACTTAACTTGGAAAACTGTGTTCTTGGTAGCTATTACCTCTGCCAGGCGTATCAGTGAATTGCAAACCTTGTCAGTGGAACCTGATTTTATCTCCTTTCATAGAGATAAAGTGGTCCTTAGAACCAATAGAAGGTTCTTGCCCAAAGTGGTTTCAGACTTCCATTTAAACCATTCTATGTCTCGCCCTGTTTTCTTCACTGATCATTCTTCCTCAGGAGAGACGAGGCTACACAGTTTAGATGTCAAAAGAGCCCTTAGTTACTACATAGAGCGTGCCAAGGGTCACAGGTTTGACTCCCTCCAGTTGTTCCTCACTTATGGAGAAGTGGGAAAGGGCAAACCTGCCACCAAAAGATCTACTGCCAGGTGGATTGTGTCTTGTATACAATTCTGCTATGAAAAACTGGGAAAAACTCCACCCTCAGGCCTGAGGGCTCATTCCACAAGAGGTACAGCTGCTTCCCTGGCTGTGGCCAGGGATATCCCTCTCCTAGAAATTTGTCAAGAAGCCACCTGGAAAACAGTCCATGCTTTTACCAAGCATTACTCTCTGGATATCCAGGCTAGGAGTGATGCTCAGTTTGGCACAGCAGTACTTCAGAGCCTATTCCCAAAGTAGGTTCTGTCCCTCCTCCTTGGAGGTACTGCTTGGTAGTCTGCAGTTGACAGAATACAGCAAGACTTCATGTTGTTTGAAGAAAACATTACTCACCTTAGTAATTATATTTCTTCTAATGGAGTCTTGCTGTATTTTGACCTCCCTCCCTCCCTCCCTGCCTCCCCTCTCAGAACCTGTTTTTGGGAAGTGGGTGGGCAGGTGCAGTGTTGCACCCCAGGGGTGTATTTGCTTGCACCCTCCTCCCTTTTTGTTTGGGTGCTTATTTATTATTGTTATTTTTGAGTGCATTGAGTTTAGTTTTTGGGTTTCCTGACTTGAGTCTTCCTTGGGAATCCAAAACTTTTCAGCCAGTTGGCTAGTAGAATTTTTACAGTTTCCACATAGAATTTTTAGTTTAGTTGGGCTCGTAAGAATCTGACGGTCTGAGTTCAAAACACTCCAGACAGAGACTTCAACCGAGCTCGAGCTCAGCATTCCACGCCCTGCATGGAAAGTTAACCCTTAGTTCTCTGGGGCAGTTCAAAGGTTGGGAATCACTGCAATTGTCAGAATACAGCAAGACTCCATTAGAAGAAATATAATTACTAAGGTGAGTAATTTTTTCCTTTTGCTGATCTTTTTCAAGCTACATTGTCCTTTCCTTGTTGTTTTGTATGTTTTGCCTATTTTGAGCTCTGTCAATATTTAAATATTGAGGGATACTTCTTCCCTCGGTCTCCCTCCAGCTCCAAGCATCCAAATTTGCATGCTGCTGATCCTCCATAAGTGGAAAAGAGTAAAAGACTTGGCTGTCTTCCCTACCACCTAATTTGTCTTGTTTTAAGTTCTGTTGAGCTTCAGCTGTAGAGTTTTAACAAATTTTGTTCCCCACTGTAGTTTGGGTCATTTATCTTTTCCAGAATGTTAGGTGTCGGTCGGGGTACTACTTGATTATTCTTGAAGTCCATTACAGGATCTTTGTTTCCTTGCCCTTGATGCTTATCTCTCTTTGCCCTAATCTTTTCTTTTTTATAATTTTATGTGATTTGTTTTTAAGTTTGGTTTTATATTTTCCTTTGGGTTTCCTCCCACAATTCTGTATGTTTAACTTGCTCATGTCTTCTGAAACCTCGGGTTCCCTAACAAAGGGTTGTGGCACGTTTACCTGTATACCCGTTTATGTTTTTAGTGTCGTCACTATCTGACATTATGGTTTGTCTCCTAAGGAACTTTCTTAAGTTATCAAGATTAACTTTATTGTAAAACACGTCTGTTCTGAGATTTGCCAGCTCTTCTTTAAGTACTCATAAATTCTCTAATATAACCACATTTGCAAAATAAGTATTTTTATTGTCTCAGGTATTTGCCTTGAGAGTGACGAACATGAAATAAAATGTCCTTTTTCGACAGAAGCTTCTGTGTCAAAGTTTGTGACATTTTGTTTTTTTGGATTTTTGTTATTTTGAGTTGGGGAACTCAATTCAGCAGTTGCTGGGGAAACATCAATGATGGAGTAGAACTAACTCTTTAGGGCACTCTGGAACGCTCTCTCTTTTGTTCATCTGTTAATTTTTTAAGCCTGATTTTGTATGGTTCAGTTCTTGTATAAATGAAATCAAGGCATCCCGAATAGGGGATGTTTTTAGCCCAAGTGAGGCCCCAGTCTCATTAATTTGTCCGCTCATAAACATGTGTGGAGAAACAGTGAGTTCTTCTTTCTCGTAGGGATCCAAAATTACGGGCGATCTGAAAGGAGGATCAGAATTTTTATAATGTGGAGACACCAAAGAGTTTTCTTCAAAAAAAAACCTTGTGTTGTATGAGTCCAATAACAATGCTTTTAAGCATATAGTGGGTCTATTGGAATTATTAGGACTCAATTCCTTATTTATTAGTTCCACATTTCCATTACTAATGCTAGGTAGGGGTGTAGATTGCTGCATTAAATTTGTCTTAAGTTGTTTAGTACTTTTTTCCCCATTCATTTATATAATCTTTTCCTGGCCTTTTTTCCTTTGTCTAGTTCTTCTATGACATTATTGCTCTGTCTCTTATTATGACTTTGTATTTCTCCCAGTTTTTTTTTTTTTTTTTTTACTTATTTGGGGGTTTTAGTTCATAAGAAATGCATTGCTTCAGGTGAGTTAAATTACCACTTCTTGTATTAACCATCTTCTCAGGTGCAACTTACTTATAACATATATACAGCTGATGTATCCTTTTTTTGTGGTGGGTGAGATCGTAGATCATGAAAATATGTCACCAATAATAAAATAGAATAAAATGTCACCAGATAGAGTCCATAAGTTCATAAAGTCTTTTTCCAAGCTCAAAAACAACTTTACATTGAAGGCCTGAGATGTGGTTCCTCGAACATGAGTGATAGGATAAATGGAATAGATTCCAAAAGTCTTTGGCGTATTAAATGTCTTCAGGTTATGTTAACCAAGGCGAAGTCCAAAATTCAGATACAACATACGAAAAAGCCAGCAGAATAAGGCCATTTGGTCTATCAAGTCTGCTCATGTTGCAGCGTCCACAGCTTGAGCTACTGTCCCTGCCCCCTCTCCCCACTCCTCCCATCCTCCCTACCCATGACCCTTACCCTCACCCTATACCTGTCCCAGCCTCTGTTAAAGCTTCCCACTGTCTTGAATGAGATTACCTCTTCTGGCAGCGCATTCCAAGTGTCCATCACCCTCTCTGTGAAGAAGTACTTCCTGACCTCCCTCCCTCCTAAACCTCCCACCCTTCAGCTTAAGACTGTGCCCCCATGTGTTATGGTTGCCACTCAGCTTAAAGAGACTCTCCTTATAAATCTTATTTATCCCTGTCAGGTACTTGAAGGGCCCAATCATGTCTCCTCTTTCTCTCCTGTCTTCCAGGGAGTACATGTTCAGTGCCCTCAACCTCTCCTCGTGTGCCTTACCTTGCTGACCAATTATCATCTTTGTAGCCCTCCTCTGGACCTTCTCCAGCAGGTTAATGTCTTTTTTGAAGTGTGGGCACCAGTACTGAACTCCATACTCTAAATGCGGCCTTACCAGTGACTTATACAAGGGCAGTATAACCTCCTCTCTTATATTACTACTCCTCCCTAGATATGCATCCCAGCATCTTGTTTGCCTTTGCTGCTGCTTTCTTGCACTGCGTGGAGTGCTTCAGGTCACTAGTGATCATCACTCCCAGGTTCTTCTCCTCTGATGCAGTTACTCTGACTCCTCCCAGATAGTACTCTGTCCTAGGATTCTTGGCTCCAATATGCATAGCTTTACCTTTCCTGACATTGAAGCCAAGCTGCCAGATCCTGGACCACCTCCCTGGCTTTTCCAGATCTTCCTGTAGGTCCTGTATCCCTTCAGCTGTGTCCACTCTCCCACAGAGCTTGGTGTCATCCACGAATAGTCACATATTGCCCTAATGCCATCTCCAATGTCACTAATGATGACATTGAAGAACACCTGCCCCAGCGCAGAGCCCTGCGGAACCCCACTGGTTCCCTGTCTTGTGCCAGATAACTCTTCCCCCCACAACCACCCTCTGGGTTCTGTCCTTCAGCCAGTTTACCACCCCTCTGGCCATCTTTTCCCCAACCCCGAGATCTACTAACTTCCTGATCAACCTTTTGTGGGGCACAGAGTCAAAGCCTTGCTGAAGTCAAGATAGCGGATGTCTACTGTTTGGCCCCTGTCTACTGTTTTAGTGATACAATCAAAGAAGTCAATCATATTTGTTTGACACTATCTCCCCCCCCATGAACCCATGCTGCCTCACATCCTGGAGACCATGCTCCTCTAGATATTCCACCAACCTTTCCTTTAGTATGGTCTCCATGAGCTTGCCTACAATGGAGGTCAGACTGACTGGTCTGTAATTCCTTGGGTCATCCTTTGGACTGCTTTTGTGGAGGGGCACTACATGTGTTGTTCTCCAGTCCTGCGGTACTATGCCCGTTTCTAGTGAACTATTAAATAGGTCTGCCAGTGGCCCTGCCAGCTCCTCAGTCAGTTCCTTTAGTACCCTTGGATGTACTCCATCTGGGCCATGTGATTTGTCCATTTTAAATGCCAACAGACCCCTCCCTCACTCTATCCTCCTTTATTACTACATCTTTGTTCTCTTCCCCCCTGCTCCTCTTTTTCTCTCCTGTAGGCACTGGTCCGTCCTTCTCCCTGGTGAAGATGGAATAGAAGTATTCATTTAGTATCTCTGCTTTTCCCCCATTATCCTCCACCCACTCCACTCCTTTCTTAAGCCCAACAATCCCTTCCTTCTTGTCTCTTTTCTCACTTATATAGTGAAAGAAAGCCTTCTCACCCTTCTTAATTCCTTCAGCTATCTGCAGCTCCTTCTGTGCCTTTGCTCACCTGACTTTCTTACTTGCCTCACTAGCCAACCTAAGTTAATTTTCCCAACACACCTCTTTCTTCGTCTTCCTGAATTTTCTATAGGCCAGCCTCTTTTCCCTTACCTCCTGGGCAACCCCAGAACTTAACCAGCTGGGCGCTTTGGCCCTTGTGTTCGTCCCCCTGAGCCTAACGCACTCATTTGTGGCAACCAGTATTCCTTCCTTAATGATGGACCACCTTTGGTACACCCCATATCTGCTCTGATGCCCACTAGATGGCTCCTTAGCACTTCGTCCATTTTCCTGATGTCCGCCCTCCTGAAATCCAAGATTTTGGTCTTAGTTGGGATATTATTCCTGCCTATATCCAACTGGAACCACACTGTGCAATGGTCACTTCCTCCCAGTGGCTTCCTGACCATTATTCCCTGTACATACTCTGCATTTGTGAGCACCAGATCAAGAATTGCCTCAGCACTTATTGGTTCAGTGATGCCCTGAGTCAGGAACCCACTCTGCAGTCCTTCCAGGATCACCTAGCTCCTAGCACATGTCGTGGATGGTATGCTCCAGTCCACCTTGGGCCGACTGAAGTCCCCCACAATTACACCCTCTCCTTTCCCCACATCTTCCAATATCTGTGAGCTCAATTCCCTGTTCCTCTCCTCATCCTGACTGGGTGGTCTAGAAACCACCCCCAACCTCACCTTTCTTCCTCTATTGGACCTTAACTGAACCCATAATGCCTCCACCTCCCCTTTCTCAGACTCCTCCCTCGTGCAAGTTATTCCCTCCCTGATATAAACTGCCACCTCTCCCCCCTTCCCGACTACCCTGTCCCTCCTGTATAGTTTATATCCAGGGATTGCAAGGTCCCAGTCATGGTGTGATGTTGCCCAAGTCTCGGTTACTGCAGCTATGTCCACTGTCCTGTCTGCTAATAGTGCCTGCAGGTCTTCCATCTTGTTTCCAAGACTCTGTGCATTCAGAGACACCACCCTCCACCTAGGATCTGACCTTCCTTCTCTTCCCTCTATTCTTCTATTCATATTTATCCCCTCTGTGTGCACTCCTCCACATACCCTTATGTGTTCCTTACCCCCTCCACCCTTTGCTGTGTTCTTGCCCCTTCCACCTCCTCCCTCCAGACCTCTTCCATCACTGTTGGGGGGGAGGCTCACTGACCTCCTCCTCTCAGAGTCTGTGGCCCTGCATGCCCACTGTCTCCCCCCACCCAGTAGTTTAATTTAAGTGTAGTGGTTATGTCTTCCCCAGTTTGTCTCCAAGTACCCTCTAACCCTCCCTACTGAGGTATAGCCTGTCTGGTGAAAAGAGTGCTTTGTTTGACCAAGTCTCTTCCCAGTCCCCAATACAGATGATCATCTCCTCCCTGCACCATTTCCTCAGCCAGTCATTAAAATCGTCTATTCTTCTCTTTCTGGCTGTGCTGGTCCTTGGTACTGGTATCACCTCTGAGAAGGCCAGTGAACTTCCTTCCTCCCTGCAGATCTTCCCTCCTAATTTCCTGAACCTACTTTGCACTACCTACACCTCCTCTCCAGCTAGGTTGTTGGTTCCCAAATGTATAACTAAATTAGGTTTTCCTCCAACCTCCCTTACTATTTCCCTTATTCTTGGGCCCACCTTCCCCGCTGTCACCCTGGTATACAAACCACGCTCCTGCTTGCAGTTGGGTCTCCTTTCCTTCCCCAGTGAATACCCCTAATTATGGAGTCCCATATGACTGCCACCCTTCCATTTCCTGCATCCATGCTCCCTGCCCTTCCTTTCTTACCTTCGGTACTAGCTGCTTCCTCACCTAACTGCTCCCTCTGCACCCTGGTAAACTTATCTCCACATCCACAATTTATCCCCTCAACTGTTTTTTCCATTTCCCAATCTGCTCCTCCCCTTTTGACTATCTGTATCTGGTTTCAGTTCTCTCTCTCCATTTACTTTCCTTTTCTTTCCCTCCCCCCCAACTCCGTTTTGCCTGCCTCCTCTTCCCTGCCAACCCTGATTAGTTCCCTCCCCCCTTCCCTGTATTCCTACTCTCAACCCTGGCTCAACCTGACCTCCTACCTCATCTCCTACTGCCCTCTCCCTCCTTCCAGACAGTGGTGCAAATCTTTTTTTTATTTTTATTTAATATACTTTATTAAGTTTTTTGTTTATAAATTTTAACAATACAATGCAAAACCAGTAAAGGACCAATTTAAAACACAGTTACAGTGGTGCAAATCCATTCAGTAAAGGCACCCCTTTAGAATTTCCCACCCCTGATGCTACTCTCACATTCCCACCCCTTCCACTTACCTCTTGCCATTCCTCCACCCTGGGCTCCCTATTCTTCTGAGGAAGAGCTACTCCTGTATATTGGGTATGCCTCCCCACTCCCATCCCCTACCTGATGCCGTCACTCCCCTGGGCATCACCCCTCTGCCTTTGCCTCCACTGCTGTGCTTCTCTGACTTCCCACACCATCCTCCCCAGCTCCCATTTGAGCAGTCTTATTTCAGCCCTTAGCAGCTCCAGGCACTTACACACAGGACATCCCCCGTTGCTCCACATCACCCCGAGAAAGACTGCTGCACCACAGATATTGCAGTTCACCACTCTCCTGTTTCCCATACATGTACTATTCCCCCACTTCCTCCAAGCCCAGCTTCTCCTACCCTCCAGTTATACAGAACTATAAAATAACTAATAACATTCAAAAATATATAAATTTATATCTCAGCTCCTTACAATCAAAAGGTAACAACAATCACAATAATCTACCTTCTACAGAGGTTCCATAGAGAAGGAGCTATGTGTGTAAATATAAATAAAAGCAGTACTTTCTGTGCTCAAAAGGAGATCCTGGATCAGTAATGTCAGATTATAAAGGCACTGCAATCAAATGTCATCAAACGCTATCAGATTTAGTTATATAACATTGAAACAATGGTTTTATAGCAACAGACGTAGAAATTCAGATATCATTTAAACTTATGGACAAGTTCGTGCAAGGTTAATAACATTGAAACAATGGTTTTATAGCAACAAACTTAGAAATTCAGATATCCTTTAACCTTCTGGACACGTTTGTGCAAGGTTAATAATTTTAACCACCACAGCTAGTACAGCTAAATTTTATTACTTTATAGCTTTAGAAGTTGGGTAGTAAACTTCAGTAGTAAACTTAGGTATATAGGTAAATTATATTCTGACTTATTAAGGCTTATTGCCATTGACTGCGTAATGCAAGTAAAAGCAGTAAGTAGTATGTTAGACCCTTTATTGGTATTAAATTTAACTAAATAACCTGGTAAATAAAGAACAGCTCAAAGGATAAACAAATGCAGTAGTCAAATAGTAAGCAAAGAAACACAAGAGTGTCATTATTAAAGCAAGTGGTTATAATTATTTAGGTGAAAGCCTTTTATTTTCTAATTTCAGTTACCTTTCTCACCCCAGGAATACTCCAATATTCCTAACTCTTCTGCAATATACCTTTTACGTCGGATCCGCCCAGAGATGGAATGCTATGCTAATGATGGAATCATTGTCATGAGCCACTTTTCAAATGCTGCCACCTATCAACTGCCTGCATTCTAACTCTCAGATTTCTCTCTCCGCCTGTCAAGACCAGACGCCTGGAGATTTCCTCCTCATCATCTAGTCAGAGAAGCCTTTATTAATAACAAATACTTAAGTATTTTTCATTTATTTTCATTTGCTGCCTCTTTTCAGTGTTGTTTTAATAACCGTTGGTTTATTTAACTAGTTTTGTGTTGTTTTCTCAGTTTCTCACGATTCGGAATAACCGCTGAGGAACCGAGGTACTTTTAGTCAGTTTCAGGGGTTTTCCCTGGTTATTTACTAGTTTTGTAAATTTATGTGCTAAAATCTTTGATTTTTTAGAACCGATACCTTCAGTTCCGAACCGCTAATCTTGGGTCTATTTCTATCGGTTCCCAGTTCTGCTTGATTTCCCTGATCGGTTCCTGAACCGACCGCAACCAATAAAATCATTGTTTTTTTAATTTAAAAACCTTGAGACCCAGCTATTCAAAGGGAGGCGCGCCATGCATAGGGGGTTACGATGCGCAAGTCCCACATTGCGCCATATTCTCATGAGCATTCAGCAGGAGGCAGTAGCACCGCTGAAAACAGGTTGAGCAACAGCACAATGCAAATGAATGCATGCTCAACAGGAGGGGAGGAACCACGCATAAACCTGCAACCCGATATTCAGTCGGTAGGTAGAGTTGTGCATGCGCAAACCCTCAACCCGCGCCTGCACAACTTTGAGCCCAAAAAAGATTGGTTGAGGGCCACCATAGGTGAGCTGCTGTATTGCAGGCGCAACACAGCAGCTGCCACCGTGGCTGGCCCCCAACTCAGTCCCTGTGCCCCCCACCAGCCGATCACGGGCAGACTAAAAACAACCCCCACATCTCCCAATGCCCGATCGCGGGCAGTATATCTGAATGCTCCCCCCACAGCTCCAGTGATCGCAGGCAAGTAACATGAAACCCCGCCCCGCCATCATCCCGATGCCCGATCAGCGGGCAGAGCGTGAAACAACCCCCAGTGCCCGATCGCGGGCAGGATAAACCCCCCAACCCGAATATCCCTGGTGGTCAGTGGACATGTGCCGATCCGGGCAGAATGTCAAAGTTACAACCTCCCCCAAACATCTCCCTGGTGTCTAGTGTCCCCCCCACCGCAGCATTCACAAATCTGGACTGTCATATGCGGTATGGGCTGCACGCCCATTGGCTGTGGCTCTGCACCAATGGGCGTGCAGCCCTACGGACAGTCAGTCGGCGGGCGCGGGCGGCAGGCGGGTGGGATGCTGCCGCTGCCGGGGAGCGGTGGAGGGGCTTCGGGTGGTGGGTGGGGACACTAGACACCAGGGAGATGTTTGGGGGTTATAATCTTGACATTCTGCCCGCGATCGGGCATTACGGTCCACTGGACCACCAGGGAGATATTCGGGTTGGGGGCTTTTACATTCTGCCTGCGATCGGGCACTGGGGAGGTTGTTTCGTTCTGCCTGCGATCGGGCATCCTGAGAGTGTGGGCAGGGGGTTTCATGTTACTTTCTGCCTGCGGTGGAGCCGGGGCAGCTGGGGGGGATATATTCAGACATACTGCCCGCGATCGGGCATCGGGACTGTGTGGGGATGTATTCAGGCATACTGCCTGCGATCGGGCTTCGGGAGATGTTAGGGGAAAGAGTGTATACACACATACTGCCTGATCGGGCTGCATAGTCGCTGGTCTCGACGGTTGCTGCCTGGCAGGGCGGCCAGGCGAAGTCCTCGGGATCGGCGTGCACCTACATGCTAATGGCATGCAAATGGCTACAATAGATGCAAATGGCCCCTGCACCTTGCATGAATTATGGCCCTATTTGCATGTCACCTTTGAATATCGGAAATTTGGCATGGCGCAATGGTACTTGCGCCACCGCAAGTTTAATGCTCAACCCTGACAACTTGCGGTGGCGCAAGTTCCACTGCGCCATGCACAGTGGCTGTGGCTGGGGGGTGATATTCAAAGGAGTTGCTCAATAGCGCAACTCCTTTGAGTATCGCCCTGGCCACACCCCAGCGCAACTGTTTTGAGCAGCGCAAGGGCTTGCGCCTCAGAATGGCGCAGTTTGAATATCTGGGCCTTAGTGTTTTACGGTTGTGGTTATTCTTTATTATGTCAGAAAAACCTAAAAAGAGAACCGGAGAACCTGGTTTTAAACACTGTTCTGAGTGTGGTGAAGTTTTTGCCAAGGCAGATAAGCAGTCCATTTGTGTTTTCTGCCTTGGTTTTGACCATTTAAAAATAAATTGTGACATTTGCAGATATTTTCCAGAAAAGACATTGGAAAAACATCTGGAGAGATTAAATAAGAAATTGAAGGGTCCCTCTGGCTCTGCCCAGCCGAAACCCTCCGGGTCTGTGGGTGACACCACAGCTTCTACTGTTTCTACCCCTGATACGGTAAAAGAGAGCCTCTAAACCGGCTAGCTCTCCGATTCGAGGAAAAAAAGTAAAGAAAACAAAGCACACTGAACCCCCCTGTGGAACAGGGGACTTATGTGATGCCTGCCACTGTGCCTTCTCCTTCAGAGATTGCACAAGCAATAAAAATAATGCAAACCTTGCAGGGTCTGCTGCCTGTGATTTCACAGTCCCCAGTCCAGACCCCTGCACCTTCCAACTCACCCTCCTTTCCTGAGGAGCGTGGTGAGGAGGAAGAAGGTGGTGAGCCTATAGAGCCTGAGGTCTCCCCTGAACTGGAGTTTGGCTCCCCTCCCAGGACTATAGAAGATTATTCTTCTCATTTTTCCTTTATCAGGAAAATTGCTGATGCCTTGGACATCCCTACCTCTGAAGCTGTAGAGGATGAGGAGGAGGCTGAATAAATGGAAATGATGGGGCTGACTCCTACTAAAAAACTGTCACTCTGCATAAATACGTTTTTTAAAAGAGATATTTTAAAACTTCTCCAAGCTCCTGGGCCTGTCCCTCCTTTGGACAAAAGGTTGGATAAAAAGTATCAGCTTGACAGAACAGGGGGCTGAATTCTTATTTTCACATCCTGACCACCAAGGGGTGATGCAAGCTGCAGCTTGTGACAAGGCAAAAGTCCCTCTGGCTTCCCAGCCTCCAAAGAAGGACTCTCGAAAAATTGAAAGTATGGCCAAGAAAAGTCACCTGTCAGACTCTCTGGCTATTAGGAAAGCTAACTATTAGGCCTATGCAGCCCAGTACCAGAAGGCTGTCTGGCAGTCTGTCATAGACATGGCTGAGAAAGCTCCTTCTCCTCTTTCAGCTGACCTAGCTGAAACTGCTAGGTTTGACCTGGAAGCTGCCAAATACCAATTCCAGATGGCAGCAGACAGTAATGAGACTGCTGCAAGGTGGGTGGCAAGTACCATTGCACAGAGAAAGTTTGCTTGGTTGAGAGCCACAAATCTCACGCAGGATACCCATAATAAGACTGGATTTTCCTATGGACGGCAATTCCCTATTTGGCAGCCATACAGAGGCATATATAAAGAAGGTGGATGAGTATAAAGCCACCTTCCGTAGCAATTCTGCAAAAGAAAGACCCTCCACCTCCTCTAGCCTTTCAGTAGTGGAGGCAAGGGCAGACAGTTTCATTCCAGGCCTTTTTATCAGGCTATGGTACTTCCTCAGGCACCCCAATACCTGCAGCAAGGGTATTTCGGGGGTAGGGGCAGAAAAGGTGCCAGGGCGTGGTGCCCAGTGTCAGCCCCAATCTAAGCAGGACTTCTGACTTCTTCGATCAGGCTGCCTCTCCTTTGCCAGTAGGGGGCAGGCTGACCCATTTTTTTCCAGAATTGGAAAACCATCACCACAGAAAAGTGGGTTCTGGAGATAGTGGGTCAGGGCCTGTCTTTAAGTTTCAGGTCCTCCCCTGTTCAAAAAAATCAGAGTTTTCAAACCCATTTCCCTTCTGGAAACCAGAAGGCTGGAAAAAGAGGTGAAACACCTTCTTTCACTAAAAGCAGTGGAACCAGTGCCTTTGCATCAAAGGGGAAAAGGACTTTACTCAAGGTATTTTCTCAGACCAAAGAAAAATGGAGAGCTGTGGCCCATCTTGGATCTCAGAGTCCTCAACAGGTTCCTTGCAAAACCAAAGTTCAAAATGGTGACTTTGTCTCTGATTCTACCAGCACTCTGAAAAGGAGATTGGCTGGCATCAGTAGACCTAAAAGATGCCTATTTCCACATCCCCACAAGGGAGTCTCACAGAAAGTATCTCAGGTTCAGACTCCTGTCAGGTCATTATCAGTTCTCAGCTCTACCCTTTGGTCTCACTTCAGCACCAAGGGTGTTCACAGAGTGTCTTGCTGTGATAGTGTCTCACCTGCGCAGACAAGGTGTCGCAGTATTCCCCTATCTAGATGACTGAATGGTGGTGGGAAATTCACCACAACAGTTAGCAGAACACCTACGGCTCACTCAGCAACTTCTGTGATCTCTGGGTTTCCTTTTAAATCTAGAAAAATCTGTTTTTCTTTCTTCTCAGATTCTGCAGTTCATACGAGCAGAATTGAATACCATAGTGGGCAGAGCCTTTCTACCCAGAGACAGGGTAAAAAGCATCCTGCAGTTGGCAGGTTCTTTCAGGCTCAGTGTCCCAAGGCCAGCAAGGTGTTTTCTTCTGGACCACATGGCGGCTGCAACAGGCACAGTGCTAGGCTCCAGGTTTCAGATGAGGGATATCCAGTTTCACTTAAGAACTCGTTGGTGCCAACGATAGGATTCCCTGTCAAAGCTCGTTCCTGTAATGAAACATTTATCCAGACAGCCCGGTGGCACTGAGGGAGTGAGGTGCTGGACGTCTTACCTTGCGCCATGCCGGTGACCCATGTTCGGGAACGAGCATGGACTGCTGGGGGTTGGCTGGAGAAGAGAAGGATTGAGTGCCCGATGGCTGCTCTCCTTCTCTGGGGGGTTTAGCCTGCAAGCTCCCGCCGCAATACTGCCTCCTGGGGGAGCTCGGGAGGTAGGTGCGGTTGAGGGAGGTAGCAGTGTGGGTTCTGGGACAGACATCGGCAGAGGGGCGGAGCAGGAGGTGCGTCTCATCGCGCCTCCTTGCTCATTGGCCCTCAGTGCACGCCGGCGCTGGGGGAAGAAAAACTGAGGAAAAACACCCTCTCCTCGCCTAGGTGACGACTCCTCACTGTGAGCTGTTGGATCATCGGGGCAGACTGCGCTGCACAGTGTCCACAATCAATGGTCGGGGGCAGTAGAGGGCTCCCTCCACCCCATCGGGGGGTAATCCAGCAATCAAGGATATATATGGACCAGGTGCTCTAGGGGCAGACTCCAGTGTGAAGAAGGGCAGCGCAACAGAGGAAGTCCGATTGAGTGGTGAGAGGGGGCAGTAGGAGGGATAAAATACTAAGTAAAAAAAAAAAAAGAAAGCATTTATCCAAGCTCTTCAGTCGTGGAAAGAGGAAAACAACCTCAGAGAAAGGGTTCCTTTCCAAAAAGAACTTCCATTAATGATTCTCACAACAGATGCACCCTCTTAGGCTGGGGGGGCTCATCTAACAGAGCACACTACCCAGGGCACTTGGTCAAGTGCAGAGACTCTTTTACACATAAACTTGTTAGAGCTCAGGGCAGTGTTTCTGGCAATGCAAGCTTTCAAACCACAGATACAGGGAAAGGTAGTGCAAGTCAGGACAGATAACACTACCACCATGTACTACATAAACAAGCAAGGGGGAACAAGGTCAAGCCTCCTTTGCATGGAGGCTTTGAGAATTTGGACCCTAGCTTACTCACTGGGCTCCTCACTACAGGCCATTCATCTGCCAGGCAAAGACAATGTTCTGGCAGATGCCCTGAGCCGAATCAGCCAGGACCTTCACAAATGGTTCCTGAACAGGCAAGTGGTGCAGACCTTATTCAGGAGGTGGGGCACCCCAGAAATAGACCTCTTTGCCTCTCATCAGAGTCACCACTTGCCACAGTTCTGTTGCAGACCTCCAGTAGCGGGCATGGTTCCTCTAGATGCCCTTATTCTGTATTGGTCAGGGAAATTCCGGTATGCATTCCCTCCATTTCCTCTGGTATACAGGGTGCTGTTGAAACTCGGGTCTCAGCCAACAACAATGATTCTGATAGCCCCAGACTGGGCCAGGCAGCCATGGCACTACCTATTGCTGTCCATGTCAGTGGACAAACCAGTACACCTTCCCAGGAGGCACAATCTTCTGACCTCCAACCAGTGGAGGCTTCTGTATCCCAAACCTCAGGTCATTCAGGCTCAAAGCTTGGCTCTTGAGGACCTAGAGTATGTTGGTTTACATATTTCTAAATGAGTTATGGATGTTTTAAGAGGATACAAAAATTCCTCTACCAAGAAAACCTATGCTGCAAAGTGGAAGATGTTTTCTATTTGGTGCTCTAGTAGGAGTATAGCGCCAACCCGGGCAGGAGTGCCGTTGGTACTGGACTACCTGGTCTACTTGCATTCCACAGGCTTACAGCCTTCTACACCAAAGATTCATTTGACTTCAGTCTTGGCCTGTGCATCTGCAGGCAAATCTGTTTCTTTGGCATCAAACCCCATATGTAAAAGGTTCTTCAAAGGCCTTTCTCATATGTTTCCACCGGTGAGAGAACCCGGTGCCAGCTTGGGACCTTAATATGTGCATTGCCCAACTCATGGTCCCTCCCTTTGAGCCTGTGTTTTCAGCACCTTTTGAAGTATGTCACATGGAAAACAGTGTTTCTAATGGGCTTTACTTCAGCTAGAAGAATTAGTGAGCTCCAGGCTTTATGCACTGAAAAGGACTACATTTCCTTCCACAGGGATAAGGTAGTCCTACAGACACATAGGAAATTCTTTCCAAAACTGGTTTCAGATTTACACTTGAACCAATCTATCACTTTGCCAGTGTTCTTCACTGACCATTCTTCTTCTGGTGACTGTAGGCTGCATAGCCTGGATGTCAAAAGAGCTTTGAGCTACTACATGACAGCCACTAAGCCTCATAGGCAGGACAGAACACAACTTTTCCTCACTTATGGGGATGCAGGAAAGGGAAAGCCAGTATCTAAAAGGTCCATTTCTCGTTGGATTGTCCAGTGTTTCCAATTTTACTATTCAAAGGTGGGCAAGGAAGCTCCAGCAGGGCTTGGAGCCCACTCCACAAGGGGTACAGCTGCAACACTGGCAGCTGCAAAGGATGTACTCTTGGTGGATATCTGTAAAGCAGCAACCTGGCGAACAGTACACACATTTGTCAAGCATTACAGCTTGGATATGCAGGCTAGGGCTGATGCCAGGTTTGGTACAGCTGTCCTGCAGAGCCTGTTTCCAAAATAGGTTCTTCCCGCTTCCTAAGGTACTGCTTTTTAGTCTGCAGAAGAGTTAGGAATATTGGAGTATTCCTGGGGTACTAAGAAAGTTACTTACCATAATAACCTTGTTTCTCCCAGGGGATACTCTAGTATTCATAACTCTTCCACCCTGCCTCCCCGTTTAAGAACCAGTGGCCTCTGTATTCCGTGCTGTACCTTAGTGTTTGCATGCCACATTCTACTTGTATTGGAACTTGTTCTTTTGTTTTCTCCTTTTCAGGTGATTCTGACATAGTAAGTTTATATTTCCTCCAGTTGGAGGTTTGGGTGGGGAATTTTGAAGTTTAAATTTTATATATTTTAAATTTTGGGCCCTGTCTTTACAGGTGTCCACGAAGTCTGAGGGTTAGAATGTAGGCACTTGATAGGTGACGCCATTTGAAAAGTGGCTCATGCCAGTGATTCCATCATTAGCATAGCATTCTATCTCTGGGCAGATCTGACCTTAAAGGTATACTGCAGAAGAGTCATGAATATTGGAATATCCCCTGGGAGAAACAAGGTTACTATGGTAAGTAACGTTTTCTTCTTGATCGCCTGAGATTCAGGAAACGGCACTGTGTTCTCTTAATTTTCTAAGTCTAGAAACACTTTTCTGGCTAGCCAGAGCTGATAAAAGTCTCACTCTCAACACTGTAGGTTTGTGTAGGAGGGACTCTGGCTTTAGCAGCCTCGTAAAGGGCAAAGGGCTCCGAATTTCAAATGGGATCTTAAAAAAACAAACCGTGAACGAACCTACATAAATTCATTTTAAATCATACTAGTGATTTTTAAGATAAGTTCCAAAATAATAAAAATTACAGCTATAATTTTAAAGGCAAAAAAATGTTTACTATATTTAAATCCCTCAATGTCATTCCCTAGAATCGCTTTTCCTTTTGGCAAATGGGAACCTGCCGGGAATGCACAGAAGGCTTACAAGAAATGTGCAGGTGTGTCTACTTCCATTTGTGATAACCTACTGATTTTAAGCCTGCCAGAGTGGGAGCCTTAAAGCGGGAAATGATTGGAATATTTGATTATTAATTAATTAGCTAAATAGGTGCAGTTACGCACAAAAATAATTGGTTACATAGCCAAGTCTGGTTAAAACACATGGATTCCTTTCATTGCCAGAGCAATTAGTTTTTCAGACCCACGTTCTTCTTTTGAAGGTTTATTAACCACTTAATTTATCCTATGTGAACAGGTGCCATGCCTCAGGCTCAGGTACAAGACTTTTTAACTAAGTGTTATCCATTGATCAAACAGTTATTCAGTTTATAGTAAAAGCTAATGACATCTAGAAAGAGTAAAATAAACACCTTTGTTGTATTTATTATATTGTCGTGCCAGCACATACATATTTAATGCGCTGTCACGCTGGCACGTAAAATATGTGCATACATCTATACACTTATAATCAATATGTTCAATAGTAAAGGACCTATTATATATTATGTAGAGCAGACGAGCAAAAATAAAAAGATTTGCGAGGACGGACACCCGGTTTTGATTCGTTTTACCGGGTAAATGTAGTTGGGTAAAAAGTATCCTAAAAGTCAAACTGGGAATAATTGTTAGTCTTATTTTAGTCTTATTTAGCAAAACATGTCCCAAATAGGCCAAGATGTAATGGCCAGTGTTTAGTAGCAGTCTGTTAACGGAGTATAGCGACCAAGGTGTAGCAAACTCCGAAAGGGCCTCTAGAAAACGTAGTTAACAAGTGCCAAAAAGTTTTGATGTTTGTAGTTGGGGAGGGTGCGGCAATTTCCAAACGGTGCCTTTCAGAATGGCTGGCAAACTGCATTACTTTTTGTTACCAGAAGTATGGTAAAGTCCTTCCGGGACAGGTAAAAGGACATTCTACCAGGCGAATGGCTGCTTCCACAGCCTCTTTCAGAAATGTCTCTGCTGCAGACATCTGTGCAGCAGCTACTTGGAGTTCTGTCCGCACTTTCATGAAATACTACAGTTTGGACATTGCCTCTAGACATAGCTCTGGTTTTGGACTAGCAATCCTTCAGGGGTTCCTGTCTTAATATCCTGGTTTTCTACTGGGATTGTGTTCCAGTCTCCCATGTTTTTCCTTGTCCCTTGGACTATTTACTGCTTGGCATTCAGTCCTACAAGTGATTACCTACTGCAGGAGCCCTCTCGAAGTAAGTTAGTGCAGTTACTTAAAAACTTACCATAACAGGAGATCTTCAAGAGAGGCTCTTGCAATAGGTAACCTTTTTCCCACCCACCTTCCCCCTCTTTATTTACAGCTGTCTTTCTAGAAAGCCATTTTTTGTATTCAGGAGCCTCTTCCCATTCTCCTGTCATGATCCTTGGAGGTCTCCAGCGGGAGAACTGGGGGGCAGATGTGGGGACTGCCCACTATATAGTGTCACGCCGACATCTATCATGTGACGTCCGGTGGGTGGTTCCCAGTTGGACATTGCTAGCAAATGTTTCCGTGAGGTCCTGACGCCAGGGGGCACAGTCCTACAAGTGATTACCTACTGCAAGAGCCTCTGTCGAAGATCTACTGTTATGGTAAGTTCTTACGTAACTGTACTTTCTTGTCTGTGTTCTTAATATTTAATACTTTTAACGCCTCGACACCGTAAAGCTTCCCAAGCTGACAGATTATAAAACTGTGTCAAAGTCCGTTTTTAATACTATAGTATTCCATTAAAAAGGGTGAGCAAACTGAGAGAATCTGGAAGAGGAATATAACTGTTTTCCACAGCTTCCTATTCAGTGGTGTATTCACTCTCCGAAGGGCTTACCACGGATCACCCACCGAGGGGCTTCTGCCACCGCTGGTCTCCTCTTCTTGGAGTGGGTACCGTGAAGCACTCAGAGGTAGAAAGAAGAATTCAGGTAACACAAGGTGGTCTAGAAAAACTGTGTATAATGTTTATGTTTAACACAGCAGGTGAGCAATTTGAGCAGCTGTGGCATACCTTTTGTTAGTTAAATAAACGCCTTACACAGTCCTGCTTTCAGTGCTTCTCCACAGCAATGCAGTGTGTACATCACACCACCTCCCAGAATCCTTTCTCAAATTAAAACTATGAACTAAATTACGTCCAGATGTTGATGCCACATGAAAATCTCATGCTTCATCAGCTTTGATAGTGGAGTATTTATTTAGTAATTGTTGACCGGGAAAGGTACACCGAGCCAAGGATAATTTCCAGTGGGGACCCAGGGAAAAGGGGTACATGGGAGAAAACATCAAATAGGCGAAAACAAAATAGCAGTATAAATGCAGTGCAAAGTGGAAAATGGTACCAACCTAAGTGGTGAACAACAGTGGTACAGTACTATCCTTTGTGTCCAGAACCATCTTGCAAATGAGCTCGCTCAATGATGCAACTGCCTGGTTAAATAAAGATTGATTGATTGGTACGTAATAGAAGCTTACATAACATATTGTCTAGAATGAATATTTCTTGATGTTACTTTGAGAGTCAGCTCTTGCAGCAGGTAACACATATAGGACTGTAGCCGGCCAACGACAGGACCAGACGGCAAACTTCTAATCAGCAGTACCAAGCAGAGGACTGCCCCTGATGTCCCACGTGGTATAAGAGGTGGCAGTCCCCAGCGTGCCCCAGTACTTTTCCCGCCATCGAAAGTGCGTTCATCGGCTCCACGGCTCGACTTACGCCAGTTAGATCGCTTTATTAATCCTCTCGGTTTTCAACATCGTTCCATTTTTCTTCTCAACTACACTGTTCCTGCATGTCTTCTGCCCTGTCTAGGCACATGAATAAGTGCGCCTGTGGAAAACAGATACCCGCCAAGAACGGCCACGTGGCCTGCTTGTTGTGTCTGGGCCCAGACCACAACACCCAGTCCTGCCATTTCTGCCAGGCCTTCAACAGTCGGATCTGCATCCATCGACAGAAGTCCCTTCAAGCCTTTCTCGCCCAGTAGCAGTTGGCCGCCATGCAGAGGGGTTCCTCTGTGGAGCGGGAAACTTCCCACCATCCTCACAAGATCTCTGAAAAACACCGCTCTTCCAAGTCTAAAGACAAGCACTGGGAGAAGGAAAAAGAAAGGGAGAGATCCCTCTCCAGATCTAGATCCTCCATATCACAGTCTGCTTCCCGATCTGAGTCATCAGGCCATGATTCCCGGCTGACGGTGGTTAAAACCCCAGTTGCCTCAGGAGGATCAGATGATAAGGAGAAGATGCTGGTGCCTTCTGATCCAACGCTTCAGCCAATTAAAATTCAGCCTCTAGCACAGACTTCAGGCCGATTGTCAGTCCCAGGTAAGACTCCTCATATCTCCCGGTTGGCCTCTTTATGTAGTGCTGACTCCTGGGACAAGGCTAAGTCCTCAGGCTCATCGGTAGGGAGGTCCTCTTCCCTCCCTCCAAAACAAGCCCCGAAGTTGGGGGAAAAATGCCCTATACTGACCTCTGACCAGTGCCACTCTGAAAAACGCAAGCCTGCATCAGAACACCACCGACATTGGTCCTCTGATGGTTCCTCCAAGGACTCCCGAATGCCAGCCCCTCTGGCCAGATCTCCACCCCCCCGACGCCTCCCCCTCCATTGAATGTCAGGGCAGACACCCCAGTGCTTGAGGACCTGAAGCCGGACCCCGTGGTACTCTCAGGCCCCGACGACGGTCATGATGCTCTGTCGTCACCTCCTGTCCGCCCACCAGCGCCAGATAGGCCTGTCGGTACCAGTGCCAGCAGTGCCCCAGACCTGCCGCCGGAGCCGCCTACAGGTTCCCCGAAATTGAACCTGTCCCAGGTGAAAGACCTATTCTCCCACTGGTGGGAGACCATCAGGACTGACATCCTTCCACCGAAGCCTCAGATGGACACTGCGGTGGAACCGGACTTGGAACAGAATCTGGCAAAGTTGATCGCCTACCATCCCCGGGTCCGAATTTGGCTCCTCACCCTCCCTCTGAGGAGGATCGGGACAAAACATCCTTCCTCCCCTGAGAGGCCAAGGAAGAGAGTGGCTAAAAGGAAGCACCGCAGATCTAGGTCGAGGAGCCCCAGCTTTTCTAGCTCTTCAAGTGCACACTGACACAAACGCAGGAGACACAGGTCTCCCTCAGTCTCCTCATCCAACTGTTATCATTCGGTGGACTCTTCAAGGAATCACGTCTCAGGGATCCCGAGGACACACCCAGATCACCTCCAGATGACCCGTCCTTCATGGAGGTCACGCGTCACATTCAAACTAACATGGGCTGGGACACGGAGGACCTAGACCCTTAGCATATGCGGCTTGCAAAATACCTCAGGCAAAAGAACCCAGAACCAGTAGTTGTTCCCTCCCCCCATGGTTGACACCTTTGAGGACATTACTCGGGCAGCCTGGAGACACCCTCACTCATCTACGGCCGTCCCAAAGAAGGCGGACCATTTGTACAGGGCACCCAAGGAGGAACCCTTTTTGGCTGAGCAACCTGCCGCTGACTCGGTGGTCATCTCAGCGGCATGTGACCGTTCACAGAGGCACAAACATCTGAGCACCCCGCCTCCAGACAGTGAGTCTAAACAGCTGGATTCCATGGGCAGAAAGGTGTACTCTTCTGCCACCTGCAGTATCAGGAGTCTCAACTTCGTGACCCACATGATCCAATTCCAGAACGCCCTGTGGGAACAAGGATTGGACATCTTGCAGGGTATGCCTGACTGCCCCCAGAGGGCAGAACTCACTAAAGTGTTACAAACCGGGTCAGACGTAGGCGCACGCATGTGCTACAATCTGCCTGTGACTCTCTGGACACAGCGGCAGGAGCGGCTGCCATGGGCATTTGTTTACAATGCCATTCCTGGCTTCGGGTTTATGGGTTTGCTCCGGATGGCCAATCCAGCATCCTGGATGCACCCTTCAGGGGCCCCCGTCCTCTTTGGTGAGGACAGGAATAAAATCATTAACAGACTACAGGACTCTGGTAAGGCTGTCCACACCGTACAGTCCGTGTACCGCCTGAAACAGAGACTGTTTCGCAAGTCTCATTTTCGTGGCCGAGGGGCCCAACAACACCATCGGCAGCCCCGTTATTGGCAACAACAACCTCAACGAGGAGGCTACAGTCGACATGGTAGCCACAGGGGATCTGCTGGAACTGTCTCTCATCAGACTAAACCTACCCAGCCCTCCTTTCCACCCCCTCCCACTGTCTGACACCCCAGGTGACCCACCTCCCCAGACATCTTGTCGGGGGAGGAGGTAGGAGGCCATTTTTCTCTATACACAGAGGCTTGGAGAAGTGTGACGTCTGACCAATGGGTCCTTGAACTCATAGAGAATGGACATTCTATAGAGTTCATCATCATTCCACCGGACAGGCCCCACCCCCATCCTGTCACTCCAGGGAGCTCACAGGTTTGTTTCAGCAAGAAATCTAGGCCCTGCTCTACAAGAAGGTCATAGAGCCCATCTCCCCCCATCCCCCAAGCCAGTGGGGAACAGGGTTCTATTCTCACTTTTTCCTGGTCCTGAAGAAGTCAGGTCACTTGAGGCCAATTCTCAACCTCAGCAACCTCAGTCAGTTGGTCGAATACAAAAGGTTCTGGATGGTCACTCTGCAGAGCCTGCTTCCCATGGTCCACCACGGTGACTGGCTAGCATCTCTGGACATGCAGGGCGCTTACCTTCAGATCCGGATAGCAAAACATCACAGGAAATACCTCCGGTTCGATTTCCAGGGCAGGCATTTCCAGTTCAGGGCATTGCCCTTTGGCCTCTCCTCAGCTCCGAGGGTGTTCACGAAGTGTCTCGCGGTGGCGGTGGCAGTTGCAGCGCTTCAAAGGATGGGACACTACATGTTCCCATACTTGGACGATTGGCTTCTGACAGCACAGTCCAAAGAACCGCCTCCAGAGTGCCATACAGGACACCTGCACTCTCTTCTGGAGCCTGGGGATCACAATCAATACGGTGAAGTCATCCCTGATCCCCTTGCAGCTCCTGCCATTCACAGGGGCCCTTCTCGACATGGTCAGAGGAAGGGCCTTCCTGCCGCTGGACAGGGCAGATCACATTCGGGTCCTAGCTGGCCAAATCTGTTCAGCCTCCTCAATACCGGCCAGGCTTCTGCTCCGGTTGCTGAGCCACATGGCAGCATCCATCATCAAAGTCCCCTTCGCTAGGCTCCAGATGAGGACAATCCAGTGGACCCTTCGGGTTCGGTGGGACCAGAGATGGGATGACCTGGACCTACCAGTACCCATCACACGGCCTGTTCATCTGGAGCTATCCTGGTGGATGACATCTCCCCCCTTGCGGGAAGGGATTCCATTCCAGAAGGCGGCTCCTGACCAGGTTCTTATGTTGGATGCATCAAACATGGGATGGCGTGCACACCTAGGTGTTCACAAGACTCTGGGATCCTGGTCTCCGACTGAGGAGTCCCTTCACATCAGCGTCTTAGAGATGAGAGCCATTCTCTATGCTCTCCATGACTAGAACACAGTGCTCCAACTAGGACACCTCCTTATTCAGATGGACAACATATCGGTGGTGTTTTATATCAACAAGCAGGGAGGCACACACTCGTATCTCCTCTGCAGGGAAGCCATGAGAGTGTGGGATTGGGCCATAGCCCATCAGATCTCCATCTCAGCAGTCCACGTCCCAAGAGTTCAAAACACCTTAGCAGACGCCCTCAGCAAAACAAGGTCGAGGGTACACGAATGGTTACTCCTCCAATCTGTGGTCGATGACCTATTCACTATGTGGGGGATCCCTGAATTTGACCATTTTGCTTCAGCCACCAATGCAAAACTGCCCAGTTTTTCCTCGCTAGATCTCGAACCTGATGCTTTCTGGCAAGACGCATTGTCCCTCTCCTGGAAGGGGAGATTCCTTTACGCTTTCCCGACGTTCTTGCTTCTTCAGAGGGTTCTCCTCAAGGTGCAGATGGAGGGGACAGCTATGATCCTGATAGCTCCTCTGTGGCCCTGTCAAATCTGGTTTCCACTGTTGCAGCAGTTGGCAGTGGATCCTCCAATTGTGCTTCCGACGAGCTCTCACTTGCTTTCTCAGGACGACGGGACCTTGGTTCATCCGAACTTGCAATCCCTGCATCTTCACACATGGCTCCTGAAGACCTAGTCGAACTTTGCTTTGGAGTTTCGGACAAGGTCGCCGAAGTCCTGGTGGAGGCTAGGAAACCCTCCACGAGAGCTACATACACCGTGAAGTGGAAGCGATTCAAACAACATGAAGTCTTGCTGTATTCTGAGTATTGCAGTTAGGTCCTGCCTTTCAACTGCCCCGGAGAACAAAGAGTTAACTTTCCATGGCTAGCATGGAACGTTCAGCGCGAGCTCGGTTGAAGCCCCTGTCTGCTGTTGTTTAAACTCCAACCATCAGATTCTTTACTCCGCCTCACTGAACAGTCGCTCCGGAGATTTCTCCTTTGCTCGGTTCAAAAAAAGTCGGTTAAAGTGTTGTTTTTTTTCGCTCGGTTTCTACCGAATTTCTGCTACTGAACCTGTTGGTTTAAGTCTCTGTCTGTGGTACCGTGAGTACTAAATAGGTTTTGCATTTAGTTTCTGTGTGGAACTTGTAAATATTGGATTGGTTTTGTTTGAACCGATCAGATTGGTCTTAAAAAAGTTTTGAATTTATTAGAGTGTGGTAACCGGTCCGTATCGGTTCTAAAAAAAAACGGATTTAATTACGTTTTTTTCCAAGACCCGTAACACGGTCAGGATGTCAGGATAGGGATGTCTTGCCTGGCGGATTGCCGGAAAAAGGGTTAGTTTTGGATAGGATTGGCCATGTCTGAGAAACCCAAGAAGAAAACCGGGCCCACTGGGTTTCAACACTGTAGTGTGTGTGGGGAAGCTTTTGCTAAGGCTGATCCCCACACCACCTGTGTTTATTGTCTGGGGTTTGACCACTTCGATTCAGACTGCCAAATTTGTAAAAGTTTTCCCAAAGCTACCCTGGATAGGAGAGTAGGTAGACTGAGGAAAGGGAGGCCGAGAGAAGTCCGCTGACCCGGATGGCCAGCCCGGTTCGGTTCCGACCGAACCAGAAAGAGTGCCCTCTGACCAGGGCGAAACTTCTTCGGGCCAAAGGAGAGCCGATTCTGAGGAATCTGTTCCGGTTAAAAGAAAGAGAAGAGAAAAAACATCCGGTTCAGATCCCCAAATTCTTTCTCTGGCCGCTGATGAAATAGCCAAAGCAATAAGGATAGTTCAATCGCTAACTTCGGTTCCGGATGAACCGGCACCATCTGGCAGGGGCTCGGTTCAGTCAGTTCCCCCGGTTCTGGATTATACTTTAGAAGAATTTTATGAACCGGAGGAGGAGGAGGGAGAGTATGAGGATAATGATGATGATGGTGATTATGAAAGTCTGGATGTGCCTATTGACCTGGACATCTCCCCAGACAGACCTTCAGGTGTTTCTCTTCTTAGGCTTTCTGAGTCCCCTTCCCACTTTATGTTTTACAAGAAAGTGTCTGAAACCCCCAGCTTCCAATGGAAGAAGCAGTAGAGGATCAGGAGGAGCCTGATTTTGTTGAGATGATGGACATCCCAGAGTCCAAGAGATTGTCTATTCCCCTCCATAAATCTTTTGGGAAGCAGACATTTAAAATTCTAAAGACTCCTAATTCCATACCTCCTGTGGACAGACGAATGAACAAGAGGTATATCCTTTCAGGCTCAGACACGGAGTTCCTTTCCCAGCAATGCAGCCATGTTGGGGTAGTGCAGGCTGCTGCCTGTGATAAGGCAAATATTCCCTTGGCATCACATCCCCCAGATAAGGATTCCCGGAGGATTGATGCCATGGCAAAGAAGAAGTACATGGCAGCATCTTTGGGACTCAGGCGGCTAACTATATGGCCTACACAGCTAGATACCAGAAGTCCAGGTGGGACAATGTGCTGGCTCTGGCTAAACAGGCTTCTGACCAGCTTGCCAAGGAGCTGGAGCAGGTGGCTGCGGATGGGATTGAGGCATCCAAGGTGCAGCTTCATGCTGCTGTGGACTCCAGTGATGTTTCATCTAGAGTCATGGCACATCTGTGGCCCTTCGGAGGATGGCTTGGCTCAGATGTACTAGCCTATCACAGGATACCCAGGCTAAGGCCATGGATTTCCCTGTCATTGGTAATTCTCTGTTTGGGGAGCAGACAGAGAACTACATGAAAAAGGTGGATGAGTACAGGACCACCTACAGGAGTGCTCAGGCCAAAGAAAGGCAAACCACTCCTCAAAGACAGCATTCCAGGAGGAGGGGCAGGCCCTTTCAAAGGCCTTTTTACCAAGCCCAGGCCTCCTCTTCTGCTTATGCTCAGAGGGGGTTCTTCAGAGGGAGAGGCAGACTGGGAATGAGCAGGCCTGCTTCCACCCCTCAGCCTAAAGCCCCTGCCAAGCAGACACCCTGATGGGTCTGCCCGGTCCGATTTTCCAATACCTGTAGGGGGCAGGCTGGCTTACTTTGTCCAGGACTGGGAGTCTCTAACATCAGACAAGTGGGTCCTGGAAGTAGTAAGCCAGGGACTAGTTCTCAGCTTCAAAAAATTTCCCAAGATGAGAACCAGATCCTTTCCACCTGCAAATCCGTCAGAGACCCTTGCCCTAGAGGCAGAGGTTTCTTCCCTCCTGGCTCTCAGAGCCATAGAAAGGGTTCCTACCCTACACAGGGGCAAAGGATTGTACTCCAGGTACTTCCTAACCCCCCAAAAAACAGGAGAATGGCGGCCCATCCTGGATTTAAGATATCTGAACAAGCACCTTTTAAAACCAAAATTCAAAGTGGTTACTCTGGGAATAATTCTGCCTCTCTAAGACCAGGGACTGGCTAGCCTCCCTGGACCTCAAATATGCCTATTTTCACATTCCCATCAGGTGTTCCCACAGAAAGTACCTCAGGTTCTAGTTGCCCTCAGGCCACTATCAATTCAGAGCAATGCCCTTTGGCCTCACATCAGCCCCAAGGGTGTTCACAAAGTGCCTGGCAGTAGTGGTTGCTTTCCTAAGGAGAAAAAAGATCTCCATCTTTCCATACTTGGACGACTGGCTCATAGTGGGTCAGTCTCCAGACCAAGTCAAGTCACATCTGCAAATAACTCAGCAAGTGCTCACTTCCTTAGGATTCCTCCTCAACTTTCCAAAGTCAGTTCTTGAGCAAGTACAGCTCCTCATCTTTATAGGGGCAGCGCTAGATACAATAAGGGCAAGAGTCTTCCTTCCCCTGGACAGGGCAAGGACCCTTATAGAACTGGCCTCTTCATTCACCCTTCAGGTGTCTCGACCAGCAAGGCATTTCCTGCAGCTCCTGGGCCACATGGCAACCTCTACAGCAGTGTTCCAGGGGGCAAGATTCCAGATGAGGGACATTCAGTTCCACTTAAGAACCTTCTGGTCCCAAAGAAAGGATTCCTTTACCAAACTAGTCCCAGTGACTCGAACCCTGATCCAGGCTTTGCAGTGGTGGCAAGTTCAGGACAATTTGAGACAGGGAGTTCCTTTTGTCACTCAGTCTCATTCAGTGATACTCACCACAGATGCCTCCCTGCTGGGCTGGGGATCCCACTTGGGGGATCTTACCACCCAAGGGCTGTGATCACCTCAAGAATCTCTGCTTCACATCAGTCTCTTGGAACTCAGAGCAGTGTTTCTGGCACTGCAAGCCTTTTCCAAATCTGTACAGAACAAGGTGGTCCAGATCAGAACAGACAATACCACCACAATGTGGTACATCAACAAGCAAGGAGGCACTCGGTCTACGGCCTTGTGCACAGAAGCAATGAAGTTGTGGTCTCTAGCCTATTCCCTGCAAACCTCTCTGATAGCAGTTCACCTCCCAGGGAAGAACAATGTTCTAGCAGATGCTCTCAGCAGGATATCCCAGGGCCATCATGAATGGACCCTAGATCCCCTGGTTTTGAAAGTGATTTTCTTGAGATGGGGCACTCCACAGATAGATCTTTTTGCAGCCCCAGACAATCACCAACTTCTTCTCTTTTGCTGCAGACCCCCAGTCTTGGGCTCAGTCCCCCTGGGTGCTCTGATTCTGAATTGGGAAGGGAAATTCTTGTATGCTTTCCCCCTCTTCCCTCTCCTGTTCAAAGTGTTAGTCAAGATCAGATCCCAACCATGCAAAGTGATTCTGATTGCTCCAGACTGGGCCAGACAGCCCTGGTACCCACTGTTGCTGTCCTTAGTGGTCCTCCTTCCCCTGTCTCTTCCCAGGAATTACAACCTGTTGACATCCTCACAGGGGAGGATTTGGTATCCGAACCTCAAATCTCTCACTCTCAAGGCATGGCTCTTGAAGAGTTAAGAGTTTTCTGATCTACACCTTTCTCAAGGGGTTCTGGATATCCTTAAGACTTCTCGAAAGCCTTCCACCAGAAAGACTTACAACTCCAAATGGAAAAGGTTCACTATTTGGTGCTCTAATAAGCATATTTCTCCAGAATCTGCTGGGTTGCCTACAGTCCTGGACTATATGGTTCACCTTAATGGCTTGGGACTTAGGCCAGCTACACTTAAAGTGCATCTGGCAGCTGTTTCGGCCTTCTTGTCAGTAGGCAAGTCCTCTCCTCTGTTAGCCCATCCTGTGTTTTGTAAGTTCTTCAGGGATTGCTGCACCAATCTCCTTTAGGGACCCTGCTCCTGCTTGGGACCTTAATGTTTGCATTGCTCAGCTTATGCAACCACCCTTTGAGCCTTTGTCCTCTGCAGAGCTTAAGTACTTGACTTGGAAAACTGTGTTTTTGGTAGCCATTACCTCTGCCAGGCGTATCAGTGAATTGCAAGCCCTGTCAGTGGAGCCTGATTTCATCTCTTTCCATAGAGATAAAGTAGTCCTAAGAACTAACAGGAAGTTTTTGCCTAAGGTGGTTTCAGATTTCCACCTTAATCAGTCTATGTCTCTCCCTGTTTTCTTCACTGACCATTCCTGCTCTGGAGAGAGGAGGCTGCACAGCTTGGATGTTAAAAGGGCTCTCAGCTACTACATAGAGCGCACCAAGGGTCACAGGTTTGAGTCCCTCCAGTTGTTCCTCACATATGGAGAGGTCGGTAAGGGCAAACCTGCCACTAAATGATCTATTGCCAGGTGGTTGTCTCTTGTATACAATTCTGCTATGAAAAACTGGGTACAACCCCACCCTCAGGGCTGAGGGCTCACTCTACTAGAGGTACCGCTGCTTCCCTGGGTGCTGCCAGGGATATTCCTATCTTAGAAATTTGTCAAGCAGCAACCTGGAAAACAGTCCATACATTCACCAAGCATTACTGTCTGGATATCCAGGCTGGAAGTGATGCTCGGTTTGGCACAGCAGTACTTCAGAGCCTATTCCCAAAGTAGGTTCTGTCCCTCCTCCATGGAGGTACTGCTTGGTAGTCTGCAATAGTCAGAATATAGCAAGACTTCATGTTGTTTGAAGAAAAAATTACTCACCTTAGTAATGTTGTTTCTTCTAATGGAGTCTTGCTGTATTCTGACCTCCCCCCCGCCTCCCCTCTCAGAACCTGGTTTTTGGGATGTGGGTGGACAGGTGCAGTGTTTGGCACCCTAGAGGTGCCCCTTTTTCACCCTCCTTTATTTTGCGTGTGTGTTGTGTTTTGTTTTTTGGGTTTCCTGACTTGAGTCTTTGCTTTGAAACCAAAAAAAAAACCTTTTTTAATAAACTTAGTTGCCAGTTGGCTAGTGTGAGTTTTACAGTTTCCACACAGAACTTCTAGTGAGTATTGCTCGTAAAGATGTGATGGTTGGAGTTTAAACAGCAGCAGACAGGGGCTTCAACTGAGCTTGTACTGAATGTTCCATGCTGGCCATGGAAAGTTAACTCTTTGTTCTCCGGGGCAGTTGAAATGCAGGACCTAACTGCAATAGTCGGAATACAGCAAGACTCCATTAGAAGAAACAACATTACTTAGGTGAGTCATTTTTTTCTTCTGTTTGTGGGCCACGGAGCGCCATCTGGATCCCCTGGCCCGTCCAGTTAACATATTGCTGGAATACCTGTTATCCCTTTCAGAATCAGGATTGAGCTACTCCTCCATTAGAGTACACCTGGCTACCCTTTCTGCCTATTACACCCCTGTACAGGGCAGAACAGTGGCTCAACTGGAGGTTACTCTTACTTTCCTTAGGGGCATACGCCATGTAAAGCCCCCCATTAAGGACTCTGTTTCTGCTTGGAATCTTCTCTTTATTTTGGAGAAACTCATCCTTCCTCCTTTGGAACTTGCCACGGATTGGGAGCTACATTTTCTTTCTTGGAAAACATTATTTTTTAGTTTGCCATTACTTGTGCTTGAAGGATTTCCGAGCTCCAGGCCCTGATGTGTAAACAGCCTTATTTAGTTTTCTACAAAGACAGGGTAGCTTTGTGTACCATCCCTAAGTTTCTCCCCAAAGTAGTTTCAGAAATGACGTTGAATCAAGACATTCAACTACCCGTTTTCTACCCGAACCACTCTAATAAGGGAGAAACTCTTCTCCATACTTTAGACGTTCATCGTGCCTTGCGATATTACTTGTCCAGAACCGGGGGAGCAGAAAATCTGATCAATTGTTTGTGTCCTTTGCTTCTGGGACCTTGGGTAGCCCTGTGGCTAAACAGACCCTCTCCCAAAGGCTGGTGCATTGCAGCACCTTCTGTTATCAGAAGTATGAAAAAAACCCTACCGGGCCCAATACGGGGTCACTCGACTAGAAGTGTCACAGCCTCTTTTGCAGCACTGAAAAAAGTTTCTGATCTGGATATCTGTGCAGCAGCTACATAACACTTAGTCCACACCTTCATTAAACATTACAGCTTGAACATTGCATCAAGCCGTAGGGCAGGGTTTGGTCTGGCTGTTTTGCAGGGTCTTATCTCTTAAGGAACTCCTTCCTTTTTCCCATTCTCCTACCACCCGAGGAGTTGCCTTCAGTTTATACTGCTTGAGAATCAGTCCTATATGTGTTACCTGCTGCAAGAGCTGACTCTGAAATAAGATAGTACAGTTACGTAAGAACTTACCATAACAGTAGATCTTCGAGAGAAGCTCTTGCAGCAGATATACTTCCCACCCTCCTTACCCCAGAGATATCCTGCTGCATGCGACTGCTACCATATCATCTTCCTGCTGGACGAGATAGTGCCCTTCCTTTCTGTGATGTGTCTTACTAGATCAGACTGCCGGTGTCTCCGGCGGTGCAAGAACTGGGGCACGCTGGGGACTGCCACCTCTTATACCACGTGGGACACCGGGTGCGGGCTGACGTCGAGGGCTGTCCTCCGCTTGGTACTGCTGGTTAGAAGTTTGCCGGTGGGGTCCTGTTGCCAGCCAGCTGTAGTCCTGTATGTGTTACCTGCTACAAGAGCTTCTCTCGAAGATCTACTCTCACAATAAGTTCTTGTGTAACTGGTCTTTATATCTCTCATTTCTGTATTGCTCCATGCTGTCAATGGGAAAGGTAGTTAATGCAAATGGAGTAATAAGAGAAACAGGCTCATACTAGAAAATGGGCTGTCAGTGCCTCGTAGATGTTTAACCCATGAGGGACAGAACAGGGGGAAAACTGGCACTTGAGGAAAAAATCCAAAGACAGCTTGAAATTGCTGTTGCAAATTTATTAGGAGCACGTATGGAGAATGCCGACTGGCAGCTCCAGTGCTTCAACTTGTCTTTGTCATTAGCACTAAGCTCAATAAAAATAATTCACTTCTAGATTGATCATCTCTGAAGAATAGTTGTGTTCGGAAGCCAGGATGCCCTGCGGTGGACAACTGTTATTTGACAGATGCCGGGGGCAGCCTCGCTGGACTGCTTGAATGATGCACTGTATGGACTCTGCCCCAACCATCATGTGCGAGACTTATCTGTTCCACGGAAAAGGGATTAGAGCTAGGCCTGCACACTGTGTATTTGCACACCCTTCTGTTTCTCTGCTTACTGGAATCCCAACAATGCCGAAATCCACTCTTGGACTGACTGGGGTGGCAATACTCCCACCATCAAACTGTGGTGAACTTCTGCTGCTATGTAGAATACTGACTATTGTTTTTTGGAGACAGCATCTCATCCAGCATCTCATTCAGGTTCATACCAAAGACCAGTTCCCTGGCCAAGGCTACAGTGCTGATTTCCTTGTACATCCAAATATGCATCCCGATGGGACCGTCACACACCTTGTATTCACTTATTTTTTATTTAAAAGTTGCATAAACCACTGAATAGTTATTTCTGTATCTTTAGGGATATTGAAAGCATATGAAAGAAACTAATCTACTAGATAATGGCTGGATACAACATTTGTTTCTTACAATGTACGTGGTCCAATTAAACAGAGTGAAATACTCATCTTCATAAGGAAGATGGGGGCTGAATTTGTACTCTTTACAAGAGCCACATTTGTCAAAGGTGGAGCATGACAAATTGACAAAATTTGGATATAAAACTTTAATTGCCTCCTCATATAAAAATAGCAGATTTAGAGGCACAACAATTCTGATTCTGAGTAAGGTAGCTTTTGAGGCAAAAGATGCTTTGACTGATAAAGACTGCTACTTTGCCTTACTTAAAAGTTGTTACAATGGCAATATAATCACTATAGCCTCAGATTATGCCCAACCTGGTTCAGAGGCAGTATAGTGCAGTGGTTTAAGGCTCTGAGCTGCAAATCTGAAGACCTTGGTTTGAATCCCACAGCCCCCACTTGCATACTGTGTGACCCTGAGCAAGTCACTTAACTTCCCTGTGCTCCCAGGTCAGACCTGTAAACAAGCTTTCAGCTTAGTGTGTCTCTCCTGGTTAAACAGTTAGAGAAAAAAAAAAGATTATGCTTTCTTTCGGAATCTTTTTACCAAAATTATGGAATGGGCAGAGGGCACATTAATTTTAGGGAGTGATCTCAATTTAGTAGTTAATCCCCATCTTGACTTTACATATAGTATCCCTAGGGGAGACCACGAGGTGACATAGAAGGTCACTAAACTTTTATTGGAACTGGGTTATGTGGATTCTTGGAGACATACAGTATGCACACTCGTAAATAAGATTTTACTTTCTGCTCTTCTGCTCACCGTATATGCTAAAGAACAGACTTATTTTTTAATTCCTAAAGAATAGGTTTGGCAGCTAAGTGAGGTAAATATAGGAGACATAACTTTAACTGATCATGCTCCAATCTCCTTAACATTTAATTTGGGATAAATCAAGAAAAATAAAATTTGGAGGCTTAATGTCTCCCTGTTACAGGATAAAACGGTACAGGAAGCTATAATCGAATGCATAGAATGGGCGGTGGAGGAGAATGAAGCCCCTGCTGTATCTCCCACAATATTATGGGACACAATTAAGGCAATCACTGGGAAGATTCATAAAAATTTCATCCAGGAAAAAACGACAAGGGGAAGAGCAAAAACTGCAATTACAAACTCAGATAACTACACTAGAGATGCTACAAAAGGAGAAACTAGATCCACAGTGAGAGGCTCAGCGTCATCAACTTAAAAAGGAACGTAATTCTTTATTAGATTATCAAGTGGAACAGAAATTGTTATATTTAAGACAAAGATATTATGAAGGAGGGCCGAGAACGTTAAAATTCTTGGCTAGTAGATTGTGTTAGCAGAGAGCTAGCGCAACTATCACAAAAAAGCATACATCCACAAACCAAAAAAGCCCACTATTCCTTTGTAGATAGAGCTAATACCTTCAGCGATTATTATTCTACCTTGTATAAATTGGAATCACCCCCAGACCAACAGGCCTTAACAGCCTTCGTTAACCAGTTGTATCTCCCCAGGGTTACCGAGGCCAATAATCAACTATTGACTGCTCCCATCACTAACATGGAAATTTTAACTGAGGTTAAGCGCCTCAAAACTGACAAGTGCCCGGGAATGGATGGTCTCCCTGGAGAGTTATATAAACATTTTATGGAACCAGTGGCTCTTCCTGGACTAAGTCTCCATCACTCATTCACATTAGTGGGATAGCACTGGAGGCACTAGGACAAAGCGGGAGCCTAAAATTTTCAGAAGGGTCGGTGCCGAGACAGGATCATGCATGCGCGGCACTGTGAGACTAGCTCACGCCTGTGTTGGATATCTCGGCGTCAACCCTCCAACCGCCTCAGTTCCTTTTCTCCCGTTGTCGAGTGTGCTTGGATGTCGACGTCGCTCGTCTGCTGAAGTCTAAGTTTTCGTCTATACGACAGCAGCTTTTAGTGTTTAATTTAATATTTTAAGTAGTAATTTCTTATTTTATGAAAAAGAAAAGAAGATTATGAAGAAGAAGAAAAATAAATTCTTTCCTGCCATCAGTGGAGTCGTCCTTAGACGGTAGCGGTGACGGTAGGAGGACTTCATTTGAAAGTTTTTATGGCAGAGGAGCTGTGTCTGGTCTGCTGCCCTTAATTAACGGGGGGAGGGTCCGACTACGGACAGTCCTTTGCTCGGCGGGGAGGGGGAGGACAGTCCACCGAAGCACAAATCTAGTGGTTCTGGGGATCTGGCTCCGCTTAACCTCAAGCTCTTCTTCCTCATTGGGGGAAGATGAATTGGTGCCGCTCGAGGTTGCCCGTTGGTACATCTGCTCGAGGATTGCTCGTAGGGAGGGGCGATGGGCCTGAACCGACTTTGGTGAGTTCCCCTTGGCCCCGCTCCTAACGGCTGCATTCTCGACTCTGAACTCCATCTCTGTCCTCGTTGGAGCTCCGGTGGGCAGTTTCACCTCTGGGCCGCTCCTGTGGAGCAGGGGTTTGACTTTTCCAGTTTTCCTGGCTCTGTTCCTGATTTTGGGGCCTCAGGGCCTCTGAGCCATTGGACCGGAGCCGGGCCGATTGGATCACAATGGGCGAGGTGCCCTTTTGGTGCCTTCGCCATTGTGTCGGCCCCTTGTGCCTACCCCCCCCTCCCTTTTCCATGCATTGGCCGGCACAGGCACCACCTTTTTCCTTCTCCTCAGGATTTCTAGTGGCATTTTCATTCGGTCACAGGCTCGGTGCTTTGGTCAGCTGTGCTCAGAGCCATGGCTTGCAGCTTGGTCGGCACCCCAGCCTTAGTGCCTTGGTCGCAGCCGTGGGTCAGCGCAGTCTCTATGCAGTGCCGCAGTGCTGCTTGTTGGCTGTTGGCACTGCCAGTGGTGCCGCAGGTGTCTGTGGTGCCGGCGCCTGCAGGTGGCACTGAGCACCCGCGGGTGGTAGCGAGCACCGAGGTAGCCCTGCACCCACAGGTAGCCGAGCACCCACAGTGCGGGTGCCATGGGTGGCACCGGGGGCACCCATGGGTGCCGCAGGTGCCCTCAGGTGCCATTCTTGCCATGGGTGTCATGGATACCATGGTGCCACGGGTGCCGGGAGTGCCCTCGTGTGCCATTGCTGCATGGGTGCCGGGGGTGCCTGCGGGTACTGCTGCGGGTGCCTCGGGTATCGCCCAGGTTGGCATAGGCACTGCTTGATCCCTTCTTGTGCCATGAGTGATGCTGGTGCCGCAGGGGGGCTAGTGGGTGCTGTCTGGCAGAATTAGTGACACATTTTTCTTTTTCGGACTTTTTCTCCACAGAACCTCTGACGGGATGTTTTCTGCAGTATGAAGTCCTGTTCTGCGGATTATTTTTCCGCACATCTTAGTGAATGGCTGTCCATGTTCCATCTTGTGTCATCCAGCGGTTTTCTGCTGATGGACCTCTGCTGTACTGTTCTGCCTGCGGACTCTCTCTTTCCGCTCAGCTCTTTCTCGGCTCCCTACATGGTATCAAGCTCCTCGACATCCTTCCTGGTGGCGGAGTCTCTAGTGGCTCTGACACAGAACTCCCTTAGAGGGCCTTCTGGGGCAGAAGTGCATCTAGATGGGTCTTTCCCTGTCCTTCTGGTCAGTAATATAGCGGATGACTCATTTCATATACTGAAGAGCACGTCCTCTCTATCATCAGAGTCCATGATGGAAGATCTTTTCAGTAGTTCCTCAGTAATGGGGTCCACTGTAGTATTTCAGACTGCGTCCATGGACCATACACTTTTGCGTCTAGACTTTTTCAGTTATCAAGACAGTTATACTCTCTGGAACATTCTAATTTAATGATCGGAGCCGTTCAGGCTTTTCCACTTCTTTGATAGCGATATATAGCCCCCTTGTGATATTGCCCCTTCAGTGGCTTCTTTGGCACAGGTGGTTAACATCTCTCCAGCTGTGATTATTAGTCTGGTCATGATTTCAGTATGGACGCTCAGGCTCCTTCTGCACTCAGATGGAGAACATCTTCATCATTTTGTATCGAGACAATCCTTGCGAAATAGCAGCCTGAAAGCCTTGTTAGGCTCAGACTAAAAAAAAAAAAATACAGATTTTTATCACAGCACAGGGCCTAGCCGAAATTACCAGATACCCCCCTTTTTTGGATCTGGTCAGGTTCCGCCTCAGCCCCTGAAGCGCTCGTCTTCAGAGTACGGTAGAGAGTACCTGACTTCTTCTTCTCCTAGGGGGAGTCCAATCCAGCAGCAGTATGGATCATCTCTTTCTCCAAGAGAGATTTCTCTCATTCAGAGATTTTTCCTAGACCTAGGCGACTGCCCAGTCTGTTAATTTCCCTTTCTTTTTATCAGACTTTCTTCTCTTGAGCAGAATCTCGCAGCAACAGAAGTGACTCTCCACCGAGTTGGAACTCGGATTTCTACTGACTGGCCTGCTTTAACTTGACAGACGATATACTCCTCCTTGACTGAAAGTCAAGTACGTCTTTTTCGGAGGTTGCTTCTCAAATATTCACACCTTCGGTTTCCGCGCACTGGTTCCATGCCAGTTGCTCACGAAGCTATCCTTTCCAAGTGTGTGTTGGAGTTGTGATGTTTATTTTTCAGCAAACACACTAAAATTCTTTCCTACTCCATTCAGGGAGGCCAGAGTGAGTAGTGCCTCACCGCATTGAGTCACTGCCGCTTTCAGTCACTTTCAACAGATGAGTTAGCCCTAACTTGGTCCAGCTGTGTCCCTCCTCGACGCACTTCTGCCTCTATTTGCCTTAGAAATCCAACCCGTTTTTTCCTGTTGGAATTTTTTTCCCCGCAGTGGACACGTCCTCCTGTACGCTTTTTCCTTTCTTCCCTGAGTTCAGAGACTGCTACTATGGTTGTACACACAGGGGCAGGATGATTCCTTTTTGGAATATGCAGTGGGTAGGATCTGGTTCTACTAGATCATCACAAGAGGCTTCTAAGTTGTGCTTGACCTTCCATCAGGAATGTTCCCGTGACTCAGTGGAGACCATTCTCCTTGATGGGCTAACCCCACCTGGACCCCCTTTGCTCACCAAGTAAGGGGTTGAAGTGCTCCTGGACCTGTTGTTTACAGGTCAGCCATACTTGATAGTGGGGGTTTCCATCTGCACTTTCCGGTCTACCCTGAACCAGTAGACTTTACCTCCAACTCTTTCAGTTCTTGAGGTCCCTTTATGTTACATTAGTACGTGTCTTTGACACTATTAATTTTGGTCCTAGACCAAATTGTGGGGCCAGGTGCTTGCCGCTCTCCTAGAGTGGTTGCGGCTTCCTGGCAGACTTTCATTTTGTGCCCATTGCAGTCATCTGCAAAGTGGTGAGTTACAACTCGAGCGCTTATCCCGTAAGCACTATGTTCTAGGTGCTCTTTACAAGACAGCTCTTTTTATTAGCAGGACAGTCCTTGGCTGTCCTTTCTGAGTGAATCCCATCTCCTACCACCCTTCTCAGGGTTGTTGGTTTTAGTTCGGTACTCTCCCACTAGTGTGAATGAGTGACGGAGTCTTAGTCCAGGAGATCTGGAAATTACGTACTTACTGTAATTATTGATCTTCTTGGACAGTCTTCATCACTCATTCACACACCCACCCACCATCCTCTGGGTTCACTCGTTTTCTTTCCCAGTCTTCATGGTCCTATGGTTCAGACTGTGAAGACATTGTTCTTTGACCTTTCTTGTAAAGGTCATCTGGGCTCTGTCAGGCCCAGAAACTCAGGGTGAGTTATTCTCATTAGTTACACTGCACCTCCTTGGTCAAAAAGGTACTGAGGCGGTTGGAGGGTCGACGCCAAGATAGCCTACATAGGCGCGAGCTAGTCTCGCGGTACTGCGCATGTGTAGTCCTGTCTCAGCGCCAAACCTTCTGAAAATGTTAGGCTCCCACTTGGTCCTAGCGCCTCCAGCGCTATCCCACTAGTGTGAATGAGTGATGGAGACTGTCCAAGAAGATCAATAATTACGGTAAGTATGTAATTTCCATTTCCTTTGCTCCATCGAGCATATGTGTCCTCTTTGGATGCTGATGGTGCAGTGGTGCCCTCCTGGACCCAAGCAGTAGTGTCCATGATTCCGAAGCCGGCCAAGGACCCCACACATTGTGCATCATACTGGCCTGTTTCTATAGTTAATACAGATTATAAAATATTGACAGGGATACTGATTTGAAGGCTAGAACAAAGTATCCCACAACTGGTCCATATTGTCTAAACTGGGTTTGCAGCAGGAGGACATGTGCTAGATATGATTCATAGGACAGTGTATATAATAGACCACTTAAACTGAACCAAATAACCAGCTCTATTAATGAGTTTGGATGCAGAAAATGCCTTCGATAAGGACTCATGGGCCTTTTTATTACAGGTCCTGGCTGGGTTTGGATTTAGGGACACTTTTTTATAATTTATATCTAAAATGTATACAACCCCTATAGGGTTTGTCCGAGCCAATGGCCACATGACAAGTTCCTTTGAATATGGGGAGGGGGACATGCTAGGGCTGCCCTCTGTCTCCTCTCTTGTTCACATTATATATTGAGCCCTTGGCAGGGACTATTTGATTAAACCAGAGGATCCAGGACTAGTCTTGGGAGGGATAGAACACAAATTAGCATTGAACACAGATGACTTACTGCTCTTTCTTGGACACCCAGACCAGTCACTCCTGGAGGTGTTTACAAATACATTTATTCACGGAACTGTTTGGATACTTAATTAATACTACCAAAACTGAAGTATTGTTTTTTCATATACTGTCCCTAAAGCCTTACTGGAGCAATATCCGAAGTGATGGGATCGCTCCACTATGAAATACTTAGGAGTGTTCTTAGGCCTCTCCACACTCTCTTTTTCAAGATAATTTTTCCATCATTGTTGTCCTCCCTCAGATCTGACTACAAGAGTTGGTCCTTGCTTCCTCTTTCATTGCATGTACAGGTACAGATGGCTAAGATGAATGTGTTTCCATGTTTTCTGTACCTTTTTCAATGTGTCCCATCCTTAATTCCCAAGTGAGAATTCCATTCATGGCAAAGACAGTTGCTGTCTTTTTATTTGAAACAGAAAACGACCCAGGGTTAATCAACAAATTCTCTACTTACCTAAAATACAATGTGGGCTAGCTCTCCCTTCTCTGTTAGGTTATTGGATTGTAGCCCTAATGTGGGATAATCCGAAGTACAGTTCTCACTGGAAACAAATTGAATTATCTGAGCCTTATGATCTGTCCCTCCAGGCTTTGCTGTTTTTGCCTAAACGTTTACACGCTGCCCCTAGACCCCCTCTTTTGGGTATTCAGACAGCCCTTGAAGGTTGGAAATGGGGTATAAGTAAGGAAATTATTCAACAATTTTTATGGAAATATAAATGGTGGACCTTGGATGAGTCATTTCTCCCCACTACCTTCGACCCATGGTTTAAATGCCAGGCACAATTAGGTTTACATTCACCATGTCAGCTTTCACAGGTGAATACATTGCTCTCCTTTGATGCGGTGGCTCAAAGATATAACTTATGCCTTGGAGAAAAATGTCACTATTATCAGGTACAAGATTACATTAACACTCAGATGCATAAGATTAACATTTCTATTGAGGGGCGTCCTTCTCCTCCTCTTGAAACCGTCCAGAGCACTCTGAACGGTAAAGGAGCAATAACTTTGCTATATGTAAACTACTTACGGGATCAGGGTGCATCCACAACTAAAACTAGGGAGGAACTGGACCTCCAGTTAGATCTGAAGGACTAGACAAAGTTATGGGCAGCAACGTGGGGCATCTCTTCATCCTCTAATTGGCAAGAATTCATCTGGAAGCTGCATGTAAGGTACTTTTTAGTGCTGAAACTGCAGACAAAGGGGGATACAGTGATAAAACCAGATTGCTGGAGGCTCTGTGGCGCATCATTGGCCACACATGTCCATATATTTTGGCAATGCCCTGCCATAATGGCCTTTTTGGAAGCAATTGGGTAATGTGTTATGCATGTTTTTACATTTTCCCTTCCCTTAGGCCCAGAACATATATTATTGGGTATTCTACTACCCTCTCTGAAGGGGCGAGAGACCAAATATGTATGGGGAATTTTAATCATAGATGCACTTAAAACAATAACAAGACAGTGGCTGCACCCTGATCCACCCACATTTGCAAAATGGTTGTATATTGTTCGACACATACAAGAAATGGAGAAAATTACTTTTGCATGACAGCAGTGGCTCCCAGCTTTTACCAACAGGTGGACACGCTGGGATTTGCCCCCTACTGACATTACCCAGCTATGATAATATTGATAAGCATTATACTTACAAGTATATTATAGTTGTGCTTGTAATTGATATTTTCATACATGCTGTTCAACTCTCATATTCCCCAGTCATTATAGTCCTGATTATGGACCCACAAATCTAACTTGTTACATTAGATGGAATTAGTTTAGTCAGTTAATTGCAGTGACAGCAGTGTTTTCATAATTTATTGTTTTTAGGCTGTTTTTTTTAGAAACATAGAAATTGTCGGCAGATAAGGACCGCTAGGCCCATCTGGTCTTACACGTAAGTCCTACATTTGTTTGAGGCCTCTGACCCTACTTGATCAACGGCTTTCTGCTCTCTTTATAATTGTTACCTTTTTGGAAAACATTTTTTCGCTATTTTATGCAATGTACTTTTAGTACCATAGAGCTTATTTCAGAAGATTGTTATAAAAGGCTTGGAAAGTTTGGTCTTAACTGTTTAATGTACCATTGCACTTTATCAATAAACAAGTGTAAAAAAAAAAGTGAAAGTTGTATAAAACACAGAATGAGTTGTCTGAGAAACAAGTCCCATTCACACAACATCCCAAGTCAGAAAAATAGGACAGCAGAGACAGACGTACACAAATCAGTTAATAACAATTACAGATTGTTCCTGCAACAGGAATTTTTTTCAAACCATGTTTAAAAATACCAAGAGTGGGCGAATTTGAGCTGAGGGATGAATTACACCACAAGCAAGGGGCCCCATATGAAAAACATTATTTGCCTTAGTGTGTGTAAAACTTGGGTAAGGAAAAACTGTGCTGTGGCTCATCTCTGAGACTGTATTTGTAAATGGGAACAGTTAACATTTCAGTTAAGTAAGTGGGGGTATAGTTATCTGCTGTTTTTAAGTTTGCCGTGCATGCGCGCTGCGAACTTCGGTCACGGAACAAATATGTGTGGAATACAGCCGATTACGCACATGTGCAGTAGAGCCACTGCTTCTGCACGTGTGCGGAAACCACACACTCTCTGGGAAAGCCGACATCGAGGTGCCCAATTCCCATGTTAGCATGTGTCTCCCCCCGACACACACATTGTGGCACACTGGGAGCCCACCCCAGTCTGTCGAAACAGTTTTGCCGACACCGGGATGCCCACTTCCGGTGTCAGATGCCCCCAACCCCTAAGCTCAATTTCTTTGCCGACAGGGTGCCCAACCTTCGGCATAGCTCTCAAAAAAGTCACAAATTGGGCACACTGGGATCCCACTCCAGTGTGCCTGAAGCATGTATTTGTTTTTTTACCTGTAAGTAAAGGAAGCGGTCCCCGGAGTCTTTTTTTTTTAACCTGCAAAAAAGGAAACAGTCCTTTGTCATTTTGCCCGTCCCCCTCCCCCATGCCGACCCTCCCTCTGCGCACCCACCTCCCCGTACCCCCCTTCACCCCATACTTACCTCCGGAGGTCGAGAGCAGAGATCTTCTGTGGACTGGGATGCATCTGCACTCTTTAAAAGCTGACCACAAACTGAAGAAAATCACAGTAAGCCCTACAACAGGAGTCAATGGGGGAGGGAGGTTTAAACTTAGGTTGATATCTCGGCCATTTTTAGGACTTTTGGCCCCAAATTTTCAACATGGGGTTATTGTGACCCCACCTCGTGAACACTGGCACTGTCATTTCGTTTCTCTTTCCCGACCGGTGATTTCGCGGTCGCTGCATAGAATCATCTTTTGGGACCGATTAACAAAGTGCCACAGTTCACGAGGAGAGGTCCCAAAAAGCAGTTTAGCAATTTGGGTGAAAAACTTCCAAAACATGACTGCGTTACCAGCGTGCGTTCTGCAGTTTCTATGCATGCTCGTAACTTTGCCAATTTTTAATATTTTCACACCAGATTTTCAGCATTGCCATTGTTTTACACCTCCTCATGAACCGGACAGCTGTCATTTTTCACATCCTGCCTGAAACATGTTTTCACACCCGTGACGCAGAATGGCGCGGTCGCTGTGGGAAATAAGCTTTCGGGACAGATTAACAAAATCACAGTGCCACTGTTTATGAGGAGAGGTCCAAAAATGCCCACGTTGAAAATTTGGTGACAAATTCAAAAAAATGATTGCGTTACAGGCATGCGTTGCACAGTTTCTATGCATGCTCGTAAGTTCACCAATTTTTTATATTTTTACTCCAGATTTTCAACAGTGCCATTTTTTCATACCACCTCATGAACAGTGCAGCTGTCATTTTTCACATCCTGCCCAAAATGTGTTTTCACACCTGTAGGGCCAAATGGCGCAGTCACTGTGCAAAATCACCTTTCGGGATTTAGGAACGAAATGAAAGTGCCACTGTTCATGAAGTGGGGTCACAAAAAGCCCATGTTGAAAATTTTGAGCATCGGGGGTGACTTGGGATCATCGGCCGTAATGCTCATGCCATTCCACCCCCACCCTGCAGCCAGTGACAGGCATTGATGTGTCCCTTGGGGTCTTCGGCTCCAACCTTCACCCCATTCTTCTATACTGCACCCATCTCAGCGTATTTCCTTATGGAATGGTGTGAGTGTAAGGTCCGAAGACCCCAAGGCACACCGCGACACCTGTCTGTGTCTGCAGGGTAGGGTGAGGTGAAATGGCATGAGCGTTACGGCCAGTGACCCAAAGGTACAACCCCAGTGCCTGTCAGTCTCTGCAGGGTGGGATCAGCGTCAATTTAGTACTTCACTGCCATTACTATTATGCATCTCTCTAATTCCTGCATTACCAATGCCAATGCCAGCAAGCAAACATTCAGCATTGACAAATGCTTGTTATACTTTCCAGTGACTATTTTGTCAAAGAAATGCAGTCGCTTACCTAAGAAGGTCCTTGTTAGATAAGCAACTACCTTTCTTTGACAAAATCATCACTGGAAAGTATAAAGAAAAGCTTTTACAAATTACCTCCATTAATCTCTGGAGCACCTCCTTGTACTGTTCCTTAAGTAATGCTGCAAACTTTCGGCATTGATAAATGCTTGTTTAAATAAGGGACAGCCAGTGAAAAGTATGCCTGGAGGAAGGAGATAACCAATTGTATGGCCGTCACAGAGGGAATGAATGAACCAGCATACGAAAAACTAACTGCAGTCTCATCTCCCAGACAGGGAAGACACATAAAAATATGTAGCTGCAAAATATTTGGCCCTTCCACATTTCTCTGATCTCTGGACCTGTGGGTGAACTGACCCAATGCATATATCCAAGAAGGCTAAGACTCTGAAAACAATGAGTGAGGTGAAGAGTGCCATTCGAAGGGCAGGTTTGTCTGCATGTTGCACCCACTTGATGCCCACAGATACCTCACAGAGCCACCTGGCATTACTCTTGGAGCATTGTTTCCTGTAAGAGTAACTCTGAACCCCAGGCCTGGGTAGCTGGGTTCTCTTGCCCACCCTGGCCTATTCCTGATCATGCTTAATCACCAAGATTGAAGTTTGGGAAACACTTCGTAACCAGGAAAGACGTAGCCAGAATGGGGTTCAAAGCTAGAATCTCATGTTGTGAGCCTTCTCAAGTTGTAACACTTTAAAGGACTCCGTTATTAAATAGGACAGTGACTCTGAATCGAGTAAAAAGGCAGAGGGGGAAGCCTCGTAATTTGGATACCACCCTTCCCCTCCTTCTCAGAAGAGACCATCTTCTTCATTAGATAGAGCTGGCTACACTGCGACAGGATTCTCCCAGATCCCACCCCGTATTCACCTCTTGACCATCCATGTCACCAAGTTGGGGAGTCGCCTTCAGATCTGAGTGAGTAAGGTCTCCTTGCTCTGGCGCACCTGGACGTGCCTATATGGGCTCCCCACAGACCTGAAGCGCCCACTTGGATTTGGGTGTCTTCATATGTACAGTCTGAGGCCTGACCTGTGGATCATCAGCTTGAAGCATCTCAGTGAAGAGAAGTAGTATGGACTTGTGCAACTCGGCTTAACCAGTGCGAGACGGTACTGCAGGTGCACCCCCCGAGGGTCCAGCACAGGGAGGGGCTGAATTAAACATGTTAGGTTGCATTATATGTAAAGAGGACAGTATGACTTCATAGATGAGAGGAGTCACAGTCCTCCTGCAAGTCTTGCATCACTTGAGAAAGGTCTATGATAGGCCATGATGCCATCGAACTTTGTCAAATTTGACAGAACCTGTCAAAACATGCTAGATTGCATTATATACAGGGAGAAGAGCAAGACTCTATAAAAAAGAGGGGTTATAGACCTCCAGCCAGTCTGGTTACGGATGCTGCTGAACAGACCTTGGCATCAAATACCTAAGGATGCCCGATTCAGCACACTATTTTAGATGACTTCAGTGGGTGCTTACTGTTTTCTCCTAAATGGAACAGGTGTCAGCGTGGCTCAGTTGGTAGCACATCTGCCTCTGGACCTGAAGGTAATGGGTTGTCGTCCCATACCGGGATTGGACTTGCAGCTAAAAATCGCTGGCATCCGAGTGCAGTATTGTGGGGTGCTGTACTGCTGGGGTGTGCCGTCCTTCGGATGAGACATTAAACCGAGGTCCCTTCTGCCCATCCTGGTGTTGTCCTGGTGGGTGTCCAGGTAGAAGTAAAAGAACCCAGGGCACTCTTCGCAAGGAGAAGGGAACATTCCCGGTGTCCTGGCTAACATTCCCCTTCCTATAAACTGGTTCATGCAATTATCCAGGCTGTGTGTGGGTGATGATGTGCGATATGGCCGCCACCACACATTCAGTCACTTCACTATCAGTCTAGCATTGCTTGCAAATGCTTTGGGATACTGCATATGAAAAGCACTATATAAATGCTGATGATTCTTCTTCTTATCCCTGTTAGCTCCAGAAAAAGAAAAAGGGCAATCTTACCTCTGCTTTAAGTCAGAGGATACATCCATTTCATCCCAGATGCAATGGTGAGATCCATGAGTGAGCAGCCCCCCATTTTCATCTCCTTACCTAGCCAGGAAGCCATGGAGTCGACCGCATTGTTCATTTGTCCCCTGTTATGCACGTGCTGATGCAAGTTGATCATAAGGTGATGGCAAACTTGCTCACACAGCCCGGGATGAGCAAGGTGTTATAATCAGGTAAGTGCACCATTTCTTACAGGCACAAGTGCATGCACACAGGAGGAAGTCACGTGAGCATGTGACGTCATCATGACAAGTGTGACGAATGCACTCGCATAGTCTTATGCTGAATAGAGGAGCTTAGTGGGGAGATTATGAATGGTGCTGTCAGGGCACTGGCAGATAGCCAGCAACTAAATGTAGTTGATCCAGGCTAAAATTCAGAAACGCTCGCACGGTCTCCCATTCAGTAGCGGCGCGCTCACATGGTTTTCTGCTTAATAGTGGAATTCACTGGGGAGACTTGTTAGGCAAATGGTATTGGGAGGATGTTGGCCGATAGCCAGCCACGTGGCTGTACAGCCCTCTCGGCACTGCCCCGTCTGAAAAATTGCCTGCAGTAGCTCCAGTCTCTAAAACTGAAAGCTTTTGTCCTGTCCCCTGCTCAAAAGCTCAAGAGTTTCTTAGCAGATTAGTCTATCTGAAACCTCAACTTAACAGGCACAAATTCTACATTTAGGGGAGCTACCTGCAAACAGGCAGACCCAGTCTGCCTAAGAGCCGCCTAATCCTGAGAAGAAAAACAAAGAACAGATGAATCCTCCAGAGAACTAGGGTAATGCTGTGTTGGGAATGTTCACATTCCTAGGGTTCTGTGCTAATGTAACAGCTTTAGGTTGTACCACTGCCCCAGTGGGGAAGCACATTACCCATGTGTATTATTACCTTCCCTATTGACAATGTTCAAGCTAACAGAAAATGAAATTATTGTAAGTATGAAGGAATTTTTCCTTGTTAATATCCTCATACTGTATGCAGTGTAATCACAATAAAAATAAGATTGGGTAAAGATAAGCATACAGGGTCAGGGTTATTTTTTTTACTAGTCCAGCAAGGAAAGTGGCACCCAAGTTGCACTGACTCACCTACATTTGTAGTGTCCTGTTTCTTAAAGTGAATTTGGACGCAGAGTAGTTTTCCCCTTACATTTTTTTTCGTAGCCCACATCCAATCACAGCACAATTCTCTTCCCTCCTTGTATTGCAGAGATTGATACTAAAGTTCACATTAGGTTAAGAAGACCAGAAGTAGGCAGTGGAGCCCATATAAACTGCTCCCAGCTGGTCAGCAGTAGACTATTATGCTGTTTGTTTCCTCACCATTTATTTATTCAGATTCATTCTGAAACTGAGCTTTGTTTTACAGTACTATGTATTTTGCTAATTTGTTCCTGAATCCAACCACTCTAGATGTAGACATACTTTATTTTTTGTGCTGAAATTATTCATCTTTAGTTGCAGGCTTTGGCCCCTTCTGTTGTATACGTCAGTTTTAGGTGCCAGATTTACACCCTCCGTTAATTCTGGGTCCTGTAGTGCATCCTATAAGAACAGCATGGCACTGCTTATCCTTTAATTTCATTGCTCCTCTCTTGACCCTTTTCATTTCCCTTATAGTACAGAGAGCCCCAAACTGCATTCTGTAATTTAAGATTTCACATATAATCTACAGTATATTCTAATGCCATGTATTCTCATATTCATAACTCTCTGCAGTTAACCTGCTCAGTACTGAATGGAACCATATGCTAATGATGGAAACAATGGCACTTGACAATTATTCAAACTGCTGCCCTCATCTGCTGCACATTCTATCAACGTCTCAGATTTCTTACTCCGCCTCACAAGTCTAGATGCCCAGGAGATTCCTCAGGTCGTTGTTGGCTTTTTCTGAAGTATAATTGTTTAATTATACATAATTTTCTTTCTGCTGCCTTCATTTATTGTTTATTTTTATTCTAACGTCTAGTTTTTAAATTTAGTTAGAGTTTGCATTTATTTCTGGGTTCCTCATTGTTTGGTATAACCGTTGGGGAACCGAGTAGTTTTATATTAGTTGCAGATTTTTTCTGCTTTATTTTTGGTTAAAAATGTTATTGTGTAAAGTTATATTTGACTTGTTGAAGCTGCTAACCCGGTTTCCTTTCTAACCACTAACCCAGTTACTGTGAACCGTTCTATCGGTTCCAAGAACCACTGACCTAGTTCTGACTTTAAAAATTCATCTGTTCTTTTGGGGCCTAATTGGTTCCTGAACTGACCGCAAAAAAAAAAAAAAAAATTCTTTTTCTGTTGAGCTTTTTCTCCTGAAAATGGAGCATACTGAAAAACCTAAGAAAAAGATTGATCCCCCGGGGTTTAAAAACTGTGTCAGGTGTGGGAAAGTATTCGCCAGAGCAGACAAGCATGACAGCTGTGTGTTCTGCCTGGGAACCGAACATTTAAATTCTGATTGTGAAATTTGCAAATCATTTCCACAGAAAACTGTGGAAAATAGAATGGAGAGGTTGAATAAAAAGTTAGGAGGTGCTTCAGGCTCTAACCAGCCAACACCTTCAAAATCAGCGGGTGAAACCGCAGTTTCTTCCTTTACCATCCCTGATAAGGGTGAATCAATCTCTTTAAAAAGACTGAGTGGGCCGTCTGACTCTCCGGTCCCCTCTAAAAAGGCAAAGAAGACCAAGCATGACGAACCCCAGGCAAAACCTACAGGGATTCTTCTGTGCCTCACAGTCTGCCAACTGCTGAGGAGATTGCCAGGGCTGTTAAAAGTGATTGAGGCAGTTCAGGGGTTCATACCTTCTCCAACCCCTCCTCCTCCAAGGGTTCAGGAGATTTCTCCCTTCTCAGATCCCCAGTCTCAGGAGATAGATACTGGGGAGTATGACATGCCAGAGGATGATTATGGTGAGCCCATTGAACCGGAAATCTCACCAGAGCAGGACTTTGGCTCTCTTCCTAGGCCTGAGGATTTTTCCTCTTACTTTTCCTTTGTAAGGAAAATAGTAGATGCCCTTAACCTGGCTACCACCGAGGTCATAGAAGATGAGGAGGAGGCAGAGTATATGGAAATGACTGGGTTAACACTCACTAAGAAGATTTTTCTGCTTATCAATAAATTATTTAAGAAGGATGCATTCACAGTCCTGCAGAACCCTAACTCTGTCACGCCTCTGGATAAGAAGGCTGACGAGAATTACCAATTGGACAGGAAAGAGGATGAATTCCTCTGTTCTCACCCTGATCATCAGGATATGGTCTGGCAGGCAGCCTGTGAGAAGGAGAGGATTCCTTTATCCTCTCATCCACCTGAGAAGGATTCAAGGAAAATGGACAGCATGTCAAAGAAAGGGTACTTTGCTGCTTCTCTGGGGGTCAGACAAGCTAATTACCAGGCCTGTGCTGCACAGTATCAAAAGACACTGTGGCAGTATGTTTTGGCCATGTCAGAGAAGTTTCCCTCTCCTATCTCTGACGACCTAGCAGAAATAGCCAGGTTTGGACTGGAAGCATCCAAATACCAGTTCCAGGTGGCAGCAGATGCCAGTGATAATGCTGCTAGGATTATAGCTCTGACTGTAGCCCTGAGAAGGTTTGCTTGGCTAAGGGCTACAAATTTAACAGAGGACACCCAGGCTAAGGCCATGGACTTTCCTGTACAAGATCATTCTGTCTTTGGCAAACAGATCGAAGAATATATGAAAAAGGTGGATGAATACAAAACCACCTATAAGAGTAATTCCTCCAAAGACAGGCCTACTACTTCTTATAGGCCTTATGGAAGGGGAGGTAGAGGAAGGTCCTATGGCAGGCCCTTCTGTCAGCCTCAAGCAGTTTCACAGCTGCAGGCATACCCACAGCAGACTGGGTATTATAGGGCCAGAGGTAGGTGGGGCTCCAGGAGGGGTTCCCAATCTGCCCAGGCTCAGGCCCCACCGAAACAAAATTCCTGACTCCTTTGCCAAGGCCGCCTCCCTAATACCAGTAGGGGGCAGACTGGCTCACTTCTTTCAGTCCTGGCGGGCCATAACCATGGACAAGTGGGAGTTGGAATTAGTGAGCCAGGGATTCTCTCTGAGTTTCAAATTCGTCCTTCCTCTGAAGTCAAGGCTGTTCAAACCAGCCTCTCTTCTCAAAGAACAACTCCTAGAAAAGGAGGTTTAAACCCTGCTCGGCATAAACGCAGTGGAGCAGGTGCCAACCCTTCAGAGGGGCAGAGGGTTTTACTCCCGGAATTTTCTTACCAAAAAGAAAAATGGGGAGTGGCGGTCTATTCTGGACCTAAGGCATCTGAACAAACATCTGGCAAAGCCAAAATTCAGGATGGTGACCCTGTCTATAATTTTACCTGTCATCCAACAGGGAGACTGGCTGGCATCGATTTAAAAGATGCCTGTTTCCACATCCCCATAAGGGAGTCTCACAAAAAATATCTCGGGTTCAGACTTCCTTCAGGTCATTACCAGTTCTCAGCCCTGCCCCTCGGTCTCACCTCAGCACCAAGGCTATTCACAAAATGCCTGGCAGTGGTAGTAGCATTTCTGCGAAAACTAGGAATTACAGATCTTAGTTCAAGAAGGTTCCTTCAGTAGGTCATCACATATAGGACTGGCGCCACCTGGCGTCGGGCCGCACGGCAGACTTTTCTAGCAATCCCTGACGGGGGACTGCCCACCCAACGTCACATGACTGACGTCACTGTGACTGTATATAGTGGGCAGTCCCCATGTCCACCCTCCAGTTCTTTCCCGCCATCGCCTCGCCCAAGAGGAAGTGCTCGACATGTGGCACGCAGATCCCTCACAAAGACAGTCACCTCAAGTGCATCCTCTATTTAGGCCCGGACCATCCTGTTTCCTTCTGCACTGAGTGCCAGACATTCAATCAGGCCACGAAGAAAAGGAGACGGCAGGCTTTGGAGGCCCATCTTTTAAAAGCCCATCTGACTTCTCTTGAGAAAAAGATGGACCACTTAAGACAGTCCTCGGCCGGAAAATCTTCTCCTTCCAAGAAGTACAAGGAGAAATCCAGGGAGCGGGAGTGCTCCGCAGACAACATGCGGCCCTCGATGAGCAAGGCTCAGCCGCTGCCCAGAAAGTTGGACGGTAAGTCTGTTAAGACCTCAGTGGGTCAGTCGGTCATCGGCACCTCCTATGAACACACCACTTCAGCCGATAAGTCGGCCCCTGGCTCCTCTGGGGATAGCGCGGTGGCTGGTAAGCCGACTACCCTGGATGTGGGTACTCACCTGGCACCGGTCGGTAAGCCGGTTGGGGGCTCCTCCCCTGCCCGCCCGACTCCACCCACTAAGATGGCTGTCTCTGACGGTCGCATGGGTGCGGTTCCCCCGGCGGGGCCTGACGGCATTTTACCCGACGTCCAGCGAAACCAGAGGGAGAAAGTCCCTCTCCCTCCTCTTCCCTCGCCTGTACCCTCCCCTTCTCTGGCAGGTACTTAAGGCAACAATACCGGAGAACCCCTCGACATAGTCGATGCTTCAAGGTCAGCTCCATGTTCCCCTCTCAGGGTCAAGGAGAAAGAGGATCCTCCTCAGCCAGCAGGCCTTACCATGGAGGCCCCTCCTCTGCCTTCAGGCAGGATTCTGGCTCTTCCTCAGACGCTGGACATCCCGACGACAATCCCGCAGCCTGGACTAGTCGACCGGCCTCAGCCATTGGCCCCGACACCGGATCAGGTCCCATCGCCAGGGCCCCTTCGTCCAGGCCCTGATGCCGGCCCCTCTTACACCGGATCCTCTTCCAGCACCAGATCGGATGGTGCCGGTCCCAACGTCGGTTCCCCTGACATGGGCTGTCCCGACGCTGGACCCCCAGCGTATATACACAACGGCAGGTCCGAAGTGGGTTCCCCCGATGCCTGATCTGATGACAGGGGTTTACTCTAGACCCCGAACTGTCCCACAGTACCCACAGGGGATTCCTGGGGACCACTACTCAGCATGTCCCTCTCCGGACTGGAGTCATTTTGGACAGTTCTACCCTGGATTTAATCCCTACTCTTCTTACCAGGGATTCCAGGGTTACTACCCTCCACCAGTTATTCCTCCTCCTCCTCCTCCCCCTCAGCCTTTGCCTACTTCACCCCCTCCTCTGCCTTCGGTTGCTCCGGATTTCAAGGCGTTAATTCAGTCTTGGTGGCGGGGGCAAGGTCGGAGTTGGTCTCGGACCTAGAGACTAGGCTCCCACACCCACGGTCTCCCAGGTCCCGTTCCCCAAGCAGTTCCTCTATTGCTACGATCCATGTCTCAGGGAAGACTCGACAGGATATTTCCCTTCCTGATACCCGACACTGTGCTGTCGAGGAAGCGGACGATGGTGATAGCTCAGAGGGGGCTGACAACTCTTCAGAGGAGGTCCCAGAAGAGCCTGAGGGTCCGAGAGGCAAGGTTTCCCCAAAATCTCCACCAGAGGACCCTGCCTTTTCGAACCTTTTGAGGTCCATGAAGGATTATTTTGACTGGGAGTCTGAGGAGCAGGACCCCATCAGACAGAGGCTCGCGGAACATCTCAACCTAGAGTCTCTGTCCCCGGTCCCCATTCCTCCTTGGATGGCACCTCACCAAAACCTCACCAGTACTATCTGGCAGCTGCCTCATTCCCTCCCGGCTGTCCCCAAACGGGCGGGCAGACTTTACCGGGTGCCCAAGGATGCCCCGTTCCTGAAGGCTCATCCCAAGGCTGACTCTGTGGTCATCTCTGCGGCTCATGATCGCTCCTTAGTGCCAAAGCACATGAGCACCTCTCCTCCGGACAAAGAGTCAAGGCAGATGGACTAGTTCGGGAGAGATATTTATTCATCGGCCATATGTACTCTCCGGTCCCTTAACTATGTGGCCCACATGGTGTCCCACCAAAAGGCTACCTTGGCCAGGCTTGAAGCTTGAGTCCAGTCCCTGGACCCCTCACCTTTAAAGGAGGAACTTGCCAAGGATCTTCGCCTCTCCAAAGTTTCATGTAGGCACGCCTTACGCGCCATCTATGACTGTCAATTCGGTGGCACGTACCTCAGCAACTGCCATTGCCCTTAGGCAGCATTCCTGGCTTTGCCTCTCCGGACTTGCCAGTGAGGTCCAGTTGGCGATTCAGAATGCCCCCTTTAGGGGCTCGGGGATCTTTGGTGGGGACACCAAAGACATTATCACAAACCTACAGGACAGGGGCTTTGCCCTTAGTTGTGTGAGGTCAATGTACTGATTGGGTTTCCAGCAGCAGCAGCCCTTTCGGAAAAGGACCTGGAGGCAGAGAAAGAATGCTCCGGGTGCGCCACCTGGGGAAGCAGAAGGCCACGGGTACAGCCAGTCCTCCTGCCTCCAAAAATCAGAGACGTTCAGGGGGTCCTCCCCCTGAATGCCCTGCCACTTTTTGTCTCCCCATCCCCACTGCCTCCTCAGTCTATCAGTGTGGAGCAGGTGGGGGGGAGGTTCGCCCGCCACGCGCAGGAGTGGAGGGTGGTCACCTCCGATGAATGGGTCCTGCAACTAGTGTCTGTCAGACACACAATAGAATTTCTGAAAATTCCCCTGGAAACTCCAACAAAGAAATCCTCTTACTCGAGGGATCAGGCCCTCCTCGTTCATGAAGAGGTAAACTCGATCTTACTCAAAGAAGCAATAGAGCATGTTCCCCTCTGGCAAAGGGGAAAGAGGTTTTACTCCCATATTTTCCTGGTTCCAAAAAAGGAAGGGGACTTCAGACCCATACTTGACTTAAGCCAGTTAAACCTGTTTGTCGAGTACAAAAAATTTTGGATGCTGACACTTCAGAGCCTCCTCCCACTCCTCATGGAGAACCACTGGCTCTGTGCTCTAGATATGCAGGATGCCTACCTGCACATCCCCATCTTCCCCAGCCACCGCTGGTTCCTGTGCTTTCGCTTCCAGGAGGAGCACTTTCAGTTTCGCGCACTCCCTTTTGGTCTGTCTTCGGCACCTCTGGTCTTTACCAAGTGCCTGGCGGTGGTCGCGGCCTTTTTCGTGCCACAGGGGTATTGTGGTTTTCCCTTACTTGGACGACTGGCTGATTTCAGCCCCGTCCAGGGATTCTCTACAGGAGGCTTTTACCTTCACCCTGGACCTCTTCAACAGACTAGGGATCACAGTCAATGTTCCCAAGTCCTCCCTTTTCCCTGCCCAGAGACTTCAGTTTATTGGGGCAGTCCTGGATACGGTCCAGTGCAGAGCCTTTCTTCCTCCAGACAGGGCGGAGACCCTTCTCTGTCAGGCCTTCAAAGTGGCTTCCTTCAGGACCATCCTGACTCAAGAGGTCCTGCACCTTTTGGGTCTGATGGCGGCTTCCATCATGACCGTTCACCTGGCAAGGCTTCACATGAGGGTCACTCAGTGGTCCTTGCGGGTGCAGTGGGACCAGCTCCTGGATGACCTGGACCATTTGGTATGGGTCTCCTCAGCGGTTCAGAAAGAGTTGCATCGGTGGATGGATTTTTGCAGTCTTTCCTTGGGGCTTCCCTTCTGGAGCTCAGTGCCCTTAGCTTCCCTCACCATGGATGCCTCGAATATGGGGTGGGGAGCACATCTAGGGGAACACCAAGCCCAGGGACTGTGGTCCAGCTTGAAAACTTCTTTGCATATCAGTTTTCTGGAGATGAGGGCGGTACTGTACACCCTACAGGCCTTTCAGTCCCTCCTTCCCAAGGGATCACTGCTAAGCCAAATGGACAACATGTTGGTGGTTTGGTATATCAACAAACAAGGGGGAACCCGGTCATACCCCCTCTACCGGGAGGCAACGCGGGTGTGGAACTGGGCAGTCCAGCACCATTTGGCCCTCGTGGCCGTGCACGTTCCAGGCATTTTAAAAGTCCTCGCGGACAGTCTCAGCATGTCTCGGACCCTAGCTCACGAGTGGGAAATGCATCAGGAAGTGGTGGAATCCATCTTCCAACATTGGGGTTATCCGGAAAGTGACCTCTTCGCCTCCGACTCCAACGCAAAACTTCCCAGGTTTTGCTCGCTCGTTCCAGGGCATGGTACTTTTTGGAACGATGCATTGTCTGTCTCTTGAACAGGGACATTTTTGTATGCCTTCCCTCCATTTCCCATTCTACAGAGGGTCCTTTTGAAGCTTCAGGTGGAGGGAGCAAAGATGATCCTCATCGCTCCTCTCTGGCTGAGACAAATCTGGTTCCTGCTGCTACAACAGCTCTCCAAGGAACCACCGGCTCCACTTCCAGTGACTCACGACCTTCTAACCCAGGATCAGGGTCGATTGTTAATCCAGGGCTCAGGACCCTGCATTTTCATGTGTGGCTCCTGCAGACATAGCGATATCTCGCTTCGGGGTCTCCTCTTGAGTTGCTCAAGTCCTCATTGAGGCCAGAAAACCCTCTACTCTTTCCACTTATGCCATGAAGTGGAAACGGTTTTCCGTCTGGGCAACTGCTAAGGGTTGGAACCCCTTCTCTTGCTCATGGAATACCTCCTTCACTTGTCAGACTCTGGTCTTTCATACTCTTCTTTGAAGGTCCATATTTCAGCCATCTCGGCATACCATGAGCTAGTGGATGGTAAACCTGTGGCTCAGTTGGAGGTCTCAAAAACCTTTCTAAAAGGGATTCTCCATCTGAACCCCCCCCATCCATAGCCCAACTTCACCTTGAGATTTGAATTTCGTCTTGGAAAAGCTCACCCTTCCTCCTTTTGAGCCGGCTATGAGCTGTGATTTGTGCTTCCTTTCCTGGAAGGTGCTTTTTCTTGTGGCTATCACGTCAGCCTGAAGGATTTTGGAGCTTCACGCTCTAGTCTGCAAGGAGCCCTGTCTGATTTTCCATAGGGACCAGGTGGTCCTCAGAACGCATCCGATGTTTCTTCTCAAGGTGGTGTCAGAAGCCACACTGAATCAATCAGTAGAGCTTCCTGTGTATTACCCGTCCCCCTCTAACAGAGGTGAGGTACTCCTTCATACGATGGATGTTCATCGGATTCTTTGGTGTTACACTCACCAAACCAAAGAATTCCATACCTGCGACCAGTTTTCATTTCCTTTGCCCCAGATCAAAGGGCAAACCAGTTTCTAAGCAAGGCCTATGCAAATGGTTAGGCAACCGCATTAGATTCTGTTAGCAGAAATACGAAAAGCCTCTGCTGTGTCCCGTTAGAGGTCATTCTATGGGGGGCATAGCTGCCTCCGCAGCCTTCTTACGTAACGTCTCTGTGGCCGACATTTGTGCTGCTGCCACTTGGAGTTCTGTCCATACCTTTACCAAACATTACAGTCTGGACATTGCTTCTAGGCGGAGGGCTGGCTTCTGCCTAGCTATCTTTGCAGAGCCTTCTGTCCTAGGCTGGGTCCATTCTGGATCCTGTTTTGTTCTCCTCCTCCCTAGTTTCTCTTGGTCTCTCCTTGGAGAGACTGCTTGGGACTCTGTCCTATATGTGATGACCTACTGAAGGAATCCTCTCGAAGTAAGATAGTACGGTTACAAGTTACAAGATACAAGGCAAGGTGGTGCAGGTCAGAACAGACAACACCACTACAATGTTTTACATAAGCAAGGGGAAACAAGGTCGGATCCCCTGTGCACAGATGCCATGAAAATCTGGGAACTGGCTTACTCTCTAAAAGCTTCCTTGTACTGGACTCCGTGTTCAGACGATGGGGCACCCCAGAGGTAGATATCTTTGCCTCTCATGAGAGTTACATGTTGCCCCTATTTTGTTGCAGGCCACCAGTCGGGTACAATTCCCCTGGACGCCCTAGTCCTGGACTGGTCAGGAAAGCATCTGTATGCCTTTCCCTTCATCTTCAGTTTGCTACTCAAACTCAGGTCACAGCCTGCGTCCATGATACTGATAGCACCAGACTGGGCCAGACAGCCATGGTACCCCCTTCTGCTTTTAATGTCAGTGTCCACACCAATCCTCCTACAAGGAGGCACAATCTTTTTAACTTCCCACCAAGGGAAGATCCTGTACCCGAATCTCAGGCCTCTCAGGCTCAAGGCATGGTTCTTGAGGACTTAGAGTTTGCAAACTTACAACTTTCTCAAGCTGTTCTGGATATCCTAAAAGGATATAGAAAACTGTCTACCAAGAAAACCTGTAATGCAAAATGGAAAAGATTTTCTATTTGGTGTGAGGTCAAACATATTTCTCCCTTCCTGGCAGAAATCCCAGTGCTGTTAGAATATCTTACTGATTTGCACTCACAAAGTTGAAACATACATCTCTGAATGTGCATTTGGCATCAATTTCAGCTTTTGTTTCTGCGGGAAAAACTGTTTCCTTTGCATCTAATCCCATTTTCAAAAAGTTCTTTAAAGGGTTATGTCACTTACACCCTCCTATTAAAGAACCATTTCCAGTATGAGACTTGAACATTTGTATTGCTTAGCTCATGAAACCTCCATTCGAGCCAGTGTCTTCAGCACACTTGCAGTATATCACATGGAAAACTGTGTTTTTGGTAGCAATCACTTCTGCTAGAAGAATAAGTGAATTGCAAGTGTTATGTACGGAAAAGGATTGTTTATCTTTTCATAATGATAAAGTAGTACTTCGAACTAATAGCCGGTTTCGTCCTAAGGTGGTTTCTGATTTCCACTTGAATCAGTCCATGACACTGCCAGTCTTCTTTACAGAACATGCCAGTTCAGGGGAGCGCAGACTCCATAGTCTGGATGTAAAAAGGGCATTGAGTTACTATCTGATGCACACCAAGGATCACAGAGGTGATGAACAACAACTTTTTCTCACTTATGGGGATGTGGGAAAGGGCACCCCAGCTTCCAAGAGATCAATCTCTCGCTGGATAGTTGAATGCATTCAGTTTTGTTACACAAAATATGGAAAGCAGGCTCCAGCAGGCCTCAGGGCCTACTCTACTAGGGGCACAGCTGCTTCTATAGCATCTTCTAGAAATATCCCTTTAGTGGAGATCTGTAAAGCAGCTACCTGGAGAACAGTACACACCTTTACTAAACATTATAGTTTGGACTTGCAGTCCAGGAGTGATGCCAGGTTTGGCACAGCAGTTCTGCAGAGCCTCTTTCCTAAATAGGTTCTCTGCCCACTTCCAAAGCAAAGGTACTGCTTTGAAGTCTGCAGAGAGTTATGAATATGAGAAGTATACATAGTGTTAGAAGAAAAAATGACTCACCTTAGTAATCTTATTTCTTCCAATGTATTCTTCCATATTCATAACTCTCCCTCCCTACCTCCCCTTCCAGAACCAGAGCCTCTGAATGGTCTTCTTACCTGGCAGTCCCAAACATAGGCACACTTACCTTAATCATGTGGAGGTTTATTTTACCTTTATTTTTCCCAGGTGATTCTGGTAATTTTGAAGTAGGTCTGATACCATAATCATGAGTATCAGCTGTAGTGTGTGTCACACTTGGACCACTGATTCTGATCCATGTATCACATTTTTTTTGTATTACATATACTTTATGTAAGGGAAGGGCAGTCACAAGACCCACAGTCTTGCTGAACTGACACATCCAAAAAAACCCAGGGATAAGTTCAAAGAACAGGACATGGCTAAATCTGCAGCTATTTAAAATGCAGTTTCTTTGTTAAATTTTCTTTGAAGGCAGGAACCAAAGTATCCACTTTATAATGCCCTCAGGGAGATCCTTTGACTTGCAGTAGTTGCCAGGAAGAAACTGTGTTCGGAGGGGTGTCTCAGGGAGCCCTTGAATTACATCAGAAAGACCTTTGCTGTGTAGATAACCAGGATCCAGATGAATTTGTAAGGTCCAGTACACATTCCCAGGATGCTTTGGAAGGACATCACAGAAACTGTTTATGTTTGAGTGTGTGTGGCAGAACAAAAAACAGTTCTGACCAGTTAACCTGAGGAGAGGAAATTGAGTATGTCACTTATTTTTTTTTTTAAATCTTGTTGGGACATCCTGTGCTGTAAAATATAACTTTTAATACTCCAAGGCGGAGTCTAATGACCTCCGAGAGGAGGCCAGCTCAGGACTGCTTTTATCCAACTGTGCAAGCCTTAGAGAGATGCATTTTATTTTATTGCTGACTGAGAGAAGAAGGACAACATTAGCACTGTAGGAGATAAGTATTATGTGGATAAGAGAGCTTAGTTTCTACTTTAAAAACCTGTTTTGTTTTTAAGATTGTACGTGTTTGGGATATTTGTTCTGTATTTATTCTGTTTTGATATTTTAAAGATATGTTTACAACGGAAGCTGCCTGGAGTGCCTTGACATTTCTTTTTATGTAAGTGGAGCTTTTAAAAGGTTACAGTTAACACTGTGTATGGGCTTATTGATCTACCAAACTGGGAAACGGATAGAGTTTTGTAAAGTCTTGCATAGAGTTGTAAGGGTTCATTTGAAACACCTGGTTGGGTGCCCGTAGGCAAAGTTATCTGGCCCCCCGAAGACAGAATTATCTGAGCCTGATAGAGTACGCTAACAAGAGGTTATCAGTTTGAACCCCTCCAGAACTTGAGACTAAGGTGACTTGAACCCACAAAACAGACAAGAGGGTTACATTGTTCTGTTCACTGTCCTCAAATTATACGCTCAGAGGTTGGCACTTTGGGAGTAGAGGGCTGACGGGCTGAGCAAGTTGGTGACAGTGTGTAGGTATAGAGTATAGTTGTCAGTATCAAGCAGTATGTTATCATGAGTATTTTTAAATAGGTTGCCTTGTGGGCTTCCTAGAAATCCGAGACGTTGATAGAATGTGCAGCAGATGAGGGCAGCAATTTGAATAATTGTCACGTGCCAGTGATTCCATCATTAGTATACAGTTCCAGTCCCCGGGCAGTTCTACTGAGCAGGCTAACTGCAGAGAGTTGTGAAGAATGGGCTGGCAGTATAGCCTAGAGGTTAGAGGAATGATGTGTGAACGTGCTTGATACATCCAGCAGACCAGACCTGAGTTTGATTCTCACAACCTCCACTTGCATACTGTGTGACTCTGAGCAAGTCACTTAACCGCCCAGTGCTCCCATGTCGCCCCTGAAAACAGGCACTTGTGCCTAGTGGGCCTTACCCAGTTACCAAAGACTAAAATAAAATAAAAAAAATTAAAAATATGGAAGAATACATTGGAAGAAACGAGATTACAAATGTAAGTAATTTTTTCTTAAGGGCATATTACATTTTTATTTTTACTGTGTATATTTCTTCTGATGCAACCCAGGATTAGACGGGTCCTGGCCAGAGCCACTTCACATTCGTGCCTATAGTCTCTTGTTATACCAGTACCCAGATCCTTTTCTTCTTGCATTTGTCTAAGCTTGACCACTTGGAGGCATTATTCTGCTTCTCAGATCCTGGTTCCTAAGTCCAATACTTAGATTTAATATTGGAAAGCTGAAGTAGTACACCAGTCCTCATCTTGGCATTCTCACCTCTAAGCCCAAATGCTGGTAAACTGCACCCCTTTGCACTGCAGGAGAGCTATTTTTATTTGTTCCATCTGGCTTATGGCTTGATGGTGTCCAGCTCTTGACCTCAGACCGGGTGCGTAACCTGGGCATTATTATTGACGACAGTCTGACCCTGAAATCTCAGGTGTCTGCCGTTGTCAAATCATCCTTTTACCATCTTAGGAATATCGCCCGGGTGAAACACCTGGCTCCTCAGGCTGACCTTCTTACATTGGTCCACGCCTTCGTCACCTCCCACCTTGATTACTGCATTGCCCTTTACCTAGGGCTGCCAAGGGTTTATATTCGCCGCTTGCAGCTAGTGCAGAACGCAGCAGCCAGTCTTTTGACTGGTACATCTAGGTCTAGTCATATTACGCCTGCGCTGGCTGCCTGTTCAGTGGCAGATCACCTTTAAGGTCGGGTTGCTGACCTATAAAGCCCTACATGAACAGGGACCCCAGTACCTGTAAGATCTTCTTATTCCCTACTGCCTCTCCCGCTCACTCCGATCCACCGACGGGGGATTGCTGGAGATTCCCAGGGTCCGGTTAAAGATATCTGGGGCACATGCATTCTCTTATGCTGCCCCCTTCCTGTGGAATTCTCTACCTCATTGGATAAGAGAATGCCTGACTGTCTCGAGTTTTAAATCGGAGCTTAAAACATATTTGTTTTTTAAAGCTTGTCCTGAAGGATTTTAAATATGATTGTTCATTTAATCTAATTGGATGTTTTAATATGTTTGTACAGCGCTTTGGCTTTGAAAAGCGCTTTAAAAATAAAATGTTACTTTACTTTTAGTTTTAACTTGGTTTACAGGCATTCGGGGCTGGCAGTATGGCTGGTAGGAAGAGGATTTGTGTGCTGTGATTGACAGTTTCTGATGTTAATTCTAGTTAGTGGGGTAACGTAAAGGGGACATTTACAGACTGGGTGTAGAAGGTGGTGGTACTTGAGGGGTGGGGAGATTGATAGGGGAATTAAGGACTGGTTGCTTAGTGGTTATAAGGAGTAATATTTACCCAGCACGTAAAATGTTGCCATCGGGCCTTGGGGTTAAATATGAATATAACCAGTGTTAGTGACATTAATATAGGAATCAGTAATTGGATATAAAAGTATGCGGATGATACACAATTGGATAGCCCATGTACCAACATCACAGACACTAAGATTACAGTAGAATCAGGATAAAATTTGTGAATGAGCGGACATATGGGGAATGAAATTCAGTTTGTATGAATGTTCCTTATTGAGGTAAGTAAAGGAGACATCAGCAGATTGGGTGGAGAGGGTAGCAGGGCTGAGATGGGTTGGGAGGTGGGGCAAGGGTTTTACTATTTTGAAAATTGCACTACCCTAAACTGGAAAGTCAGGGGAGTCTCATTGGCCTGAGGCTGATTTTGCACTATGCCCTGGGCCAGAAAATTACTGTTAAGAGTGACCCTTTTAAAAGCGTGTGTACTGTCAAAATACAGACTAAAAGTAGAAGAGTTAAAAGCACACTGTGTAGCTGGCCCGATGGCGTGGAGGATTGAGACATCATGCCTTACCTCCTGCCACGCTGGCGACTCGCATTTTTGGTGCCAGGGGTCGGCATGGTAAAACCCAGCTGCCGGATGCCTGACCACTTCTCCAGCTTGGACAGGTCCTCCCTTAAGTTCTGTCTCCTCTCCTCTGTGTCCACCCTCCCACAGACCTTAATATTGTCAGCAAAAAGGCAGATCTTACTTTTGCCTCTCTCTGTAATGTCACCAGTAAATATATTGAACAGCACAGGTCCGAGTAGTACTGAGCCTTGTGGAACCCCGCTGATTATAGGCCTAGGTTTGGACAATTCTCCCCCTACCATCACTCTCTGGTTCCTGTCCCTTAGCCATCTCTTGACCCAAACCAGCATTTTGTCCCCTAATCCCACGTCCCCCTGTTTGCTGATCAGCCTACCACATGGTACTGTCTCGAACGCCAAGCTGAAGTCCAGGTACAGTGCGTCCACCGCTTGACCCATGTCCAGAGATCTCGTAACCCAGTCGAAGAAGTCTATCATGTTGGTTTGACAAGACCTCCTGCAGACAAACCCATGCTGCCTATTGCCCTGAAGAAAAAATTACTCACCTTAGTAATGTTGTTTCTTCTAATGGAGTCTTGCTATATTATGACAGTAGCAGTTTGATCCAGCTCTAGAACTGCTCCGGAGGTGAAATGGTTAAAACCATTCCAAAATAGAATTTTGGCCACGAGCTCTAAGAAGCAGCTGTATCTGTGTTATTTCAGACCTGAACTGTCAGATCTTTACGAGCCAAACTCACTAAGGTCTGTGTGGAAGCTGTAACCTACACTAGCCAAATGGCTACCTAAATAATAACAACCATTGCTGGTCCCAACACCCAAGACTCAAGTCAGGGACCAGAAATACTAACACAATTCTAATCATATGAGAATAAAACATAAGTATAATAAAACACACACACACACACACAAAATGCTAACAGGGCATAAAAAGGTGTCCTCATAATTAAGTTGCCCGCACCCACCCAAGCAGAGGTTCTGAGAGGGCAGGTTGAGTGGTTAATATAGCAAGACTCCATTAGAAGAAACAACATTACTAAGGTGAGTAATTTTTTCTTCAAACAACATGAAGTCTTGCTATATTATGACAGTAGCAGAATACACAGCAGTACCTCCATGGAGGAGGGGCAGAACCTACTTAGGAATAGGCTCTGAAGAACAGCTGTGCCAAACCGGCATCTCTCCTGGCCTGGACATCCAGGGGAGTAATACTTGGTAAAAGTGTGTGCACCGCTTCCAAGTAGCAGCCTGGCAAATCTCTAATATAGGGATGTCTCTGGCAGCAGCTAGAGACGCAACTGTACCCTTGGTAGAATGAGGCCCTCAAACGGGGCTCTGCCCAGTTTCTGATAACAAAATTGGATACAAGAGACAATCCACCTGGCAATTGATGTCTTAGTGGCAGGTTTGCTTTTCCCAACTTCACCATAGGTAAGGAAAAGTTGAGGATTCGAACTGTGACCTTTGTACGCTCTATATAGTAACTAAGAGCTCTCTTAACATCCAGGCTTGCAATCTCCTCTCACCAGAAGAGGAGTGATCAGTGAAAAATACTGGAAGGGAGATAGATTGATTAAGATGGAAATCTGAAACCACCTTAGGCAAAACTTCCTATTAGTCCTAAGGACTACCTTATCCCTGCGGAAAGAAATAAAGTCAGTTTCCACTGACAAGGCTTGCAACTCACTTATGCGCCTGGCAGAAGTGATAGCCACTAGAAAACAGTTTTCCAAGTTAGGTACTTAAGCTCTGCAGAAGACAGAGGTTCAAAAGGGGTTGCATTAACTGGGCAATGCAAACATTAAGGTCCCAAGCAGGAGCCGTTCCCAAAGGGTGGATTAGTATGGAGTAATCCCTTAAAACTTGGAAAACACAGGATGTGGAGGAAAGAGGGATGACTTTCCTGACTGACACAAAAGCAGATACAGCTGCCAAATGAACTCTCAGGGTAGCTGGTCTGAGACCCAAGGAATTAAGATGTATCATGTAATCTAACACAATGGGCAAATCAGTAGATTCTGGGGAAATATTTTTCCAGCACACCAAATGGAAAACCTTTTCCATTTAGAACTATAAGTAGTTCTAGTGGAAGGCTTTCTAGAAGCCTTTAGGATCTCAAGAACACCCTGAGAGAGGTGTATAGTCAGCAACTCTAACTCCCTCAAGAGCCAGGCCTTGAGGTTGAGGGATTTGAGGTCCGGATACCAAACCCTTCCCTGGGCACAAGTCAACAGGTTGTGATTCCTGGGGAGGCAAAGGGGAAAATGGATTGTTAGTGACAGAAGGAGTGGGTACCAGGGCTGCCTGGCCCAATCCGGGGCAATCAGAATCACCCTGCAAGGCTGAGATCTGATTTTGACTAGTACTTTGAATAGGAGAGGGAAGGGGGTAAAAGCATAGAGAAACTTCCCCTCCCAATCCAGAAGAAGGGCATCCAGGGGAACTGAGCCCAGCACTGGAGGCCTGCAACAGAACAGAGGAAGTTTGTGATTGTCTGGGGCTGCAAAAGATCTATCTGAGGGTGCCCATCTGGCAAAGACTATCCCCAGCACTTGAGGATCCAGGGACCATTCGTGATGGCCCTGGGAAATCCTGCTGAGAGCATCCGCTAGACATTGTCCTTCCTGGAAGATGAACTGCTATGAGGGAAGTGTTCAGGAATAGGCCAGAGACCACAACTTATTGCCTCGGTGCACAAGGTCAAGACCGAGTGCCCCCTGTTTGTTGATGTACCACATTGTTGTGGTGTTGTCTGTTCTGACTTGTATCACCTTGTCGTGGACAGATGCAGAAAATGCTTGAAGAGCTAAAAAGACAGCTCTGAGTTCCAGCAAATTGATGTGGAGCAGAGATTCCTGGGGGGACCACACTCCCTGAGTGGAAAGGTCGCCCATGTGGGCTCCCCAACCCAGAAGGGAAGCATCTGTAGTGAGAGTCAAGTCGTGAGTAGGGGGAATGAAGGGGACCCCCAATCTTAAATTGCTCTGATCCTGCCACCACTGGAGGGCTAGGATCAAGGTTCGAGTCACTGGGACCAACTTGGAAAGGGGGTCTCTTCTCTGAAACCAATAGGTTCTCAAGTGAAACTGAATGTCTCTCATCTGAAATCTTGCTCCCTGCACAACAGCTGTGGATGCAGCCATGTGCCCCAGGAGCTGCAGAAAGTGTCTTGCTGGTCGAGAGACCTGCAGAGTGAAGGAGGAGGCCAGAGCCACTAAATTCCTTACCTTTCTAAGGGAAGAAAGGCTCTGGCTAGCTTTGTGTCCAATTCTGCCCCTATAAAGGTGAGTACCTGGACTGGTTCCAGAACCCACTTTGGTAGATTTAGCAGAAAGCCCAGGAGGTGAGAAGCTGCTGGGTGACCTGCAGGTGAGATTTTACCTGTTCTGGGACTGGCCTACAATGAGCCAGTCGTCTAGATAGGGAAAAACAGCAATCCTTTGCCTCCTTAAGTGAGCCACTGCCACTGCTAGACACTTTGTGAATACCCTTGGGGCAGAGGTAAGGTCGAAGGGCATTGCTCTGAACTGGTAATGACCTGAGGGCAGTTCGAATCTGAGGTACTTTCAATGGGAGCTTCTGATTAGGACATGGAAATAGGCATCCTTGAGGTCCAGGGAGGCTAGCCAGTCCCCTGGCCTTAGGGAGGGTAAAATCATTGCCAGAGTTACCATTTTGAACTTTGGTTTCAAAAGATGCTTGTTCAGATATCTGAGATCTAATATGGGCCACCATTCTCCTGTCTTTTTTGGGGTAAGGAAGTATCTGGAATACAGACCCCTGCCCTGGTGCAGGGGAGGAACCCTTTCCACTGCTCTGAGAGCTAACAGGGATGAGACCTCTGCTTCCAGAGCAAGGGTCTCTGAAGCACTTGCAGGTAGAAAAGTCTGCTTCTCAACTTGGGAAACTTTTGAAGCTGAGAACCAGACCCTGGCCTACTGCTTCCAGAACCCACTTGTCTGAGGTTAAGAAGCCCACTCTGGCTGAAGTAAGCCAGCCTGCCCCCCACCGTACAGGAGAATCGGCCTGGGCACCCCATCAGGTGCCTGCTTAGCAGGAGCTTTAGGCTGGGGGGGAGCAGGTCTGCCCACCCCTCGCCTGCCTCTGCCTCTGAAGAAGCTCTCTGAGCATAGGCAGAGGAGGCCTGAGTCTGGTAAAAGGTTCGTGAAAAGGCCTCACCCCTACCCCTGGGGGTATGCCTTTGAGGAGGCTTGCTGCCCTTAGCCTGGGCACTTTGTAAGTAGTCCTATATTCATCCATCTTTTTGATGTAGTTCTCTTCTGCTCCCCCAAACAGAGAATTCCCCACCACAGGAAAATCCATAGCCTTAGTCTGGGTATCCCAGACAGACTAGTACACCTGAGCCAGGCCAACCTACGAAAAGCTACAGATGTGGGCTATGACCCTAGAGGAAACATCATTAACATCCACAGCAGCATGAAACTGAACCTTAGAAGCCTCAATGCCATCAGCAGCCACCTGTTCTAGTTCACTAGCCAGCTGGCCATGGATCGCTTGGCTAATTGCATCACAGTATCCCATCTAGATTTCTGATACCTAGCTGCATGCTATATAATTTGCTTTGCCTGAGTCCCAGAGAGCCTGCCATATACTGTTTTTGCCATGGCATCAATCTTCCTGGAATCCTTGTCAGGAAGATGTGAAGCAGGGAATATTAGTTTTATCACAGGCAGCAGCCTGAACTATCCCAACATGATTGCATTGCTGAGAAAGGAATTCTGTATCAGGACCTGACAATGTGTACCTTCTGTCCATCTTTTATCTACAGGAGGACAGAATTAGGATTTTAAAATTTTTATTGTTTGCTTCCTAAAAGACTTATGTAAAGAATAGACAATCTCCTAGACTCTGAATATCCATCATTTCTACAAAATCAGGCTCCTCTTGCTCATCCACAGCTTCTTCTAAGGGAAGCTGGAGGGTTTCAGCAACTTTTTGTAAAACATGAAATGAGATGGGGACTCAGACAGCATAGGGGAGATTCTAAAGGTCTGTCTGGGAGATGTCCGGTTCAGTGGGCACACCCAGACCTTCCCAGCCACATTCATACTGTTCATAATCATCCTCCCCTCCTCTGGTTCATAAAATTCCTCAATATCATATTCCTGAACCACTGGGACGGACGAACCGACCTTTTCCAGATAGTGGCGGTTCGGACGGACCTGAGACAGTGACTGGACAATTTGTATGGCTTTTGCTGTCTCTGCAGCAGTTGGAGAAGGGGTTTTGGACTCCAGACCTGCTGATTTTCTTGTTTTCTTTACTGGAATTGGTTCCTCAGAACCAGCTTTTCTTTTGCCCGAGGAAGTCTCGCCCTGGTCAGAGGGCACTCCCTCGGTTCGGTTGGCACCGAACCGGGCTGGCCATCCGGGTCAGCGGACTTTTTGGCCTCTCGTTCCCTGAGCCTGCCCAATCTTTTTTCCAGGGTGGCTGCAGGGAAATTCTTACATATCTGGCAGTCTGACTGGAGGTGGTCAAACCCCAGACAATAAACACATGTGGTGTGTGGGTCAGCCTTGGCAAAGACTTCCCCACAAACATCACAGTGTTGAAACCCAGTGGGCCCGGTTTTTCTTTTGGGTTTCTCAGACATAATGCCAGCCTAACCAGAAAACTTGCCCTTTAACGGCAGTGCCAGGCAAGACACCCTTATCGGTTCCTAACCGTGTCACGGGTATTGGAAAAAACGTAATAAACCGCTTTTTAGAACCGATAAGAACCGGAACCGCACTCTAAAATATTTAATTTTTAGTTTTAAATGAGTTTTAAATCCAACTGATCGGTTCAAAACCGAACCGATAACTTACAAGTTCCACACAGACAAAACCTTCAATTTACTTACAGTTACCACAGATAGAGCTTGAACCGAACGGTTTTATGTTAAAATAACTATTCTCGGTTGATCCAACCGAAAAAACACTTTTAAACCGAGAAATGAACCGAGTAGTAGGAGAAATCTCCTGAGCGATGTTCAATGAGGCGGAGTAAAGAATCTGACAGTTCAGGTTTGAAATAACAAAGATAGAGCTGCTTCTTAGAGCTCGTGGCCAAAATTCTGTTTTGGAATGGTTTTAACCATTTCACCTCCGGAGCAGTTCTAGAGCTGGATCAAACTGCTACTGTCATAATATAGCAAGACTTCATGTTGTTTGAAGACCATTTTCTTCAAGGAAGGACACCAGTGTTTCTTTTAGTATGGCTCCATCAACTTACCTATTATGGAGGTTAGGCTAACTGGCATGTAATTACCTGGCTCATCCCTGGGTGTACTTTTGTGGAGAGGTAGCACATGAGCTGTACTCCAGCCCTGTGGCACATACCTCTTCTCCAGTGAGGTATTAAATAGGTCCATCAAAGGGGCTGCTAATACCCCTGCCAGTTCCCTCAGGACCCTAGTGTGTACCCCATCCAGGTCAGGTGCCTTGTCCATCTTCAGTTCCCTTAGACCTCTTAAGACCCTGTCTACCCCTATCTCCCCCTCATACTCCTTTCCCCTCCACAAGATTCCCCCCCCTTCTTTCTCTGGCATAGGCCCGTCCTCTTCCTTGGTGAAGTCTGAGCAAAAGTAGTCATTTAATGCCTCCGCTTGGTCTTCCCCCTTTTCTGCTCATCCTTCCTACTTCTTAATCCTAACTATTCCATCCTTTCTGCTTCTTCCCTCCTTGATGTACTGGAAGAAGTCCTTCTCCCCTTCCTTAATCCCCTGTGCCAGCCTTAGTTCTTTTTCTACCTGGACCTCTCTCACAGCCTCCCGGGATTTCATAGCGTATACCTCTATGTCCTCCTCCCTTGAGGTGCACTTGTACTTCAGGAAGGCTACCCTCTTTTGTTTTACTTTTTCAGTCACCTTCCTTCTGTACCAGCTAGGCCTCTTGGTTCTGGGATTCTTTTTCCGAGCCCTAGTGCATGTGTCAGTGGCCTCTACTATCCCCATCTTAACGATGGTCCATTTCTGATCCGCATCCATCTCCGGTTCGAGCTTTGTCAGGTGCTTCTGTACTGTGCTCCCCATCCTATTGAAATCTGCCTTCCTAAAGTCCAACACCTTCGTTTTTGACATGGCTGCTTCCTTCCCCATGTGGATGGAAAACCACACTGTGCGGAGATTACTGCCTGCAAGGGGTTCCCTCACTTCAACATTCCTGACCTGCTCCCCATTTGAAAGCACTAGATCTAGTATGGCTTCCTCCTTGTGGGCTCTGTGTCTCCCTGTGTCAGGAAGCAGTTCTGGATAGCATCCAGGAGGCTCTGTTCTCTGCCACAGGAGGTAGCTGGGGTGCTCCAGTCTACTCCAGGTAGATTGACGTCCCCTAGTATTATAGTGTTTCCTCTTCCACCTACCTTCCTGATCTGTTCCCCCAGCTCACTGTGCAGTTCTGTTCCCTGTGAAGGTGGTCTGTACATCAACCCCATATAGATCACTTTTTTAGTGGTGTTCTAGAGTACCACCCATGGGACTTTGGCAGTGCCCTCCTCACCCTCCTCCCTGTTGCACATCATCCCATCTCTTATGACCAGTGCCACTCCACCCCCCCCTTCCCTTTTCCTTCCTATGCAGTTGAAATCCAGGTATCATGAGGTCCCAGTCATGGTACTGAGTTGCCAGTGTCTCCATGATGGCAGCTATGTCCACGTCCCCCTCTGCCATCAGTGCCTGTAGGTCTGCTGACTTGTTAGCCAGGCTCCTTGCCTCAAATTGATACCAGAAAAAGCGCTGGAGCAGATCTCATAGATACATACTTTTTAAAAGTAAGCTACCACACACTGGCTGCTCCCATTACTCATCTATTTAATCTGTTCCTTACTCAAATTACTCTCCCAAATACTTGGAAAACCGCTCATGTAATTCCTCTCTTCAAATCTTGTGACCCTTGTGATCCCAGCAATTATAGGCCCATCTCTCTGCTTACTGCGCTCTTCAGATTGTTAGAAAAACTTGTGAATTTACAGATTAGAAATTACCTAGATTCTTTTAACCTGCTCACTCCAGTACAGTCGGGATTCAGACCACACCACAGCACAATTCTGCATTGGCCAAAGTATCTGACTGACTCAGTGCCTTGGATAAAAAACTGTATGTAGGCGCCTACGTTCCTGGACCTAAGCAAGGCCTTCAATACTGTGGACCATGCCATCCTACTAGACATTCTTTACAACTTTGGCCTTGATGACACGGCCCTCAGATGCTTTAACAGCTATCTGATTGGCCGGACTCAACAGGTGAAAGCAGAAGGAGACTTCTCTTCCCCCCCAAAAAAAAATGTTGCCAAGAGGCGTCCTGCAGGGATCCATATTGGGCCCCTTTTTATTTGCCTTCTATATTAATAATATCCATACAGGAATTAAATCTGTGAATATTCACCTTTTTGCTGGCGACACTGTACTGTACATCTGTAGGCCAACCCTTGAAAATACCTGCCTTGACCTGAAGACAGAATTCAGAGCTGGCCCTCGGGACTGGCAGTACCTCTGAGAAAGCAACTGATTGTCCCATCTCTCTGCAGAGCTTTCCTAGTTCTGTGAACCTTTCTTGCACCACCCTCACCCCACAGCCTGCTTGATCATTTGTGCCCAAATGGACCGCAATGTGAGGCTTTCCCTGCCCCACACATTTTGGTATAATTGCCCCTACCCTCACTGCTGTCATGCCTGGCATGCACTCTGCCGTCCTGATGCTGTTCCCTGCTTGCTTGTTACCCCATCTCACTCCTATCAGAATAGAGTCCCCTATTATTACCACTTCCCTCCCCCCTTGTCTGACTCTTGCTGTTGTCGTTCCTACCCTGCTTTCCCTCCTTCACTTGCTTCCCTCTGTTGTGGCCACCTAACAGTTCATCCCCTCCTTCCCTGTTCCCTATCCTCCCTCTGCCTCATGATTACCCCCGCATTGTCCCTCCCATTGGACTGTCTTTTTCCTCGCCTGTGGACTCCCCGGAGGTGTCCTTTCCTTGCCCCTGCCTCTCTCCTGTTATCCCCCTTGCCCATGTCTGTCATGACCTTCCCTCCACATGACTCCCATCTCCTCTCCCCATTTCCCTTTCTGCTCAGTGACCCCCTCTTTCCTTGACCTCTTTACTGGTTCTGTCCCTGCTCCGCCCTGTTCCTTGAGCTCCCCTCCTTCCCTTTGTTCATCCAGACCCTGCAAAACTGTAAACCTGTTTGAGGTCTTTATCCCCTTGCCCACTCTGCCTTCTGCAACCTTTCCCTGTTTCCTCATCCCACCTCTCTGGCCTGATTCCTTCACCCTCCTGCCCCTCCCCACCACCTTCCCTTTATTGTCTCCTGGTTTCTGTGGCCCTGGAGTTTCCTGTCCTTGAAGTATTTTACTGACTGCCTTGACCCACTCACTGACCTGCCTATCTGGACCAATCACTTGTCCCCTCTCACCTGCCTTTCTGCTCACCCTCCTCCCCACCTCCATCCCAATTCCCATCTAAGCCACTCTAAGTTGCCTACAGACTAGACATCCCCCTTCCCTCCACATTAATCCCAAGAAGATGGCTGGTCCGCATTCATTACATCTGACTCTCCTCCCATTTCCCCCGTCTTATCTGTCTACTATCCCCAGACCACTGTCCTGCCTCCATTCTGCTTCCCTGCCTCCCCCCTCCTGTTGGGTGCCACATCCTCCCCTGAACCTATACTGCCTTTGGTATCCCTTCCTCTCTCCTTCTTTACTGCACCTCTGCATGTCCTATGGATGTCCCTGTTTCCCCCCTTACAGTTCCACCCTCTCAGTCTACCTCCCTCCTCCTGAACCCCCAATTAAAATGTATATGTACCCCTAACCATGTATTGAGTTCCCCAGCTTGGAACTACACTCAGTCCTCAGCAGCAATAGGTAATAGACTCAAACTTACTTCTACATTCATGACCAGCCTACTCCAATTGGCTGTTCTTTGTCCCTACAAGTAGCAGTAGTGGCTGCTCCTCCTATTTATGCCAGCAAACAGGAAGCCTCACTCAGTCCTCCGTAGATCACGTAATAAAGGCGGACTAGCATGGGATATTTGCCTAAGTTAGATTATTTTATCTTGGTTATTTTACTGGTATTCTCCAGTTCCTGGGTACCAAAGAAAATTCAGTTTGGCAGTTTTCGCCTTTTTTGGTTTTTAAATATAAAAAATTATTAAAACTACCGCTTATTTTACAAGTTTATTTAGTGGTTTATGAATTTTGTTATTTAAGTAACCAGCAGTACTTTATGTCAAAATTCAGTCGATTGTTATGACTGAAAAGCCTAAGAAAAGGACAGGGCCTACAGGATTTAAAAATTGTGAATCCTGTCACAAGATTGTGGTGAAGGCAGGCTGCCACGATCTGTATTTTGTTTGTTTGGGCCCTGACCACAAGTATTTAAATTGTAATTATGTAAGCTTTTTTGCCCTGAAACACAAAAGAAAAGGGCAAAACTCGGACAGTCAGTTTACCACAGAATCACCTACCAGCTGTCCTAAAAAGAAAATGGAGGAAAGTATCCAGGATGGTGAAAAGTACGCATCTTCAAGTACCTCCTCTTAAACAAAGTCTAAGGTGACAGAAAAGCAGCAGTCTCTCATCAAAGAAACAGAAAAAGTTGCCAAGCCATCATCCAGTTCGGAGAAAGAGCACAGGGTGTTTTATGGGGGGGAACCCTGATGCCAAGGATGGCAAAAAGAAAAAAGCAGATGCTCTGGTGCCATCGACACCAGCTAAGACAAAATTAAAAGCATCTGACTGTACCTTCTCCACAAAAGGGACCACCAGCCCATGGGGGAGGAGATGGATAGGGAGATAAAACTGGCTATCCAAAGGATGGTGCACAAGGGGGAGGTAGTGCTGGTTGGCAACTTCAGAATTCCAGACGTAGACTGGAGCCTCCCAGCAGCAGCAACAACCAAGAGCAGGTTTACCCTGGACTCCCTACAGGGAGCCTTCCTTAAAGTGATTTAGTCACATTCTGCAAATGCCTGTTTCACATAGTGTGCCATTGCCACCCATGCTTCAGATGCTGAAGCTGCAATTTGTTTTGTAAAACAATCTATCCATCATTTTTTGTATGTTTTTATTTCTACATACCCTCCAATTTTCTGTGTGTGGCCATACTCCCAGAATGATGTCATGCAAGGGAACTGCCAATGTTTTACATACAGCAACAGTGAATTCTGGTTAAATTATAAAGTTGACTTAAATGTTCGTTACTCAGAGGTACAGGGCTCGAAATAACCGGCTGTCCTCCTGTCCCGGACAGCCGTTTTTCACACGGGACAGCCATTTCAATCAGTTTGCCTGTCTCTTGGACAGGCAGTTCAGACTTACACTGTCTGGCGCTAGGACTCAGTGGGAAGATGTCCTACGTTGCTCTGCCCGCATTTCCATTGCTGCTGTGGCTGTGTGCTGGGTTGGTCAGGTGACTGCTGCTAGTGGATGTCACCTGATCTTCGGGAGTCCGATGTGGCGGCAAGCGGGAGTGGGAACAGACGTGCAGCGCAGCAGCAGCAGCGAGTGAACTAGCACTACCGCGCATGCCCATTGTCACTGAGCATGCGCGATTGCTATGCCCAAACTTGCTCGCTGCATTTCCTAGCTAGCGCTTGACTGGTGAGGTCGTGAGGAGAGCTGGAGCAAATTCTTAAACAGTCCTATTCAGGGCTATCTCATTTTGGGGCTGATTTTGTGAATCTTGTGTGATTGTGAAACTCCTGCTTAAGCACATATAAACACTGAGGGTCTGCTGCTGTGTGGGAATTGGAGGGGAAGGGAGATAAACGTTGTGGAGGACAGAGGAGGGGGATTCTTTACAATTTGTGTGTTAGTTGGAGGAGGATATGTGGTGAGGTGAGAACTAAACACTTGCCTAGAGTCTGTGTGTTGACTGAACTTCTGGTGGTGTGGGTAGGTGAGTTCAGGGGAGGGGAGAGGGAGTGAAAAAAAGAAAGCAGTCAGGCACTGTCAGAAGGAGATAGGAGTCAGTACTACTCTGTACACCTGAAAAAAATTCTCTGTTCTGTCCAACCCAATCTCTCAAAGCCAAAAGAGACCTTGTATTCTGCAAGTGGTGGGGTCTCATCTCTGAGTAAAAAAAATATATATCTTGACTGTGCGAGTGTGCGGAGAGGTGAAGGCAAGGCTCTATTAAGCTTATTGTTTACTCAGCCTGTGTAAAGCCCTCCAGAGCTGTTAGCTACAGCTTGAACCTTGAAGATAGATACTGACGGACTGACTGTACTAACTTAAACTAGCCCCTGTCAGCCTGCTGTTGTGCTCTGCCAGTGGACTAACTGAATAAAAGTAAAATTGAGTGACTGTGACAAGAAGGCACTGTCAAAGGGAGAGGAGGGGGGCTGAATTGAGCGACTCAGACAAAGTAAACAAGGAGTAAAAAAAAAAAACTTGTTTCAAACAACATGAAGTCTTGCTATATTATGACATATGCAGAGAGTCCCAACCTTCAAACTGCTCCGGAGGTGAGAGTTAACTTTCCATGCCAGGCATGGAACTTTGAGCACAAGCTCGGTTGAAAACTCTGTCTGTTGTTCTTCAAACTCAAACCGTCAGATTCTTTACTCCGACTCACTGAACAGTCGCTCCGGAGATTTCTCCTTCTGCTCGGTTCATTTTGTCGGTTAAAGTATTAATTTTTCATTTTTTAACCGAATTTAAACCGCAACCAGTCGGTTCAAGCTCTGTCTGTGGTATTGTAAGTACTAGATAGGTTTTACATTTACTTTCTGTGTGGAACTTGTAAATGGTATTATCGGTTCGGTTTGAACCGATCAGGTTATTATAAATACATTAATCTGTCTTTTAGAGTGCGGTTCCGGTTCTTATTGGTTCTAAAAAAGCGGATTTCATTCGTTTTTTCCACGACCGTGTACACGGTTGGGAACCGATAAGAGAGTCTTCCTTAGCGGATTGCCATAAATGGGCAAGTTTTGGTTAGGCTGGCACTATGTAGAAACCCAAAGAAAACCGGTCCCTGGGTTTCAACACTGCAGTATTGTGGGAAGCCTTTGCCAAGGCTGACCCCCCCCCCCACACCACCTGTGTTTATTGTCTGGGGTTTGACCACCTCAATGCAGATTGTCAGATTTGCAAAAATTTTCCTGCAGCTACCCTGGATAAGAGAGTTGGTAGGCTCAGGGAAAGGGAGGCCAAGAAGTCCGCTGACCCGGATGGCGGGCCCGGTTCGGTTGTAACCGAACAGGGGGGAGTGCCCTCTGACCAGGGTGAGACTTCTCGGGCAAAAGGAGAGCCGACTTGGAGGAGTCGGTTCCAGCAAAAAGGACTAAAAAATCAGCAGGTTTGGAGCCAAAATTTCCTTCTCCAGCCGCTGAAGAAATAGCCAAAGTGATTAAAATTGTCCAGTCGCTTTCCCCGGTTCTGACCGAGCCGGCACCATCAGGTAAGCGTACGGTTCGGTCGGTACCACCGGTTCAAGAATGTGATTTAGAGGAATTTTATGAACCGGAGGAGGGGGAAGAGGAGTATGAGAGTGAATGTGGATTTGAAAGTCTGGATGTGCCCATTGAACCGGACATCTCCCCAGACAGACCTTCAGGAGTGTCTCCCCCTAGGCTTTCTGAGTCCCCCTCTCATTTTATGTTTTATAAAAAAGTGGCTGAAACCCTCCAGCTCCCTATGGAGGAAGCTGTGGATGATCAAGAGGAGCCTGACTATGTAGAAATAATGGATATCCCAGAGTCTAGGAGACTGTCTATTCCTTTGCATAAATCTTGGGAAACAGACAGTTAAAATTCTAAAAAACTCCTCACACTATACCTCCTGTGGATAAAAGAATGGACAAGAGGTACACATTGTCAGGCTCTAATATGGAGTTCCTTACACAACAATGCAGCCATGTTGGAGTAGTGCAGGCTGCAGCCTGTGACAAGGCAAATATTCCCTTGGCTTCACACCCCCCTGACAAGGACTCCAGGAGGATTGATGCCATGGCAAAGAAACAGTACATGGCATCATCCTTGGGACTCAGACAGGCAAATTATATGGCTTATGTTGCTAGAAACCAGAAATCCAGATGGGATACTGTTATGGCTCTAGCAAAACAGGTCCCTGGCCAGCTTGCCAAGGCTGGGAGCAGGTGGCTGCTGATGGTATTGAGGCATCTAAGGTGCAATTCCATGCTGCAGTGGACTCTAATGATGTGTCATCAAGGTCATGGCTACATCTGTGGCACTTCGCAGAATGGCTTGGCTCAGATGTACTAGCCTGTCACAGGATACCCAGACTAAGGCCATGGATTTTCCTGTGTGGGTAATTCTCTGTTTGGGAGCAGACAGAGAATTACATGAAGAAAATGGATGAGTATAGGGCCACCTCATAGGAGTGCACAGGCCAAAGAAAGCAGGCCACTCCTCAAAGGCAGCCTTCCTGGGGGCAGGGGCAGGCCTTTCGTGAGGCCTTTTACCAAGCCCAGGCCCTCTTCAGCTTACGCCCAGAGGGGTTCTTTAGAGGGAGAGGCAGACGGGCACAAGCAGACCTGCTTCTACCCCTCAGCCTAAACCCCTACCAAGCAGGCACCCTGATGGGGTGGCCAGGGCCGATTCTCCACTACCTGAAGTGGCTGGCTTACTTTGTCCAGGACTGGATGTCTTTAACATCAGACAAGTGGATCCTGGAAGTAGTAAGCAGGGACTGGTTCTCAGCTTCAAAATTTCCAAAGATGAGAACCAGGTCCTTTCCACCTGCAAATCCATCAGAGGCACTTGCCCTAGAGACAGAAGTTTCTACCCTCCTGGCTCTCAGAGCTGTGGAAAGGGTTCCACCTCACACCAGGGCAAAGGGTTGTACTCCAGGTACTTCCTTACCCCAAAAAGACAGGAGAATGGCGCCCATCCTGGATCTCGGATACCTAAACAAGCACCTTTTAAAACCAAAATTCAAAATGGTGACTCTGGGAATTATTTTCCTCTCTAAGGCCAGGGACTGGCTAGCCTCCCTGGACCTCAAGGATGCCTACTTCCATGTTCTTATCAGAAGCTCCCATTGAAAGTACCTCAGATTCGAACTGCCCTCAGGCCATTACCAGTTCAGAGCAATGCCCTTCTGCCTCACCTCTGCCCCGAGGGTATTCACAAAATGCCTGGCAGTAGCAGTTGCCCACTTAAGAAGGCAAAAGATTGCCATCTTTCCTTACCTGGACGACTGGCTCATAGTAGGCCAGTCTCCAGACCAAGTCAAATTACATCTTCAAGTAACTCAGCAGCTGCTCACATGTCTAGGTTTCCTTCTCAATCTTCCAAAGTCAGTTCTAGAGCCTGTCCAGGTTCTCACTTTCATAGGTGCAGAACTGAACACAAAAGAGGCCAGAGCCTTCCTTCCTCTGGAAAGAGCAAGGACCCTGGTCTCTCTGGCTTCCTCTTTCACCCTGCAGGTCTCTCGACCAGCAAGGCATTTTCTACAGCACCTGGGGCGCATGGCTGCTTCTACAGCAGTAGTACAGGGAGCAAGATTTCAGATGAGGGACATCCAGTTCCATTTGAGAGCCTTTTGGTCTCAAAGGAGAGACCTTCTATCCAAATTGATCCCAGTGACTCGAACCCTGATCCAAGCCCTTCAGTAGTGGCAGGACCAGAGCAATCTGAGACAGGGGGTCCCCTTCGCTCCTCAGTCTCACTCCTTAATCCTTACTACAGATGCATCCCTCTTGGGGTGGGGAGCTCACATGGGCCACCTCACTACCCAGGGATAGTGGTCCCCTCAGGAATCTCTGTTCCACATCAATCTGTTGGAACGCAGAGCAGTTTTTCTAGCACTTCAAGTTTTTACCAAATCTGTTCAGAACAAAGTTGTTCAGGTCAGAACAGACAATACCACCACAATGTGGTACATCAACAAGCAAGGGGGCACTCGGTCTACGGCCTTGTGCACCGAAGCAATGAAGTTATGGTCTCTGGCTTACTCTCTGAACACCTTCCTTATTGCAGTTCACCTCCCAGGCAAGGACAATGTCCTGGCAGATGCTCTCAGCAGGATTCCCCAGGGCCATCACGAATGGTCACTGGATCCCCTAGTACTGGAGGTAGTATTTGCCAGATGGGGCACCCGCAGATAGATCTTTTGCAGCCCCAGACAATCACCAACTTCCTTTTGCTGCAGGCCACCAGTGATGGCTCAGTCCTCTGGATGCCTTTCTTCTCAGTTGGGAAGGGAAGTTTCTCTATGCTTTTCCCCCCTTCCCTCTTCTGTTCAAGGTGCTAGTCAAAATCAGATCTCAACCCTGCAAGATGATCCTGATTGCTCCAGATTGGGCCAGATAGCCCTGGTATCCACTCCTTAAGTCCTTAGCAGTCCACCTTCCCCTGTGTCTTCCCAGGAATCACAACCTGTTAACCTGTGCTCAGGGGAGAATTTGGTACCCGAACCTCAAATCTCTCAATCTCAAGGCCTGGCTCTTGAAGAGTTAGTTTGCTGACCTACACCTCTCCCAAGGTGTATTGGATATCTTGAAGGCTTCTAGGAAGCCTTCCACCAGGGCTACTTATAATTCCAAATGGAAGAGATTTTCCATATGGTGCTCTGACAACATATCTCTCCAGAATCTGCTGACTTACCCACAGTCCTGGATTATATGGTGCATTTGAATACTCTGGGGCTGAGACCAGCTACCCTAAAAGTGCACCTGGCAGCCGTGTCTGCTTTCTTATCAGCAGGTAAACCCTCTTCTCTTTCAGCTCATCCTGTGTTCTCCAAGTTTTTCAAGCGGTTGCTTCACACCAACCCCCCTTTCAGGGCCCCTGCCCCTACCTGGGATCTTAATATTTGCATTGCCCAGCTTATGCAACCCCCTTTTGAGCCCTTGTCTTCAGCAGAGCTTAAGTACTTGACTTGGAAAACTGTGTTTTTGGTAGCCATCACTTCTGCCAGGCGCATAAGTGAATTAGCAAGCATTGTCAGTGGGAGCCTGATTTTATCTCCTTTCATAGAGAAAAGGTGGTCCTCAGGACTAACAGAAAGTTCTTGCCTAAGGTGGTTTCAGACTTCACCTTAATCAATCTGTGTCTCTCCCTGTGTACTTCACTGACCATTCCTCCTCTGGCGAGAGGAGACTGCACAGTTTAGATGTCAAAAGAGCCCTTAGTTACTACATAGAACGTACCAAGGGTCACAGGTTTGACTCCCTCCAACTGTTCCTCACTTATGGTGAGGTTGGTAAAGGGAAACCTGTCACTAAAAGATCCATTGCCAGGTGGATTGTCTCTTGTATCCAGTGTTGTTATGAAAAACTGGGTAAGGTTCCTCCCTCAGGCCTGAGGGCTCACTCTACCAGAGGTACAGCTGCGTCTCTGGCTGCTGCCAGGGACATCCCTATCCTAGAGATATGTCAAGCAACTACCTGGAAAACAGTTCACACTTTTACCAAGCATTACTCCCTGGACATCCAGGCTAGGAGTGATGCTCGGTTTGGCACAGCTGTGCTTCAGAGCCTATTTCCTAAGTAGGTTCTGTCCCTCCTCCATGGAGGTACTGCTGTGTAGTCTGCATATGTCATAATATAGCAAGACTTCATGTTGTTTGAAGAAAAAATTACTCACCTTAGTAATGTTGTTTCTTCTAATGGAGTCTTGCTATATTATGACCTCCCCCCCAGCCTGCCCCTCTCAGAACCTCTGCTTTTGGGATGTGGGCAGTGCAGTGTTGGCACTTAGTAGATGCCCACCTTTGTTTTTTCACCCCTCCTTTTTGGGGTGATTGGGTGTTGTGTTTTTTATTTTTTGGATCCCCTGACTTGAGTCTTTGTTTTGGGACCAAAAAATGTGTTCATCTATTTAGTAGCCAGTTGGCTAGTGTAGGTTTACAGCTTCCACACAGAACCTTAGTGAGTTTTGCTCATAAAGATCTGACAGTTTGAGTTTGAAGAACAACAGACAGAGTTTTCAACCGAGCTTGTGCTCAGAGTTCCATGCCTGGCATGGAAAGTTAACTCTTTCACCTCCGGAGCAGTTCGAAGGTTGGGACTCGCTGCATATGTCATAATATAGCAAGACTCCATTAGAAGAAACATTACTAAGGTGAGTAATTTTTTCTTCTGGGGTTTTGTTTTGTGGATAAAAAAGAAATACTTATTCAAAACAAGTATAAGGAGTGCCTGCAGTGCTTGAGAGATAGGGCTCTCTGTGGATGTGGAGGAGTGGAGAGGAGGAGGACTAATAAAAATACAGTGTGACAACAAGGCACTGTGAAAGGGAGAGGAGAGGGGTTGAATTGAGTCACCGTGACCCAGATTAAAAAATATTAAACCAAACCCAAGAAGTAATAACAATATCATAGCAGGCTGCTTGTGCGTGGAAAAAAAAGGATTGCAGGTGGGGGGTTAAAAAAAAAATAGTGAGTGTGAGTGACATCAAGGCACTGTCAAAGGGAGAGGAGGGGATTAAATTATAAAACAGGTTGACAGCAGGATAGCCTCCGGTTTTAGTTGTGAAATCTGAGCGGGAGGAAAATATAAATATAAAACTCCTTTGTCCGGGGTTTTACAGTGAGGGAAAGAAAACGAAACAGACGGTTCATGTCTTCTGATATCTCTGATCATCACTTCACTGTAGTGTCCACTGTCTTCCAGAGTGCCTACTGTACTTTAAATTCGTACTACTAAGTTAAGTATTCTTAGCTAAGTAAACCAAAAGGGGAAAAAATGTCTTTGTTAAAATTTGGCTTTAAAAAATTACAGGAAAGCCTTCAGTTTCAAGCCAAGAAGGAGGAGGAAGCTCGGGTTCCTCTGTGTGTGCCTGCTTCTCCATTACTGATAGACTCAGTAGCACCAACTACTCACCCCACCATTGTGTTCACAGATGTGATACAACTTTTAGTGCCACTGCCAGTGCTGATATGCCAGCAACTCTGACTACTGTTGAAAGTGGGACAAAAAGAAAAAGGGGGTTCCAGGAGACCTGGAAGAAAAATAGGGAGTGGCTACTATATGAGCCTGATGTGGGCATGACCTGCTCATATTGCAAAAAATACTAAAGGGAGACACACTTTCATGAGTAACTGTAAGAGCATGAGACTTGAAAATGTACGTGCTCATGAACTCTCCAAACCTCATAAATTAGCCAATGAAAAAAATATTGTGTCTAACACTGAACCTTCCAACTTAGCAATAGAACGAGGAATAATACAAATGGAAAAATGAGTAGCACACAAGAGAACATTTGTTTAGAACAAGCTCTTTATTTGATTAATTCAGAACGCCATTCAGATTTCCTGGCATCTTAGAATTACAACATGTAAATGGTGCAAATGGGAGTCAGTTATAGAAGTGACAAACAGGCAGCAACGTTCACACATTTATTTCAGAATCAATAAGGATAAAAGATGCAAACTGGTTAATAGTAACACTTTTATCTCTGTCTTATGTGACTCGAGCACTGATGCCTCAGTAATAGAAGAGGAGGCAGTCTATATTAGGACAATGGAAAATTTCTGTCCAGTTAACAAATTTGTTTCTTCAGCCAGTCTCTATTCCAAATGGTGAAAGTGATGATAACTCAATAGGTGATGCCTTTAGAATTCACCGGATCTGTAAAGACTGGAAAGAAAAAATTGTTGCTTTTGGATCTGATGGGGCATCCGGCCATGTTGGGTAAAGTGACTGGGGTGTTTGGTGATTTGAAAGACGTACTTATTTGTTGGGGATTCAGTAGTGCCTACAAGTTGGAGCTTGCTTTAAAGCAATCAGCAACATCTATTCCATAAATGAAAACAATAGATGAAGTCTTAATGGGTATCTATAAAATATACCATAAGTCTCCCCAAAACTGGGCCGGTCTCAAAGAGTTAGCTAGTAATATGAGCTACACCATTCACCAAACCAGTTACACGGGTCAGGGACCCGTGGGTAGCACACGACGAAAGGGCTCTGTCTGTTATTCTGTCCAGCTACAAGGGCTTAGTTGTACATTTAGAGCACATTGCTTCCACGCCCAGGGCAAACAAAAGATCAGGCCAGTGGGTTGTTCAAAACAATAAGTACTGTGAGATTTGTCCTCTTTTCTGTTTCTGGCTGAATACCTTTCTGTCATGATGGCCTCTGTCTAACTCTCCTAGAGAGACAGCTCAACAGTAGAAACAATAGTCAGTAAGGTTGAAAGAACAGTGCTCTGGCTAGAGAACTACCCTGTGCAGGATAAACTTGACAAAGTCTGGTAACGACTGTTTTGCCCTGACTCCTGACACAGCTGACAGTGACACTAGCACAAGCCGACTGGATTAGTCTAGCCAGTAATTCGGTTCAGTACCGTGGATCTGATATCTTCCTTAACTTAGAAAGGATATTCTATAGATAGAACCAACAGGCAGTGTTGCATGATGTTACAATGTGCTCTTTCATCAACAATTGAAAGTATTAACTCAAGCATTTTCCAATTTTTAAACAGACAAAGTCCCACGGTCATTCAGGATATTTAACCCATTACAGTTACCAGATAGTGACCACCAGCTAGCCTCTTTATGGCAATGAGGAGTCAGAACCTCACAGAGCACTACAGTGACATACTCAAACACAATCATAATGTAAACTTGATTGAAGCGCAATGGTTAGAGCTTAAACCACTTATGAAAAATCACTGAATGAGCTGTCTCCTAAATTTCACTATTTGGATTTCTGGCAAAATTCTCCATAATGATGCACATGAACAGTGCGATTCTCTGATATTCTGGTCTTTAGTCACAATAGCTCTACTGATCCCCACCCAAACTGCAGTAGTGAGAGAGGATTCAGCTTGATGGGCAGAGTGAAGTCTGACTGGCGGTCCTGTCTGTCTCCATGACTACATCTGAACCACGGTGTCAAGTTGTCAGATGCTGAAGTTGCTATACTTGACCTGCAGGATGCCTAAAGACTATGGTTCAAATCTGGAAACAAAAGAGAGAACCTCATGTGAGACCATATGGCTGCAGACTAGATTCAAGTTCTGATTCAGAAATAGACTAGACTCAGTCAGTGTTTTACCTTGAAAAATAACCCCCCAGAAGCAACAGTTTTCTCTGTTTCTACTTTACAGTCCATTTTATGTTTTAAGTTTAAAATTCACCTCACAACAATGTGGACAGGTAAAACTTTGTCCGGACAGGCAACATTTACATTCCACCTGTCCCTCGGACAGGCATCTCAAAAAAATTATTTCTAGCCCTGCAGAGGTACATTCCCTTATTTTGGTAGTGGGGATTGCAGAATAGCACCTAATATGTAGACATATAACCTAGCTCTAGAGAAGCTTGACGATGCTAAGTACATGCGCACATGGACTGACTGGGTGGGTCGTAGGCCCTTATGTGCTGCTAGCATCTATGTATTTTTGTATATATAGCAAGGCATTGTGAGCACAGTGCATAGCTGATTTTTCTGTCTCCTTTATATCAAAGTGCAGTCTCCTATGTCGGTAGTGTTTACATCAGTACAGTCTGTAGAAAAACTTCTAAAAAACTGTTTTTGTAATGTAGATAAAAGATCATTTGCCAGTCTGTGTAGATGTTGTTTGACTCTTACTGCCTGCTGGTGAAGTGACAGGACTGAAGTAGCAGCTCCTGTCAGACTATGGGAGCGGGATGATACTTTTCTGTGTTTATGTTATAGGGCCTGAATGACTATAAGTAGTTCATGAGTGTAATTATGGGTCAGACTACTTTTCTTTTTCTCTGGTGTCCAGCTTCTGCTAGGAGTTCAAACTTGAGAAAGAAAAGGGATGTCAGCAGTATCAAGACTGACCAACAGAGGTCTCTGTTTCAACACAGTGCTTAAAAAGTGTGTTTCCCTTGCATGATGTCACGGTTGGGGTTGCAGCACCGAGAAAAAAGGGGTCAGGGTTATGCAAATGAAGCAGAGCACAGAAATAAAGCATTTTTTCCCCCATGGAAAACCACTTTTTGGCAGTTTGAATGGTAGGAGATTGATTCTTAACTCCTACAGGTTACTACTTCCATTTGCTATGGCAAACATGATAAAATCACTTTAAACAGCTGGTCATGGAACACACACGGCAGACAGCAGTACTGGACCTGGTGCTCACAAACTGGGACAGTGTGACGCGGAACACAGTAGGGGAGCACCGAGGGAACAGTGACCACCAGTCAGTGTGATTTGACATAACAGAAGGGGCAGAACCCCGCCACACAAAAACACCAATCCTTGACTTTAGGAGGGCAGGAAAATGGTGAGTGCTTGGAAGAAGCACTTGCTGGAATAGGGAAGAAATTAGGGCGTGGTGGAACAGTGGGTTTTATTCAAATTAGGGATGCCAAGGGCAACACAACTGTGTGTAAAACGGGTTAGCAAGTGGAAAAGGAAGAGGAGACCGTTATGGTATTCCAAGGAGGTAGCTGAGAAAGTAAAAGCCAAAAAAATTGCATTCAAACAGTACAAAAAATACAGGCAGAAGGGGACAATGAAAGGTACCAGGAGAAACAAAGGGAGGGCGGTAGGGGAAGCCAAAGCACAAACAGAGGAACACATTGTGAAATTAGTAGTTAGAGGGGACAAAACCTTTTACAAATAAGTCAGGGAAAAAAGGAAGGCAAAGGGAGGGTTAGTGAAGCTGAAAGGGGAGGACGAGAGTAGAGTGGAGGATGACAGCTGTAAAGCAAACATACTGAACAGATACTTCTGCTCAGTCTTTACAGAGGAGGGGGCAGGTAATGGGCCAGAAGGGAGTAGAAAGGGTAGGAAGGGCATGGAAATGAATACAAGTCCTTTTTCATGGGAAAGGGTCCTAAAAGAACTGGAAGGAATAAGAGTCAATAAAGCTATGGGGCTAGATGGGGTACATCCCAGGGTGCTGAGGGAGCCAAGAGAGGTGGTGGCTGAACCTCTGGCAACCCTGTTCAGCCGGTCACTGGAAACAGGAGAGGTACCCCAAGACTGGAGGACAGCTGATGTAGTCCCCCTATACAAAAGCGGGAACAGAGAGGAAGGTTGGAAACTACAGACCAGTCAGCCTGACCTCAGTAGTGGGAAAGATCATTGAAACACTACCGGAGGAAAGAACAGTGGAACACCTGGTTGCCAGCGGTCTACAGGACCCAAGGCAACATGGTTTTACTGGGGGGGAGGTTGTGTCAGACTAACCTCATTGAATTCTTTGACTGGGTGACAAGGGAGGTGAATCGGGGGGGGGGACAGTGGATGTGGCCTGCCTGGACTTCAGCAAGGCCTTTGACACTGTACCACATAGAAGGCTGTTAGGCAAGCTGGGGAACATGGGAGTGGGTAGGAAAGTGGTGTGGTTGGTGGGGAACTGGCTGGATAGCAGGACACAGAGCGTGGTAGTAAATGGCTGTCACTCTGCAGAGGGAAAGATGACCAGTGGGGTGCCACAGGGATCAGTGCTGGGTCCAGTCCTCTTCAGTATCTTTATCAGTGACATTACAGGGGACCTAGAAGGGAGAATTTGCCTGTTCGCTGATAACACAACGCAAAGCTCTGCAACAGAGTGGACATGCCGGAGGGTGTGGATAGAATGAGGAGAGACCTGCAGAAGTTTGAGGACTGGTCAAGGGAGTGGCAGTTGCAATTTAATGCAAAAAAAATGTAAAATAATGCAAATGGGGCATAAAAACCCAGGAACAACATATTAGCTGGGGGGGAGGCTATAGAATGCTGCAAGCAGGAAAGGGAACCTTGGGGGTATCTGACCTCATGGTAGGGAGTCTGTGCGACAAGGCGGCAGGAAAAGCAAACAGGATGCTGGGATGCATAGGCAGGGATATCACCCGCAGGAAAAGGGAGGTCATAATTCCACTGTACAAGACATTAATGAGGTCACACCTTGAGTACGGTGTTCAGTTCTGGAGACCTTACCTATGTAAAGACATTGACAGGGTGGAGAGAGAGTTCAGAGGAGGGCAAACCAAAATGGTGCAAGGATTACAACACAAAACCTATGAGGACAGGCTCAAAGACCTAAATATGTACTCACTGGAAGAGAGGGGGATATGATTGAGACATACAAGTACCTCATGGGAAGGAACAAGGTGCAGGAAAACACAATCTTTCGTAGAAAAAAAGGTGCTCCAGGACTAGGGGACATGGGATGAAACTAGAGGGAGGGAGGTTCAGAGGGAACTTGAGGAAATACTTCTTCACAGAGAGGGCGGAGGACAAATGGAACAGAGGCGGTGGGCACAGAAATGATTACAGGATTTAAGAATGCATGGGATAGGCATAAGGGGAATCCTGGTAGTCTGGATAAGGGGACAACCTAGTTTTAAGGAAGCTTGAAGAAGCACAGTTGCACAAATGGGCGGACTAGTTGGGCTGTAGGCCCTTATCTGCCATCAACATCTGTGTATCTAAGAGCCAGCAGTAGAATAGAAGGCAGTGCCTTCAGCAGGGGACACTGCAAAAATGTTGCAGTTTTTCCAGACCTTGCAAGCTGTGGGAAATCTGCCACTATTCCTCCCCCAGCCTAAGGCATTTTTAACCTGAGAAGGAGGAGAGAGGATAAGGGGAACTGAAAGAACCGGAGATGAGCCCTGAACCGATTTTGGTTCACCACCCAGTCAAAGAGGTTTTTTTCTTCATATTCCACTTTTGTAAGGCAAATAGTTGAGGCTGTAGATATCCCCTCCATTGAGGGTGAGGAGGATATATAGAAGAGGCAGAGTATATGAGTGTGCTGGGACTGACCTTCAAAAGACTTAAGTACCCATTCACAAATCCCTCAAAAAAAGCCGTTAACAAGATTTTGGAACATCCAAATTTTGCTCCTGGCATTGACAAAAAGTGGAAAATATGAGGTGCGCAGGGTATTCCCACCCTGATCATACTAGGTGATGGAACGGGAGAAGGCACCATGGCCCATTATACCGTTTCCCGCAAAGCGGGCTCATTTCAGTTCCTGAAACATATTAATTTATCTGTCTCTCTTTTAAACTGTTCTATGGTTTTGCTCAAGACAATATAATCTGGTAGTGCGTTCCATATTCTGGCTGTTCGCTGCATAAAAGAAAAATATCTATAATGTGTTTTGACCATCTCCATTTTTATTTGGAACTTATGCATTCTTTATCCTTCTGGTTGATTCACTATTCCTAACCCTAGTTCTTCTACTAACTCTGGATCCTTCATAATCTTAAATAGCTGTAATAAATCCCCTCTTTTCCTTCTATCCTTCAATTTAAAAATATTCAACCTTCCCAACCTTTCTTTGTACCACTTGTCTTTTTCTGACCATATCATCCTGGTGTATGTCCTTTGGACTCTTTCCAGTCTATTTATTTCACCTTTCGTATATGGACTCCACAATGGTGATCTGTAATCTAAATAGGGCCTTACATATGTCCTGTACAATGGCACAAGACATTGTTTGGATCTGTTTATAAAACTTTTTATATTTCTTGTCATATAATTTGTTCTCCTAATAACCTCTGACCTTTGTGCCTTAAATGTCATTCCCTCATCTGTTATCATTCCACAGTCCTTCTCTTTATCTGTAACCTCCACCTTATAGTCATTTAGATAATATACATGTTTGGGGTTCTTGTTCCCCACATGCATCACTCTACACTTCTCTGTACTGAATGGCATTCTGTTATCTCTTGCCAGTTTCTCTATTTGTTTTAAGTTGGCCTCAAGTTGTTAGATTTCCTCCATTGATCCCACCAGCCCTCCCAGTTTAACATCGTCTACAAATGTTACCATAAAATTCTGGATACCATGGTGAATATCTCCTATGTATAAAGAGAATAATGTGGGCCCAGCACCGACCCCTGCGGTACCCCACTTGTGACCCCCACTTGACCTGACAATATGCCTCTTATCCTCACTGTCTGTTTTCTATCTGCTAACTAACGCTGCACCCACCTAGTCAATCTACTGTCAACACCTGTTTTTTCCATTTTTGCAGTGAGTTGGTTATATGGTACCTTGTCGAATGCTTTCTGAAAGTCAAGGAAGAAAACGTCCATTGGATTATTTCCATGTACTTTTTTATTCATTTGTTCATAAAATATGAGTTGATTGGTCAAACATGACCTATTTTTTTTAAACCCATGTTGTCTAACATCGTTCAATTTCAACCCCTTGAGATTCTCTTCTAACTTATCTTTCAGAAAACATTCTGCCACCTTACACAAAACTGTAGTCAGGTTAACTGGCCTATAGTTTGTCATAGAGGTTTTTAACCCCTTCTTTTTGTATATAGGTATCACAGTTGCCCTTCTCCAGTCTGCTGGTACCTCCCCTGTAGAGAATGACCTACCTAACAAAAATGCTACTGGGGATGCGATCTGTGAACTTACTAGTTTTAACATCCTAGGATGCAGTAAATCCGGGCCTGATGATTTATGAGGTTTTAAACCTTTTAATAATTTTCAATATACTCTTCTCTAACATCCATATATAATTCACTATTTATATTCTCTTTAACTTTGATATAGTGTATGGAAGAATGTTGTTATGGATATAAATCCATAACTAGAATGGAGTTGTTATGCTGCAGTAGCTATGTTATCACAGCTGTTATGCTGCACTAGCTATATCACTACTGCAGCATAACAACTTGGAATGCTGCCACATGATGGCTTTCCTCAATCCGGTTAAGCTGGAAGTTGCTGTTTTTTTTTAAACTTGAACTTGCAGAAACATCTGCAGCACACTGTGTCAGTAAAAAAAAAAGAAAATGTTAAAATTTCTATTCTCTGTTGTCTTCTCCAGCTGGTTTTGTGTGATTTTTCTATGCTGTGACTGCCCATACACTATAAAGATTGTATGAGCAGTCATACTAGCTAAGGATATTCTTGTATCTTGAGTTTCCCTTGGTAACAGAGTACCTCTCGAGCTGCGCTCTCAAGGTCATCTGTTACCAAGGAAACCTCTCGATACAAGAATATCCTTGTTATGTATGACTGCTCATACATAATCCTTTATATTATCCTTATCCTTTTAATCATATACAGAACAAAAGTATTGATTTAGATGCTTTACTATTTCCTTTGCTTCTGACACTTCACTATCACTTATATACAGGGGTCCTTGTTGACTTGACATCTTGTTGTTATTTAAATAAAAATACAATCCTTTTCCATTATCTTTTCTATATACTAAATTCATTTCCAATCTCTTCCTTTCTGCCTTTATTTTGGATTTTAACATCTTCAGTATATTTTTATGTTCCAATACTAGCCTCCACTGTCCCTAATTTTTTCATGTTGTCATAGGCCTTTTTTTATCTTTACATAACCTCATTATTCCATTCGTACACCACATAGGTTTTTTTCCCATTTTAGTATATAACTTCTTTTTAGGGACATAGTTGTCTTCCAGCTTTTGTAATTTATCTTTTAATATTACCCACATTTCTTCTACTGATTTATCTTTAAATAATCCCTTTCAATTCCACTCCTCCAACTTTAATTTCATCATATGAAAATCCGCCTTATTATACTTTCTAATCACCGTAACCCCTTTTTGAATTCTTAATATTTCTTTTGATATAGAATTGAACTACCCCATGATCATTATTACTTAGGTTTTCTATGATGTTTATCTTAGTTATTAAATCTTCACAGTTAGTTACAATCCAATCCAATATATTTTCTCCTCTTGTTGGTTTATAGACTAATTGCGTTAATCCTACCTCTTCCATCATTTCTGAATATCTTCTGTGCTCAGCATTTTTCGCTGTTCTCTTACCCCAGTTTATATCCGGTAAATTAAAATCCCCCAAAATGACTATATCTCCCTGTATTGCTACTTGTCTAATTGTTTTAACTATATAGTCATCTTGTATTCTGCTGGATCATGAGGGAGGTGTGCAGGCAGTTGCATGTGAAAAATCTAGTGGCACTAGCTTCCATGCCTCCAAAAGAGGATTCCAGAAAGCTGGATTATATGGCAGGGGAAGTGTACACTTCCACCACCCTGCAGTTAAAATGGACTGCTTACATGGTATACACCGCACAGTACCAAAAAGCCCTTTGTAACACAGTGCAAGTCTTAACTGAAAAGGTGGGATGTGAACTTGCACTGATCTAGCAGAAACTGCAAAAGATGCACTGGAAGTCACTACACATCAGATCCGCATGGCTGTATGTAACAGCCTCAAGGATAATAGCACATGCAGTAGCTCTGAGGAGGTTTGCCTGAATCGGCGCACATCTGTCAGGGGACACAAAGGCTATGGTCTTCCCATTCGAGGGATCTTTCCTCCGAGTATAAAACAGAAACATACATGGAAAAGTTTAATGAAGAAGAAACATACGAACATACGAAAAGAGCCACCAGAAGAAAATCACCCTGTCTGTGGCATCTGCTTGGTAAGTGATGCAGGGTCTGGCCTTACAATTCGACAATGACCCTACCCCCAACTGTCGTTTCCTCATGATCACAAGTGTTCTTTTGTGCTTGTCCCAGGTTCTCTTGAATGCTTCCACCATCCTTGCTGATTCCACCTCCTCTGGCAACTCATTCCAAGTGGACACTACCGTCTCCATGTAGAATTGCTTCCTTCAAACAACATGAAGTCTTGCTGTATTCTGACAATATGCAGTTGGCCCTTCCAGTGCAACTGACCCAGAGGTGAAAGAGTTAACTCTATGCAGAAGCATAGAATGTTGAGCTCTAGTTTTCAAACCACTGTCCCTGGTACAGTCTATGTAACTATCAGATTTCTTACTCCGCCTAACTGTGAAGACGCTCCGGAGATTTCTCCTCACTGCTTTGGTTACTGTTGCTGTTTTTTGCCAGTTTCATTCAACTGCATTTGTTTTTTGGTTCTTTAAATCTCTGTCTATAGTACAAGTTAGACTAGATTAGATATTGGGAAGAAAATGGGTAAGTCTTGGTTCTTTATTCGATTTGCGTAACCAGGGGAGAACCGACATCTTTTCTTCATTTTTTTAGGCAATTGTGTAGTTTTTTTATGTTTTCTGGGATTTGGCAGTTTTTGGTTTAAAAAACAGAGTTTGTCGTTTTTTTCCACCAACCGCTAACCCGATTGCTAACCAAAAACCTTTTGGTTACTCTGGCCTGACCGCCTCTTAAGGGTAACCTTAGCTCACAGTGCATTATGTCTGAGAAACCCAAGAAAAAGACCGGACCCACTGGGATTTCAGCACTGCACAGAGTGTGGAGACGCTTTTGCTAAGGCCCATCCTCACCTTATCTGTGTTTACTGTCTGGGGTTTGACCACCTGAAAACAGACTGCCAAATCTGCTTTAACTTTCCTAAGGCCATGCTGGATAAGTGTTTAGCCTGGCTTAAGGAAAGCATGGCTGAGAATTCCGCTGACCCTGCCGGCCAGTCCAATTTGGTTCTGGAGGGTTCAGCCGAACCAGAAGAGGTGCCTTCTGACCAGGGCGATACCTCTTCAGGCAAAAGGAAAGCCGATACCAAGGCTTCGGTATTGGCAAAGAAGAAAAGGAAATCACTGGTTCGGATCTGAAATTCCCAACCCCTTCCGTGGAAGAAATTGCAAAAATGTTTAGAATTGTACAGTCGCTTCATCCGGAACCAAGCAAACCAGCTTCCCATATGCGCTAGCCAGTTCAGTCAGTTCCTGGTTCTGCCCACACCGATCCTTATGATCTGGAAGCCTACTATGAGATTGAGTGGGAGGATGATGAGGAAGAAGAAGAGGAAGGCTTGGGTGAACCTGTAGAGCCTGACATCTTCCCAGATAGGTCTGATTCAGTTTCTCCACCCAGCCAAGGGGATTCTTCCTCCCATTATACTTTTTATAAAAAGGTGGCAGAGACCTTGTAGCTGCCTACAGTGGAGGCAACTGAGGAAGAGCCTGACTTCCTAGAAATGATGGATGTCCCCGAGTCCAAGATACTTTCCATTCCTCTGCATAAGTCTCTAAAGAATCAAACAAATAAAATACTGCAGATGCCTACTTCTATCCCCCCAGTTGATAAGAGGATGGATAGGAGGTACATGCTCTCAGGCTCAGGTACAGCGTTTCTCTATAACCACTGTAGCCATGTAGCGGTGGTCCAGGCTGCTGCCTGTGACAAAGCTGGCACTCCCTTGGCATCTCCTGCCTTCTCCACTTTTTTGTGCTGTTTCCCTCACCCCCAGCAGACAAGGGACTACCGTCCTGCATATGCACCCCAATTTGTGATTACTCAAAACAGACACTAGCTTGCCTAGAATCAGTATTTTTAAAATGTGTCTGAAAGCTCTGTATTTCCTTGGCTATTATTAGTATTTACCGTGTTCTCAGCAACTTTTATGTAACCTATTTTTTGATTATTTTGGATTTGTATTTTGTCACTGTCTGTGTATGTTTGATGTGGATCCTTGGTAAATGAGTCTCTGACTCAAAGATTATTTTCTGAAAACTGCTAAATAAAATAAATAATAAATACATCTCACCCTCCTGAAAAGGACTCCAGGAAGATGGACGCTATGGCCAAGAAACAGTATTTAGCATTCTTCCTGGGGCACAGGTAAGCTTCATACATGGCCTATGTAGCCAGGTACCAGAAGTCCAGGTAGGAGTCAATCTTGGACCTGGCTAAAAATGCTCCTTCCCAGCTAGCGAAGGAGCTGGAGCAGGTGGCTGCTGATGGTATTCAGGCAACCAAGGTACAGTTCCATGCTGCTGTGGACTCTAATGACATGTCATCGAGAGTCATGGCTACATCTGTTTCCTTAATGAGATTTGCTTGAATCAGATGTACCAACCTGTTACAGGAGACCCAGGCGAAGGCCATGGATTACCCTGTCAACCAAAACTCTTTGGGGAGCAAACAGAGATGTACATGAAAAAAATGGATGAATACAGGACAACCTACAGGAGTGCAGCTGCAAAAGAAAAAGCTGCTACACCTCAAAAGCAGCAGTCTAGGGCTGGCAGGGGTAGGCCTTTTCAGAGGCCTTTCTGCCAAGCTCAGGGCCTCCTCTGCTTATCAACAGCAGAGGGGTTTCTTCAGAGGGAGAGGTAGGAGAGGGATGTGCAGGGCTGCATCCATCTCCCTGCCAAACTGACACCCTGATATGTCAGTCAGGGCCGCCTCCCCTATTCCAGTAGGGGACAGGTTGGCTCATTATTTTCAGGCCTGGAAGTCTGTCACTACAGACGGGTGGGTCCTGGAAGTGGTGAGCCAGGGTCTTGCTCTGAATTTCAAAAGATTTGCCAGATCCAGAGCAAGAACTATCAAACCTGCAAACCAGTTGGAAACATCTCTCTTGGAAGCAGAGGTTTCTTCCCTATTACAGATGAGAGCAGTGGAATACGTTCCTTCCGTACACAGGGGGAATGGGTTGTACTCAAGGTACTTCCTTACCCCAAAGAAAACTGGGGAGTGACAGCCCATCCTAGATCTCAGGTACCTAAACAAGCATCTCACAAGACCCAAGTTCAAAATGGTGACTTTGAACATGATTCTTCCCTCTCTAAGTCCAGGAGACTGGTTAGCCTCCCTGGACCTCAAGGATGCTTACTTCCACATACCTGTCAGACACTCCCACAAAAAGTATCTATGGTTTGAGTTACCCTCAGTCCACTACTAATTCAGGGCAATGCCTTTCAGCCTTTCCTCTGCTCCCAGAACTTTCACGAAATGCCTAGCAGTGGTGGTGGCATTCTTAAGAAAGCAAGGGGTGTCAGTTTTTCCTTACCTGGATGACTGGCTTATTGTAGGTCAGTCTCCTGAGCACGTCAAAGAAGCCATGGTCTTGGTTCAAGACAGTTTAAGCTCTCTGGGGTTTCTGGTAAATCTGCCCAAGTCAGTGCTAGAGCCAGCTCAGCTTTTGGTCTTCATAGGGGCAGAATTGGATACTGTCCAGGCAAAAGCCTTTCTGCCTGTGCAGAGGGTAGACAGTCTGATCCAACTAGCAAGCTCCTTCAGGGTCCAAGTGTTTCGCCCAGCAAGACATTTTCTTCAGATGCTGGGCCACATGGCAGCATCTACTGCAGTGGTCCCAGGAGCCAGGTTCCAAATGAGGGATGGTCAGTTTCACCTCAGGTCCTTTTGGTCTTGGAGGAAGGATCCCCTATCCAAACTAATTCCAGTGACTCCTGCGTTGATCCAGGCTCTCCAGTGGTGGTTGGAGGAGGACAACCTCAGGGAAGGTGTTCCATTTCTTCAGCAGTCCCCTTCAGTAGTTCTTACTATGGATGCATCCCTTGTGGTTTGGGGAGCTCACCTAGGGAATCTCACCTCCCACTGGAAGTGGTCTCACCAGGAGTCCCTACTCCACATCAGTCTGCTGGAGCTCAGGGCTGTGTTCCTAGCCCTGCTATCTTTCTCGAAGGAAGTACAAGGCAAGGTGGTGTAGGTCAGGACAGACAACACCACAATCATATACTACATAAACGAGGTTCTTGGCCTTGTGCACAGAAGCCATGAAATTTTGGAGTTTGGCGTACTCTCTTCATGTCTCTCTGATAGTGCATTTGCCAGGCAAGGACAATGTGCTAGCAGATGCCCTCAGCAGGATCACCCAGCGCCACCATGAGTGGTCTCTGAACAAAGAGATATTGCAAGTAGTATTGAAGAAATGGAACATGCGAGAGATAGACCTGTTCACAGCCCCAGACAATCACCACCTGCCTCAGTGCTGCTGCAAGCCTCCAGTTTTGGGCTCTGTGCCTCTGGATGCATTGATTCTGGAATGGACAGGCAGGTTCCTCTGTGCCTTCCCTCCATTCCCTCTTCTCTTCAGGGTGCTGGTCAAGATCAGGAGTAAGCCTTGCGCTGTGATCCTGATTGCACTAGACTGGGCCAGGCAGCCATGGTACCCCCTGCAGCTATCTCTCTCCATGACATATCCAGTCTGCCTTCCAGGAAGCACAACCTGCTGACCTCCCTTCGGGAGAGTCTGATATCCCAACCTCAGGTCTCTCAGGCTCAAGGCGTGGCTCTTGAGAAGTTATAATATGCAGGCTTGCATCTATCTCAAGGAGTTCTGGATATCTTAAAGGTTTCTAGAAAACCTGACACCAGAAAAACCTATACTTCTAAATGGAAGAGATTTTCTATCTGGTGCACACAGAAGAGTTTGGATCCTCATTCAGCAGGTTTGGCTCCTACATTGGATTATTTGGTCTACCTGCATTCTCTAGACCTTTGGCCCTCTACTCTCAAAGTGCATCTGGCAGCGGATTCTGCCGATCTCTCTGCAGAGAAAGGGCCCTTCCCTGGCATCCCACTCAATTTTTAAGAAATTCTTCAAGTGGCTGTTACACTTACACCCTGCTCATAGGGAGCCTACCCCATCTTGGGATCTGAATGTCTGCATAGCACAGCTAGTGCAACCTCCCTTTGAGTCTATGTCTTCAGCTGAGCTTAAGTACTTAACCTGGAAAACTGTCTTTTTGGTAGCCTCACCGCTGCTAGGAGGATTAGTGAGCTTGAGGCCTTATCAGTGGAATCTGATTATATTTCGTTCTACAGAGATAAGGTTGTTATTAGAACTAATAGGAAGTTCTAGGGACATGGATATGTTGTTCAATCCACACTTACTGGCAGGTTCCTTGCCACTTTAAATCTTGCCGGAAGGTCTTCAAGCTGGCTCCTCCCACCCACCCGGGTGGTAAAACTCTCAGCTTCGCCCCATGACTCCAGATCTTCCTTACCGCTTGGAAGCTCAGGTTCCCTCCTTTGCGCTCTGCGTTTTAGGCCTGGATCCAAACTCTTCGGTTAACCCAAAACTAATTTTAAAATTTACAAGACTTCGGTCTTTATTTTTCCTTGTAGCTGCAATGGACAAATTGACTCCCGGATTTCGTCGGAGCCCCTGTGGGCAGAAGATGTCCCGGACCGATCCGTACTCTACGTGTGCTATTGCCTTGAACTCGTCCATGACTCACAGGCTTGTGAGTTGTGCAAATCCTTTCCAGGTTCGGTCTTGGAGGACCATGCTGCCTGATTGCTGTTGGGGTGACCCGAGAAACGTTATCCTCCGGTCAGGTTGAAGGAGGCCCATTGGGCGGTGTCTGTGGCTGCGGACTTGTCTGAATAGCTGGAGCAGAGGAGCGCCCTTGAGGAGGAGGCGGCCCAGGCCACATCATCATCATCCTCGGTCGCAGCATTTATCCCGCTCTCCTTGGGCTCCTCCTACACAGCTTCTTTCAAGGAGCTTTGTCAGTCCCTCTCCACCAAGGGAAAAGGGCATTCGGGACATTCCTCTTGGTCCAAAAAGAAGGACTCCAAAGGTAAGTCCCACCGTCGACATTTGTGGGAGCCGGAGAGGTCCCCTTCCCCGGATAGTTGACACTCGACTTCGGTCGAGGTTGCGGCTAAGGCCGCTGGCTTCACGGTATCCCCGTCAGGTCAGCCAGCCGAGACACCCGTTGACGCAGTCGAGATTTTTCTCGACCCGTCGGACGGGCTGTTGACTGGAGAAACTGACAACCCTTCTTCACCAGTTCCCCCGGTGGAAACCGAGGACTTGCCTGTGCCAGAGTCCCCGGTTAAGGTCCCTGAACCGAGGGAGGAGCGGGTTTCCCCTGCCTCCTCTCAGACCCACCCTCGGAAACACCAAAGGTCTCGGTCTCGGACCTCTTCCCGGTCCAGCCGATCCCACCGACATCGGTGGTCTTGGTCTCGGCACTGTGGAAAGCGGCGGCACTGCTCATCTTCGTCTTTGTCCTCTTCGGAGGATAGGCTCCGGTGCAAACTGCGTCGGCGCTTTGAGGATCTAATTTGGCAGCAGCTCCTTTTGACCGGGAGTAAGCCAACTCCGTCGCCTTCCCTGCCATTAAGTGGCTGTCACCAGAATGGCCGAAACAGCCCCTCGTTGTAGTCAAGGAGCCGATGCCGGCACCGGTTGTTCAGCCAAAAACCAGCTGCGCCACCCATTGTGGTGGAACCCCCACCTCCACAACCTAAAACTGGGGCCCCGACCAAGTATTCTCGGTTGGGCCAAAGCTTGCCCCATCGGTTGTCGGTCACCCTCACTCCTGATCGACCTCGGCAGGTGGAGGGTGGCTCAGGCCCTCGGCAACTGTTTGCATACTCCTCGGAGTCTGATGATGACGACTCCTTGTTCTCCAGGCCGCTTGACCTGGAGTCCACCGGGGGTCAGTCAGTGGACGAGAGCCCATCTTCGTTTCTTGGAATGCTTCGACTCATCTCAGAGTCCACTGGGATGAAGCTCGAACCCGTTTCAAAACGGGCCAAGTATCCCCTCACAGAGATAGTGGACCGAGGGGTTTCCCCCACGAGGCCTTCCTGGTGGCCAAAGCCATTGTTGGCCCGGCACTGGAGCTGTGGCAGCAGCCAGCTTCTTGTCCAGCGCCTCCGGCCATGATGGCTCGGAAGTATGCTGTTCCCACTGGTTCACTCTCTGGTTTCTTGGAGCACCCCTCCACGGAGGTGCTAGTGACCAACAGTGTTTTCCGGTGTTCCGGGAACGCTCGGGATGTGTACAAGCCACCCGATAAGGAGTCCAAGAAACTGGACTACTCTGGGTGGAAAGTCTCTGCGGCTTCCTAGCTAGGCCTCCATCAGGCCAGCTCGGCCGTTCTGATGGCACACTTTTCACACGCCCTTTTGGGCTCCCTGGATGAGGTGATTCCTCATCTCCTAGCTGACCTTCAGATGACAATCAAGCAGGTGCGGGATCAGGGAAGGGCGGTGGCCAAGCAGCAGCTCCAGACTTCCCTGGACATTGCTGACTTGTGTGCCCGGTCAGTAGCGGCCACAGTGGCCATGCGCCGCAGAGCTTGGCTGTGGATCTCTACCTTTACGGCAGATACCCAGCACAAGCTGGCAGATGTTCCCTTCTTGGGTACCGACTTGTTCGGTCCCAGGGTGGAGGGTCATCTGCAAAGGATCGAGAAGTCCAGCGCCACCTTGGACTCGGTCACGTCTGCCCAGAAGGACAAAGGCCGCCAGCAGCAGCGTAAGCCCTTTCGGCCTTCAGCCCCTGTGGGATGTCCAGCCCAGCAACACCAGCATCAGGGCCAGCAGGCTCACACTTGGCATCCCAAAGCAAAGCCTGCTGCTTCCTCCAACAGGAAGCCGAGAGAGAAAGGTCCAGGAGGCTCCTCAGCTGGTCCTTCCTCCAATCCTGCCCAGTGACGGGTTGAGGGGTGTTGCCCCCAACCTCATTACTCCTCCCTGGGTTCCCCCCGTGGGGGGAAGGCTCTGCCACTTCCTTTCCGCCTCATGGACCATTGGGTGCTGGAAGTGGTAGGAAAGGGTCTGCCTCTGGAAATTGAGCAGTCCCAACCCTATCGAGCCATTGCCCCATGGGGGGCTACGGGGTCCGCAGCCTCTCTGTCGGCTCGTCGATCTGATATTGCCCTGCTCCTCCAGAAGGAGGTGATCAGGGAGGTGGCGGATCCTCCACCAGACCCAGGGTTTATGTCCAGGTATTTCCTGGTCCCAAAACGGACGGGGGGCTGGTGCCCCATTCTAGACCTACACGACCTGAACAAGTTCCTAAGGTCTCATACCTTCAGGATTAGTCACTCTGGCTCAGATCATTCCATCCTTGGAATGAGGCATGTGGTTCTGTTCTCTGGGCCTCCAGGACGCGTTCTTTCATGTCCCGATCCATCCGTCTCACCAGCGATTCCTCCGCTTCAGGGTAGAGGGATCCCTTTACAAGTTCCAGGCCATGCCCTTCGGCCTCTCTCCAGCTCCCAGGGTCTTCACCAAATGCATGACAGTGGTGACAGCATTCCTGCAGTGCCGAAGGGTCCGGTTGTACCCTTACCTGGACGATTGGCTGATTGCAGCCCCCTCCAGGCCGGAGGCGGAGCGGTCCATGGATCTGGCCCTCCAGGTCTGCTCTCAGATTTGCCTCCTCATCAATGAGGCCAAATCGGAACTCGTGCCAGCGCAGGTGATTCAGTTCATCGGGGCAGAGCTCGACTCTCTTCGAGCCAGACAACGGCTCCCGGTGGACAGGGTCGAGGTTCTTTCCTCCTTTACCCAATCATTTTTGGTTGGGCAATTGCGCCCTGCCCGGTATGTCCTGCGCTACCTGGGCCTCATGGCGGTCTGCAACAGCATAGTCCATTGGGCCCACTGGCATATGCGTCCCCTGCAAAAGGGGCTGGCCCGCCAGTGGTCACAGCGCTCCAGTCCTCTGGACCAGCCAGTGATAGTGACCCAGGAGATGGGGACCGCTCTCCAGTGGTGGATCGTTCCGGCTCATCTGCAGGGGGGGTATCCCGTTCGTCCGTCTAGAGCCGACGGTCACTCTAATGACCAACGCCTCTCTGATGGGTTGGGGTGCCCATCTGGGGGAGCTCAGAGCGCACGGCCTCTGGTCCCCTCAGGAGTCTCGATGCCACATCAACCTGCTGGAGCTTCGAGCGGTCCGACTAGCCTTCACTGCCTTCGCTCCATTTGTATGGGGTCAAGTGGTCCTGGTCCAGACTGACACCACCACGACCATGTACTACCTAAACCGCCAGGACGGGATGCACTCCTTGCCTCTGTGCAAGGAGGCTCTCCTCACTTGGTCTCTCATGATCAGCCTGGAGGCGGATCTCCTAGCCATCCATGTGGCAGGAGCCTCCAACACTCTGGCCGATGCCCTCAGCCAGATAGGTGCTGCATCTCACGAGTGGTCTCTCCTGTCGGAGGTAGTACACGATCTGTTCTCCCTCTGGGGCACACCTCAGGTGGACCTGTTTGCCTCCAGGGAGAATGCAAAGCTGAGGCTGTTTCATCCCCCAAGCAGGGCTCACTGCAGGTGGATGCCTTCTCGATGCCGTGGACCCCGGGCCTCTTCTACGCCTTTCCCCTGATCCACAAGGTGGTTCTCAAGGTGAGGAGGGACAAGGCGCAGGTGATTCTGGCAGCCCCAGACTAGCTCCGCAAGTTCTGGTATCCAGATCTCCTCAGCCTCAGCTCCAGGCTCCCGAGGCGGCTTCCAGCCTGCCCGGACCTGATCTCAGTCAACCAGGGGAAGGTACTCCACTCGGACCTCCAATCCCTGATGGCCTGGTTCCTGAGCGGATAGAGTTCCAGGCCTTGGGTTTTTCCGGCGAGGTCCTCAACGTTGTTGAGGCATCCCGTAAGGAGTCAACCAGAAAATGCTATGCCTTCAAATGGAAGAGATTCTTCATTTGGTGTCCCGGATAAGGGGTTGGACCCTTCCTCTGGTTCCTTGGCCAGCATTCTGGACTACCTATGGTCCCTTTCTCAGCTAGTGCTTTGGTCGACGACCCCTAAGGTGCACCTGGCAGCAATCTCTGCTAACCGGGTGCAGGCCGGAAAGCAGTCAGTGGTGCAGGAAAAGGTGGTCGGGCACTTTTTCAAAGGCCTTGATCACATATCCCCTCCAGTGCGGGAACCTCCACCTCCGTAGTCCACTGCTGATATTGGCTAAGCTCATGGGCAAGCCATTCGAACCAATGCACAGGTGCGATATCTCCCACTTGTTGTGGAAGACTGCCTTCTTGGTGGCCATCACGTCAGCCAGAAGGATGGGAGAGCTCCAAGCGCTTTCCATTGAGTCTCCTTATCTGGTCTTCCACAGGGACAAGGTTGTCCTGCTCCCCCACCCGAAATTCCTTCCGAAGGTGGTGTCGGGAGTTTCACCTTAACCAGGTGTTGACTCTGCCGGTGTTCTACCCCAATCACACCTCGGAGGCCGAATATAGGCTCCATACTTTGGACCCTAGAAGAGTGTGCTCTTATTATAAGGAACAGATGGCTAAAGTTCAGGGAGAGGTTCACCAGCTGTTTGCCACCTACGCTGAAGCCGCACCTGGCAGACCTGCAGCCAAGTGGACGATAGGCAGGTGGGTCACCTCCTGCATAGATCTCTGCTATAGGTTGGCGAGCATGGAGCCTCCCAGAGGGATAAGCTCATTCTACCCGCCATACCGCTGCTTCGGAGGCTGCTTCCAGGGACGTCCCTATCCAGAAAATCTGCAGGGCTACTACCTGAAAGTCAGCACACACCTTCATTACCCACTACCACATCGACCTTGAGTCACGCCTGCAGGGATGCTAGTTTTGGGACCTCTGTTGTCCAGTCCTTATTTCCCAAGTAAGTATAGGGGGTGCGCACCTTGCCTCCCTCCTCCCGGAGAACTGCTAGGAGTCTGCCAGTAAGTGTGGATTGAACAACATATTCATGTCCCTAGAAATACAGGTTACTCACCTGTAACAGGAGTTCTAGGAATGGTATATGTTGTTCATCCATTCAACCCCCCCGACCTCCCGGCTCCGACGTGCAACCTGGCTTCCAGCGGGCTAGATCTAGCGTCGTGGGGCGGAGCTGAGAATTTTACTACCCGGGTGGGTGGGAGGAGCCAGCTTGAAGACCTTCCGGCAAGATTTAAAGTGGCAAGGAACCTGCCAGTAAATGTGGATGAACAACATATACCATTCCTAGAACTCCTGTTACAGGTGAGTAACCTGTATTTTCTCCGTAATGTGGTTTCAGATTTTCACCTTAATCAGACTATGACTCTTCCTGTGTTTTTTACTGACCACTCTTCCTCGCGGGAGTGAAGACTGCACAGCCTGGACGTAAAAAGGGCCATTGTCTACTATATTGACCAGACAGAGGCCCATCGGAAGAAATGTACCCAGTTGATCCTCACCTATGGTGAGGTGGGCAAGGGTAAACCAGCCACCAAGAGGACCATTGCTAGGTGGATTGTTTCGTGTATCCAGTTCTGTTGTGACAAACTAGGGAAAGAGCCACCTGCAGGCCTGAGGACTCACTCAACCAGAGGGACAGTTGCTTCTGTGGCAGCTGCCAGAGATATCCCTCTTCTGGAGATCTGTAAAGCAGCAACCTTGGAAGACTGTACACACATTCACTAAGCACTACTGCCTGAATATTCAGGCTAGAAGTGATGCCAGGTTTGGCACAGCAGTATTGCAGAGTCTGTTTCCTAAGTAGGTCCTGTACCCACCTCCATGGGATGCTGCTTGATAGTCTGCATGTTGTCAGAATACAGCAAGACTTCATGTTTTGTGAAGAAAAAATTACTTACCACAATAATCTTGTTTCTTCTAATGGAGTCTTGCTGTATTCTGACCTACCTCCCCTAACAGAACCTCTACAGAACATTCCGTATCCAAGGGATGACATTTGCTATTGCTGCACCTCAGGGGTGCCTGCCTCTTTATATACATTTTCTTGGGCTTTTCGACTTGAGTCTTTGTTGCCCAGTGGCTGACCATTACGCAGGTGGCCGGGTTATTAATACTATTATATTTGCTATTTTTCTCTACTTGTTTGTTCATTACTAGAAATCAGTTAGTGTCAGGTCACTTTGTGCTCGTAAGAATCTGACGGTTACATAGAATGTACCAGGGACAGTGGTTTAAGAACTGAGCTTGAGCTCAGTGTTCTATCCTGCTGCGTAGAGTTAACTCTTTCATTTCCAGGACAGTTGAACTAAAAGGGCTAACTGCATATTGTCAGAATACTGCAGACTCCATCAGAAGAAACAAGATTACTGTGGTAATTTTTTCTTGTATCCCTTCTAAACCTCCCCATCAGTTTTAGGCTGTGGCCTCTAGTGCTGCTGTTGTCACTCATTTTAGAGAGACTGTCCCTTTTCACTCTGTTAATTCCATTCATGTACTTAAAGGTCTGTATCATATCACCCCTCTGCCTCCTCTCTTCCAGGCAGTACGTCCCCAGGGCTCCCAGTCTCTCCTCATAGGACTTATCCTGAAACCCCTTGATCATCTAGGTTGCTCTTCTCTGGACCCCCTCCAGCATGCTGATGTCCTCCTTAAGGTAAGGATGCCAGTACCTCACCCCATATTCTAAATGTGGTCTCAGCAATGACCTGTACAATAGTAAAATGGCCTCACTCTGCCTCCTACTGAATCCCCTTGTAGCACACCCAGCATCCTGTTTGCCTTCACCACTGCCTTTTTACACTCTGAGGTGTGTTTCAGGTCACTTGTAGTCACTACCCATAGATGCTTTTCCTCTTTGGAAGCAGTTACCTGAGCCCCTCTTATGTAATACTCTGTCCTAGGGTTCTTGGCCCCTATGTGCATCACTTTGCACTTTTTGGTATTGAAACTAAATTGCCAGATTCCCAGATTCCTGACCATCTCTCTGGTCTGGCGAGGTCCTCCCTCAGGTCTTGTATCCCTTCCACAGAGTTTGGTGTCGTCCGCAAACAGGTACATTTTGCCTTTAATGCCTTCCCTGATGCCAATTATGAAAACATTGAACAACACAGGCCCCAGCACTGATCCCTGCGGGACCCCGCTGGTGACCTCCTAGGTGCTGGAGAACTCACCCCAACCACTAATCTGGGTTCTACCACTCAACCAGTTTTCAGCCCATCTTATCATATTTTCCCCCCACCCCTAGATCCCTCAGCTTCATTATCAACCTTCTGTGTAGTACAGAATGGAAGGCCTTGCTAAAGTCCAGATATATGATGTCCACCACTTTACCTTTGTCCACTGCCCTCATGACCCAATCAAAGAACTCTTATCTGGTTCATTTGACACAGTCTGCCTGCCACAAACCTAGGCTGTCTTTCGTCCTGTAGACCATTCTCCTCTGTGTACCTCACCAGCCTTTCCTTTAGTATGGTCTATAGTTACCTGGGTCATCCTTGAGTGCACTCTTGTGGAGTGGACTCCAGTGGTACCACTCCTGACTCCAGAGATCTGTTGAAGAGAACAGCCTGAGGGCCTGCCAGATCCTTTGATAACTCTTTAAGCACCCTGAGGTGTATTTCGTCTGGCCCTGGGGGTTTGTCCACCCTCAGAGTGATCAGCCCCCTCCTCACTCTTTCAATCCGGATTACCCCTATGACTTCCCCCTGTTCCCTCCCTCCCTCCTCCCTGCCTATGGCACTGGTCCATCCTTTTCATTTGTAAAGACGGAGCCGAAGTATTTGTTTAATACCTCTGCTTTGCTCCCGTCTTTATCAACCCAACCATCCCCCTTCCTCAGCCTAATAATGCTGTACTTCTTATCCCTCCTTTTGCTTATGTAAAAAAACAATCTACACGGAAGGAGAGAGCTTCTGCTTCCTTCAGGCTATGTAGAAGGGGAGGGAGTGGCAGGGTCTACCACCAAAGGCTTAACTTCTGCTGTGACTACCCTCCTCAGGGCAGTGCCCCAAGAGGGAGACAGTGGCGTCTGGTCTCTGCAAGAGCAGCAGGAGTACATAAACCTGCTGGTACTCAGGGCTGTGCTCCTGTCTCTACAGCACTTCTCAAACCTGGCCCAGACCAGGCAGCTCTGATCAAAGCAGACAATACCACCACTATGTACTACATAAACAAGCAAGGTGGCAACAGTTCCCCAAAACTATGCACAGAGGCAGTGATGATCTGGAATCTGGCCTATTCCTTAAACACAGAAATATTTTCTGTACATCTGCCAGGAAAGGACAATGTCCTGGCAGATTCACTAAGCAGGATAAGTCAAGGAAACCATGAGTGGTCACTAGACCTTCAGGTGGTTCAGATTATATTCAGAAGATGGGGTGTATCAGAGGTGGACTTGTTTGCTTCATGGAAAAATCACTAGCTACCACTGTTCTGCTGCAGGCCATCCCACTGGAGGATTCTACCTCAGGAAGCTCTGACTCTCTATTGGGAGGGGAAGTTCCTGTATGCATTCTCTCCATTCTGTCTAATTCACAGAGTACTTTGGAAACTGAGGAAAGAGTCAGCAGCAGTGATTATGGTGGCACCGCATTGGGTGAGACAGCCATGGTTCTGTCTCCTACTGTCCTTGTCAGCCAGGACTCTCATCTTTGCCCCATGAGACACTACCTTCTGACACTGTCTCAGGGCAGGGTAAACTTTCCAAACCTCAGAATACTGAGGCTGAAAGCTTGATTGTTGAAGACCTGGAATGTTGTAGCACGAATCGGTCAAGAAGAGTACTGGATATTTTTAAAGCTTCAAAGGAACAGTCCAGAAGAAAGTCCTAGTCCTCAAAATAGAAATGTTTTTCACTTTGATGCTCTGATAAGGTAGTTCCTTCCCTGGAAGCTGATTTAAAAGTTGTTCTGGGTTACTTAGAATATCTGCACACGAGTGGTTTGAGTACTGCATCACTGAAAGTCCACCTGACGGCAACATCAGCCTTCTATTTCCAGGGAAGCCAAAATATTTTGCTTTGTACCCTGGGCTCAATTTTCAAACAGTCCTCAGCTTATTGCAGGTTGTGGCAATCTCGGGGTTTGTCAGGGACCATGTGCCATATTTTAACAAAAAATCAATTCATACTAGGAATATCAGAAGCTCCGAAGGCCATGGCCCATTAGTAGCTTCAGCCAGCTACCCTCAAACATGTTTCATTATGTATTTGTCCGGTTTTTTCTTAAATTCCTCTCTTGTAGTACTCAGTACTACGTATTCTGGTAACCGATTCCACCATTCAGTAACTCTCTAGGCATAGAAATACTTTCTAGCTGAGGTCTTAAAAATTTACCTTTTAACTGCAAGGGATGCTCCCTTGTTTGTATGTTATTATTTTGTTATGGTTAAATTGAACTCTGCCATGAGATATGGATCAAGAATAATATCCTGCAGCACAAGCCATCTCCCCTTTTCCTTCTGACATACAATGGCATCAACTTTAGAGAGGCTTCTTGCACATAAGACCCGAGATCTGCCACATCTGCAGGGTTCACCGAAGAAGTGGCGCACCTGCGGGGTTTGACGGAGGGATCTGTCCCCCCCCCCCGCCTGGCGGAACCCAAGAGAGGCCGTGAAGGTGGTGGTGGGGAATATACCAACAAGGAGGGGAGAGTGGGTAGGAGCATGGAAGTGCCCTAGGGAGCGAGGGGGCACAGGGGCAATTCTAGGGTGGTGGGGTGGCACACAGCGGGTGTGCCATATGCAGATCCAGTAGCCAGTTGGCTGGGGTAGGGGGGGGTTACCAGGGACGGACCATGGCCTGACCCCAGCTGCCCACAGCCTGGCACCTGCCTCATAGGTGTACCAGTTCCCAGCATAGTGTGCGAGCGGCAGCCTGCCTCCACATGGAGACTGCTGTACCAGGAGACAGTTGCAGTGCCTTGGGCACGTCCCTGGCCACCAAATGCAACCCCCAAACAGCACCCACAGCCACCTGCTGTGTATAGGGGATGGTGGGACCTGTGGGCTGGTGCCAGGGCTGCTGTGTTCTGGGGACTGAATCATGCTTGTCCGTTCGTGTCCCCCACCCAGCCCGAACCGTTGTGTGCCAGCTTCAGGGCACCACCACGGTGCCTCCTCATGTCCACCCCCTCACTGCCGCCATGCCTTTCTTGCCCCCCAGGAACTACCAGGCTTCATCGGCCCCAATCCCCTCCTTCCAGGCCCTCCCCCCCAATCACCACCCTGCCAGGCAGCGGTGCAGGGCCCCTAGACCACCTCCTGGCTGATCTAAAGGCAGCCTCCTATTGTGATCATGGCTGGGCTTCTGAAATAGAAAACAAGGGAATGGTACAGCCCCACCGTGGCACAACCACCTTTGCAATCTGGCGCACAGGCGCTTTTGCCGCAAAGGTGGTGTGGAGGGGGGGCGTTGTCATATGGCATCCTGATTTTGCCACAGCCAGCATTTTGAAAATCAGGATAGCCGCAAACTATGACGTAGGGTGCCACTTGCGTCATACCTGTTTGGCGCAGGCACCTTGTGTCATAGCTTGACTTTTGAAAATCGAGCCTCCTGTGTTAAACATTTTTTCCAAAGGCCTCCTTCACCCTCAACCCCCAGTTTGGGAACCTTTTCCACCCTGGGACCTAAATATATGCTTGGCATAACTAGTGCATGCCCCGTTCGAGCCCATGGTGTCTGTGCATCTCAAGTTTGTGACATGGAGGACACTGTTCTTCATAGTTGTGAACTTTGCCAGGAGAGACAGTGAGCTTGCGGTGAGTAACTACTATGTCGTACATAGGAACAAAGTTGTCCTGAGGACAAATGAGAAATTCCTCCCTGAAGTGGCGTCAGAATTTCATCTTAACCAAACAGGCACTCTGCCTGTGTTTTTTCCATCCCATTCAAGTCCAGGTGAACAAAAACTGCATTGTTTGGATGTCGAGAGCACTCAACTGCTGTCTTGACAGAACAAAAGATATCAGATCTGAGAACAGCCAGTGTTTTTCACCTATGGGGAGGATGGCAAAGGAAAACCTACTGCAAAGAAAACCATTTCTAGATGGTTTGTATCTTGCATACAGTTCTATGAAAAAGCGGGTAGGCAGACTCCTATAGGGCTTTAGAACACATTCTGCAAGGGGCACTTCAGCCTTAGTAGCAGCCTCAAGAGGCATCCCACTGGCAAAAATCTGCAAAGCAGCTACCTGGAAAACTGTATACACCTTCACTAAGCACTTCTGCCTGGACATTTTCCCTAGAAGAGATGCCATGTTTGGAACAGCTGTCTTACAGGCCCTTTTTCCAATATTCCAGTCCTCCCAGCTTCCCAAGATACTGCTGTGTAGTTTGCGTTTTTTTGAGTGACATCACTGTTAGCCTAATATTGTTAGCAGAAGTGAACTGCAGTAATGGTGTTTCTTCTAATGGTCCAGCAAGGGAGCCAGTATTGTCCCATTCCTTCCTCCTTGTAGAACCTAATCAGAAAAAGATTCCTAAATATAGCACAGGTTTAAATGCTGTTTTTTACCTAAGCATTTGAATATGTGTACAAAATTTATATTTTAAAATATGTCTTTAAATATTTATGGTATAGTTACTTAAACATTTTAAAAGTTTTTAAGTCTGCTTAAATTTTTGCTAACAGCTTAATACAGTATAAGCACTGTAGTTTAGCTACTTAGCACTGCTTCCTTCTGGTCTTCAGCACAGATCTGATAGTAGAACACTAGAGGGGCGTCACCACACAGCAACATGTGAATGGAGTTCTGATACCACAGTACCATTCAAACAACATGAAGTCTTGCTGTATTCTGACTATTGCATTTAGCCCCAGCACTCAAACTACCCCAGAGAGTAAAGGGTTAATTTATATGCAGAGCATAGAACATTGAGCTCGAGTTTGGTTCAGGCCTCTATCTGCTGCACTTTGAAGCGCAACCATCAGATTCTTTACCCCGCCTAACTGAACGTCCGCTCCGGAGATTTCTTCTTTGCTTACGGTTCAAAAGTCGGTTAAAGTCCTCTGTTTTACCGATTATTTTTCTCAAGTTTCGGTTCAGATCTCTGTCTGTGGTACAGTAAGTACTAGGTAGTGAACTAGACATAGTAAACTTGTAGAAATGGTAAAAATTGATTTTTCGACTGGTTCAGCTGAACCGGCTGTTTAGTGATTTATATATTCTGTCTGTTTTTAAACTTAGAGTGTGGTTACTGGTCCTTATCGGTTTTAACAAAACTGCATTTTCTTGTGTTATTTCCCAAACCTGTGACACGGTTAGAAACTGTTAAGAGTGTCTTGCCTGGTTGTTTGCCATAAAAAGGGTAAGTTTGTGGTTGGGATGGCTACATCTGAGAAACCCAAAAGAAAAAACGAGCCCACTGGGTTTCAACACTGCAGTGTGTGGGGAGGTCTTTGCTAAGGCTGATCCCCACACCACCCGTGTTTATTGTCTGGGGTTTGACCACCTTGATTCAGACTGCCAAATCTGTAAAAATGTCCCTAAGTCTACCCTGGAAAAAAGATTAGGTATTCTCAGGGATAAGGAGGCAGTGAAGTCCGCTGACCCGGATGGCCAGCTCGGTTCAGTTCCGAACGAACCTGAGGGAGTGCCCTCTGACCAGGGTGATACTTCTTTGGGCAAGAGGAGAGCCGATCCTGAGGGATCGGTTCCTACAAAGAGAAAAGAAAAATCGTCCGGTTCGGATCCAGAGACCCATTTTCTGATCGCCGAAGAGATTGCCAGTGAAATAAGGACTGTAGAATTGCTTCGTCTGGTTCCGTCTGATCCCATCTGATCCAGCGCCTTCTGGCAGGCGCTTGGTTTGGTCAGTTCCTCTGTTTCAAGATTATGCCCCTGAAGACTTCTATGAACTGGATTTGGAGGGGGATGAAGATTATGGTGATGACGGTGATGGTGTGGAAGGTCTGGTTGAGCCCATTGAACCGGACATCTCCCCAGACAGGCCTTCTGGTGTTTCCCCTCCTAGGCTTTCTGAGTCCCCTTCCCACTACATGTGTTACAGGAAAGTGGCAGAAACCCTCCAGCTCCTTGTGGAAGAAGCTGTAGAGGAACAAGAGGAACCTGATTATGTGGAAATGATGTACGTCCATGAGACTGTCTATTCCTCTTCATAAGTCTTTTGGGAAACCGACACAAAAGATTTTAAAAACTCCAAATTCTGTACCTCCTGTCGACAGAAGGATGGACAAAAGGTACACCTTATCAGGTTCAGGTACAGAGTACTTGTATCAACAATGCAGCCATGTTGGGGTTGTGCAGACTGCAACCTGTGATAAGGCTAATATACCCTTGGCTTCACACACCCCAGATAAAGACTCTAGGAAGCTGGATGCCATGGCAAAGAAACAGTACATGGCATCCGCCTTGGGACTCGGGCAGGCTAATTATATGGCCTATGCAGCAGGTACAGAAGTCCAGGTGGGACACTGTGACTGGCACTAGCTAGCAGGCTTCCCCAGCTAGCCTCGGCTGGAGGGGTGGCTGCTGATGGGATGAGGCATCTAAGATACAGTTCCATGCTGCTGTGGACTCCAGTGATGTGTTATCTAGAGTCATGGCTACATCTGTGGCTCTTCGGAGAATGGGTTGGCTTAGATGTACTAGTCTCTCACAGGACACCCAGGCTAAGGCCATGGATTTCCCTGTGGTGGGTAATTCTCTGTTTGGGGAGCAGATGGAGAATTACATGAAAAAGATGGATGAGTATAGGACCACTTATAGGAGTGCACAGGCCAAGGAAAGGCAGGCAACTCCTCAAAGTCAGCAGGCTAGGGGCAGGCCTTTTCATTACCTTTCTACCAAGCACAGGCCTCTTCTCCCTTTCCTCAGAGGGGGTTCTTCAGAGGGAGAGGCAGAAGGGGGATGAGCAGGGCTGCATCCATCCCTCAACCTAAGGCTTCTGCCAAGCAGACACCCTGATGTGTCAGCCTGGGTTGACTTCCCCATTCCTGTAGGAGGCAGGCTGGCTTACTTCACCCAGGACTGGATGTCTGTTACCTCAGACAAGTGGGTCCCGGAGATGGTAAGCCAGGGGCTGGTTCTCAGCTTCAAGAAATTTCCAAAGCTGAGGGCCAGATCTTCCCTTGTCAATCTTCACCATTCATTACTGTTGGGTGACAGCCGGAGGCGCGTACTCGCCATGGGAGTTTTTATTTTGTTTTTTTGAGGAGTTGGCGTCGACGGCGCCACCCCCTGGAGTGAGGGGCGGCCATTAGGCGCCGCAGACTCCTCCTCCATCCCAGTTCTGTTTCTCCCATCGTCAAGGCTGCACCTGCTGCATGGAGTTCCTAGTACTACTGCGTCATAGGCCGCATTGTCAAAGTTTTTTGAAGTTTTTCGAAACTCCTTCATCCTGGTGATTCACGATGTCGTCGACCAGTAAGACCATTCCTTTATATATTTTTTGACAACGCCGAGCCTTTTCTGTGTTTTCTTTAAATATTTGGCATCATGTCTGGTTCTGGGGCAAAGCGTAAATCTAAGGCGGGCCGTGTCCCTATGCGTCAGTGCCCCTGTGGCTGGCAGTTTTCTGTCACGGACCATCATGATGTTTGTCTCTGGTGCCTGGGACCCTACCATGATATGGACCATGGAGATGACTGTTTCTCCATGGATCGCCGTGGTTTAGAAGTCCGCGCGTTGCGAGTCGGACGCGCTCCACCGACTTTCGGAGGACAACATCGCCCTAGGGCTTCCCAGGCCAGATCTCTCGACCCTTTCTCCTGGTCCCCTCCCGGGTCTATACGGCCCAGCGAGGAGGAAGCCTCCTCCACTTACAGCCTTGCAGAGGAGGAGGTTTCTTCTTCGGCGCTGGAGGAATGGTGTGATTCCTCCCGGGGTCGAGCTGTTGGCGCTGTCCCAGCAGTCACCTCCTCGGAGGTGTAGGCTCCCCCAGTGTCATGGCCTCCGGTTGCGGGGCCTTGCTGTGGTTTGTCCCTTGTTCCAGTCTATCCTCGTCGCCGAGTCTGGTGCAGCTCGTGGCGCCGGCGACTCGGACGGGGCCATCAGCGGAGCTGTTCTGGGTCTTGGCGCCGTTCGTTGTGTTGAGGACTTGGACGGCACCATCGGCGGTGTCGCTGTGGGTTGCAGCACCATTCGTGGCTCCAGGGATTCGGGCGGCGCCATCAGTGGTGCTGCTCTGGGCCTTGGCACCATTCACGGCGCCGGGGGTTCGAGCGGCACTGTCAGCAGCGCCATGCTGGGCCTCGGTTCCGTTTGCGGTGCCGGGGACTCACGTCACACCGTTTGCGGTGCCGCGCCGGATCTCGGTGCCGTTGGCGGTGTCAGACACTCGGGTGGCGCCATTCGCGGTGCAGCCCAGGAGCCTGGCACTGCCAGAGGTGCAGATGACTCTGTGGACATGTTACTCATCGCAGCCTACGGCGGTACCAGGCCTGGTGCCACCTCGGGGCAGGTTCCTGCAGCGGCTGGAATGGAGTCTTCCCTTGTTGACCCCTCCTCGGAGGGACACGATTCAGGTAAGAACCCAGACCAGCAGCTAGAGTCTTCTGGCTCTGAACCTCCTGTAGGCCACAGGGCTAGACTGTCCAGTGTTCCTCTCCCAGTCTCCCCGGAGCTGGTTAGCCTGGATGGCTCCATGGTTAGGGGTGGCCTGGAGTCTTCCGTGGTGGACCTTTCGGATGTCCGAGAGGGGATTCCCTCTTCTGGCAGGTCCCAGGCAGCCGCCGTTCCTGGTGCTGCTCAGGTCCTTCAGCGGAGGGAAGAGGACCCTGCTTCAGCGGGTGCCCTTCGGGGTCTTGCTCAGCAGGGACCTCCACCACTGGTTACAAGGAAAAGGGCTGCTCCGGAGTCCGAAGGATTGAGGGGTAGGGGTCGAGAGCAGCGACAAGCCCCCACCGCCCTGCGGGGTGCAGGGAGGAGTCGTAGCACTGATCCTCACCTCTCTCTGAAGGTCTCTAAAGCGTCTTCTGGTGGCGGTTCTGAGGGTTGCCCTTCTGGACTTGTGCAATCCCAGGTGCACCACAGGGGAGATTCTCCTTCAGGGCTCTTTCTGGAGTTGTCTCTTTTCCTCTCTTCTAGGCAACCTGGCATGATCCCAGGGTCCCCAGTTTAGGCGGCATCGCTACCTGGATCCCAGAGCCCTGGCAGAGGTCAGGCACGTACTATTAGGTGCCCTTCGCCCATCCCTCTGCAACCACCTCCCTCTCTCCCGGGCCATTATCTTGGGAGACGTTCAGAGCTACTTGCGGTGGCCTTCCTGCCCTATGTTAGAGCCATGGATGAACAAGTCTTTCGCCTGTCCCACCCGCCGCAGGAGTCTTCTGGGCATTCGAGCTCCACTTCCTCCTCGTCTTCCTCAACTGAGGGAGAGGAACCTCCTTTCCTCTGATGCTGACTTCACCGACTATCAGCGTTTCCTTTCAAGGATGGTTTCGGGGCTTCGTATTTCCTACGGTCGTAGAGACAATACCGAGCAGCAGACGTTTACTTTCCTTAATGAATTCAGCGCCTGCCATTTGGTGGTGCATTTCTGGCCGATCCCCTTCCAGGAAGCATCTATCTGCACCTGGCAGTCTGCAGCCACTCCTTCTCCAGCCCCAGGAGACTGCAGGAGACGGTATTGTGCGCCCCTCGAGTCTCTAGGTTCTCTACCTCACCCACCTTCGGGTTTGACATCACTGGATACTCCTTCTGGGCTTCGCCGCCCGGTGTACGACAGGCCTCCGGATTCAGATTCTGCTGAGTTCGACCAGTGGGGACAAAGAGTCTTCTCTTCTGGTCATGCATTGTTGTGCATTTCTTCCCATCAAGCTCACCATGCTGCTTACAACAGGCATCTGTGGTTGATGCTGGCTTAGGTCTTAGCTTTGCTTCCTGACTCAGAGTAGTCTAGACAAGCCATTGCTCTCTCTGCGCAGGGTCTGGAGCTTGCAAGGCACCAAGCGTGGGCATCCTACGATGCCAAAGAGGTGGCATCCAGACTTGTAGGGACAGCGATCTGCATTGGGCGGACGGCATGGCTTTGTCTCTTCTGACTGTCACCCATGGCCCGGCGTAAGGTGACTGGCTCTGCCTTGCTGGGGACCCGTCTTTTTTTCCGTAGGGCGAGGAGGCATCTTCAGGGGCAACCTCCCCCTCCCACAGCCCCTCGGAGGTGCCTCCTCCTCCTCCTCACCCACCTTAGACTCCTAGTCTATTGGTTAGGGTCTTCCCCTCTCTACTTGTCACCAGTAGGAGGCTAAGGGATCTGTTCCCTCAGGGGTTTTCTCTTACCTCCCCCTTTGAGGGAGGGGGCTTGGTACTCACCCAACAGTAATGAATGGTGAAGATTGACAAGGGAAGATATGAAAATTACGTACCTACCGTAATTCTTGATCTTCTCTCGTATCTTTACCATTCATTACTGAATCCCTTCCACCATCCCCTCAAGGGCCTCCTTCTTCAGCGTGTCCCCCTCCCTGCTCGTTCCTCCCCCTTCTCTTTTGGCTGTTAAGCCAAAAAAAAAAATCTCTCTCTCCCTCTCTCTCTCTCTCTCTCAGAATAGGAGGAACGAGCTAAGGTTTATCTGTCCTGAGGGAACTTTTTCTGACTACCCTTACTGGGCAGTTCTTGGCTTTTTCCGAGCCATGTTTTCAATTCATGATTAAAGAGATGGTTCCTCAAGTGGCTCGCCTTCTCTTTCCCAGGTCCCGGTCTTTATTTAGCCTCTACTGGTTGGTGCTGTCGTGCTCTTCTTTTCCATAAGAGGTGTTTTTCTGCCTTGTCTCTAGGGAGTCCGATTGAGTTTCCACTCTCTCTTTGTCATATAGGGGTGTCCCCTGTAGACCCTCCCCATTGCACATGGTACTGTGTTATCACTTAACAAGGTGCTAGGGGGCTTCTTTCCTTTCCTAGTTGGCAGCTCTCGTTTGGAACAGATTTTCCCCATTAGTAGTTGGAGAGCTCCCAGCTGGAGTCTAGAAAATTGGGGAAGGCGGGAGGTTTAGGGAATCTGCCTTTGGTGTCCATTCTGCGCAAGAGGTTCAGTTGAGCTTTTCCCTGAAATTTCAAAATGGGATACTTGCTCCCTTGTTTATGATTCCGAGCTTGTAACCCTAAGCCAATTTACCAGCGACAGAATTCTCCCCTTCTAGCATCCCCTCCTCTTTTTCTCTCTTTTTCCCCTTCGTCTTCTTTCTCCGCCCTATCTGTTCCTCCCTTAGAGCCACCCCAGAAGTGAGGCCCTTCAGTCCCGTAGGGTAGGCAGTTTTCTTCCTCTCCTTTCTCTCCTCTATCGGCTTATTCCTTTTTCAGTTTATATCCTTTACTTTTTTCTATCTCTCAGCTCTCTTGCCTCACTCTCTCTTCTAATCCTTATTTCGCCTCTCGTGCTAAGGAGTGGGATGGAGGAGGTGTTTGCGGTGCCTAATAGCCGCCCTCGCACTTCTAGAGCGCCACTCAGGGGCGGCACCGCTGATGCCGACTCCCTCAAAAAAGCAAAAACTCCTGGTGGGTGCGCGCTGTCACCGAACAGTAATGAATGGTGAAGATACAGAGAAGATCAAGAATTACGGTAAGTACGTAATTTTCATATCTTTTCACCTGAAAGCATCTCGAAACCATTGCCCTAAAGGCAGAGGTTTCATCTCTACTGGCTGTAAAGGCTGTAGAGAAAGTTCCTACATTGCACAGGGGCAAAGGTCTGTACTCCAGGTACTTCCTTACCCCAAAAAAGACAGGGGAGTGGCGACCCACCCTAGACTTAAGATACCTGAACAAACATCTTTTAAAACCAAAATTCAAAACGGTGACTTTGGGAATAATCCTTCCCTCTCTAGACCAGGGGACTGGCTAGCCTCCCTGGACTTAAAAGATGCCTACTTTCACATTCCCATCAGGTGCTCCCACAGAAAGTGCCTCAGGTTTGAATTGCCTTCAGGCCATTATCAGTTCAAAGCTATGCCCTTTGGCCTGACATCAGCTCCAAGGGTCTTCACAAAATTATTTACCTAGCAGTAGTAGTGGCCTTTTTAAGAAGGAAAAATATTTCCATACCTGGATGACTGGCTCATTGTGGGTCAGTCCCCAGACCAAGTCAAGTCAGACCTTCAAGTGACTCAGCAAGTGCTCACTTCCCTAGGATTCTTTCTCACTCTTCCCAAGTCAGTTCTCGAGCCTGTACAGCTCCTCACCTTCATAGGGGCAGAGCTGGATACAGTCAAAGCAGGAGCCTTTCTTCCCCTGGAAAGGGCAAGGGCTATTGTAGAGCTAGCCTCTTCATTTCACATTCTGGTCTCTCGGCCAGCAAGGCACTTCCTTTAACTTCTGGGCCACATGGCAGCTTCTGCAGCAGTGGTCCAAGGGACAAGATTTCAGATGAGGGACATTCAGTTTCACCTGAAGGCCTTTTGGTCTCAGAAGAAAGATTCTCTAACCAAACTAGTTCCAGTTACCCAGACTCTGATCCAGGCTCTCCAATGGTGGCAGGATCAGGGCAAAGTCAGGCAAGGAGTCCCATTCATCACTCAGTCTCACTCTATGGTCCTAACCATGGATGCTTCTCTGTTGGGGTGAGGAGCCCATTTGGGGGCTCTCACAGCCCAGGGACCGTGGTCCCCTCAGGAATCCCTTCTTCATATCAATCTCTTGGAACTCAGGGTGGTCTTTCTGGCCTGCAAGCTTTCTCTCAGTCAGTGCAGAACAAGGTGGTTCAGGTCAGGACAGACAACACCACCACCATGTGGTACATCAACAAGCAGGGAGGCACTCGGTCTATGGCCTTGTGCATGGAAGCCATGAAGTTGTAGTCCCTAGCTTATTCTCTGCAGACCTCTCTGATAGCAGTCCACCTTCCAGGGAAGGACAATGTGCTAGCAGATACAGTGAGCAGGATCTCCCAGGGCCATCACGAATGGTCCCTGGACCCTCTGGTGTTGAAAGTGATTTTTTCAAGGTGAGACACTCCAGAGATGGATCTCTTTGCAGTCCCAGACAATCACCAACTTCCTCTGTTTTGTTGCAGACCCCCAGTCTTGGGCTCAGTCCCTCTGGATGCTCCGATTTTGAACTGGGAATGGACATTTCTATATGCCTTTCCTCTACTGTTCAAGGTTCTGGTCAAGCTAAGGTCACAACCTTGCAAAGTGATTCTGATTGCTCCCGACTGGGCCAGACAGCCTTGGTATCCCCTGTTGCTGTCCCTAGCAGTCCATCTTCCCCTCTCTCTTCCCAGGAATTACAACCTGTTAACCTCCTCTCAAGGGAGGATTTGGTACCCCAATCTTTGGTCTCTCAATCTCAGGGCATGGCTCTTGAAGAGTTAGAGTATGCAGATTTGCATCTGTCCCAAGGGGTTCTGGATATTCTCGAAGCCTCTCAAAAGCCTGCCACCAGAAAAACTTACAACTCCAAATGGAAAAGATTCAGCATTTGGTGCTCCAAGAAGCATATATCCCCAGATGCTGCTGAATTGCCTACAGTTCTGGATTATATGGTTCATATTAATGGCCTAGGAATCAGACCAGCTACTCTCAAAGTACATTTGTCAGCTGTTTCTGCTTTTCTGTCAGTGGGAAAGCCTTCCTCACTGTCATCTCACCCTGTATTCTGTAAATTTTTCAAGGGATTGCTTCATACCAGTCCCCCCTTTAGGGATCCTACCCCTGCTTGGTATCTTAATGTTTGCATTGCTCAGCTTATGCAACCCCCTTTTGAGCCTTTGTCTTCAGTAGAGCTTAAGTACTTGACTTGTAAAACTGTGTTCCTGGTAGCTATTACCTCTGCCAGGCGTATCAGTGAATTGCAAGCTTTGTCAGTGGAGCCTGATTTTATCTCATTCCATAGAGATAACGTGGTCTTTAGAACTAATAGGAGGTTTTTACCTAAAGTGGTTTCAGATTTTCATTTGAACCAATCTGTCTCCCTCTGTGTTCTTCGCTGATCATTCTTCATCAGGAGAAAGAAGTTTACACAGTTTAGATGTTAAAAGAGCCCTTAGTTACTGCACTGAGCGTACTAAGGCACACAGGTTTGACTTCCTCCAGTTGTTTCTCACTTATGGGGAAGTGGGTAAGGGAAAACCTGCCACTAAGAGAACTATTGCCATGTGGATTGTCTCTTGTATTCAACTCTGCTATGAGAAGCTAGGCAAAATACCTCCCTCAGGCCTGAGGGCTCATTCGACTAGAGGTACAGCTGCTTCCCTGGCTGCGGCCAGGGACATTCCTTTGCTAGAGATATGTAAAGCAGCCACCTGGAAAACAGTCGATACATTTACCAAGCATTACTACCTGGACATCCAGGCTAGGAGTGATGCTCGGTTTGGTACAGCAGTACTGCAGAGCCTATTCCCAAGGTAAGTTCGAGTCCCTCCTCCACGGAGGTACTGCTTGGTAGTCTGTAATAGTCAGAATACAGCAAGACTTCATGTTGTTTGAAGAAAAAATTACTCACCTTAGTAATTATGTTTCATCCAATGGAGTTTCTTTTAAACTCCGAGGCAACATCTCAGAGTGGAGATGATGCATGTTTTATATTGGCTCGCTATTGGACCTGTTAGCAGAATTGTTCTGAACCTGATGGCGAAACACGACACAGAGCCAAGGATATGGCAGGAATAACTCATTTATTACCAGGAAATACAAAATACAGCAAATGCCTGCTGGGAGTCAGGAACAGGACCCCAGATATCATATCACTCCAAACTGTATTAGAATTCGGCAAAATACAGCTTAGTTATCATTCTTATACTCTAAGCTATGAAGTGTACATTACTAGCAAGGCCCCTGGAATTCTGCGATTCTGCAGTTGCAGAATTTTCCGTAGAATTTGCATCATGCTGCAGAATTCATTGTTTTTGGTGAGTTTTCATTCAAATATACAGTTTTTTCATCGTGCCAGGCTCCCGTACCCATCTTGTTTATCCTGAAGTCCCTCTTCTACGCTTGGTAGGTGATGTCATCAATGATATAACTTCATATTTTAGCCAATGGCAGGGCTGCATTCTGCCACAGAAATTAATAAATCATGACACAGAAGTCAGAAAATGCTGCCTTGAAAGCCTAGGATCCCGGCAGCAGAAATCAGAAAATTCTGCCGAAGAGCATTAGGGGCCTTGATTACTAGGTAACAGTTTGCCAAATAAGGTAAAATCACAAAATATGGAAACCTCATTGGTAGAAGGTCAGAGCAGAGGATGGTTAGCTCATCACTTTAAACTTGTTTTGGGTAACAATACAAAAATGCTTAGTATTGCAAAATAATAGCAGCTGTGGAGCAGCGAAAAAGAACTGCCATATGGCCTGCATAAGCAATGCTAATACTGTTAGGGTCAGTGGTTACTAGCACACGTAAAATTTAGGGTACCATTTATGAGAACAGTGAGGGGCCAACATTGTTATGTATACGAGGGTTCGAAATTGTGGAATTTATTGCCAGGACACTTGAGGTTAAGTACAAATAAAATATCTTGGAATGAAATAAAATCATGGCTTGTAAAGGAAGCAATGTCCTTAAAAACTTGTTGTACTTGAGATACTTGTATATATGATATATTGTTGTAACTTTTACTTTTCCTTTTCTTTCCTTGGTCATGTATGTACTGTGCATGTATGTATAACGTGTGTATTTGTATTTTATAAAATGAAATTGATGATCTTCCCTTGTCAGTCTTCACCATTCATTACTTCCTGGGTGTAAGCGGAGGCGCCCGTCCACGAAGACTTTTTTTTTTTTTTTTTAAAAAGTTGCCTAACGGCCCCGCCCCGAGAGCGAGCGTCATGCGCGAGGGCAGCCGTTAATAGCGACTAACTCCTCCTCAACTCAGTTCTGTTTCTCCGCCGTCGAGGCAGCACCTGTTAGCGGTAGCTAACGAAAAGTCGTATCCGACTCCCTCTTTCACCGCGCCTCAGGTAAGACTGTTCCTTTCTTTCCTTGTCGGCGCGGGTGTATTTCCGACTATGTTTTAATCTTGTTTATTTCGCGTTATGTCCGGTTCTGGGCAAAGCGTTCTTCTAAGGCGGCCGTGCCCTATCGTCGGTGCTCCTGCGGCGGCATTTCTCCGTCTCGGACCGGCATGGCGTCTGTCTTCCGTTGCCTGGGACCCAACCATAATATGGATTAGATGCGGCGCTTGTTTCTCGATGGACCGTCGGCGTCCTCGAAGTCCATGCGTTCAAGCTCGGCAAAGGCCCGCCGATTTTCGAGAGGGGCGTCGCTCGCGGAATCGGGCGAGATCATAGGCCTTTCCCCGGGTCCCCTCCGGGCCTATACGATCCGAGGAGGAGGGTCTCCTCTTCCCTTCTTGCCGAGGGAGGCCCTTCAGCGTGTTGGGGGCGTCGAGCCCCTCCGGGGCCTGGCGCTGACACCGCCTCGGCAGTCACCTCTTTGGAGGTGCAGGCTCCCCCGTGTCGAGGCCCTTGGCTGGGCCGGCTCGGTGGACCCTCGGCGTCGCCTCTGGCGCCGTTTCAGATCGGCGCCGTTCGCGGTGCGCGTGATCAGCGGCGCCGTTCAACGCCCGTTCGAATCCTGGCGCGCTCGCGGTGCCGGTGATCAGGCGCCCGTTAGCGTGCCGCTTTGGATCGGCGCCGTTCGCGGCGCCAGTGATCAGGGGCGGCGCCGTTAGCGATACCGTTTTGGCCTCGGCGCGTTAGCGGTCCCGTGAGCCTGCAGCGCGCCGCCCGGCCAGTGCCGCTCGCCTCCAGCGCCCGGCGGCGTCGGCAGCCTTCCCCTCCGGCGGTGCGGGTCTGCGGGCCGCTGGGGGTGAGGGTTGGGCCTTCATGCTGCCGGTGTGCTGGGGGCGGCGTCGTTTCCGGTGCCGGGGCCGTTCGCGGCCCGTGGCCTCGAGGACCCTGGGTGGCCAGCATCGAGGTCCTGCTGGTCTCGTCCTCCTCGGAGGGCGATGACTCAGATGTGGACCCATCCTGGCATCCCCATTCTTGAATCTGGGTCCTCGGTGGCTAGGGGTACCAGCGGCAGCGAGCCCCTCCTCTGTCCCCTTGCCGTCGTCTCCTGAGGGTTCCTCGGCTGGGGGTGGCCGAGAGTCCCGGGGGGCAGACGTGGGGGTGACGGAGGGGGAGGCTCCCCTCTCTGGAGGTCCGGTGACAGCTACCCCCAGGGTGCTGTTACCTCCTCTGGGGTTAGGGGAACGTTGCAGTCGGGGAGGAGGGCCCTCTCAGAATCCGAGGGGTTGAGGGGCAGGCGTTCTGCTGCTGGGTCTTCTTTGGCCACCTCAGGGGGGGTGGCCAGCATCAGAGCCCGCCCCTCCCCCCAGGGTTCTAGGGTGTCCTCTGGCGGCGTTTGTGCGGACTGCCCTTCTGGATCCATGCAGTCCCGGCGTCGTCACAGGGGAGTTTCTCCCCCAGGGCTCTTCCAGGTTCCGCTTCCCCAGAGTTCCGTTCTGCGGCCTGGTTTGATATCCGGGATCCCTCCTACTAGAGCTCCCTTCCCGGTTCCAGAGCCCTGGAAGAGCAGTTGCCTCCTCGGAGGTGCCCTCTCCATCTCTCTGCCTTCACCCGCTCCCAGGCCATGTCGGGTCCCTACGGGTCCGTTATCCTGGGAGCAGTTCAGGGTTCTCTGGCCTTCCCTCATATGTTAGTTACATGCATGAGCGGGTCTTTCGACTCTCCCCACCGCCGCAGGAATCCTCTGGACATTCCAGTTCCCCATCATCCTCGTCTCCCTCCTCGGAGAGGAACCTGCTCATCTGTCCTCCGATGCTGATTTCACAGAATATCAAGCGTTTCCTCGAGGATGGTGAGGATCTTGGTTCCCTACATTCGGAGACAATACCCGAGCAGGTGAACGTGAATTCCTTGGTGAATTCAGTGCCCAGCATCTGGTGGTACCTCCTGGCCTATCCCTTCCAGGGGCGTCTATCCGGTCCTGGCAGTTCCCTGCCGTTTCTTCCCCAGCCCCGGCGGACTGCCAGCGTAGGTATTGTGCCCCCTCTGAGTCTCTAGGTTCCCTTCCCAACCCGTCCTCAGGTTTGGTATACCTGGATACTCCTTCTGGGCGCCGTTGCCTGGCGCACGACCGCCCACCGGATTCGGACTCTCTCCAGTTCGACCGTTGGGGGCGAAGAGTGTTCTCTTCTTCTCGTGCGAGTGCATGTATTGCATCACATCAGGCTCACCACGCTGCTACAACACGGCATCTGTGGTCGAGTGATGTCCCAGCTGCTGGCATCTATGCCTGACACGGAGACAAACCAGACAAGCCGTTGCCCTCTCCGCGGTAGGCCTGGAGCTGGCAAGACACAAAGCAAAGGCATCTTATGGCGCCAATGAGGTGGCTTCCAGGCTTCAGGGACAGCGATCTGCATCAGGCGGACGGCATGGCTCGTCTCTCCAGGTTGTCACCCTGGCCGGCGTGGGGTGATGCGCTCCGCCTTCGGGGACCGTCTTTTCTCATCAGAGCTAGGAGACTTTTACGGGGCTCCTCCATCTCCTCGTCCTCGGGAGGCACCTCCTAGCTCTTCTCCCACTTAGGCTTTCTGAATAAGCCAGGGTCTTCTCCTTCTGTTTCTCACCAGCAGAAGGCTGGGGTCTTGTTCCCTCAGGGTATGGCCTCTTCCCCTCCTGGGGAAGAGGGCTTAGTACTCACCCAGGAAGTAATGAATGGTGAAGATTGACAAGGGAAGATAGGAAGGTGCATGTACCGTAATTCTTGATCTTCTCTTGTATCTTCACCATTCATTACTACCCGCCACCATCCCCTCAGTGGCCTCTTCCTGTGGCTTCTCCACCTCCCGTCTCCTTCCTCTCTCTGCATTATATAAAATATAGGGAAAATTGCTTCATTTTCAAAAAACAAAAGTAAAAAAAAAAAAAAAATCTTCTTGGGGGTTTAAAATCCAGAAAAATTATTTACTCTAAGATTCATGGGCCATCTCGCGGATTGCATTGGCGATCAGACTGCACAACTATCTCTTGCTATTCTTATGGCAAGATACCTCTGGGGTTGTTTGGCCTGGCTCAGGCTATTCAGTTTTGATCCTGCAATCCGTGTTCAGGTAGTTGCCCTGAAATCTAATCCCCCCTCTATTCTTGCCTTGCAGAGCAGAGGAGCAATCGTCTGTTCCTTTCTCTTCTAAAAAAAATAAAATGCTGAGGAACTCTCTCCGACTGCTGTAGGCATCTTGGTATCTGGGTCATGCATCTAGTAAAAATTTTTTTTCTATCTGTAAAAAAAAAAAAAAGGAATAGGAGAAATCAAACAAGAAGGTAGGCTATCCTTCCGCTGTTTTGCTAAGTGGTTTCTCCCTTTAAGTGTCCTCCTGGACAATTTTTACAGTAGAGCTCTGCTGACCATATCCAATCTTAGCCAGCCTAAGCCTTGGCGGCCTTAGCCAGTCAGTCTGAGTCCGTTTCTATCTTGGGCATACAGAAAGGCTTACATTTTCCATTTCTAAACCCTGAGCAGCGCTATCATGCTGCTGGGGTTTTATTCTTCCCTCCTCGGCTGTCCTCCAGTTAAAGGCCTTCCATGCCAGGGCCCGAGGTGGGTGTCAGAACAATGGCATGTTGAAGATGAGGACTATGCCCTCCTGAGTCTGTCTAGCGGGTTCGGTGAACCTTCTCTTCAGCTCTATCTCGGGATTCTTGCTTCCCCTTTAGTCGAGCCTTCAGCTACAAAGCTAACTAATGCTCGTTGGGCATTCTGGTCCTTCAGCATCCCATCTCTCTCTCTCTTTCTTCTTCTTCTTCTATTTTCTCATTTCCTTACTCATCTCTCCTCCTAGAGTCGCCCAGGTAAGGAGGCCCTGCACTCCCTAGGCTGGATGTTCTTATCTCCTCTGTCCTTCCTCCATCGGCTTATTCCTTTTTAGTTCATTCTTCCTTGCTTTGCTATCCTCGGCTATCTTGCCTCGCTATCTATATTTTCTGCTTTCATTTTTGCCTCTCCGGCTCACAGAACTGAGTTGGAGGAGAGTCGATGCTTCTGCGGCTGCCCTCGCGTGATGTGTCGCTCTCGGCGGGGCCGTTAGGCAACTTTAAAAAAAAAAAAAAAAGCTCTACGGACGGTGCGCGCCCGGCTTACACCCAGGAAGTAATGAATGGTGAAGATACAAGAGAAGATCAAGAATTACGGTAGGTACGTAATTTTCCTTTTTTGTACAGTAGGAACCCATTGTAAATTAGCTGATGCTAAATTAGGTTTTATCCTGTTTCTGATATCAGAAATAAACTTTTTACTACTACTACTACATAGCCCTGTTGGATCTGGTCTTTACTACCAGTCCATGCTATAATCATATCTATGTGTATGTCTTATCACTATATCACATAGTACTACACTGTATCCTACTCCACTAAGTATATCATGCATAAATGTGTGTGTACCATATGCTGCACTAAGTATGGGGTTGTGGGGGTGTCCAGATCTACAGACCCATTAGGAGAGACATCATTACTATGGTGAGTAATTTGTTCATGCAAGCCCTGAGAAAGGGTCCTTGACTTTGACCTGGTGTTTGTTAATTAATGATGAGGGTGTATTAATTGTCAGCTTATTGGCAGGATCCTTGGAGGCTTTAGTATAGCAGTTCCTATTATATGGATTGATTGGAGCTAGCTGTTCTAGTCTGATGGGAATAATTGCACGATAATCACATAAAATTGGTAATTGGGGAAATGTGCAGTGCACAATGTACATGATGTAAACAAAGAATTTCTATGATACTGAGTTGGTGTTCTACTTTTCCTTTACTGTTGAGTACAGTCACAGGTTGGTACTTGATTGCAGGACCGTGAACGTCTTCTACGCAAACACCTGCTTTACAAAAAGTAAAAATACTCTACAGATGAGGTTTGGTAAAATGAAAAATGAAGACCTTTTTTGAAATGGCGGTTTGTAATTTGATATTGATTCTGGATCATCATATGCCAGTGATTTCTGGACATTGCTGTATTGCCGCAGATTGTTTCCAGAATTGCTTGAAATTGAATAGTATATCCAAAATTACAAAAGTTCAGAGAAAGCCACCCCACTCATCTGTACCAGGTGCTAGGAGCATACAGAGAGCCCTTTCATGAAAGCTAAACACTCCGGTATAATGTACAGTCAAGGAGCACAGAACAAGATGAAGTGCATGAATGTCTCTATTGCAGTGTTCAGCATCAGTACAGATTGCAGCAGCCAGCCAGCCAGACACTATCACTGATGTTTTGCACATATAGCCGAACACTTTGTAAAGCCCCTGGCTATTTGTCAGTGTCAGTGCCCCAGCAGTTTGCACACTCGCCTGTGAGGCTGGAAGATCAGAAAGCTGTGAGTTCTAGTCCCACACCAGGAACTTGGAGTGAAATCCCAGTACTGATACAGTAGTGCAGCATGATGGGGGTGTTGCATTGCCAAGGTGCTGTCTTTAGGATGAGACATTAAACCGAGGTCTTGTCTGCCTGTTCAGGTGGATCAGATGTTAAAGATCCCATGACACTTCTCGAAAAGAGTTGGGGAATTTCTCCAGTGTTCTGGTCAGATTTCCCTCATTCACTAAAGATACCTCCAACAGCTTCACTGGTGTGGCTTGCAGCTGCAATTTACAGCAGTTTTGAACCCTACAGTAAAGGTATTTCTGCACTTTTTCTTGTGCTGTGCCTTTCAACTGTGCGTTTTACGGGAGTGCTAAGCTTCCATGAAAAGTATATCTGAAACTGCAGGTTTGAATAAAATTTGATCAAAAATGCTGATTTTTCCTCTTTTGTCTTTTTCTATCCATAAATAAAAGCTATGTCCCTTTCTGTAACAACGTAAATTTTATGCAGATCTTTATATTTTATAAGCTGGTGCATTTCAGTTTTTGACAGGCAATATTGTGCTAATAGATACATTTCAAAGCTCCCTAATTTCAGGTAAAACTTAATACTGTTGGCACAGTATTTAAATGGTTGAAAGGTGTCGGAATAATACCCCATTAAGGTAAATGGGAATTTGTTCTCACCTTTGCTCTAGTCCCATTGTTTCTTTTCCCGTTTAATGGTAGTCTGGTTTTCTGCTCTGGTCCAACCATTGATTTATTCTGTAAAAGGTATTTTTAAAAATGAATCTGCTTTTAAAATGAATGCATGTTTAAATTCAGTGGAACACATCTGAGGAAAGGGTGCATGCAGATTTTTCAACACCTGTATTTTTCAGTGTCGCTTCCAAAACATAACATTAAAATACACACTGGCATATATTTTTAGTATCCATAGTAATTCATTTTTAACTGAAGTATGGTTACCTGTTCATTGAAATTGTGTATACTGTGGCACTATGTATTGTTAAACTGCTGTAGTTTACTGATTATTGATAAGAAACTTGTTATATACAGAATTATCTGAAATTGCATCTTTTTTATCACCATAATTTGAGAAATTCCATATCTGGAAATCACTGGCCCTAATCGGATGTCTATTATTGATATTTTGTGATGTTATCTGATATGATTTTTTTTTAATTTGCTGTTCTTGTTTGTACCCCATGTCTAGCACTGCTTCTCATTCCCACATGCATTCTGGTGGGCTGATTGTGGTTGGGGCCTTTTGTGGGGAACAGATCAGATTTTATCCATCCCTTCACCTCGCACATCATTTTTCCTTTTTAATCATTGGTCCTCTACCTTCTTTTAAACCCTCTGTACCCCCCTCCCCCAAAATGTGGGACACTGAAGAAGAAAAAGACAAATGGGAAACACTTCATCATATCACGGAGACAGAAGTTCAGAATGCAGTGTAAAAAAAAGAGTTTTTATGTAGAGAAAGTTCTTATGAAAGGGGTAGGGAAACTCTTGCATGCTGATTGGCTGAGACCTGTTTATAGCCATGGCCATGGTAGACTACAACCCGTTGTTACCAGGTTCCTGCCAGGAAGGACGCGTAACTGGCAAAAATCCTTAAAGGGACACTGTCAAGTTGTTTTTCATCATATTATTTCTAGTTAAAAACCTACATTTTATGATTGCTTGCCTTCTCTAAAATTAATTGATGCTGCTGTCTGTTTTGTCTGCCTCCTTGTTTAGTAGAGCTGAAATGCATGCTAATGTATATTTATAAACAACCTTGATAAACAGTGTCAGTGACTCAGCAGGTAGCACACTCGCCCCTGAGGCTGGGAGATCAGAAGGCTGTGGGTTCTATCTCTACACCAGGCACTTGGGTTAATATCCCAATACTGACACTGTAGTGCAGCATGAGGGGGATGCTGTACTCCTGAGGTGCCGTCTTTCGGATGAGACGTTAAACTGAGGTCCCATCTGCCTATTCTGGTGGTAGTTCAGGTGGATGTTAAAGATCCCATGGCACTTGTTGAAAAGAGTAGGGGATATTTTTTTATTATAACTTCAATAATCAAAGAAATACAGAACAATGTGAACTCACACAAAAGTCAAATACAGATCATAAGAGTAAATATGTATTACATACTAGTTTTTCTAGTCTACCAACATAAGCAATGCTGAGAAAACAAATGTAGACCAGTAGTCCAGAGAGACCCCCCCTTTTATAAAAGCATAGGGGAGTTTGTCTTACAAAATGTCAAATAAAGCAAACCACATCACAAGGATAATACATACATCACCCATTAAAAAATAAAGTATATGTAAATATCAAACTGGATAGGAAGGTAGACATGCAATACATATCAGAGTAATCCACAACTCTGAAAAAGAAACTTTACAGAAGAAAAAGGAAACGAAAAAATGAAAAAAATAGTGCATCACAACCAAATACAACGATCCCAATACTGTTTCCATTGGGTGTGAGACATCCCAGTGTATTCTGTCTGCTTGATACTACATAATTAATCTAAAATTGAAAGATCTAATTCCAATGGTGTTATATGTTGCTGTTGAAAAACCATTCGGCATCGGACAAACCAGATCCAGTACAAAAAGCATGCCATAAGCACGTGCATCGTGCTAAATAAATACTGCTTCCAAGACAAGGGATAAATACCATAATATAATTGTGCTGGAGTTAAAGCACCAAAGGGGGTCAATTTCCATCGGTCCTTAACCAAGTCCCAAAACTGTAAAGTAAATGGGCATGTAAAATACATACGATCCATTGTCTCAATCTGTGCCCCACAGTTATACCGAGGACAATATCGTTCTAAAAGCCCCTTATGTTTATGATGGCCCCTAGTATTTATTCTACCATGAACCCCTAACCAAACTACATCCCACATCTTCCCCGGGATTCACTTATTTGGTATCAGGCTCTTAACATTCTCCTGGTGTACCTGTATAAACTATTGAAAAGATAGTTCCGAAAACCAGTTTCCCATGATATATGCATACAGTTGTTTACGCATCCAATGTTGTACTGTATTATAGGAAATATTCAATTTCTTAATATAGTCAAAAGTAAATGTCCATAAAGGGGTCAAGATATATTTCCTCTTGTTATGCAAAAAATTATTATGGTACTATTCTTGCAAAATAGGGGCTCATTTGGGAGAAACCCAAGAACTCCAAAGTTTTGTTTCGTTAGTTAATAAGGGGAAGAAATTAGTAACCAAAAATGTTGAAAAGAAAAACACTAAAGGGTTAGTCATCTCCACACCACCCTCCTTCCTTGATGCATATAAAATATTTCTTTTATCAGGGTTAAGTTGACTACCCCAAAAAACATGTAAAGAAACATGCCATAATCTTGGTTTCCAATGGTTTAGGGGGTGGGAAAATGTGACTAACAAACAGGAAGATTGGTACAAAAAAGTTTTAATTAGGTAAATCCTCTTAAGCTTCCCCATCCTCCGCAAATTCCATCTACCAACCCTCGCTTGTCCTTTTGCTAAACATAACTCCCAATTATACCTTGCCATGTCTCCCATTCCAAAAAAACAGTCCTAAAATGTTACGGGGAGTTGTGTTAACCCGTAATCCACCTATATCTGGTTCAAGGTCCCCAGTCTGTTGCATGTTAAGACAGGAGCTTTTATAAAGATTAATTGTGGTTCCTATTGTTAACAATAAAGCAAGTAACACTTTCAGAGTTAATCACCCTTCAGCAGCACTCTGAACCGTCAAACACAAATCATCAGCATAAGCAATCGACTTCAGAGCTGGGGGTATTTAGTATCCGGATCCCTTTAATACCAGGTGATCTATTAATAATACGGAGAATAGGATCTATGGAAAATAAGTACAAAAAGGGACTTAAGGAACATCCCTGTCTCACCCCAACCAAAACTCTGTATTTTTTTTCTGCACACTACCATTATCGTAGCGCCTGACATAAGTCAATGCATAACCTAACTGTAGCTGGTGAATAAACAAAGCCAGAATACCATAAGAAGCCAATGTGAACCATAGAAAGTCATGGGATACCCGGTCAAAGGCTTTCTGCTGATCAACCTGTATAATATAACCATTAAGTTGTTTATTTGAGCCTGCCTCCATAATCTCCCGTAACAAAATGAGGACATCTGTGAGGTTTCTACCTGATATGGACCCAAATTGAGTGGGATGGATCAAAATATCTAATACTAATGCTAGCCAATTGCATAGTAATTTAGAAGAAAATCTACATTTAAGAGCATAATAGGTCTCCAGTTATTAATGTCGGTTCGAGTACCTTTTTTAAATAAAAAAAAAATCATTAAGCCTATATACATAGTATCCGCTATTCTGTCTTCCTGTAAGAAAGCATTATATAATGCTAATAATTCATTAGGAATATAATTCCATAAAATCCTAGAGATTCTTCCATGAGGCCATCCATTCCCAGGGAAGTATTCAATGTCAAAAATTTTATAACTCTCTCAAGCTCAGAAGAAGAAAATTCTTTAATCAAATCAGATGGTTGCAATTCCCTTAACTGAGGTGGTGCTGCTGCCTGTAATATAGTAGCCATCCCCTTAGTTTCTACTGTTGAGGTCCCAAATTGTTGTACAGCATGGTTTTCAAAAAGTGTCGTAATACCACAATCATCATCAACTATCTGACCTATATTATTTACTAATTTTGAAAGATGTCGTGACTGAACTGTGTACCAACAATCTTCATAGGGCTTCATCCGTTCCTTTGTCCATTGTGTACTGAAGTGTTGCTTCCGTTCTAAAGAGGCCTGTCTATTGTATTGCAATACCATCATTTGTTGTTTTAATTCGGCTATTTCTAGTGAGAGATCTTGTTTGGTATTGATTTGTCCTGTCAAAAGCTCATATAACACTGCTGTTAATAATAAATATTGATTACTACGTAGTTTAGAAAGTTGTCTAGAAGTATGTTGAAAAAGTCGGTCAGAAAAAGTGTTGTGTCTTCCCACCACAAAATTATTGAATTGTATGAAAATAGCACAGATTTCCTGTCTTCCAAAAGTATATTCAAATCGTCCAAAATCAACTGTTGTTGTAATAAACCAGAATTTAGTCTCCATATGCCTCTACCCGGCACTCTAGGAGGATGAGAGGCTATATGAATTTCCAAAAAGGCATGATCTGATGTTTCAGTTGATTTAGTTTCGTATTTCACAACTGGCAGTGTCTTCGTTATGAACCAATAATTAATCCTTGAAGCTAATTTACCCTTAAAAAAAAAAGTATTTGTCTGAGGCTGTCTCTCGTCCCCAAACACATCCTTTAAGGAAGCTTGTTTAATTACATTTCTTAGAGAGGACGTATCACAATAAATTGTATTCTGTGATGAAACTGTTCTAGCTTTTGACAGATGGATATTAAAGTCTCTGCCCCACAAAATCTGTCAATTTGTGAACAGAAAAGGCTGGATTTTTTTTAAACAAATTAGTCCGGAGTGCCTTTGTGGTCCATACACATTTATCAGCCTACAGGCAAGACCCTTGAATAAAACGTCCAGGATTAAAGCCCTACCTGGCTCCACATCAATTAGTTTCTATAAAACAATCTCTGAAGTCATGAAACATATGCCTAAACCTGAACATTGTTCAAGGCCTAAAGACCAATATGAAGCTCCTACAGTACACTCCTTCGCAGCCTTATCAGTTTCTACTAAAGAGTGTGGCCTTGTATCTTGAAGAAAAAACACATCACAATGTAAGGACAGCAATACAGAAAAAGTTGCTTTACGTTTAAAGTCGGACTTAATACTATTCGTATTGAGGCTAATAAGCCTCATAAAGGGAATCATCATAGAACTGTATTAAAGTTTTTTATACTAGCACGAGTCACCCTCTTGTTTGGTTTTGAGGAAGTCCTCGCTGTAGCCAAAGGAACTGGTTCTGTGGGAGGCTCACTTTGAGTAGACTGAAACGAGACATCTGAATCGCCATCGTCTATTGTATCTCCCCGTGATTGAATAACCTCATATGTATTTTCCATAGGGATAGGCGTGGATGTCCCAGCTTGTAAATCTCTATGCCCAGTGGATCTCTTGGGTCTAGTCACAGTCTGAAAGGAGGTAAGATCCTCCGTAGAAGTAATGGGGGAAGTAAAGGGTGTTTGCACAATCTGTTCTGATGGAACCGGGGGGGGGGCATCTCCGTTAAGGTAGAAGGAAGCACTACTGGAGTTTGAATAGATATCACCTCTGAGAGACCAACAGCATCTGAGCATACATCGTCCCCTTGCTGCTGTTGGTGTTAGGTGCTAGGAGCTGCAGCACACCGGTCTGATGTCTGTGGCACATTGGCCTGAGCACTAATCTCCCCTTCCCTCTGGACAGTAGTAAGGGGACCTTCCCCCAGACCACACTGGACGGTAGGAAGGGAACCTCCCCCATCCAGGGAACACCAGAGCCACCACCACTACCTCAGAGGTTGCGAAGAAAGCACAGCAGTTGGACCACAGTGGGCTCAGGGAGGGTGAGGATGGTGGAACAGAGGCACACCCAGTCAGTTGTTCCACACCACAGTCCATACACCATTCTGGGGGAGCATAGCTCCCCTATGGATGCACCCACAGAGGAGACTAAGGAGGCTGAGGACAACTGTCACAAGGGAGGCCCACAGGAAGGAGGCAGAGGACACACAAGGAAAGGAAGCAGCCCTGCTGGGGACCTCGATTATTAGGGATAGAACTGGGGAGCAGGGAAAACTGAAGTAAGGTGCCTGCCTGGAGCCATGGCTTGAGAGACAGGAAGCGCATCCTCAGGATCATGAGAACAGCTGCAGGAATCTGAGCTGGACGTTATTGTCCACCTAGGGACAAATGACTTGGCTAATCATGAGATTAGAGCAGTGCAAAAGGACTTTGTAGAATTGGGAGGGCCTAAGACAAGTAGCACACACAATATCCTTCTCTGAGGTGCTGCCTGTCAATGGCATGAGTGAGGCGAGGGTACTTTGCACCATGCAGTTTAATGAATGGTTGAAAAATGGTGTGGAGCACAGGGGTTTGGCTTCATTGGGGACTGGGGTTCCACCTGGAGGGACACCAGCCTATACTGGCAGGATGGTCTCATCTGTCCAGGAAGGGAACAAGTCTTTTGAGCAATCGGTTTAAATGCTTCACTGGTAAGCTTTTAAACTAGTCAAGGGGGAGGCACTGATAAGCAGCAGGAAAATCCCAGCCTCTCCCTACAAAACAAGGTACTAAATGCGAAAAGACCGAGGTAGACAGGTCAGTGGGGGATGCTGCAAAAGAAGGTAAAGCCATCAAAAAATGGAGAGCAATGAGTACCAATGCCCGTAGTCTGAGTAACAAGCTTCCTGAATTAGTGGCCTTGATGGAGGAGGAACATCTGGATAGCGTGGCAGTCACAGAAACATGGTACACACAAAACCATGACTGGGACATAAACATACCAGGATACACTATCTACAGGAGGGACAGGGAGGGTAAAAGAGGAGCAGGAGTAGCTCTTTACATAAGGGAAGGAATCAAGGCAACAGAACAAAAGGGAAAACAGGGAGGAGAAGAAGCACTGTGGGTAAATTTGGAGACCGGCAATGGCACCACAATCCGCACAGGGGTTGTATACAGACCCCCTTCTCAGGGGGAGGAAATGGACAAGGAAACGATAGAAAGAATACTTAGAATGGCAGAAAAAGGGGAGATATTGCTGATGGGTGATCTGAATATGCCAGATGTTAACTGGAATGCAGTTGCAGCAGCCACTTCAAAGAGTGGGGTTATTCTAGATGCCCTACAAGGGCATGCCTTAGACAACTAGTATTGGAGCCCACTCGAGAGGGAGCAATCTTAGACCTGGTTCTCTCAAATGGAGATGAAGAGAGGATCACAGATGTAGAGGGTAGCCATCTGGGAACTAGCGACCATCGAACAGTATGGTTCACAATAAACACAGCAATAGAGTCAAGCCATACAAAGGCAAAGTACTGAACTTTAGGAGGGCTGACTTTGCTAAAATGGGTGAGTGCCTAAGGAATGCACTAACAAATGGGCAGGAAGGAGGGTGGAAGAACAATGGGGAAAATAAAAACTGCCATCACAGAGGTAACAAGCCTTTGTGTGAAGCAAATTAACAAAGCGAAGCGATGTAAGAAACCACTATGGTTCTCAAAGGAAGTGGCAGTGAAGGTTCAAGAGAAAAAAGCATTCAGGAAGTACAAGGAATCACAGAAGGAGCAGGACAGGAACTGTATCAGTTAAAGCAAAAGGAAGCTGGGAAGGCAGTCAGAACAGCAAAGGCCCAAACCGAGGAAAGATAACCAACTCAGTTAAGAAGGGGATAAAACCTTTATAGGTACATCAGGAGCGAAGGAAGACCAAGGGAGGGCTAGTGAGGCTTAATAAAGAGAAGGAGGGTGGGCAGAGGGTGACTGTGAAAAGGCAGAGATACTAAACAAATATTTTTGCTCAGTATTTACAAAGGAAGTGGGGGAGGTACCTAAAACAAACAGTAGAAACACTCTGGATACAGAAGTTGATACCAGCCCATTTACAGAAGAAAAGGTTCTGAAAGAACTCTTAAAACTGAAGGTGGACAAAGCAATGGGGCCTGATGGGATTCATCCCAGAATTCTAAAAGAACTAAGGGTAGAACTAGTGACACCACTGACTACCCTCTTTAACAAATCATGGGAGGATGGGTGGTACCGAGGACTGGAGAAGGGCAGATGTGATTCCCCTTCACAAAAGTGGAGCAAGGCAGAAGCAGAAAACTACAGACCTGTTAGTTTAACCTCAGTGGTAGGGAAAATGATGGAATCACTTCTGAAGGAAAGAATTGTTGAGTATCTAGAGGCCAGAGGGCTCAGGACCCAAGGCAGCATGGATTCACAGCGGAAGGTCATGCCAGACAAATCTGATAGATTTCTTTGACTGGGTGACCAAAGTAGTAGATCAGGGAGGGTCTGTGGACATGGCCTACTAGACTTTAGCAAGGCATTTGACACAGTCCCACAAAGATCAATATACAAGTTAGCCAGCCTGGGAGTGGGTCCCAAAATGACAGCCTGGGTAAAAAATTGGCTGGAGAATAGGACACAGAGAGTAATAGTAAATGGAGTCCACTCTGAAGAAAGGGGGTTACTAGTGGGGTACCGCAGGGTTCAGTATTAGGACCGGTCCTCTTCAATGTCTTTATAAGCGACATTGCAGAGGGACCGGAAGGAAAAGTATGTCTCTTTGCAGATGACACAAAGATCTGCAACAGAGTTGATGCACAAGGTGGGGTGGAAAGGATGAGAAGGGACTTGGCAAGGTTAGAGGAATGGTCAAATGTATGGCAGTTTAGATTCAATGCTAAGAAGTGCAAGGTAATGCACCTGGGAAACAAAAACCCAGGGGAAGAGTACACAATGGGGGTGAGATACTAACAACAACCAAAATGGAAAGGGACCTGGGGGTAGTCATATCAGATGACCTAAAGGTGTGCAAGCAATGTGAGAGGGCAGCAAGGAGGGCTGGGGGGATACTGGGATGCATAGGGAGAGGCATCACCAGCAGAAAACAGGAAGTTATTATCCCTCTGTACAGACAGTTGGTGAGACCCCATCTGGAGTACTGCGTGCAGTTCTGGAGACCCAGTCTCCGTACGGACATAGACAGGATGGAAACTGTCCAGAGGAGGGCAACTAAAATGGTGCAGGATCTGCACCGGAAGACATATGAAGAGAGACTGACTTAAGGAGCTGAATATGTATAGCCTCGAGGAAAGGAGAGGGGGGGGGGACATGATAGAAACTTTCAAGTATCTCAAGGGAATCAACAAAGTCCAAGAGGGTAGCATCTTCAAAAAAGAGGTGTGCAAGAACAAGGGGCTACAACTTGAAGATAGAAGTGCCTCAGAGGTAATTTAATAAAGTATTTTTCACAGAGAGGGTTGTGGATGCATGGAATGGCCTTCCGGAGGAGGTTGTGGAGTCAAAAACAGTGGTGGAATTCAAGCATGCATGGGACAGTCATAAGGCAATTCTAGGGGGTGGGGGTAGGAAGAAGTAGGCTGCTGGTTAACTAGGATCTGCAGCTTATCCAATAGGTAGGGAAATGGGCAGACCGGGTGGGCCAAGCGGTCCTTATCTGCCGTCAGAATCTATGTTTCTATGTACGTGACCGAAAGGGTGGGAGTGGGAGTCGGGTATTCTGGGCTGCTCCAGAATGAGCCTTGGTAGCTTTATTCACATAGAAATCTTGTTCAGTGTAATCCATAGTATTATGTGCTGCCCATGGGCAGGAGGCAAAGGAATGATCTTCCACCCCACATAAGTTGCACACTAGAGGAATAATACAATGAGCTGTTATATGCCCCAATTCACCACAAGAGAAACACTTGAATTCCTTGCACTGTGTATTCAGATGTGTTAAAGAGCCACAGCGATAACATGAGTGCGGCTGACCGGGATAAAACAGAATCCCACAATCTCGACCTAAAAAAACAGATTGGTAGGTGCTGAATCTCCTCTTCAGTTTGCCTTAATTGTACACGAAATTTCCAACCCCCACTACAGAAACCAAAATCATCCAGAATGGCCTCAAGAAGACCCTGAACCGCACACCTCTTTTCCAGCCAGTAAATAATGTCGTTAACGTTCACCACTTCATTTCTGAAGAGAATTGTGATTTTTTCAAAAGTAGGTTTTGTAATGGGAATCGCAGTGAAGGGATGTCATAATAAACTGTCTTTTACTGAATAATAGGCAGCCCAGAATTTATCCAACAAAGCTGCAGAACGAAAACTAACATCAAAATTGAAATCCCCTGAGGCATGGAGAAAAGCATACATCTCTGCTGGGGAAAAATGGAGAGAGTCTATCAACAATTCCTTTCCCATGTAGTTGCGGTCTGGGGCATCACTAACCCCACTTTATACCACAGTCTCACTACAAACCTGCGTTTAGCCGCATTCACAGGTCTGCGAAACAAACTTCCATAACTTACAGGGGGTAATGGAGTGGGCTGACCTTGATTTTCAGCTGTAGTTAAATCAAGCACTTCATCTTCCAGATTAAGTAAGGGTTCTGCCGTACCTGAATCAGAGCCAACAGTCGAATGTCCATGTATCTGCCATTGTAGTTCTGGAATCTGCTCGTCCAAATGAGCAGGAGCAGTTTTGCTACAGTCTGTGGGAGGTCTAGAGATGCGGTACGCCGCGTCTGACACAGTTGCAGCCGAAACACCTGTTGCCTCGTCACGCTGTGTAGTTATCGGTACTGCTCCCTGTGGCTGCCAGTTGTCCATGTCGGGGTGTTGATCTGCTCCTTCAGCTGGTGGTAAAAAAACAGCCTCCATCTCTCAGGTGTCCCTGGAATCAGGATGTCTGGGTCCGGTACCCATTCTCCATTGTGAAAGAGCCATCCCACATTTTGCAGTGCGTCCTCAGGCTTCCAGTCAGTTTTATCAGCAGAAAACCGAAAATCTTGTGAATCTAAAGCCTCCAGTGGAGTATCCTGGGAAGTGCCAGGTACCGAAAAAATTCCCTGTCTTTGCTGATAAAGATATCGGGCTTTTTGCATTTCTTTTCCGTTTTTTTTTCTTCTTCAATTGTACCTTCGTTCAACTCGAATTCTTTTTCTGCTTCGGTCAACATATTGAGTAAATAAGTATGTTTGGAGTCGAGCGCCTGCTGTAAACGATTTTCATCCTCAGTGAAGTCCATATCTTCAGGAGAAGAAGCAGCCGATTGTGCTGAATTATTCTCAAAAGTGCAGTCCATTTCATGAGCAATCTGCCCCAAACCATGAGCAGGTCTTTCCCCCAGCACAGCTTCTGCCGAACTGAGCTCCTCCATACTTGCACAGTGAGGTAGCACCCCTTACCCTCGAAAAGAGTAGGGGAGTTTCCCTGGTGCCCTGGCCAAATTTCCCCCCATTCACTAAAAATACCACCAACCGCTTAAGCTGGTTCAAGGTCAGTTGGCATTCATCTGTATCCCCCTCTCCCGGGTCATGCCTGAAAATAGGCAGAATTTGTCTAGTGCACTTATCCGGTTAACAAAAACTAACTAAATAAATACATTTGTTCACAATCCTGGTTCTGTTCTTACTGCATACTTCCTGAGCATTACAAACACACCCAAACATTTCAGTCACTCATGAAGCAGTAGCCTCCTAAACTCCCACTGCCTCATGAATGACTAGACTGTGTTGGATGTGTTCCCAAGTCCAGGAAAGATGCGGTTGGGGTTGATAAAGGAATGTAAACAAACTTGTTTTTGTGTGGTAACACCAGTATGGTGGGCAGTCTGTTTTTCACTTTTTTAAAGAAAAAAGAATCAGAATCAAACTACCAGCTACATCAGCAATCTTTACAGAATGTTGGCAATCATAAAATGTGTTTTTTAAACTAGGGACACTTTGAGGCCTGAGGGGGGTTGACGGTGTCTGTTTAATCCAGCCTTTACATTTTTAACTGAAAATGGCAATAACTACTTTCTGTACTAAGGTAAAATGTATATAAACAGCAGTACTTACAAACACAAAGTAGGCATTCAGGAAGGCAGTTTTGCTGAAGGCTCTTGCAGCTCCCCACTTTTTGGTGGCACGGCAAGTCGGTGACCGACCTGCATCACTGCCCTAGATGGGATAAGTATGGCTCAGGGAACTCCCACGTCTAGGGGTATATGGTAAAACTGTTCGTCACAAGCCCCTTGCGCTTAACAATATCAGGTGCTTGACTGCTTGCTGGAGTTAACTGGATGTAGGCACCTTAGATAGTATAATAAAACACACTGCACCATGGAACTTCAAACACCTAACTTTACTGGAGGGCTACAGGCCAAAGTTCATTTGCACAGTTAGTAATCACAGGCCCAAGGACCCTAGTTCATCACCTCATACACTATTCATTAATTTAGTTTTCAAGAGTACCCACTCAAACCCCTAGTTTTCAAGAGTACCCACTCAAACCCCTGTCCTAACAAGCACTGTGTGCTAGCATGTGGCACCTACCTGCTGTGATGAATTCTGTCTACCCTTGCTTCTGGACGTTTTCTCTCAGATCATGGCCTGTAACACTCTATCCTTTTGATCTCGCGATGCAAGGTGACTTCAGGAGTCCCACCCATACTTTGTGGGCAACATGGTGCCCAGGGATACCATATCCACCTATGTGCTAAATTCTGGCTTCTGTGCTGCTTCATCTACTGCTGTTACCTACACACATGTCCTATTACTTGTTCAAGAACACGGCACACCAGCAAGGCACCCAATATCGCACAGAGGAAACTCAAGGCTTCACATTAGTGGGCAGCTTTGGCTCGCTGGGCATCACCCACACCAATTTCTCAGTACATACCATAGCACATCCTACGACCTACCCTACTGGGATGTTGTTCTTGGGGCACAGGCTGTAGTCACCTCTGACATTGGTTGGGGACTCCGCCTCGCCTCACATTTCACAGAGATGAGTCTCCTACCTGGCTGCTTCATTCTCTGTGCAGCAGCTGCCTCTCAAGTGCTAGATGGTTTCAGGATGCAGGTCTCCAAGTTTCCCCTCCACCAGAATGACCATGATGACTGAAGGGGACACCTGCTGGGGTTCCCACACAGTCCCGGTGGTCCCTCTTAAATTCCCAAATTTTGGGCGAATTCCCCAGATCCTCTCCTGCAGGTGCCAGAGGCAAGGGACATGTCCTGGCTGCCCAAGTTCCCTTCCTGGCAGCCCCCATGGTTTCCAACAATGGCAAGATGATGCCCTTGCTACAGGGAAGTGCCATAGGCCTTGTGCCACTCTCAGGGCTCTCAGAGTGACTGTCATGTGTGCTTTCAGGTGGAAACATACTTCGGGGATCTCCTGTGCGCCTGGCTTGAGTCCTGTAGCCAGCCCGTTGTTGGACACTGCATGTGCCCACCCCTGCTGAGCACGTAGGAATACCCTAACACCCAAGCATCTTGCTGATGGTGGCTGCTACTTCCCCTGACCAGCACCCATACATTGGGTGTCCCAGTCAGCCCCTCAGCTACATCCCTAGGAGGCATACCCAGTGAGAGAACTTAGCACATTGATGCTCTCTGCTAGCTTTCTGGCACCTCTGGTACTGACTCCCAATGACTTCTCGCCTACAAAAAGCCACTGGCACCTTGATGGCACCATATCTATATACTACCTTAAACTTCCCCCACCACCAGCTTCACTTACAGAGGGTGGTGTTTTTTTTTCTCTGCTAAAGTAAAAAAAAATAGAAAAAAAACAGTACTTTCAAACACCCAGTAGGCACACAGGAAGACTGTTTTGCTGAACATGTTATATGTTTTTTCAGTCTTGCACAGCATTTCTGCTAAATACTGCTTGGTTTGGATGTAGGTTCACTCCTGAACCCATGCACTCCCTCCAAAACCGTGCACCAACAGTTTAAAAAAATAAACACAGGCGATTCACAGGACCAGCACAGTAGTAGCAAAGCTACACTAGTGCCCTCTGCTGACAGTCCTGTAGCAGAGGGACTTTGTTACTAAAATTCAGATATCTATATATAATATATATATATTTCCATAAAAAATGTGTATGAGCAGCAAGACATAACCGGATGTTGGTTGTACTAGGTTTACTGCACTTCCAGGGATGAAAAGGCTATTCCCCTGAGTGTGTGGTAAACATAGTGCAACCAATGCCCTGTCATGTCTTATTGCATACATATTTGATTGAGCAACATAGATCATTCCTAATTTCATCTTTACAAAATAAAATAGTAATATAAGATCAAAAGGGGCACTGTGCCCATCATGTTTCTTCCCCCCAACACCACATACTAAGTAGGGATAGAAAAAGTATTCTAGGGTTGTGAATATGGTTCACTTATACATACATACATAGTTGCCAGCAGATTAGGCCAAACAGTCTATCTTGTCTGCCCGACTCAACTCACTGGTAGTGTATAGTAGCTGCTCTACCTCCCCATACTCTGGCAGTTCCACTGGAACAATGTAATTGACCGGAACATCTTTAAACTCCTTCCACCACCTGGTCAGTATATCCCCTGACTCCCCCATGACGTTGGATCTTTCTTTCCGCTACAAAAACAGGTTACCTCCTTCACGCTTCACTTAGCATTTTTCTGCACTATAGGTGAACCTTTCCTTTTGAAGTTTTCAAAGTCATGTATTTGTCGTTTCACAGTTCTTTCGACTCCATCTCCGACCAACTATGAAACACTGGGATTCAAATTCTGTGTTTGGTGCTGCCTGAAGATGTCGGTCATTGATCTGCACGACACATGCATATACTGCCTGGGTGAGCAGCAGGACGTGGCTGGGTGTGGCCTGTGCTTATCCATGCTTCCTGAGTCCTTCAGGGACAGGAAGCTGTAGCAGTTGCTGGGTCAGCCTTCAGAAAGGGATTCAAAGATTCACCCTAAGGGTTGCAAAAAGGCCTCCGCTGTGGCCGGGTCTTCTGCGCAGCTCAAAGCCCTTGAGGCAGAAGTTGCGACTGCCATGACAGGCACCTCCTTGGTCTTCGCACTGTTCCTTGCTGGGGCCAGCTTTGGAGGGTCTTTCACAGACTAGTTCCATGACATGTGCCAGTCCCTCCCGACCATGGGGGAGAGTTCTGCCCTCTGTGGTTCAAAATCTAAGCCCCACCAGCGCCAGTCAGGGGACAGGATGAGATTGAGGTTCTCCCAGTCCCTCGAATCGCCTGACCACTTGACAGATGTCAAGCATCGCATGGTTGAGGGCTCTTCGACTCTGCCATTGAGCCTGTCAACCAGGCCGTTAATATTTTTCTTGATCTGGTCAACTAGTTGTTGGACAAGACCAAGGATTCGGTTTCTGAGACCTTGGTGCTCCCGGTCCTCATTCAGGAGGATGTGGACTGATTGGTAACCCCGGTCGATCCTTACCAGGACCAGCCTCCACTCGGGGTCAGGGATTTGCCGTTGTTGCTCAACATCGGTAGGCGCATCGACATCCAACCACAAGAAGAACCCTCTGGTCAGCAGCTGGGCAGTCAACTGTCAAGGTCGCGGTTGAAGCGTTTGTACTTTCATTCCTGCTTGACTGGGAGGCATCACTGTCAATGTTCCTTGTCCTCCTCATCATCGGGTGCGGAGAGGCACCGATGGAAGATGCACTGGTGCTACAAGGAGATTATCTGGTAGCAGTGGACCATTGCGGGGCAGGGTAGGGCTTTGCTCCAAGAATCTCTAGTACCCGGTAGCCACCAGTAGTTGCCCTACTAGTCTGGGTTCCGCAGGGGCTCCTCATACCTGCTTTTCTGCCAGTCTGGGTGGTGCCACCACCCCGACACCCACCAGTCAGTTCATGGCTTCCTCAGGGACTGAGCTGTTTGACTGTAGCTCGGTCGAGGACCCTTCCACTGCCCATGGGCTGGTGCCCTTTGGTGGGTTGCTCTGACTGATCGCTAAGTCCACATCAGTCCTGCTAATGCCAATTCAGAACAAGGCTAAGTACCCTCCCATGGACATTTTGCACCAGGATGAATCCCCGGAGGTTGCCTTCCCGGTGGCTGAGGCCATCTTGGTACTGGCCCTGGAGCTTTTACAGCATCCAGCATCCTGGCTGACACCCTCTGCTCGCATGGTCCGCAAGTATCGGTATCAGAAGTCTTTATTTGTTCGACAAAACATGTCTTTACAATAATGAAAATAGGCATACATAAGATAAAACATGATAACATTTTGACAAGTACAGGCATCAACATTTAGTCTCATATCCTACCTATGGTAGTATTGTATTTACAATAAATAATGTTTTAAGAACACCATTCATAGAGTTGCATATAGTGAAAAAGGAGAAATGGAGAAATTCACAGTACCATAGATTAGGTGGGAGAGTGCAGTGACCCGTGTCATGTTTTATACAAATGTTTTTCTGTATTTTATTAATTCTTTCAAAAATTTAGCCAATATTATGGCATGTTTTGTATCCATAGGGTGGAGTAGGATGTACAAGCCGCTCTTAAGATTACTTGCGTATGGCATCAAAAAGTAATCCAAGTATAATTTCCTCCATTTATTGTAGAGTGAACCGTACTGTCTCTCTTTCAGGGTTTTCAGTCCACCCCTTGGCCGAAGGGCTGGTCACTGATTCCCACCTGCAATACATAGGGGTAAGAGTGTACCCCTGCCAGGATGACTGACTGGAGCCGGTCCATCCAGAGAGGCCATGGAGAGATCCACAGACCTGGCTTTCCAGATCTGCTGAGACTTGTGCCTGTTGGTCAACCTGGACAAATCTGAACTGGTACCGAAGCAGGTGATCAGATTCGTCAGGGCAAAACTAGACTCCCTGTGAGTTAAGGCCTGCCTCCCAGTGGACGGGGCTATGGCTGCTGAGGTGCATGGCATCCTGCATCAGCATGGTCCACTGGGCCTGCTGGCGGATGTGCCACCTTCAATAATCCCAGTGCCTAGGCCACTTGGATCAGCCGCTCACAGTGACACACCTGATGTGGGACGCCATCCAGTGGTGGCTTGTCATGGAACATCTGGAGGAAGGAATCCGGTTTGTCCACCCAGATACTTCTGTCATGCTGACAGTGGATGCATCTCTGGCAGGGTGAGGAGCACACCTGAGACCTCACAGCCCATGAATTCTGGTCACCCAGGAAGTCCTCTCACCACATAAACATGCTGGAGCTCCGTGCCGCGTTCTTAGCTTTGACTGAATTTGCTCCGCTAGTCGGGGGTCAGGTCATTCAAGTCCAGACAGACAACACCACAACTGTGTTTCACCTGAACAGGCAGGGCCGCACACACTCCATTCCTTTATGTTGGGAGGCATTCCACGCCTGGACTCCCTCAGATAAACACAGCACTGACATAACAGGTTACAAATAACAACTTTTTTCTTTCTTTTTTTTTTTTTAACAAGTACAGGTAGAAACTTATAGCCTCCTCATAACAGTGCAGGTAAAAATTCCAGCAAACAAGAAAAGTCCCTTCAGTTGCTCTGTCTTAAATAATGCTGAAATATTCTGCATAGAGAGTTCTTTTTTTTTTTTTTTTTTTTTTTATTTTCATCTTTATCCCTCCTTACTGCCTTCGGTGCCCCCTCCTTCCGTCCGCTCATGTCCCCCGGTACCTACCTTAGGGATCTGCCCCTAGAGTGCCCATCCTCCTCTCCTCGCACATTGGGGTCTGTCCTGTAGGTGGTCCGGGTGGACTTAGGGCAGACTTCATCTAGGGCTGCCGGAGTTTTTTTTCCGGTTTTCTCCCCTGACGTCCCCACTCCCCCAGGACGCCTTGCGCTAGGGACGTACGTCCCCGAGTGGTAGCGTGCTTACGCCGCGCAGACCCTCATCGCCGCGGCGTCCCCTCCCGGCTCCGACAAGCAAGCCGGTTCTCACCCTTTCCCTCTGCCGGTGCTTCCACCGCTATGGAAGGAATGCAAAGAGCGCAATGCGCCTTGGTAACTCCACCCTGAGGGAACAGCATCCTGACGCCGATTCTTCCTCTCTCGAGCGGGATTTCGCCACCCGAGTCCGCTCTCAACCCGGTCGCCGCGCAGCGTGAGGTGTGGCGCCCGCCGCCTCAACCTCCCTCAGCGCCACCGGGCGGCCCTGCATAGAGGATTCTTTGTGCAGAGACAGTGGACGTGGTCATCTAGCACTTCGAGATCAAACCATCACTTTGTCAGGGGTGACTTATGGAAGAGGGGTCTGTCCTTATATACCCCAAATCTTTCCAAAATTTGAATAAATTTGATTATGTTAATATTAAACTGTATTTCTTAAAGAGACATATATTTTAAATTTACACAGGACAAAGCTCCCAATTGTATATGCCAACAAGATAATTACATATACATTTAATTAATTATAATTAGTAATTAATAAATAGTGCTGTATAGAGTAGGACCTTATTACCATAATCTCTCAGTTCCTCTTATTAATTTAATAACAATTCTATTTTCAATCAGTTACAAAGTTTGGGGATTTTTAATAAGTCTAGACACAGCATGGTATCTAATGAAGAGGGCGAACCATCACAACAGTGAAGGAGCCACGACGCCAACACTTTCGCGCGACCATGGTTTTGCCCCCGTCCCGAGTTGTCCCCGGGTCAGAATCTAAATTAAGGGGTGTGGCTAACTCTAACTAGGGGGGTTGCGGGGGGCAAAGGCCCCCCCCCGAAAACACTTTCCGAAAAGTGTTCACAGTGTGAATTTGGCGCTGTTGTGATAGTTCGCCATTATTCATTTGCCCTTCTGACATGGAGCCAGACACCATTATTTTTGCTACAGCAAAAACCATTCAGGGTGAATATCATCATATCGACGACCAATGAACAACAAATAATTTAAAACCCTCGGCTCACAAAAAGACAGTGAAATTAATTTCACTATTTAATCTACTTGGTATCAGTGTGTTAAGTACAAAAATCCAGCAAGTTCCAATTGTTCAAACTTTCCCCCCATCCCCTATTTCCACCTTGTGGCAATGATAGTACTACATCAATTGTTACAGATCTAAAGGATGATGTATCTCCATTATGGACTTCTCTAAACTGCTGACCCACCGCACTTTCATTTTTAATTTGATAAATGGACCTTAAATGTTCAAAGATTCTTGTGCGGGCTTCTCTGTTTTGCCCACATACACTTTTTTGCAACTACACAAATAGCATAAAGTACGTAAGTGCTTTCATACATCACCCCAGACGAAGTGATGGTTTGATCACAAAGTGATAGGTGATTTTGTCCACTGTCTCTGAACATATATAGAACCTTCTACGCAGAATATTTCAGCATTATTTAAAATAGAGCAATTGAAGCAACTGAAGGGACTTTTCTCATTTGCTGGAATTTTTACCTGCATTGTTATCTGCATTGTTACCTGTACTGTTATAAAGAGGCTGTACGTTTCTACCTGCACTTTTTAAAGTAAGAAACTGTTGCTGCTAACCTGCGATGTCAGTACCGCGTTTCTCTGAGGTGAAGTAGAAGTTCAACGTGGATACGAGCACCCCTCGACCTGAGTACTTACAGTGATTTTTTATTCTTCATTCTGAAGAAAGTGGTGAGTTCAGACTCCACACTTGGACCCTCATGAACATCTTGGGTGCCGATCTCCTAGTGATTTATGTTGCGGGGGAGAACAATCAGCTGGCAGATGCTTTCAGCAAGATAGGAGAGATGTCTCATGAGTGGTCTCTGAATCGGGAGGTCTCTGAACCACCTGTTCTCCCTGTGAGGCTCACCCTCAGTGGACCTTTTTGCCCCCTGAGAAAACACCAAACTGAGTCTGTTTTGTGCCTGCCCCCCACAGTCTGGGACACTGATGGGGCATGCCTTCGTGAGGCGCTGGACAGTAGGCCTCATATATGCCTTCACTCCCTTCCCACGATCCACAGAATACTGGTCAAGGTCAGGAAGAACAGGGCGTGGATGATCTTGATAGCTCCAGACTGGCCTTGGCGGTTCTGGTACCCGGGTCTCCTCAGCCTCAGCAGCACGTCTCTGTGATGACTGCCTCTCCACCCAGACCTGCTGACCAGACTTCAGGGACAGTCCTGCAGCGGGACCTTCAGTCCATGCACCTCACATCCTGGTTCCTGAGCAGCTAGCGTTCCAGGCCTTGGGTCTTTCCAAGGATTTTCTCCACATGGTAGAGGCCTCCAGGAAGGAGTCGACTCGTAGGTGCGATGCCTTTACATGGAAGATAGTTTCCCTTTGTTGTCAGGGCAAGGAGCTTGGTCCCCTTGCCTGCTCAGTGACTAACATTCTTGACTACTTCTGCTCCCTTTCTCATCCGGCAGTGCGAGTGACAACCCTTAAGGTGCAGATGGCAACCATCTCTGCTTAGTGAGTGGGGGCTGGTATGCCAACGGTGGCCCAAGAGAAGGTGGTTGGGTACTTTTACAAGAATCTTGACCACTTGTACACTCTGGTATATGATCCACCTTGGGACTTACTACTGGTCCTGGCTATGCTTATGGGCAAGCCTTTCAAGCTGATGCACAGGTGTGAGTTGTCACACCTGTCATGGAAGATTGCCTTCCTGGTGGAAATTAATCTGTCAGAAGGATTAGGGAGCTCCAGGCACTCTTGGAGGAGTCTCCTTATTTGGCCTTCTACAAGGACATAGTGATCCTTTGTCCCAATCCGAAGTTCCTCCCGAAGGTGGTATCAGAGTTTCTCCTTAATCAGATGATTAACTTACCGGTATCTTTTACCAGCCTATCTTCACAGGCCAACAGCAGGCTCCATACCCTGGACCTGTGGAGAGCACTGTCCTATTGTGTGAAGCATACCACTGGAGTTTGGGGACAGGTTCACTGCTGTTCACCAGTGCTGAAGTCGTGCCTGGCAGACTGGCAGCAAAGCAGACAGTTGCAAGGTGGATCACATCTTGCATCGACCTCAGCTGTAAGTTGGCTGGTCGGATGCCTCTCATAGGGATTAGGGCTCATTCCACCAGACCTACCACTGCCTCAGTAGCTGCTTCCAAGGATGTCCCCATACAGATCTGTAGGGCTACTACCTAGCACTACCACATCAACCTTGAGTAGGGTTGCCAACATTGGATTTCAAAAATAAGGGACAGGCACCCGCCTCTTGCCCACCCCCACCCCAGCCAGTGTAGCCAACAATAGCCATGTCCATGATCTCCTTCTCCTCTTAAGCTAGGCAGCTCAGCCGGGGGCTCGGCCCTGGTCTGGCAGCACTGGTGCAGCCCCCCTGAGCCAGCCCAGCCCAGGCAGGGGGCCCGGCCGGCCCTGGCAGCACTGTCACAGTGTAGCAGGTGCAGCCAGCCTAGTAGCCAACAAGAACTGTAGCTGCTAGCCCCAATGCAAGCAGACAAGGCAGCACAGTAGTGAATCACTCATGATTGGTTGCCAATGCCAGTTGATTGGATTGGGAAGCACAGGATTATTCTAACACCTACAATACAACACCACCAAAGTGAGAAACCTGCCACTAAGCACAGCACTGTCTAGCACCAGATGATTCAAAAGCAACCCAAACATCTTCCTTTTTCAAATGACACTGAGGGAAAAAAAAACTTGTCACCTTATGATCATCATCACTCTTTCCCAGTTCACCCCCCCCCCCCACAGTAACTTACCTCTTATCTGTGTATATGTTAATGTTAACACATCATCAGCAGTTGAGTAACTGTGTGAGCAGAGCACTTACTTTTACTTTTTTGCCACAGTTGCAGTCTCTTTAGCACCAGATGTCATGAACAGGTCATCCACTTCATTGGGGCAGAGCTTGACTCCCTTCAGGCCAAGGCCTGATTCCCAGTGGACAGGTTGGAGGATCTTAGCTCCTTTGCCCGATCATTTCAGGTTGGGCAATTGCACCCTGTCTGGGACTTCCTGTGGCTGCTGGAGTACATGGCATCCTGCACCAGCATAGTCCGGTGGGCCCGCTGGTGGATGCAGCCCCTGCAGTGAGAGCTGGCCTGTCAGTGGTCACAGCACCTCGGTCACCTCAACCAGCCAGTCACGGTAATGCAGCTGATGTGGGACACCATCCAGTGGTGGCTTTTCCTGGAACATCTGCAGAAAGGAGTCCAATTCATCCACCCGGAGCAGACAGTTGCTCTCATGACCAGTGCCTCTCTGATGAGATGGGGAGCCCAACTGAGGGATTGCAGGGCCGGGGGCTGTGGACCCCCAAGGAATCCCAATGTCAAATCAACCCATAGCTTGGACAGCCTTTGCTCCAGTTGTGCAGGGCCCGGTCATTCAGGTCCAGATGAACAACACAATGATCATTTAAATACACCTCAACAAGCAGGGCGGGACGCATTCCCTCCTGCTGTGCCGGGAAGCTCTCCACACTTGATCCCTCGTACGCCATCTGGACAACGATCTTTTGGCGATCTGTATTGCCGGTGCCTCCAGCCAGCTGGCAGATGACCTTCGCTGATTGGACGAGGCATTACACGAGTGGTCTCTTCAGGAGGTAGTCAATCGCCTGTTCTCCCAGTGGGGCTCTCCCCGGTTCGATCTGTTGCCTCCAGGGATAACGTGAAGCTGAGGCTGTTTTGTGCCCACCCCCTCAGTGCGGGGCACTGTTGGGGGATGCCTTCACGAGGCCCTGGACCCCGGGCCTCATGTACATCTTCCCTCCCTTTCCCCTGATCCAAAATGTATTGCTCAAGGTTCGGAGGGACAAGTCATGGATGATCCTGGTGGATCTGGACTGGCCGTGCCAGTTCTGGTACCACAGTTTCCTTGGCCTCGGCAGCAGGCCTCTTTGGCAATTTCCTCTCTGCCTGGACCTGCTCTCTTGCTCTTAGGGGAGGGTCCTCCACCCAGACCTTCAGTCCCCTGCACCTGATAGCCTGGTTCTTGAGCAGCTAGAGTTCCAGGCTTTGGGTCTCTTCAACGAGGTCCTCCATGTCATTGTGGTCTCTTGGAAGGAGTTGACTCACCAGTGCTACGTCTTCAGATGGAAGAGATTTTCAATTTAGTATCAGGGCAAGGACCTAGACCCATTGTCCTGCCCTATAGTGAGCATCTTGGACTACTTGTGGTCCTTCTGTCAGTTGGGCCTGAGATCGATGATCCTAAAGGTGCACTTGGCAGCCATCTCTGCATATCAGGCTTGTGCTGGTATACTGATGGTGGCACAGGAGAAGGTTATCCTGTTTTTTTGCAAGGGCCTTGACCACTTGTCCCCACTGGTGCGTAAACCACCACCACCACCATGGGACTTGATATTGGTACTGGCAGTGCTCATGGGCAAGCCGTTTGAACCTATGCGCAGATGTCACATCTCCCCTGTCGTGGAAGACTGCCTTCTTGGTGGCTATCACCTCAGCCAGAAGGATCAGTGAGCCCCAGGCGCTCTTGGTGGAGTCTCCTTATTTGGTTTTCCACAGGGACAAGGTTGTCTTCTGCCCCAACCCGAAGTTCCTTCCGAAGGTTTAAACTTCCTGATGCATTTCACCAGCCCAGCCTCTGAGGCCGAGCACAGGCTCCACACGTTGGACCTGAGACGAGTGCTCACTTACTACAAGGAATGCATGGCTGGAGTTTGGGGAGAGGTTTACCAGTGCTTTGTTACCTACACTGAAGCCGCACCTAGCAGACCGGCAGCTAAGCAGATGATTGGCAGGTGGATAGTCTCCTGCATCTACATCTGCTATAGGTTGGCTGGTAGAAAGCCTGCCATTGGACTAAGGGCTCATTCCACCAGACATATCGCTGCCTGGGTGGCTGCTTCCAGGGACGTCCCTATCAAGGAAATCTGCAGGGCTGCTACTTGGAAGTCAGCACACACCTTCATCTTCCATTACCACATCAACCTTGAGTCACACCAGGATGATGGTTTCGGGGCCTCTGTTCTCCAGTCTTTCCCAAGTAGGGGTGTGTGCCTTGCCCCCACGTCTTGGAGAACTGCTAGGAGTCTGCCAGATGTGTGGATGGTGCACCATATCCACGTCCCTAGAAATGAGGGTTACTCACCTGTAACTGTAGTTCTAGGAGTGGTATATGGTATACATCCACACAACCCACCCAACCTCCCCTGGCCAGTGGCACACCTATCCTTGCTTCCAGCATGCAAGATCTGATGTTATGGGGCAGTGCCAAGGAGGATACCACCCGCATGGGTGGGAGGAGCTGACTTGAAGACCTTCCGACAAGTTTCACAGGGGAAGGAAGTACTGCCTGAAGTGTGGATGTGCACCATATGCCACTCCTAGAACTACAGTAACAGGTGACTAACCCTCATTTATTTACCAGTCCATAGCACAGCCAAAGGAAAAGGTGCAACGTGTTGTGTTCCTATTGTCCACTGCGGCACTTGTCATTTGGCTGTTCTGTGGACTTTAATAATTGTTTGCATCCACGCCTTAGTTGTGGAGTTTTTTTGTTAAGGATTCGACTGCAGCGCCTTTTTTATGTTTTTTTATATTTGTGTTTTATTTTGTTTTTACTGCCTGTACCAGACTGTTCATAGTCAACTTACTGTAGCACAGAAATTTGGGCACAGCTATATTTTGTGATTTTTATGTGACCTGATAATGGTGTGGGAATACAGGTTTGCTTGAAATTGTAGAAAACTCAAACAAGATTCTAAGTTCTTAGTACAAATTTTAAGACCAAGAAATAACTGTTACATGACAGGCTGAGTCTGAACTGCAGAGAGCTACAATGGATGCCACTCTAACAACTCGGCAACTAGAGGAAACCATTGACAACTTTGAAAAGAACAAAATGAAAGACATCAAGGTAATCTGATTGTCTTCCTACAGTTGTTTGTTTGATTGACTGATTAACCTCTCCGATTGTGAAAATTCAGTTATGTTCAGATATCACATTTGTTTCCATCAGGTTAGCTCTGTATAATTGTGTACTTTCACTAATAATTTTCTTGCTTTTTCTCTTTTCTGTCTCAGCTTGGGAAACTTTGGACCTTAGTGCATAAGTAATCCCTTTTTTTCAGTTACAGTATGGGTGCATCATGTATTGTTCAAAATAAAATATAGAGGGATATGCAGGGGTTAGCGGTGTGATAACCGATTTATTCTACACAAGTGCTGTTTGACCTGGGGCAACCTCACAAGTGTTGTAAGCCGTGAGTGAGGTGTGCAAGGTCAAACACCACAAGTATAGATAAATCAGGTATCACAGATGCTCACCCCTGCATATTTCATTTATGCAGTAGGGGTATGTTTAATAGTGCTGTGAGATGTTTAAGATGCTTATTTGTTTTTTTTTTGTTAAATAAAATTTTAAGGGTTTTTTGTGCTCAGGCTTGTGTACCTCCACTTTATTGTGTGGTTGCTAAGAGGTTGCTAGGAACAGATCAGCGTCCCAATGCTCCTGGTGCCGCTAACATGCACTGCGATTGGTTGCTTTGAGTTTTTATGCATAATTACAGCTAGAAAATGATGGCACCTCTCAGTGAGAGGTGAAGCCAGCTGAGATTTATTGCTGCAGTATTTAATTAAAAAGTTGTTTTGGCCATTTTTTTAATTTATTTTTTTGTTGAATAATGACTTTAGTGCACTAATATTTGGCACTGATGAAGTTGGATTGTCAGCAGGCAAGATCGGAGCGAGTGTCAGCGGAGCTGGAGCCATGGCAGCAGAGCAAGCCAGAGTGGGATCTGCTGTGAGGGGAGAGAAGCTTACTGAAAATAGAAAAGATAACAGTAATGGAAGTTACAATGTTACTGTGCATTTAAAGCTAAGGGGAAGCTAAAATGGGCTCAGTGAGTGTATGAAGGCTCACAGGCAGGTGGGTGGTCTGACAGGAGGAGGGGAAAAGTGAAAGTAATGAGTGGTTGCGGTCTAAGTTTGCCAGAGGGGGGGAGAAACCTTTTTTTTTTTTTTTTTAATGAAGAATGATAGTTTAGTGAAACTTTGCTGCAGATTTTGTTGAGGGGACCGAAGAGGGTTGTTATATGTATCAGAGAGACTCAAGTAACATGGCTTTTTATAGTATTTACTTAACTGTTGGTGCTGGATACGGTGCTGCATGCAGGATGATTGCTTTGAATAAAATGAAACTACAGCAAGTAATGCCAGCTGGCCATTTTGAGGTGGATGATGTAGTAACAGTGTACATAAATGGATGGTGGCATGGTAACTGTGCACATAAATGTAAGATTCCACATTTATACACACAGTTACTCAGATAAACTGATTTATCACACTCCATTTTTATCCATGTCTGGTGCATAAATATATATATTATACATAAATATTTTGTTGTTGACTGGGAAAGGAGGGGTCAACAATACTGCCTATTTTCAGCCTCATCCCAGGGTGGTGGTGGCGAGGGGATAATGCAAACCAAGTAAAACTGAACCAGATTAAGCTGTTGGTGGTATTTCTTCGTGAATGGGGGAAATCTGGCAAGAACATTCCCTTACTGTTTACAAGATGTGCAATGGGATCTTTAACATCCATACTGTATTGTAAGGGATGGTGTCTGGAGATGGGGTACCATTTTTGTGGGGGACGGGGGGCCTTTGGGACAGGAGACTCTTCAGAGGTGATGGACTCCACCTAACGAGAGGGGGCCAGAGCATGGGGCAGAAGTTTGACATCTGTAGCAGACAGTTAAACTGACTGTGGAGGAGTCTAGGACTAGGGGAACCATGGAAATAGGTGCGAGGAAGGGGAGCCTGGCTAGTACTGCCAAATAGCAGGGGGCTTATAGCAACACACTGGGTAAAAATAGTGGCCAAACCGGGGTAGGGGAAGGAACAACGTGGGGGGGGGCCACAAAGTGTGAGAAAACAAGAAAAGTTATTCACGGTAGTAATATTATGTCTTCTTAAGGTATCCATCAGTAGTATTCGCAAACTGCAGTCAGTCTCCCCAGGAATGAATTGCCCTGGAACTCGAACTTGCGCTAATTATGGAACTTCAAAGTTCAAACTCTGCTCTGTGGTCATGCTCCACCCTGCTTCCCAGCATCATAATTATTTCGAAAACTAGGGTGAACTATGACCACTAAACTGGCTAAATGGCTGCTAAGAAACATTTTAAAATGTCTCTAAAATATTGAAAAATAATCAGATAAGGCAGAATAACATACATATACATGTATGTAAAATTTTTGTGATCGGATCACCTAGCAACAACTATAAAGGCACTGTAACAAGTAATGTTCAAGACCGTAAAAAAGAACTGATTCTTGTGTAAACCTATTTCCAGGTTCTGGAAGAGGAGTCAGGGTAAGGGACTGTGAATACTACTGATGTGTCACTTAAGAAGAAACAACATTACTGTGGTGAGTAATTTTTTTCTTCTAATGCCAGGAATCCATCCGTATTCACAACATGTAGACTATACAATAGTACCTTGGGAGGCCGAGTCCAGAACTTATTTAGGGAAAAGGTTATGCAAGACAGCAGTGCCAAAGCTGGTCTGATTCACTTATTTAAATGTGTTGATTTAATGTGTATTATTTATTATGTGGTTGTATTGTGTGTTTTGTATTTTGTTATTGTTTTATTTATTGTACTGTGCCCAGAGCCTCCGGGATGGGCGTCCTTTAAATAAAATTTGCCTTGCCTCTTCTGGACTGTATGTCCAGACAGTAATGTTTTATGAAGGTTCATACTGTTTTCCATGTGGCTGCTTTGTACATTTATTGCAGGGGGAAATTCACCTTGATGTTGCCACAGAGACAGAGGTGCGTCTTGTTGAGTGTGCTCTAAGGCCTCTGAGGGGCAGTTTATCAGATTTCTCATAACAGAACTGTATACAGGCGGCTATCCAACGAGAAATGGTTTGACTAAATGCTGGATTCCCTTCCCCTACTTTACCACAAGTGACAAATAGCTGAGTGCTGCTGGGCCTAACGTTCTTTGTTTGGTCCAAGTAGTAACTTACTGCCCTTTTGACATCCAGGCAGTGGAGCGCTTGTTCCCCACGTTAGATTTTTCAGTAAAGAACACAGGAAGGGCAATTGACTGATACAGGTAGCATTCAGATACTACCTTAAGGTGGAATTTTCCTGCTTGTTCTCAGGACTACCTTGCTGCTATGAAAAATTGCATAGTTTTGATCTATCCAGAAGAACTGGAGCTCTCTTACCCTTCTAGCAGATGTCATGGCCACTAGGCATGTTGTTTTCCAGGAGATATACTTAAGTGCAGCAGTGGCCATAGAAGCAAAATGAGCTTCCATCAGTTGAGCAATACACACATTTAGGTCCACAGTAGGTACACCCTGTCCCTTTTAGGTGATTAAAGCCTTAAAAAACATTTTGAAAATTGGTTGCCAGGCCATAGACCTGTCGTTGCGAGTTGATGTGTAAGCTGAAAGTGCTGCCAAATGCACCTTCAGGGTTGAGGGCCTCAGGCCCAGGGACTGGAGGTTGACCAGTTAGTCTAGAAATGTAGGCAAGCCTGCCTGCATCGGGTTTATCTAGGAGCACACCAGAAAGAAAACCTCCTCCATTTTGAAGCATATGTTTTCCTTGTTGCTGGTTTTCTAAAACCTTCAACACTTTCATTACTCCTTCTGATAAATTTAGTTCAGAAAACTGTCTCTTCAAGAGCCATACCCTGAGGCTTAGAGTTTTGAGGTCTGGAAATGTAATCCTGCCCTGAGACAATGTCAGCAGGTTGCATCTTAGTGGCAAATTGATGTGAGGTTTGTTGGAGAGGGACATGGAGTACCAGGTCTGCCTGGCCCAGTCTGATGCTGTGAGGATCATTGCTGCTGACACCCTCCTGAGCTTTATGAGCGCACTCAGTATGTGTGGGAATGGAGGGGAGGCATGTAGGAACTTACGTATCCAGCCCAGGACCAGTGCATACTCTGGGACTGACCCCCTTACTTGGGAGTCTGCAACAAAGGAGTGGGAGCTGGTTGTTCTCCCAGAAAGAAAACAGGTCTGTTTATGGTCTGAACACTGATGCCAGCTCTTGCTGGTTTAGAGTTCACTTGTGGTTTCCCTTGCGGATTCTGCTTAGTGAGTCTGCCAGGACAGTGTCTTTCCCTGGCTGATGTACAGGGAATAGGTTAGGTTCCAGATCTTCATGGCTTCTGTGCATATCCTTGAGGATCTTGTTCCTCCCTGTTTGTTTATGTAATACATTGATGTGGTGTTGCTGGTTTGGATCTGGGCAGACTGACCCCAGATCTGGTAGGAAAAGGCTTGCATTACTAGGAATACTGCCCTGAGCTCCAGGAGCTTGATATGTTCCTGAGTCTCCTGTGTACTCCACGTGCTACTCGCAGTGAGATTCTCGAGGTGAGGCGTCTGTTGTAGTAATGCATGTGGGTGAATGTTGCAGGAATGTTGCAGGAAGGCTTCCATTGCTAGGAACACCGCCCTGAGCTCCAGGAGGTTCATATGCTCCTGAGTCTCCTGTGTGCTCCAGGTGCCACTCAGAGCCATATCTTCAGGTGGGCACCCAACCCCAGGAGGGAGGCATCTGTTGTGAGGATAGTTAGGAGATTGCTAGAGGAAGGGAATTCCCTCTCTGAGGTTGTCTTCCTCTGTCCATCACCCCCGTGCCCTTAGCAATGTTTTTTATGACAGGCAGCAGCTTGGACAGAGTATAGAAACATAGAATTTGACGGCAGATAAGGACCGCTTGGCCCACCCAGTCTGCCCATTTCCCTACCTAATGGATAAGCCGCAGATCCTAGTTAACCAGCAGCCTACTTCTTCCTACCCCCACCCCCTAGAATTGCCTTATAACTGTCCCATGCATGCTTGAATTCCACCACTGTTTTTGACTCCACAACCTCCTCCGGAAGGCCGTTCCATGCATCCACAACCCTCTCTGTGAAAAAATACTTACTTAAATTACCTCTGAGCTGCCCCCCATCTTCAAATTGTGCCCCCTTGTTCTTGCACACCTCTTTTTTTGAAAGATGCTACCCTCTTGGACTTTGTTGATTCCCTTGAGGTACTTGAAAGTTTCTATCATGTCCCCCCTCTCCCTCCTTTCCTCGAAGCTATACATATTAAGCTCCTTAAGTCTCTCTTCATATGTCTTCCGGTGCAGACCCTGCACCATTTTAGTTGCCCTCCTCTGGACAGTTTCCATCCTGTCTATGTCTTTGCAGAGATTGGGTCTCCAGAACTGCACGCAGTACTCCAGATGGGGTCTCACCAGCTGTCTGTACAGAGGGATAATAACTTCCAGATTTCTACTGGTGATGCCTCTCCCTATGCATCCCAGTATCCCCCCAGCCCTCCTTGCTGCCCTCTCACATTGCTTGCCCACCTTTAGGTCATCTGATATGACTACCCCCAGGTCCCTTTCGATTTTTGTTGTTGTTAGTATCTCACCCCCCATTGTGTACTCTTCCCCTGGGTTTTGTTTCCCAGGTGCATTACCTTGCACTTCTTAGCACTGAATCTAAGCTGCCATACATTTGACCATTCCTCTAACCTTCCAAGTCCCTTCTCATCCTTTCCACCCCACCTTGTGCATCAACTCTGTTGCAAATCTTTGTGTCATCTGCAAAGAGACATACTTTTCCTTCCAGTCCCTCTGCAATGTAGCTTATAAAGACATTGAAGAGGACCAGTCCAATACTGAACCTCTATGGTACCCCACTAGTAACCCCGCTTTCTTCAGAGTGGACTCCATTTACTATTACTCTTCATGGCCCTATTCTCCAGCCAATTCTTTACCCAGGCTGTCATCTTGGGACCCACTCCCAGGCTGGCTAACTTGTATATTAATCTTTTGTGTGGGACTGTGTCAAATGCCTTGCTAAAGTCTAGGTAGGCCATGTCCACAGCCCCTCCCTGATCTACTACTTTGGTCACCCAGTCAAAGAAATCTATCAGATTCGTCTGGCATGACCTTCCTGCTGTGAATCCATGCTGCCTTGGGTCCTGTGCCCCTCTGGCCTCTAGATACTCGACAGTTCTTTCCTTCAGAAGTGATTCCATAATTTTGCCTATCACTGAGGTTAAACTAACAGGTCTGTAGTTTCCTGCTTCTGCCTTGCTCCCACTTCTGTGAAGGGGAATCACATCTGCCCTCCTCCAGTCCTCGGGTACCACCCCATCCTCCCATGATTTGTTAAACAGGGTAGTCAGTGGTGTCACTAGTTCTACCCTTAGTTCTTTTAGAATTCTGGGATGAATCCCATCAGGCTCCATTGCTTTATCCACCTTCAGTTTTAAGAGTTCTTTCAGAACCATTTCTTCTGTAAATGGGCTGGTATCAACTTCTGTATCCAGAGTGTTTCTACTGTTTGTTTTAGGTACCTCCCCCTCTTCATTTGTAAATACTGAGCAAAAATATTTGTTTAGTATCTCTGCCTTTTCACAGTCACCCTCTGCCCACCCTCCCTCCCTTTATTAAGCCTCACTATCCCTCCCTTGGTCTTCCTCTCGCCTCTGATGTACCTATAAAGGTTTTATCCCCTTCTTAACTGAGTTGGCTATCTTTTCCTCGGTTTGGGCCTTTGCTGTTCGCCTTCCCAGCTTCGTTTTGCTTTAACTGATACAGTTCTCTGTCCTGCTCCTTCTGTGATTCCTTGTACTTCCTGAATGCTTTCTTTTTCTCTTGAACCTTCACCGCCACTTCTTTTGTGAACCATAGTGGTTTCTTACATCATTTTGTTCTGTTTATTTGCTTCACACAAAGGCTTGTTACCTCTGTGATGGCAGTTTTTATTATTCCCCATTGTTCTTCCACCCCTGCTTCTTGCCCATTTGCTAGTGCATTCCTTAGGCACTCACCCATTTTGGCAAACTCAGCCCTCCTAAAGTCCAGTACTTTTGCCTTTGTATGGCTTGACTCTATTGCTGTGTTTATTGTGAACCATACTGTTCGATGGTCGCTAGTTCCCAGATGGCTACCCACTTCTACATCTGTGATCCTCTCTCCATCTCCATTTGGGAGAACCAGGTCTAAGATTGCTCCCTCTCGAGTGGGCTCCAATACTAGTTGTCTAGGCATGCCCCTTAGTGCATCTAATAACCCCACTCTTGAAGTGGCTGCTGCAACTGCACTCCAGTTAACATCTGGCATATTCAGATCACCCATCAGCAATATCTCCCCTTTTTCTGCCATTCTAAGTATACTTTCTATCATTTCCTTGTCCATTTCCTCCCCCTGAGAAGGGGATCTGTCTAACCCTGTGTGGATTGTGGTGCCATTGCCTGTCTCCAAATTTACCCACAGTGCTTCTTCTCCTCCCTGTTTACCCTTTTGTTCTGTTGCTTTGATTCCTTCCCTTATGTAAAGAGCTACTCCTCCTCCTCTTTTACCCTCCCTGTCCCTCCTGGATAGTGTATCCTGGTATGTTTACGTCCCAGTCATGGTTTTGTGTGTACCACGTTTCTGTGACTGCCACGATATCCAGATGTTCCTCCTCCATCAAGGCCACTAATTCAGGAAGCTTGTTACCCAGACTACGGTATTGGTACTCATTGCTCTCTATTTTTGATGGCTTTACCTTCTGTTGCAGCATCCCCCACTAACCTTTCTACCTCGGTCTTTTTCTCATTTAGTACCCTGTTTTGTAGGGAGAGGCTGGGATTTTCCTGCTGCTTATCAGTGCCTCCCCCCTTGACTAGTTTAAAAGCTTGCCAGTGAAGCATTTAAACCGATTGCTCAAAAGACTTGTTCCCTTCCTGGACAGATGCAGACCATCCTGCCAGTATAGGCTGGCATCCCTCCAGGTGGAACCCCAGCAGTGGACGAGGCCATGTGTCCCAGTATCCTGTCTCTGGGACCAGTGATCTCTTAGGTGATACTGGATGTCTCTCTTCAAACAACATGAAGTCTTGCTATATTATAGACATTAGCAGTTTGTTCCAGCTCTAGAACTGCCCCGGAGTGAAATGGTTAAAACCATTCCAAAATAGAATTTTGGCACGAGAGCAGCTCTATCTGTGTCATTTCAAACTTGAACTGTCAGATTCTTTACTCCGCCTCAGTGAACAGTCGCTCCGGAGATTTCTCCTTCTGCTCGGTTCATTTCTCGGTTTAAAAAGTGTTTTCTCGGTTGGGTTTAACCGAGAATAGTTTTATTTTAACCGCAAAACCGTTCGGTTCAAGCTCTATCTGTGGTAACCGTAAGTAAATGAAGGTTTTGTCTGTGTGGAACTTGTAAGTTATCGGTTCGGTTTTGAACCGATCAGTGGGTTTAAAACTCATTTAAAACTAAAAGTTACTATTTTAGAGTGCGGTTCCCGGTTCTTATCGGTTCTAAAAAAAACTGATTTATTACGTTTTTTTCCAATACCCGTGACACGGTTAGGAACCGATAAGGGTGTCTTGCCTGGCACTGCCGTTAAAAGGGCAAGTTTTTGGTTAGGCTGGCATTATGTCTGAGAAACCCAAAAGAAAACCGGCCCACTTGTTTCAACACTGTGATGTTTGTGGGAAGTCTTTGCCAAGGCTGACCCACACACCATGTGTTTATTGTCTGGGTTTGACCACCTCCAGTCAGACTGCCAGGTATGTAAGAATTTCCTTGCAGCCACCCTGGAAAAAGATTGGGCAGGCTCAGGAACAGAGGCCAAAAGTCCGCTGACCCGATGGCCAGCCCGGTTCGGTGCTAACCGAACCAGAGGGAGTGCCTCTGACCAGGCCAGACTTCCTCGGCAAAGAAAGCTGGTTCTGAGGAACCAATTCCAGTAAAGAAAACAAGAAAATCAGCAGGTCTGGAGTCCAAAATTCCTTCTCCAACTGCTGCAGAGATAGCAAAGCCATACAAATTGTCCAGTCACTGTCTCAGGGTCCGTCCGAACCACCACTATCTGGTAAAAGGTTGGTTCTGCTCTGGTCCCAGTGATTCAGGATTATGATATTGAGGAATTTTATGAACCAGAGGAGGGAGGAGGATTATGAACAGTATGAATGTGGCTGGGAAGGTCTGGGTGTGCCTTTTGAACCGGACATCTCCCCAGACAGACCTTTAGAATCTCCCCCTATGCTGTCTGAGTCCCCATCTCATTTTATGTTTTATAAGAAAGTTGCTGAAACCCTCCAGCTTCCTTTAGAAGAGGCTGTGGATGAGAAAGAGGAGCCTGATTTTGTAGAAATGATGGATATTCCAGAGTCTAGGAGATTGTCTATTCCTTTACATAAGTCTTTTAGGAAACAAACAATTAACATTTTAAAAGCTCCTAATTCTGTGCCTCCTGTAGATAAAAAGATGGACAGAAGGTATACATTGTCAGGCCCTGATACAGAATTCCTTTCTCAGCAGTGCAGTCATGTTGGGGTAGTTCAGGCTGCTGCCTGTGATAAAGCTAATATTCCTTGGCTTCACATCCTTCTGACAAGGATTCCAGGAAGATTGATGCCATGGCAAAAAACAGTATATGGCAGCCCTCTGGGACTCAGGGCAAATTATATGGCTTATGTAGCTAGGTATCAGAAATCTAGATGGGATACTGTTATGCACTGGCCAAGCAGGCCCATGGCCAGCTGGCTAGTGAACTAGAACAGGTGGCTGCTGATGGCATTAGCCTCTAAGGTTCAGTTTCATGCTGCTGTGGATGTTAATGATGTTTCCTCTAGGGTCATGGCCACATCTGTAGCTTTTCGTAGGTTGGCATGGCTCAGGTGTACTAGTTTGTCACAGGATACCTAGACTGAGGCTATGGATTTTCCTGTGGTGGGAAATTCTCTGTTTGGAGAGCAGACAGAGAATTACATGAAGAAGATGGATGAATATAGGACTACTTACAAGAGTGCCCAGGCTAAGGAGCGGCAAGCCACTCCTCAAAGGCATGCCCCCAGGGTAGGGGTAGGCCTTTTCACAGGCCTTTCTACCAGACTCAGGTCTCCTCTGCCTTTGCTCAGAGGGGCTTCTTCAGAGGCAGGGCAGACGAGGGGTGGGCAGACCTGCTCCCACCCCCAGCCTAAAAGCTCCTGTAGAACAGGCACCCTGATGGGGTGCCCAGGGCCGATTCTCCTGTACCAGTGGGGGCAGGCTGGCTTACTTCAGTCAGAATTGGGCTTCTTTAACCTCAGACAAGTGGGTTCTGGAAGTAGTAAGCCAGGATCTGGTTCTCAGCTTCAAAAGTTTCCCAAGTTGAGAAGCAGACTTTTCTACCTGCAAGTGCTTCAGAGACCCTCGCTCTGGAAACAGAGGTCTCATCCCTGTTAGCTCTCAGAGCAGTAGAAAGGGTTCCTCCCCTGCATCAGGGCAGGGGTCTGTATTCCAGATACTTCCTTACCCCAAAAAAGACAGGAGAATGGAGGCCCATTTTAGATCTCAGATATCTGAACAAGCATCTTTTGAAACCAAAGTTCAAAATGGTAACTCTGGCAATGATTTTACCTTCCCTAAGGCCAGGGGACTGGCTAGCCTCCCTGGACCTCAAGGATGCCTATTTCCATGTCCTAATCAGAAGATCCCATCGAAAGTACCTCAGATTCGAACTGACCCTCAGGTCATTACCAGTTCAGAGCAATGCCCTTCGGCCTTACCTCTGCTCCAAGGGTATTCACAAAGTGTCTAGCAGTGGCAGTGGGCAGCTTAAGGAGGCAGAGGATTGCTGTTTTTCCCTATCTGGACGACTGGCTCATTGTAGGCCAGTCCCCAGAACAGGTAAAATCTCACCTGCAGGTCACCCAGCAGCTTCTCACCTCCCTGGGTTTTCTGCTAAACCTACCAAAGTCGGTTCTGGAACCAGTCCAGGTACTCACCTTTATAGGGGCAGAATTGGACACAAAGCTAGCCAGAGCCTTTCTTCCCCCAGAAAGGGTAAGGAATTTAGTGGCTCTGGCCTCTTCCTTCACTCTGCAGGTCTCTCGACCAGCAAGACTCTTTCTGCAGCTCATGGGGCACATGGCTGCATCCACAGCTGTTGTGCAGGCAGCCAGATTTCAGATGAGAGACATTCAGTTTCACTTGAGAACCTTTTGGTCTCAGAGAAGAGACCCCTTTCCAAGTTGGTCCCAGTGACTCAACCTTGATCCTAGCCTCCAGTGGTGGCAGGATCAGAGCACTTAAGAGCGGGGTCCCTTCATTTCCCCTTCTCATGACTTGACTCTCACTACAGATGCTTCCCTTCTGGGTTGGGGAGCCCACATGGGCACCTTTCCACTCAGGAGTTTGGTCCCCAGGAATCTCTGCTCCACATCAATTTGCTGGAACTCAGAGCTGTCTTTTAGCTCTTCAAGCTTTTCTGCATCTGTCCACGACAAGGTGATACAGGTCAGAACAGACAACACCACAACAATGTGGTACATCAACAAACAGGGGCACTCTGGTCTTTGGCCTTGTGCACCGAGGCAATGAAGTTGTGGTCTCTGGCCTATTCCCTGAACACTTCCCTCATAGCAGTTCATCTTCCAGGGAAGGACAATGTCCTAGCGGATGCCCTCAGTAGGATTTCCCAGGGCCATCACTTAATGGTCCCTGGATCCTCAAGTGCTGGGGATAGTTTTTGCCAGGTAGGGCATCCTCAGATAGATCTTTTGCAGCCCCAGACAATCACAAACTTCCTCTGTTCTGTTGCAGGCCTCCAGTGCTGGGCTCAGTTCCCCTGGATGCCCTTCTTCGATTGGGAGGGAAGTTCTATGTTTTCCCCTTTCCTCCTCCTATTCAAAGTACTAGTCAAAATCAGATCTCAGCCTTGCAGGGTGATTCTGATTGCCCCGGATTGGGCCAGGCAGCCCTGGTACCCACTCCTTCTGTCTCTGACAGTCCATCTTCCCCTGTGCCTCCCCAGGAATCACAATCTGTTGACTTGTGCCCACGGAAGGGTTTGGTATCCGGACCTCAAGTCCCTCAACCTCAAGGCCTGGCTCTTGAGGAGTTAAGAGTTTGCTGATTTACACCTCTCTTAGGGTGTTCTTGAGATCCTAAAGGCTTCCAGAAAGCCTTCCACTAGGGCTACTTATAGTTCTAAATGGAAAAGGTTTTCCATTTGGTGTGCTGGGAAAAATATTTCCCCAGAATCTGCTGAATTGCCCATTTTGTTAGATTACGTGGTACACCTTAATTCCTTGGGTCTCAGACCAACTACCCTGAGAGTTCATTTGGCAGCTGTGTCTGCTTTTGTGTCAGCAGGAAAGTCATCCCCTCTTTCCTCTCATCCTGTGTTTTCCAAGTTTTTTAAGGGGTCACTCCATACTAATCCTCCCTTTGGAACCGGCCCCTGCTTGGGACCTTAATGTTTGCATTGCCCAGTTAATGCAACCCCCTTTTGAACCTCTGTCTTCTGCAGAGCTTTAGTACCTAACTTTGGGAAAACTGTTTTTCTAGTGGCTATCACTTCTGCCAGATGCACAAGTGAATTGCAAGCCTTGTCAGTGGAGACTGACTTTATTGATTTCCATAGGATAAGGTAGTCCTAGACTAATAGGAAGTTTTGCCTAAGGTGGTTTCAGATTTCCATCTTAATCAATCTATCTCCCTTCCAGTATTTTTCACTGATCACTCCTCTTCAGGTGAGAGGAAGTTGCACAGCCTGGATGTTAAGAGAGCTCTTAGTTATTATATAGAGCGTACCAAAGGTCACAGGTTCGAATCCCTCCAACTTTTCCTTACCTATGGTGAAGTTGGGAAAGGCAAACCTGCCACTAAGAGATCAATAGCCAGGTGGATTGTCTCTTTGTATCCAATTTGTTATCAGAAAGTGGCAGAGCCCCCCCCCGGTTTGAGGGCTCATTCTACCAGGGGTACAGCTGTGTCTCTAGCTGCTGCCAGAGATATCCCTTTATTAGAGATTTTCCAGGCTGCTTCTTGGAAAATGGTACACACTTTTACCAAGCATTACTCCCTGGATGTCCAAGCCAGGAGAGATGCTCGGTTTGGCACAGCTGTTCTTCAGAGCCTATTCCCCAAGTAGGTTCTGCCCCTCCTCTATGGAGGTACTGCTGTGTATTCTGCTAATGTCTATAATATAGCAAGATTATATAGCATGTTGTTTGAAGAAAAAATTACTCACCTTAGTAATGTTGTTTCTTCTAATGGAGTCTTGCTATATTATAGACCTCCCCCCCCAACCTGCCCCTCTCAGAACCTCTACTTGGTGGGGTGCGGGCAACTTAGTGTGGGCACTACTTATGTCTTGTTAGCATTTTGTCCCCTTTGGGATTTTGGGGGTGTGTATGTGTACGCGTGTGTGTGTTTTATTATACTTATGTTCCATTTTCATATTATTAGAATGGTGTTAGTATTTCTGGTCCCCTGACTTGAGTCTTGGGTGTTGGGACCATCAATGGTTGTTATTATTTAGGTAGCCATTTGGCTAGTGTGAGTTACAGCTTCACACACAGACCTTAGTGAGTTTGGCTCGTAAAGATCAGCCAGTTCAAGTTTGAAATGACACAGATAGAGCTGCTCTCGCGCCAAAATTCTATTTTGGAATGATTTTAACCATTTCACTCCGGAGCAGTTCTAGAGCTGGAACAAACTGCTAATGTCTATAATATAGCAAGACTCCATTAGAAGAAACAACATTACTAAGGTGAGTAATTTTTTCATCCGGAACCTGACCCCTGGTACCACTGTAGTGGACGAGGCCATGTGTCCCAGTAGCTACAGAAAATCACTTGGGCCTTGGCTGGCCTGCTATGAAGGATTTTGCAGTTGAAATCAGATTCAAATGCCATAAATTCCTCCCTCATGCTTAACAAATGCAATCATTCCCCTGGGCTGCACAGCCTTGGAGCTTTTTTGTAGGAGGCAGTGTAGTGTAGTGTAGTGGTTAAGAGCACTGATCTGCAAACCTGGAGACCTGGGTTTGAATCCCATCAGCTCCTACTTACATACTGTGTGACCCTGAGCAAGTCACTCAACTTCCTTGTGCTCCCAGGTTGCACCTCGAAACAGGTTCTGGATTAGTGTGCCTTTCCTGGTTAAACAATTACTTATTTACCTTTCCTTTCCCTTAAATGCTGCATGCTAATTATGGAATTTAGAATAAATTTCAAATGCTGCTGTGTAGTCACACTTACCCCTGCAGTTTAACACTAGATTTATTTCTCTGCCTGAAGAAGGCAGTCGCCCAAAGTCTTCGCTACACTTCTGGTCAGTTATGGTTTACTATTGTATTATTTTATAGTGTTTAAACTGTTTTAGTTAACCTTTTGATACTCTGTGTTAGGGTGTTATCTGTAATTTATTATGTAAGTTTCACAGAAACCAGAGAAGGCCATTTTCACTGTGGTTTGTGCTTTCAGGGAACCACAGTTTTTTTTTTTCACTTTTAAAGCAAATAAAAATAACTTAAACCGCTTTGTGGTTTTATTTAAGATTATTCTCGGTTCCTTGTTTTATGGGAACCGAGATGAGAACTGGCTAGTTTTACTAAGAAACCTCCTTTGAGGCATATTTAACTTGCGGCTTAAATTTTGAGGAACCAAACTGCATTTTTCTTATTTAAAGCCCTTTTTTAACAATTGTTGGGCTTTTTATATTTATTACTTTTTCCTTTGGGAACCACTGACATCTTCTCAGAATCATCAGTGTTTAAAATGGCTGACAGACCTAAACAGAAGACAGAACCTACTGGTTTTAAAAAATTGTAAAGTTTGTTTTCAGCTCCTAGCAAAGGCAAATTGCCACAAGTTGTTTTTAAAGTGCCTGTGTCCAGACCACGATTTCGCCAGTTGTGAGCTCTGTATGGTTTTGCCCTAAAAATGCAAATGAAAAGGGCTAAAAAAGAAGAGACTATGGCTTCTCTGTCTGCTTCCATGTCACCTAAAGACTCAGAGGAGGGTCCAACTCCTCATAGTAAACAGCAGTCCTTGTCAGAGGGGACAAACAAGAAAGATAAAGCTGCAAAAGATGGCTCAGAACTCAGGGTGTCCGAAAGGGGGAACCCAAAATCCAGTTTAAAAATTAAAAAGCAAACACACTGGAGACTGTGCCTGCCAAGAAAAAACAAAAAGGAAAACATATCGCTATCCCTCCTCCTCCTGAAGAAGGAAAGGAGCCACCAGTGGACACTAATAAAATGCTATTGGTGGAGGACATGACAAAGGCATGGCTGGCCATTCCTCCAGGCTATGGGGAAGTTCATGAACATACCTGCTCAGCCTCCCCAGGCTCTGGTCCATTCCCACTGCCTGAGGAGGAGGAGGCAGAAATTTGCTTTGAAGATGAGGAGGAAGGAGAACCCATAGAACCAGGCGGTTCTCCTGAGCAAGAGTTTGACTCTCCTTCTTGGCCTTCAGAGGAATATACCTTTCGTTATACTTTTGTAAGGCATATGGTAAATAACCTCAACATCTCCTCAAAGGAAACTGATGAGGATGAAGTAGGGTTCATGGATATGATGTGCTTAGCTCTCACAGAGAGGTTTTTTCTGCCCATCCATAAATCCATCAGGAAAGTCACTTGTAAACTCATGTCAGCACCCACCTCAGCCGCTGGCATAGATTTAAAAAAATTGAGAAAAAATGTGAAGTGGACGAACAGGGCACTGAGTACCCATATTCCCACCCTGATCATGAGGGAGTGGTTCAGACTGTTGCCTGTGATGAGGTCAAAGTGACCCTTTCTTTGCAGCATCCTGAGAAAGATTCCAGGAAACTGGATAACATGGGCAAAAATGTCTATACATCAGCTTCCCTGCTTCTAAGCCAGGCAACTTACTTGGCCTTCACATTTCAGTATCAGAGAGCCCTGTGGAACTCCATTCTGGCACTGAATGAAATGGCTACTAGGGACTTAGCACAGGATATGGCTGGCACTGCAAGGTCAGACATAGATGCCACTGAGTACCAGTTCTACATGGCAGTGGGCACAAGACACTGCATCCAGGGTCATGGCCCATGCAGTATCTTTAAAACAGTTTGACTGACTTAGAACTACGAGTCTCTCCCAGGACACAGACAAAAGCTATGGATTTCCCCTGCATCTTCCCTGTTTGTTGACAAGACAGGCTTACATGAAAAAGGTAGACGAGTACGAAACCACCTACAAGAGCAATACTGAGAAAGAAAGGCCTTCATTTCCTATAGGACTTATGGAGGATATTTTCCCCCTGCTTATGTTTTCTATGAGTACCCCCCACAAAGGGGCTATCATAGGACAGGGGTAGGAGGGGCGTTAGGCATGAAGCTACAGCACCAGCCCCCAAAACTAAGCAGAGCAAAACCCCTGACAAATCTGCACAAGTCGTTCATGCATTTCCAGTGGGAGGAAGACTGACTTACTATTTCCAGGAATGCACACGATCATCACAGACAGGTAGGTCCTGGAAGTAGTGAATCAAGGTTTGTCCCTGCAGTTTAGAAAATTCTCAAAGCTACAGAATCAAAAGATCTCACTTCGAGGGTATCTCTTGCAGCCGGCCATCACCGGTAGGACTCAGCCATCAGGTGCCAGGACCACACGGAAACCTTTCTAGCTAGCAGTGTACCAGAGGGGGCCACCTACCTCCTACGTCAGCGGCTGATGTTAGCCTGTCCTATAATAATGTGAGTGGCCCCCATGCCCTCCCCAGTTCTTTCCCACCGTCGACCAGCGCACATTGGACTGCCGACTCCGCCGAAGCTACAGTCGATCGCTATTTTCTCATGCTTCCCGCGCTTTCTTATTTTCTCAGTTGTTTAGTTAAACGTTGAAATTTTCAGTGTTTCTTTATCACGTTTATTTCTTCATAACCTTCTTCTTCTGACTGCTCCACTAAGTGTATTTGCGGCAAACAGGTCCTGGACAAGGATGGCCACTCTGCTTGCCACTTCTGCCTAGGCCCAGACCATGACGTTAAAGCCTGCGAGGTCTGTCAGAAGTTGAACCTGGCCACCAGGAGATACTGTCAGAGGACCCTGGAAAGCTGTCTCCTCCAGAAGAAAGTCTCCCAGATGGAATGGGAGCTGCAGACCCAGAGCTCTTCTGCTTCCCTTGCCTAGTCTTTGGGCTCCTCCTTGTCCAAGTCCAAGGAACCCAAATTGCCTCCTAATGATCCCACCTACATGGATATCATGAGGCATACCCAGGCAGCGATGGGGTGGAATACTGAGGAACAAGACCTGGAGTGTCGCCGCCTGGTGGTCTATCTTTGTCAATGTGGCGCTCCTCCTTTTGTAGTCCTTCCATTCATTGAATCATATGATGGTGTTACCAAGGCAGCATGGTTCCACCCCCATACTGTCCCTGCGGTCTCCAAGAAAGCTCACAGGCTCTACCATGCTCCAGCTAGCAGATCCTTTTTTGGCGAGCACCTCAAAGCTGACTCTGTGGTCATTAATGAGGCTCACAACTGCACCAAGAGACTGAAGCACCTCAGTGCCCACCCTCCTGACAGAGATTCGAGGCAACTGGATCAGGTAGACAGTTGTGCCTTTGCCTCTGCCACCCTGGCCATCCGGACTCTTAACTATCTGACCCATATGGTGCAGTACAAAGACTTACTGTGGGACCAGGCTAGGGAGATGGTTGCAGTGATGTCGGGCGACCCCTCCAAGCAGCAAACTCTTCAGGCCCTGAAGACCAGGTCAGACGGCACTCACATCCTCGGGGCGGCCTATGCCGTGGATGCCTCAGGCTAGGCGACTGCCGCGGGTATTGGTTTGAGGTGCCATGCCTGGCTTAGGGTCTCAAGCTTTGCCCCTGATGTCCAATCCAGCATTATGGATGCCCCCTTTCGGGGTCCCAAGCTATTTTGGGGGTGATGTTCAGGATATTATTTCTGAGCTTCAAACCTCCAGAAGGGCCTTGAAGTCAAGGCACTCCATGTACCACACCCAACCGATGTCAGATCACAGGGCCCCTTTTTGTTACTCTAGACTTTGGGTCTCTCCAGTGAGGTCCTCCACGTTGTTGAGGCCTCTCAAAAGGAGTCAACTCACCAATACTATGCCTCAAATGGAAGAGATTTTCCATTTGGTGTTACAGAAAGGAGCTAGATCCCTTGTTCTGCCTGATGGTGAGCATTTTGGACTACCTGTGGTCCCTCTCTGTTGGGCCTCAGATTTACGACCCTCAAGGTGCACCTGGCAGCCATCTCTGCATACTGGGCAAGGGCTAGTATGCCGACAGTGGTGCAGGAGAAGATTGCTGGGCACTTTTTCAGAGGCCTTGACCACCTGTTCCTGCCAGTGCATGAGCCACCACCACCTTGGGACTTGTTGCTGGTTTTGGCAATGCTGGTGGGGAAGCCTTTTGAACCCATGCACAGGTGTGAGATGTAACACCTGTCTTGGAAGACCGCCTTCTTAGTGGCCATCACCTTTACCAGAAGGATCAGTGAGATCCAGGCACTTTCAGTGGAATCTCCTTACCTGGTCTTCCACAAGGACCATCTACTCCATGAAATGGAAGCACTTTGCTCTTTGGGCTGCCTCGCACTAGTTGGATCCCTTAAACTGTCCAGTGGATCAGGTCTTGAAGTACCTTCTGTCTCTTTCTTGGACTCAGGTTTAAGGTATTCCTCTATTAAGGTGCATCTCTCTGCCATGTCTGCGCATCATGTACCTGTGGATGGGTGCACAGTGGCCCAACTCGATGTTTCTCGCACCTTCCTGTGGGGCATTTTGCACTTGAAGCCCCCAATCAGGGACCCTGGCCCATCTTGGGACCTTAATTTTGTGTTAGAAAAGCTTTCCTCCCTTTAAACCAGCCACATCTTGCAAGCTGCGTTTTCTGTCATGGAAAGCATTATTGTTAGTTGCCATTACTTCTGCTTGAAGGATCTCAGAGCTTCAGGGCCTCATGTGTAAGGAGCCTTATTCAGTTTTTCACAAAGGCATACTTTGTCTACCAAAGTTTCTTCCTAAGGTGGTGTCGGAGTTTACCTTGAATAAATCCATCCTCCTACCTTTTTTATTTTCTGGAGCATTCCAGTCAGGGGGGAGGCATTGCTCCATACCTTGGATGTACAGATAGAATTCTGAGGGTCTATACACATTGGACCAAGGACTCTTGAAAATCTAATCAGTTGTTGGTTTCGTTCCCCCTGGGAGAGAGGGCGCCCCAGTGTCCAAACAGTGTTAGTCTTAAGTGGTTAGCAAATTGCATTGTTTGTGTTACCAGAAGTACGGCAAGGAACTTCCTGGAGGGGTTAAGGACCATTCCACAAGAGGTATGGCCGCCTCAGTGGCTTTCTTTATGCCCCCTCCTCGCTGGATACCTGATCTCGCTCCGGTGAGGCCTCTCGGTCCGGCCTGTTCCCACACAGCTGAAGTCCCCAGACGTACTCCTGGTTTGGGCCAGTCTCATCTCCAGCTTCCACTGGCCACCCAAACCCCCTGGATCTGAGCCCCTGGGGCAGGACTGCCAACTCCTACTTGGTACACTATCTGAAATCTAGCAGAGCAACCAGGGAGTGGAGGGAGAACCAGGACCCAGCGCTGTGCATGGGGGCCATCCACAGGACACACCATTGCCTATCAGGCATCCAGGGATTTTCTGCTTTTCTGTCCCTCCCTATTGGCTCGACCATGCAATGTGCACTAGCGAGAGTGCCACTACAGCCAATCCCCCTCTAGAGATCTCGACAACTACTGCACCCCCAGTCTCCACTGGAAGTCGCCAAGTGCTGGGATCAACGACCCCCCTTCCTCCCAGGAAAGGAGAACAGTCCTCCGGACGCTCAATCCTTTCCTCCCCTGCTGACCCCTGACTGTCTGAGTCTGCTTCCGAACCCAGATCACTAGCATGGCATGAGGTGTGGTGTCCAGCACCTCAACCCTCAGTGCCACCAGGCCGGCGTGGCCATCCTTTTTAAGGGCTCAAAAATCACTTTGTAGATGGGTAGCCAAGTTGGCCAGTAACTTTCAAAATCTGATGGCCAAACTAATTTTGTTAGTAGCCACTGGCCACTTGCCCACCTAATTTGTCCCACCTTGCTCTCCACTTCCATTGGGGTGAGCCTTCAGCTTGTATTTTATCCTTTTTCCCTGCTAGAGGGCTACCTCGGCATCCCCCTCGGTTCCCCCATTCCAGTATCCTGCGTATGGTCTTCGATGGGAGAACTGAGGAGGATATGGGGGCCCGCCCGCCTTATACAGGATAGGCTGACATCAGCCATTGACGTCAGAGGTGGGTGGCCCCCTCTGGTACACTGCTAGCTAGAAAGGTTTCTGTGTGGTCCTGGTGCCTGATGGTTAAGTCCTACCGGTGATGGCCTACTGCAAGAGATCTTCTCGAAGATCTGCTGCTACGTTAAGTTCTTATGTGACTGTACTCTTTTTTTCCCCTCTCACACCCCAACAGAAAAAGTCCTGATGGAGATGGAGGTGACAAAATTGTTGCAAGCAAATGCAGTGGAGAAAGTACCTCCCCCACAGTGTGGCAAGGGGCTTTATTTCAGGTACTTCCTGACTCATAAGAAAAGTTTTAGACCTGAGATAGCTAAACAAAAACTTAAGTTCAAGATGGTAATACTGGGCGGAATGATTCCATCTCTGCAAACAGGAGTCTGGCTAGGGCCACTGGATCTGAAGGATGCCTGCTTTCACATACCAATCAGGCCCAGCCACAGAAAGTACCTCAGCCTCAGGATAGTGAACTACCAATACCAGTCCACAGTCCTTCCCTTTGGGTTCACCTCGGCTCACAGTTTTTACAAAGTGCCTAGCTGTGGTGGCAGCACATTTGAGAAGGCAAGGGGTGGTGGTTTTTCCCCACGTGGATGACTAGTTGGTCTCAGGAAAAAGAGCAGGAAGCAAAGTCCTCCCCGTTGCTGACACAGGTCACATTAGATGGCCTGGCTTCCTCATGAACAAGTCCCAGACGGAATCTGTTCAGGTTCTGGGCATTATCGGTGCAGAGCTGGATACCATGCATAGGAAGGCATTCCTCCCTCAAGCAAGGGTAGCAAATCTGATTTCAACTGCAGAATCCTTCAAGGCAGGTCAACCAAGACCTGCAAGGGATTTTCTGTACTTACTTGGACACATGGCCTTGTCCACTGCAGTGGTACCAGGAGCCAGGTTCTAAATGAGAAATGTCCAGTATCCTCTAGGAGACCATTGGTCTCAGAGGTGGGATCCACTGTTCAAATTGGTGCCTGTCACAAAGTCTTTGCTAAGGGCACTGGAATGGTGGAAGGAAGAATGCAGCCTTAAAGAAAAAATTCACTTTCTTCAGCAATCGCCTACAGATATACTCACAAGAGATGTCTCCTTCCTGGGCTGGGTTGCCCATCTGGAGGACCTCATTGTAAGTGGTACTTGACGTTCAGAGAAGACTCAGAAGCATACAGATATCCTGGAGCGCAGAGCAGTGTATTGGGCAATACAGGCTTTTTCCTCCCAGATCAGGGGTCACTCAGTCTGTCCATATCAGAACAGACAGTACCACAACAATGTATTACAGAGGCAGAGAGGAACAAGATCTTCAAAGCTATGCATAGAAGCAATAAAGATCTGGAACCTCGCATACTCCCTGGAAGTTCAGCTTTCATCAGTACACCTGCCAGGGAAAGCCAGTGGACTGCAGATTCGCGTGAGCAGAATCAGCCAGGGAAATCATGAATGGACCCTGAACCAGCAGGTTCTGGCAGCAGTGTTCAGACAATGGGGCACACCAGAAATAGATATGTTGCTCCCTGGGAGAACGACCATCTCCCACTGTTTTGTTCCAGACCCCCATTAGTGGAGTCTGTTTCAGAGGATGCTGTAGTCCTCAGCTGGTCAGGGAAATTTTTATGCCTTCCCACCTTTCCTACTTTTGCTGAGAGTACTAATCAAACTGAGAAGGGAGTCAGCAACGATGATTCTTATAGCTCCAGACTGGGCCAGGCAGCCCTGGCACTCCATGCTCCTGTCCCTCTCAAACAGGCCTCCTATCAACCTGCCCAGGAGATACAAGCTGCTGACACTGTCCTAGGGCAGGATAACATTCCCAAATCTTAGAACTATGTGTCATGGAGTTTGAAGACCTAGAGTTCTCTAGACTAAATCTCTCTGAGAAAGTAGTAGAATTGCTGATGGTCTACAGGAAATCAGCAACAAGGAAAACTGTGCTTCCAAGTGCAAAAGATATTCCTTTTGGTGTTCTCCTTCACAGCTCCACCTTTCCCGAGCAAGTCTGTTTACAATTCTGGACAATCTAGTCCAGTTCTCCTGGTGGCAGTGATATCTGCCTGAAGGGTGAGTGAGCTACAAGCCCTCTGCGCAGATCCCAACTACATAATCTTTCATAGGGACAAGGTAGTCTTAAGAACTAACAGAAAATTCCTTTCTAGAGTGATGTCTGAACTTCATCTGAATCATTCAGTTACCCTTCCTGTTTTCTTTACAGCGAAATAAAGCTCAGGAGAACAGAAGCTCCATAGTCTGGCTGTGAAGAGGGCACTGAGGTACTACTTGAACCACACAAAGGATGTCAGGTCTACTAACACTCGGTTGTAGGGATGTGGATATGGTGCAATTATCCACACTATAGCAGTCCTTTCCCATTAAAATTTGGCCAGAAGGTCTTCAAGCTGGCTCCTCCCACCCACCTGGGTGGTATCCTCCTCGGCACTACCCTGAGACAACGGATCTTCCTTTCCACTAGAAGCATCAGGTTCCATCAATCGCAGCTCCATGCTTGGTGTAGGCCCTATTCTTACATGACGACCATGCACTACCTCAACAATCAGGGCGGGACGCATTCCCTCCCATTGTGCTGTGAAGGTCTCTGCATCTGGACCCTTGTGCACAGCCAGGATGCTGACCTTCTGGCGATTCATGTGCCCGACGTATTCAACCAGATGGCGGACGCCGTCAACCAGGTGGTCTGTTCACCAGAACGTTGTCGACCGCCTGTTCGCCCTGTGGGGCACTCCCCAGGTCGCCCTGTTTCCCTCACAGGAGAACGTGAAGCTGATGCTGTTCTGTGCCCCCCCCCCCCAGTGCCTGACACTGCTGGGGGATGCCTTCGCAAGGCCCTGGACCCCGGGCCTCATGTACGCCTTCCCACCCGTTCTCCTGATCCACAAGGTGTTGATCAAGGTGTGGAGTGACAAGGAGCAGATGATCCTGGTGGCACTGGACTGGCCCCGCCAGTTCTGGTACCCTGATCTTCAGCCTCAGCGGCATTTTCCACTCAGCCAAGACCTGCTGTCATGCTCCCAGGGGGAAGGTCCATCATCCAGACCTTCAATCCCTGCATCTGACAGCCTGGTTCTTGAACGGCTAGAGTTCCAGGCTTTGGGTCTGTCCAGTGAGGTCCTCCACGTTGTCGATGCCTCTTGAAAGGAGTCTATGCCTCAAATGGAAGAGATTTTCCATTTGGTATCAAGGCAAGGAGCTAGATAACTTGTCCTGCCTGGTGGTGAGCATTTTGGACTACATGTGGTCCCCTCACTCAGTTGGGCCTCTAGTTTACGACCCTTAAGGTGCACCTGGCAGCCATCTCTGCATACCGGGCAAGGGCTAGTATGCCGACAGTGGTGCAGGAGAAGATTGTTGGGCAATTTTTCAAAGGCCTTGACCATCTGTCCCTGCCGATGCATGAGCCACCACCACCTTGGGACCTGTTGCTGGTGTGAGATGTAACACCTGTCTTGGAAGTCTGCCTTCCTAGTGGCCATCACCTCTGCCAGAAGGATCAGTGAGCTCCAGGTGCTTTCAGTGGAATCGTCTTACCTGGTCTTCCACATGGACACGATTGTCCTCTGCACCAACCCAAAGTTCCCCCCAAAGGTTGTTTCGGAGTTTCACCTTAATGAGGTGATGAATCTCCCATTATACTTTACCAGCCCAACCTCGGAGGCCGAGCGCCGGCTCCGTTCATTGGACCTGAGGTGAGTGCACTCTTATTACAAAGAGCACATGGCTGGAGTTCGGGGCAAGGTTCGCCAGCTGTTTGTCACCTGGCAAACCTGGAGCTAAACAGACTGATAGGTGGATAGTCTCCTGCATTGACCTCTGCTGTAGGTTGACTGGTAGGGAGCTTCCTGTTGGGCTTAAGGCTCATTCCACCAGACATACCACTGCCTCTGTGGCTGCTTCCAGGGACTCTCCTATCCAGGAAATCTGCAATGCTGCTACCTGGAAGTCTGCGCACATCTTCATCTCCTGTTACCACATCAACCTTGAGTCACGCTGAGATGCTGGTTTTGGGGCCTCGGTTCTCCAATCACTCTTTCCTAAGTAGGGTGTGCATACCTTGCCCCCTCTTCCCTAGAGAACTGCTAGGAGTCTGCTACAGTGTGGATAAGTGCACTATATCCACGTTCCTACAAGAAAGTTACTTACCATAGTAACCTTGCTTCTCCCAGGGGATACTCCAATATTCATAACTCTTCTGAAGTATGCCATTAAGGTAGATCTGCCCGGCGATAGAACATTATGCAAATGATGGAATCATTAGCATGAGCCAGTTTTCAAATGCTGCCACCTATCAACGGCCTACACTCTATAACCCTTCAGATTTCATGGATGCCTGGAAGGACAGGGCCCAATGTTTCAATATATAAAAAATTTAAGATAAAATTCCCACACCCAACCTCTAACTGGAGGAACAAATGTATTAATATAGTTACATGTATAAATGTTAAAGAAACACACAATCCCCTATGTCAGAATCACCTGAAGAGGAGAAGAAACCAAAGAACAGAGTTCTAACAGAAAGCAGAATGTAGCATACATAACCAATGTACAGTATGGAATGCAGAGGCCACTGGTTCTATAGGGGAGGCAGGGTGGGAGAGTTATGAATATTGGAGTATCCTCTGGGACAAACAAGGTTTCTATGGTAAGTAACTTTTCAAACACCATGAAGTCTTGCTATATTATGACAATTAGCAGTTAGCCACAGCACTTGAACTGCCCCGGAGAGGAAGGAGTTAACTCCAGGCTGACTGGAGTTCCAAGCGCGAGCGCTTTGCTGAAAGCTCTATCTGGCTAGTTTCAAACTGAAACTGTCAGATTCTTTACTCCACTTCACTGAACAGTCGCTCCGGAGATCTGCTCCTTCAGCTCGGTTCATTTCTCGGTTCAAACGAGTGTTTTCGGTTCGTTTTAACCGGCAATAAGTATTTATTTTACCGCATTTTGGTTCAGAGCTCTATCTGGTAAACCGTAAGTACAGGATTTTAAAGTCTGTGTGGAAATTAATTATCGGTTCGGTTTTGAACCGATCGGTTTGCTAAAAAAAACAATTTTAAATAATAGCTTGGGCTTTTAGAGTGCGGTTCCCGGTTCTTATCAGTTCTAAAAAAACCTATCTCTTAAATTGGGTTTTTCAAATACCCGTGACACTGTTAGGAACCGATAAGGGTGTCTTGCCTGGCACTGCCATAAAAAGGGCAAGTTTTTGGATAGGCTGGCATTATGTCTGAGAAACCCAAAAGAAAAACCGGGCCCACTGGGTTTCAACACTGTGATGTTTGTGGGGAAGCCTTTGCCAAGGCTGACCCACACACCACATGTATTTATTGTCTGGGGGCTGACCACCTCCTGTCAGACTGCCAGGTGTGTAAGAATTTCCCTGCAGCCACCCTGGAGAAAAGATTGGGCCGGCTCAGGGAATGAGAGGCCAAAAAGTCCGCTGACCCTGATGGCCAGCCCGGTCCAGCACCCACTGGAACAGAGGGAGTGCCCTCTGACCAGGGCGAGACTTCCTCAGGCAAAAGGAAGGCTGGTTCTGAGGAACCAGTCCCAGTAAAAAAATCTAAGAAATCAGCAGGTCTGGAGTGCAAGATTGCCTCTCCAACTGCTGCAGAGATAGCTAAAGCCATACAGATTGTCCAGTCACTGTCTCAGGGACCGGCCGGACCACCAACAGCTGGCAAAAGGTTGGTTCGTTCGGTTTCAGTGGTTCAAGAGTATGATGTTGAGGAATTTTATGAACCACAGGAGGGGGAGTAAGATTTTGATCATTATGTATGTGGCTGGGAGGGTCTGGACGTGCCCATTGAACCGGACATTTCTCCAGACAGACCATTAGAATCTCCCCCTATGCTGTCTGAGTCCCCTTCTCATTTTATGTTTTACAAAAAGGTTGCAGAAACCCTCCAGCTTCCCTTGGAAGAGGCTGTGGATGAGCAAGAGGAGCCTGATTATGTTGAGATGATGGATATCCCAGAGTCTAGGAGGTTGTCTGTTCCTTTGCATAAGTCATTTAGGAAGCAAACAACAAAAATTTTAAAATCCTCATTCTGTCCCTCCTGTAGATAAAAAAATGGACAGAAGGTATACTTTATCAGGCCCTGATACAGACTTCCTCACTGAGCAGTGTAGTCATGTAGGTGTGGTACAAGCTGCAGCCTGTGACAAGCTAATATCCCCTGGCCTCACATCCTCCTGATAAGGATTCCAGGAAGATTGATGCCATGGCGAAAAACAGTATATGGCAGCTTCTTTTGGGACTCAGGCAGGCAAATTATATGGCTTATGTGGCTAGATATCAGAAATCTAGATGGGATACAGTGTTGCAGTTAGCCAAGCAGGCCCATGGCCAGCTGGCTAGTGAATTGGAACAGGTGGCTGCTGATGGCATTGAAGCCTCTAAAGTTCAATTTCATACTGCTGTAGACGTTAATGATGTTTCCTCTAGGGTCATGGCCACTTCTGTAGCTTTCCGTAGGTTGGCATGGCTCAGGTGCACTAATCTGTCACAGGATACTGCAGTCAAAGGCTATGGATTTTCCTGTGGTGGGAAATTCTCTGTTTGGAGAGCAAACGGAAAATTATATGAAAAGATGGATGAATACAGAACTACCTTACAAAAGTGCCCAGGCCAAGGAGCGGCATGCCACTCCACAGAGGCACACTCCCAGAGGTAGGGGCAGGCCTTTCCACAGGCCTTTTATCAATCCCAAGCCTCCTCTGCTTTTGCACAGAGGGTTTTCAGAGAGCAGAGGTAGGCGGGGCGCAGGTAAGCACGTCCCCACCCCTCAGCCCTAAGGCTACTACCAAGCAGGCACCCTGATGGGGTGCCCAGGGCCGATTCTCCTGTACCAGTGGGGGGCAGGTTGGCTTATTTCAGCCAGAACTGGGTGTCCCTAACTTCGGACAAATGGGTTCTGGAGGTAGTAGGCCAGGGTCTGGTTCTCAGCTTCAAACAGTTTCCAAAGATGAGAACCAGACATTTTCCACCTGCAAGCCCTTTAGAGGCCCTTGCTTTGGAAGCAGAGGTCTCTTCCCTCCTAGACTGCAAAGCAGTGGAAGGGATTCCTCCTTGTCACCAGGGCAAGGGGCTGTACTCCAGATACTTTCTTACCCCAAAAAAGACAGGAGAATGGCGGCCCATTCTAGACTTAAGGTACCTGAACAAGCATCCTTTGAAACCAAAGTTCAAAATGTTAACTCTGGCAATGATTTTGCCCTCCCTCAGGCCAGGGGACTGGCTAGCCTCCCTGGACCTCAAGGATGCCTATTTTCATGTCCTGATCAGGCCTTCTCACCGAAAATACCTCAGGTTCAAACTGCCCTCAGGTCACTACCAGTTCAGAGCAATGCCCTTCGGTCTTACCTCTGCTCCAAGGGTATTCACAAAATGTCTAGCTGTGGTAGTGGCTCATTTAAGAAGGCAAGGGGTTGCTGTGTTTCCCTACCTGGACGACTGGCTCATTGTGGGTCAGTCCCCAGATCAGGTAAAATCCCACTTGCAAGTCACCCAGCAGCTTCTCACTTCCCTAGGATTCCTGCTGAATTTACCAAAGTCAGTTCTAGAACCAGTTCAGGTACTAACTTTCATAGGTGCGGAATTGGACACAAAGTTGGCCAGGGCATTTCTCCCCTCGGAAAGGGTAGAGATGCTGATTGCCCTGGCATCCTCTTTCACCCTGCGGGTCTCTCGACCAGCAAGGCACTTTCTGCAACTTCTAGGGCACATGGCTGCCTCCACAGCTGTAGTGCAAGGATCAAGATTCCAGATGAGAGACATTCAGTTTCATTTGAGGGCCTATTGGTCCCAAAGGAGGGAACCCCTTACCAAATTGGTCGCAGTGACCCCAACTCTGATTCTAGCTCTTCAGTGGTGGCAGGATCAGAGCAATCTAAGACAAGGGTCCCTTCATTCCCATTTCTCATTCCTCACCCTCACCACGGATGCCTCCTTGCTGGGTGGGAGGCGACTTAGGCGACCTTTCCACTCAGGGAGTGTGGTCCCCCCAGGAATCTCTGCTCCACATCAACCTATTGGAACTCAGAGCTGTCTTTTTAGCTCTTCAGGTTTTCTCAGCATCTGTCCAGAACAAAGTAGTTCAGGTCAGGACAGACAATACCACAACAATGTGGTACATCAACAAGCAGGGGGGGCACTCGGTCATCAGCCTTGTGCACCGAAGCAATGAAGTTGTGGTCTCTGGCTTACTCCCTGAACACCTCCCTAGTAGCAGTTCACCTTCCAGGGAAGGACAATGTCCTAGCGCATGCCCTCAGCAGGATTTCTCAGGGTCATCACGAATGGTCTTTGAATCCCCTAGTGCTGGGGTCAGTCTTTGCCAGATGGGGCACTCCTCAGATAGATCTTTTCGCAGCCCCAGACAACCACCAACTTCCTCTGTTCTGTTGCAGGCCTCCAGTAATGGGCTCAGTCCCCCTGGACGCCTTTCTGTTGGATTGGGAAGGGAAGTTCCTGTATGCCTTTCCCCAACTTCCCCCTTCTCTTCAGGGTGTTAGTAAAAATCAGATCCCAGCCCTGCAAAGTGATTCTGATTGCAACAGACTGGGCCAGGCAACCCTGGTACCCACTGCTTCTGTCCCTGACAGTCCACCTCCTGGACCTTCCCAGGGTCCACAACCTGCTGACTTGTGCCCAGGGAGAGTTTGGTATCCGGACCTCAATCCCTCCACCTCAAGGCTTGGCTCTTGAGGAGTTAGAATTTGCTGATTTACACCTTTCTCAAGGTGTCCTTGATATTTTAAAGGCCTCTAGGAAGCCTTCCACTAGGGGCCACTTATAATTCCAAATGGAAGAGGTTCTCCATCTGGTGTTCTGGGAAGCAAATTGTCCCAGAATCTGCTGATTACCCATTTTGCTGGACTACTTGGTCCATCTTAATTCCTTAGGCCTCAGGCCAGCTACCTTAAAGGTTCTTCTGGCAGCTGTCTCTGCTTTTATATCAGCAGGAAAGCCTGCCTCCCTTTCTTCTCACCCTGTGTTTTTCCAAGTTTTTAAGGGTGTTACTTCACACTAACCCTCCTTTTCGGGACCCGCCCCTGCCTGGGACCTTAATGTTTGCATTGCTCAGTTAATGCAACCCCTTTGAACCTCTGTCTTCAGCAGACCTTAAGTTCCTAACTTGGAAAACTGTTTTCCTAGTGGCCATCACTTGCCAGACGATAAGTGAGTTACAAGCCCTGTCAGTGGAAAAGGATTTTATTTCTTTCACAGAGATAAGGTAGTCCTCAGGACTAACAGAAAGTTTTTACCTAAAGTGGTTTCAGATTTCCATCTTAACCAATCCATCTCCCTTCCAGTATTTTTCACTGAGCATTCTTCCTCGGGTGAGAGGAGATTGCACAGCTTGACGCCAAAAGAGCTTTAAGCTACTATTTGGAACGCACCAAGGGTCACAGGTTGAATCCTCCAACTCTTCCTTACCTGGCGAGGTTGGCAAAGGAAACCTGCCACTAAGAGGACAATTGCCAGGTGGATTGTCTCTTGTATCAATTTTGCTACCAAAAACTAGGTAGAGAACCCCTCAGGACTGAGGGCCCATTCCACCAGGGGTACAGCTGCGTCTCTAGCGGCTGCTAGAGATATTCCCATTCTGGAAATCTGTCAAGCTGCTACCTGGAAAACAGTTCACACCTTTACCAAGCATTACTCCCTGGATGTCCAGTCCAGGAGAGATGCTCAGTTTGGCACAGCCGTGCTTCAGAGCCTATTTCCTAAGTAGGTTCTGGCCCTCCTCCATGGAGGTACTGCTGTGTAATCTGCTAATTATCATAATATAGCAAGACTTCATGGTGTTTGAAGAAAAAATTACTCACCTTAGTAATTGCTTTTCTTCTCATGGAGTCTTGCTGTATTATGACCACCCCCCCAACCTGCCCCTCTCAGAACTTCTACTTGGGTAAGGGGTTGGCAAATTAGTGCAAGCACTGTGTCATGCCGTTATAGCTCTTCTTCCCTTTTCCCCTTTTCTTTAGGATTAGGAAAACTAGGTATTTCTGTTTTTGGTTGTAGGTTTGGCCCCTCCTGGACTTCTGTCTTTTGGGGAGGGGTCCAATAGTGCTTGTTAGGGGTGATATTTTGTTGTTTGTTGTTTCTGTTATTGTTATTCTACTAGTAGGTAGCCATTTGGCTAGTGTAGGGTTTTCCACACAGACTTTTTGCTTAGTGTTGGCTCCGTAAAGATCTGACAGTTTCAGTTTGAAACTAGCCAGATAGCGCTTTCAGCAAAGCGCTCACGCTTGGAACTCCAGTCAGCCTGGAGTTAACTCCTTCCTCTCCGGGGCAGTTCAAGTGCTGTGGCTAACTGCTAATTGTCATACTGTAGCAAGACTCCATGAGAAGAAAAGCAATTACTAAGGTGAGTAATTTTTTCTTTCTTCTCATCCCAGGAATACTCCCAATATTCCTAACTCTTCTCCAGACTAAGAAGCAGTACCCTTTGGAGGCGGAAAGAACCTCTTTTGGAAATAGGCTCTCAGGGCAGCTGTACCAATCCTGGCATCAGCCCTAGCCTGCATATCCAAGCTGTAATGCTTGACAAATGCATGCACTGTATGCCAGGTAGCTGCTTTACAGATATCCACCAAGGGAACATCCCTGGCAGCTGCCAATGTGGCCGCTGTACCTCTTGTGGAATGGGCTCTGAGCCCTGCTGGGCCCTCTTTCAAACAACATGAAGTCTTGCTGTATTCTGACTATTGCAGTTAGCCCCAGCACTCAAACTGCCCCGGAGAGTAGAGGGTTAATTTTCTATGCAGATCATAGAACGTTGAGCTCGAGCTCGGTTCATACCTCTGTCTGCTGCACTTTGAAGCGCAACTGTCAGATTCTTTACTCCGCCTAACTGAATGGCCGCTCCGGAAATTTCTCCTTTGCTCACGGTTCGTAAGTCGGTTAAAGTCCTCGGTTTTACCGATTATTTTTCACAAGTTTCGCTTCAGATCTCCATCTGTGGTACAGTAAGTACTAGGTAGTGAACTAGACATAGTAAACTTGTGGAAATTGTAAAAATTGATTTTTTGACCGGTTCAGCTGAACCGGCCGTTTAGTAATTTATATATTCTGTCTTTGTTTTTAAACTTAGAGTGTGGCTACCGGTCCTTATCGGTTTTAAAAAAACTGCATTTTCTTGTGTTTTTTTCCAATACCTGTGACACGGTTAGAAACCGATAAGGGTGTCTTGCCTGGTTGTTTGCCATAAAATGGGTAAGTTTGTGGTTAAGATGGCTATGTCTGAGAAACCCAAAAGAAAAACCGGGCCCACTGGGTTTCAATACTGCAGTGTGTGTGGGGAGGTCTTTGCTAAGGCTGATCCCCACACCACCTGTGTTTATTGTTTGGGGTTTGCCCACCTCGATTCAGACTGCCAGATCTGTAAAAATGTCCCTAAGTCTACCCTGGAAAAAAGATTAGGTAGGCTCAGGGATAAGGAGGCCGTGAAGTCCGCTGACCTGGATGGCCAGCCTGGTTCGGTTCCGACCGAACCTGAGGGAGTGCCCTCTGACCAGGGCGATACTTCTTCGGACAAGAGGAGAGCCGATCCTGAGGGGTCGGTTCCTACAAAAAGAAAAGAAAAATTGGCCGGTTCGGTTCCAGAGACCCATTTTCCGACTGCCGAAGAGATTGCCAGTATGATAAGGATTGTAGAATTGCTTCATCCAGTTCCGTCTGATCTGGCGCCTTCTGACAGGCGCTCGGTTTGGTTGGTTCCTCCGGTTCAAGATTATGCCCCTGAAGATTTCTATGAACCGGATTTGGAGGAGGATGAAGATTATGATGATGACGATGGTGTGGGAGGTCTGGTTGAGCCCATTGAACCGGACATCTCCCCAGACAGGCCTTCTGGTGTTTCCCCTCCTAGGTTTTCTGAGTCCCCTTCCCACTACATGTTTTACAGGAAAGTGGCAGAAACCCTCCAGCTCCCTGTGGAAGAAGCTGTAGAGGAACAAGAGGAACCTGATTATGTGGAGACGATGGACATCCCAGAGTCCATGAGACTGTCTGTTCCGCTTCATAAGTCTTTTGGGAAACGGACACAAAAGATTTAAAAAACTCCAAATTCTGTACCTCCTGTCGACAGAAGGATGGACAAAAGGTACATCTTATCAGGTTCTGGTACAGAGTACTTGTATCAACAATGCAGCCATGTTGGGGTTGTGCAGGCTGCAGCCTGCGATAAGGCTAATACACCCTTGGCTTCACACACCCCAGATAAAGATTCTAGGAAGCTGGATGCCATGGCAAAGAAACAGTGCATGGCATCCGCCTTGGGACTCAGGCAGGCTAATTATATGGCCTATGCAGCCAGGTACCAGAAGTCCAGGTGGGACACTGTACTGGCACTGGCTAAGCTGGCCTCCCCCCAGCTAGCCTCGGAGCTGGAGGGGGTGGCTGCTGATGGGATTGAGGCATCTAAGGTACAGTTCCATGCTGCTGTGGACTCCTATGATGTGTTCTCTTGAGTCATGGCTACATCTGTGGCTCTTCGGAGAATGGCTTGGCTCAGATGTACTAGTCTCTCACAGGACACCCAGGCTAAGGCCATGGATTTCCCTGTGGTGGGTAATTCTCTGGGGAGCAGACAGAGAATTACATGAAAAAGATGGATGAGTATAGGACCACCTATAGGAGTGCACAGGTCAAGGAAAGGCAGGCAACTCCTCAAAGGCAGCAGGCTAGGGGCAGGGGCTGGCCTTTACATAGGCCTTTCTACCAAGCACAGGCCTCTTCTCCCTTTCCTCAGAGAGGGTTCTTCAGAAGGAAGAGGCAGAAGGGGGGTTGAGCAGGGCTGCATCCATCCTTCAACCTAAGGCTCCTGCCAAGCAGACACCGTGATGTGTCAGCCCGGGTCGACTCCGCCATTCCTGTAGGAGGCAGGCTGGCTTACTTCATCCAGGACTGGATGTCTGTTACCTCAGACAAGTGGGTCCTGGAGGAGGTAAGCCAGGGGCTGGTTCTCAGCTTCAAGAAATTTCCAAAGCTGAGGGCCAGATCTTTTCCACCTGCAAGCATCTCCGAAACCATTGCCCTAGAGGCAGAAATTTCATCTCTACTGACTCTAAAGGCTGTAGAGAGAGTTCCTACATTGCACAGGGGCAAAGGTCTGTACTCCAGGTACTTCCTTACCCCAAAAAAGACAGGGGAGTGACGACCCATCCTAGACTTAAGATACCTGAACAAACATCTTTTAAAACATGAATTCAGAATGGTGACTCTGGGAATAATCTTTCCCTCTCTAAGGCCAGGGGACTGGCTAGCCTCCCTGGACTTAAAAGATGCCTACTTTCACATTCCCATCAGGTGCTCCCACAGAAAGTACCTCAGGTTCGAATTGCCTTCAGGCCATTGTCAGTTCAAAGCTGTGCCCTTCGGCCTGACATCAGATCCAAGGGTATTCACAAAATGCCTAGCAGTAGTAGTGGCCTTTTTAAGAAGGAAAAATATTTCCATATTTCCATACCTGGACGACTGGCTCATTGTGGGTCAGTCCCCAGACCAAGTCAAGTCAGACCTTCAAGTGACTCAGCAAGTGCTCACTTCCCTAGGATTCCTTCTCAGTCTTCCCAAGTCAGTTCTCGAGCCTGTACAGCTCCTCACCTTCATAGGGGCAGAGTTGGATACAGTCAAAGCAAGAGTTTTTCTTCCCCTGGAAGGGGCAAGGGCTATTGTAGAGCTGCCTTCTTTATTCCACCTTCTGGTCTCTCGGCCAGCAAGGCACTTCCTTCAACTTCTGGGCCACATGGCAGCTTCTGCAGCAGTGGTCCAAGGGGCCAGATTTCAGATGAGGGACATTCAGTTTCACCTGAGGGCCTTTTGGTCTCAGAAGAAAGATTCTCTAACCAAACTAGTTCCAGTGACCCAGACTCTGATCGAGGCTCTCCAATGGTGGCAGGATCAGGGCAAAGACAGGCAAGGAGTCCCATTTGTCACTCAGTCTCACTCTGTGGTCCTAACCACGGATGCTTCTCTATTGGGGTGGGGAGCCCATCTGGGGGCTCTCACAGCCCAGGGACTGTGGTCCCCTCAGGAATCCCTTCTTCATATCAATCTCTTGGAACTCAGGGTGGTCCTTCTGGCCCTGCAAGCTTTCTCTCAGTCAGTGCAGAACAAGGTGGTTCAGGTCAGGACAGACAACACCACCACCATGTGGTACATCAACAAGCAGGGGAGGCACTCGGTCCACGGCCTTGTGCACGGAAGCCATGAAATTGTAGTCCCTAGCTTATTCTCTGCAGACCTCTCTGATAGCAGTCCACCTTCCAGGGAAGGACTATGTGCTAGCAGATGCATTGAGCAGGATCTCCCAGGGCCATCACGAATGGTCACTGGACCCTCTGGTGTTGAAAGTGATTTTTTTCAAGGTGGGGAACTCCAGAGATAGATCTCTTTGCAGCCGCAGACAATCACCAACTTCCTCTGTTTTGTTGCAGACCCCCAGTCTTCGGCTCAGTCCCTCTGGATGCTCTGATTTTGAACTGGGAAGGGAAATTTCTATATGCCTTTCCTCCCTTTCCTCTACTGTTCAAGGTTCTGGTCAAGGTAAGGTCACAACCTTGCAAAGTGATTCTGATTGCTCCAGACTGGTTCAGGCAGCCTTGGTACCCCCCTTGTGCTGTCCCTAGCAGTCCATCTTCCCCTGTCTCTTCCCAGGAATTACAGCCTGTTAACCTCCTCTCAGGGGAGGATTTGGTACCCCAATCTTCGGTCGCTCAATCTCAAGGCATGGCTCTTGAAGAGTTAGAGTATGCAGATTTGCATCTATCGCAAGGGGTTCTGGATATTGCCAAAGCCTCTCGAAAACCTGCCGCCAGAAAAACTTACAACTACAAATGGAAAAGATTCAGCATTTGGTGTTCCAGGAAGCATATATCCCCAGACACTGCTGAATTGTCTACAGTTCTGGATTATATGGTTCATCTTAATAGCCTAGGCCTCAGACCAGCTACTCTCAAATTACATTTGTCAGCTGTTTCTGCTTTTCTGTCAGTGGGAAAGCCTTCCTCACTGTCATCTCACCTTGTATTCTGTAAATTTTTCAAGGGATTGCTTCATACCAATCCCACCTTTAGGGATCCTACCCCTGCTTGGGATCTTAACGTTTGCATTGCTCAGCTTATGCAACCCCCTTTTGAGCCTTTGTCTTCAGCAGAGCTTAAGTACTTGACTTGGAAAACTGTGTTCCTTGTAGCTATTACCTCTGCCAGGCGTATCAGTGAATTGCAAGCTCTGTCAGTGGAGCCTGATTTTATCTCATTCCATAGAGATAAGGTGGTCCTTAGAACTAATAGGAGGTTTTTACCTAAGTGGTTTCAGATTTTCATCTGAACCAATCTATGTCTCTCCCTGTATTCTTCACTGATCATTCTTCTTCGGGAGAAAGAAGTTTACACAGTTTAGATGTTAAAAGAGCCCTTAGTTACTACATTGAGCGTACTAAGGCTCACAGGTTTGACTCCCTTCAGTTGTTTCTCACTTATGGGGAAGTGGGTAAGGGCAAACATGCCACTAAGAGAACTGTTGCCAGGTGGATTGTCTCTTGTATTCAATTCTGCTATGAGAAGCTAGGCAAAATACCTCCCTCAGGCCTGAGGGCTCATTCGACTAGAGGTACAGCTGCTTCCCTGGCTGTGGCCAGGGATATTCCTTTGCTAGAGATATGTAAAGCAGCCACCTGGAAAACAGTCCATGCATTTACCAAGCATTACTCCCTGGGCATCCAGGCTAGGAGTGATGCTCGGTTTGGTACAGCAGTACTGCAGAGCCTATTCCCAAGGTAGGTTTGATTCCATCCTCCATGGAGGTACTGCTTGGTAGACTGCACTAGTCAGAATACAGCAAGACTTCATTTTGTTTGAAGAAAAAATTACTCACCTTAGTAATTATGTTTCTTCTGATGGAGTCTTGCTGTATTCTGACCTTCCTCCCTACCTCCCCACTCAGAACCTGTTTTTGGGAAGTGGGCTGGCAGGTGCAGTGTTGCACCCCAGGGGTGCATTTGAGTACTCCCTCCTTTTAGAGAGGGGGAGTGGGTTATATTATTAATTTAACAGTCTTAAGGTGTTCACTACCTGGTTTTTGATTTTGTATTTCTTGACTTGAGTCTTTTGGGGATCCAAAATATTTGGTTGCCATTTGGCTAGTAAAAATGTTACAATTTCCATATAGTAGTTAGTTAGTATTAGCTTGTAAGAATCTGACAGTTGCGTTTCAAAGTGCAGCAGACAGAGGTTTGAACTGTGCTCGAGCTCAACGTTCTATGCTCTGCATAGAAAATTAACCCTCTACTCTCGGAGGCAGTTTGAGTGCTGGGGCTAACTGCAATAGTCAGAATACAGCAAGACTCCATTAGAAGAAACATAATTACTAAGGTGAGTAATTTTTTCTTGCCCACCTTTGAGTAACAAAACTGGATACAGTGAACAATCCAGCGAGAAATGGAGCTCTTAGATGCTGGATTCCCCTTTCCCACATCCTCATAAGTGAGGAAGAGCTGTGTCCTGTCCTGCTTAAGGGTGTTAGTGGCTGTCATGTAGTAGCTCAAAGCTCTCTTGACATCCAGGCTATGTAGCCTATGCTTACCAGAAGAGGAATGCTCAGTGAAAAACACTGGCAGAGTGATAGACTGGTTTAAATGAAAGTCCGAGACCATCTTGGGAAGGAATTTCCTATTAGTCTGGAGGACCACTTCATCCCAGTGAAAGGATATGTAGTCTTTCTCAGTGCATAAGGCCTGAAGTTCACTGATCCTTCTAGCTCAAGTGGTGGCAACTAAAAACACTGTTTTCCATGTGACATACTTCAGAGGTGCTGAAAACGTGGGCTCAAAAGGAGGACCCATAAGTTGAGCAATACATTTGTTAAGATCCCAGGCTGGAACCGGTTCCCTGACTGGTGGGTACATATGGGATAGGCCTTTGAAGAATCTTTTAAAAATGGTATTCGATGCCAGAGAAACAGGATTACCTGCTGAGGTATAAGGAGAGGCTGAAGCCAAACGGATCTTTAAAGTAGAAGGCTGCAAACCCAGAGAATGCAGATAAAACAAATAGTCCAACACAAGTGGTACTCCTACCTGTGCTGGCTCTATACTTCTGCTGGAACACCAGCTAGAGAACCTTTTCCACTTTGCAGCATAGGTTTTCTTAGTAGAGAGTTTCCTATACCCCCTTTACACATCCATGACCCCTTCAGAGAGGTGCAAACCTGCATACTCTTAAGTCCTCAAGAGCCAAGTTTTGAGCCTGAGAGACTTGAGGTTCGGGTATAGGAGCCTCCCCTGATTGGAGATCAGAAGATTGTGCCTCCTGGGAAGGTATATAGGATTGTCCACTGACATGGATAACAGTTGGGGATACCATTGCTGTCTGGCCCAGTCTGGAGCTATAAAAATCATTGTGGCTGGTTGAAGCCTGATTTTCAGTAGTACCCTGTACACCAGGGGAAATGGAGAAAATGCATACAGGAATTTCCCTGACCAGTCCAGAATGAGAGCATCCGGGGGACTGATCCCACTGCTGGAGGCCTGCAACAGTACTGTGGTAGGTGGTGACTTTGATATGAGGCAAAAAGATCCATCTCTGGAGTACCCGACCTCCTGAATAGAGTCTGCACCACCTGTTTGTTCAGTGATCATTCATGATGGGCCTGACTGATTTGGCTTAGAGCATCTGCTAGGTCATTGTCCTTGCCTGGCAGGTGAACAGCCTGCAGAGAGGATCCCAGAGAGTACGCCACGGTCCAGATTCGCATTGCTTCTGTGCAGAGAAGATTTGACCTTGATCCCCCTTGCTTGTTTATGTAATACATGGTGGTAATGTTGTCTGTTCTGACTTGCACTACCTTTCCCTGTATCAGTGGTGTGAAAGCATGCATTGCCAGAAACATTGCCCTGAGCTCTAACAGGTTGATATGTAGAAGAGTCTCTGCACTTGACCAAGTGCCCTGGTGTGCTCTGCCAGATGAGCCCCCATCCTAGTAGGGATGCATCTGTTGTGAGAACCACTGATGGAAGCTGTCTTTGGAAGGGAACCCCTTCTCTGAGGTTGGCTTCATCCTTCCACCACTGGAGGGCTTGGATGAAAGTTTTTGTTACGGGGATGAGTTTTGAGAGAGAATCCTTTCTTTGGCACGAGTGAGCTCTTAAGTGAAACTGGATGTCCCTCATCTGAAACCTGGAGCCCAGGACTGTGCCTGTGGCAGCTGCCATGTGCCCCAGAAGTTGAAGGAATTGCCTTGCAGGTCTCGGAACATTTAGTTTGAAGGATTCTGTCAGCTGCAGAATGCTTTTTACCCTGTCCCTGGGTTAAAAGGCTCTGCCCACTTCGGCATTCACTTCTGCGCCTATAAACTGCAGAATTTGTGAAAGAAAGAGAACTGATTTCTTTAGATTCAAAAGAAACCCCAAAGACTCCAGAAGTTGCTGAGTAAACTGAAGATGCTCTGTTAACTGCTGTGGTGACTTTCCCACCACCAGCCAGTCATCTAGATAAGGGAATACTGAGACACCTTTTCTTCACAAGTGTGCCACTACCACAGCCAGACACTGTCTGAACACCCTTGGGGCTGAAATGAGACCGAAAGGTAGAACTGAGAACTGATAATGACCTGAAGGGAGTCTGAACCTGAGGTACTTTCTGTGAGACTCCCTTATGGGGATGTGGAAATAGGCATCTTTTTGGTCCAATGATGCCAGCCAATCTCCCTTTTGGAGTTCTGGCAGAATCAGAGATAATGTTACCATTTTTAATGTTGGTTTTGTCAGGAACCTGTTGAGGACCCTTAGGTCCAAGATAGGCCGCAACTCTCCGTTTTTCTTTGGTGTAAGGAAATATCTTGAATATAATCATTTTTCCCTTTGCTGTGGAGGCACTAGTTCCACTGCCTTTAGTGACAGTAAGTGCTTGATCTCTTTTTCCAACAGTTTTCTGTCTATGAGAGAAGCTGGTTTGAAAACTGAGTTTTTTTTGAAGGGGAAGGACTTGAAACTTAAGGACAGTCCGTGACCCACTATTTCCAGAACCCACTTGTCTGTGGTGATGTTTTTCCAATTCTGGAAATAATGGGTCAGTCTGCCCTCTACTGGAAAAGGAAAGGCAGCCTGATCTAGGAAGTCAGGAGTCCTGCTTGGATTGGGGCTGAGCCTCGGTACCATGCCTGGCACCTCTCCTGCCCCTACCCTAAAGTACCCCTGCTACGGATACTGGGATGCCTGAGGGACTACCATGGCCTGATAAAAAGGCCTGGTATGAAATTGCCTACCCCTGCCTCCCCTATTAAAGGGTCTAGAAGAGGTGGAGGACTTCTCCTTTGCAGAGTTACTCCGGAAGGTGGCCTTATATTTGACTGCCTTCTTCATATAGGCCTCTATATGGCTGCCAGACAGGGAGGTACCCTCCACAGGAAAATCCAGAGCTTTATTCTGGGTATTCTGTGTAAGGTTTGTGGCTCTTAACCAGGCAAACCTTCTTTGTGCAATGGTATTAGCCATCCACCTAGCAGCAGTCTCATTACTACCTGTTGCCTTTTGAAATTGGTATTTGGCAGCCTCCAAACCTAGCCGTTGTTAGTAGGAGTTAACCGCATCATCTCTAGATACTCAGCCTCCTCCTCATCCTCTACAGCTTCAGAGGTAGGGATGTCCAAAGCATCAGCAATTTTCCTGACAAAGGAAAAATGAGAAGAATAATCTTCTGTAGTCCTGGGAGGAGAGCCAAACTCCTGCTCAGGGGAGACCTCAGGCTCTATAGGCTCACCATCTTCTTCTTCCTCCTCCTCCTCCTCTCCACGCTGCTCAGGAAGAGTGGGTGGATTGGGGGGTACAGTAGTCTGGACTGGGGACTGTGGAACCACAGGCAGCAGACCCTGCAATGTTTGCATGATTTTATTTATTTATTTTTATTTAGCTTTTGTTAACCGGGTAAGTGCACTAGCCATAAAATGACTATTTTCAGGCACGACCCGGGAGAGTACAGACATGCAGAAACTTAACAGGATAACAATTTATGAGTGCTTTACATACAATGAGTTAAAGAGGATACAATATATCGGAACATACAAAGTAAAGCGCTTTACATACAATGAGTTAAAAGTGGATACAATATATCAGAGACATACAGAGTAGACCAGTTATAAGTTCATAGGTGCCTACCTATGCAATGAATAGAGAGGACCTTGGGACAATAAATTATCAGGTGACATATCATATAAACAGAACAAGGTACAAAAAAACAGGTAATACAACAGGAAGAGATAACCATTGAGAGCAGGGGGTGTTATTAAGGAAAAGGTCAGTATGTGAGGAAAAGTGGAGCAAGCCATGAAAATAGATTATATGAGTATATGTAAGTGTAAGGGAGATGCCTGCAGTGCAAGATTGTATATGGGCAGGGAAAGGGAGCTGGGACAGTCTGAGGCAGTAAGAGAGTTATATAGAGGTGAGGAAATACTATTGTATGGCAAGAGACATCAGTCATTAGGTAGGGTGAAAGCAGGAACAGGTATCAGCAATCAGCAGATTTGAGTGCAGTTTTCTCTTAAAGCATGTATGGGAGCTAGAAAGTCTAATGTCGAGGGGAAGGGAATTCCACAGCAGTGGAGCCGCATGCTCGAATGCAACAGTTCCTTTCCTAGTGCGGCACCTCAGCAAATTCAGAAAGGATTTATCAGCTGATCGTAGACCATGGAGTGTGTTCTGAGGAACAAGCATAGCTGCAAGACACCTAGGGGTTTGATTTTGAATTATCGAATCAATAAGAGAGCCAAGGTAGTATTTCCTACTAGCTAATGGAGAGAGCCAACCAAGATCATTATAAAGTTGACAGTGGTGTTTAAGCCGAGGAGCAGAAGAGGCATAGCGACATATGTTATACGTAATATCCCATCTGAGTAGGTCAGTTTTATGAGCAGCCCCAAATAAGGGAGCCCCATAGGTTAGGGTGGGAAGCAGAATCCCCCTTGCAATGCCCATTTTAGCCGATGGCATGAGCATATAACTAGTCTTATATGCAACACCCAGTTTGGAGTTGACAGCTCTGCAAACAGACTGTACATGAAGATTAAGATCAAGAGATTGATCTAGTAGGATGCCCAAGTACTTGAAAGAGGTCTCACATTCCAGTAATTGACCTTCTAAGTCCTGCACCGTCAGTGCTGTTGTGCTAGCCCAGAGCTTTGGTGCCGATCCAAGCAGCATGGCTTTAGTTTTGCTAGTGTTGACAGCCAGTTTGTGGTCGTATAGCCAGTTTTGGATATTGTTAAAGTCAGAGGAAAGGGTTTTATTGATCGTATCTATATTAGTAGAACTTGTATAGATGACAAGATCATCAGCGTATAGAATAGCAGAGCAGGATTTTAGAGCAGCTCCAATGTTATTTATATAAAGAGAGAATAGGAGGGGCCCTAGGATGGAGCCCTGAGGTACACCAGTGTTAATGGTGGTACTGTTCAATAGAGAGGAATTAAAGTTCACCACTTGAGTTCTGTTTGTCAGGTAGCTTTCGTACCAGTCAACAACAGAGGAGGAGAAATGCAGGTGTCGAAGTGAGGAGAGAAGCAAAGTGTGATCAACAAGGTCAAAAGCCTTTGTGAGGTCAATAAAGACAGCCCCACACTCAGATTGCCAGTATCCATTTTTGAAAGAGTGTCTGTGGTGAATTTAAGGAGTGCAGTCGTTGTGCTATGTCCTTTCCTGAAGCCATGTTGGGTAACCGAGAGCAGACTGTGCTTAAGTAGATAGTCAGTTGTCTGAGTTGCGACAATTTTCTCCAGGATTTTGCTCAGTACTGAGAGTATGGCAATTGGTATGTAGTTCATGACAACCTTAGGATCCCCTTTTTTTAGGTATAGGTGTGATCCGAGCAGCTTTCCAGAGGTCAGGGACCATTCCACCTGAAAGTGATAATGTATAAATTTTGGCCAGCGGTAATGCAATAAGGGGAGCGGCAAGTTTCAAGAGGCGGGGTTCCAGGGAATCTGAGCCAGAGCTGGTATGATCAGAGATGGACCTCAGGAGCTTCAGGACTTCCTTTCTAGACAGCCTTAAAATAGAATGGAGGAGTATAAAGAGGCACGGGGATAACACTTCCAGCTTATCCAGACATGTTCCTGATGAGGAGTGGGAGGACACTGCAGTGGGATTGAAGGAAGAGGTATACTGGGAGAGATCAGAGAAATGCAGGTTGAAAGAATTAGCTATGGTTTGTGAGTCATTGCGATGCACATCATTTATCAGCATATCACCAGAAGTAGTTGACTGTGAGGATCCTAGGAAGGATTTGATGTGTGACCAGAATTTTCTGGGGTCATTGGCCGAGTTAATCAGTAGGTCTTTACAGTACTTGCTCTTAGCAGCTCTGACTTGTCTTTTACATGAATTCCGTAGCATATGGTAAGTGTTGAAATCTGTTTGCTGGCCTGATGTTTTGTAGTGCTTCCAGAGTTTATCTCTAAGTCGCAAACTTTTGAGCAAGTCTTTGTTTAGCCATCTTGCTTGTTTACCCCTCACTCTCCGGGTGATCTTTGGGGCATGTTTACGTTGAACTGTAAGGAATTTAGTGATGAAGAGGTTAAGAGCGTCCTGAGAACAGTGTGATAGATAGATCTCCGACCAATCAATTCTGGAGACATCATACAGAAACACCTCTTGGTCTAGGTGAGCAAAGTTTGTGAGAGTGATAAGACGTGGTGGAGGAGATGGAGGTGCCCCCAAGGACAGGATGCAGAAAGTAGGAGAGTGGTCAGTTAAGGCATCAGCAAGAGTACCAGCGGCTGAGATATGTTCGATCCGGTTTACCAGCACCCAATCCAATAGTGTGCCTATTGGTGATGAAGACAGACTTCTAGTCGGCACTGTTACCATCTGATGCAGGTTGTAGCTATGAGTCAGAGATTGAAGAGAACTGAGAGCTGCCCCAAGCCAGTTTAAGTTTAGGTCCCGTAAGATGACAACCTCATTATGATTAAAATTCTGAGAGGTATTTTCCAACAGGTACTCTAGACCATAATCCCTCCCGGCTGGAGAGGTTATATGCACAGATAACATGCAGTTTCTTGGCTCCCAGCGCAAGGGTAGCATGCAAGTATTCACATACCGATTGAGCATCCGGGATGCGAGAAGAGAGACAGTCAGATTATTTTGCAGTACAGAGCAACTCCACCACCGTTTGTTCGATTTCCTATCCCTTGAATAATAGAGTAATTTGGCAGGGAGCAGAGGAGTCAGTAACCGATGGTTTTAGCCAGGTCTCAGTGAGACAGAGGATATCAGGATTATACAGTTTGACCCATGACTCCAGTTCCACGAGTGACACATCAAACTTCTTATATTCAAGTGTGCAATTAACAGCCCATGTTTGGACATACTATGTATGTCATCTGCTGAAAATAAGCATCTAGTGGCCCAGGATTTGTCTCTATATCCAGAATAGCAGAATGGCAATGATGACAAGGAACCACAGCCCCACGTTTAGAAAAGGATGGGATAATGCAGACTTGTTCCGTAGTTTCCTAAACATATAGAGAGAACGGTAGGGACAGCCCTTTTGGTAGAGAAGAAGATTAGTTTGTAGTATCTTTGCATTATAAACAGTAAGGTTGGAGAAAGTAAAATCATAGTGCTCGGTCCTAGATTTATTTGAACCATCCTCATTCCATAAGGATGGTGTAATTCTGTCAAGGCAAAGTAGGACAAGAAAAGTTACGAGGGCAACACCCAGACAGCTGTTGGACATGGTGTGACTGTTGGTACAACATTGTTTCAACTCATGACAGATGTCACCCAGGGTCACAGCTAGGCAGGGATTGACGAGAGGCTTTGGCTATGCAAGACCTTGCAGGCATGCACTCCCCAGCCCCATTACATTGATAGCCTGGGGCACACCTACTTAAGTACAAGTGCCAGATGTGAAATCATTTTGTCCTTGTGCTTCCTTTGTTATTTAAAGAGGTTGTTTAAAAGCCCACAAATAGATCCCTTCGGGGCAAGCCAGACGAAAATGTGGATTCGAGCAGGACCCAGAGTCACTGGAGTTTGTCAGACCTAGTTGCTTGATTTCTGTTTTGCTTGGGATAGCTTCCAAAAAGTTGATTTTAAACTGAAAATGCAAATACCTTGTGGTGATGTTTTGCAGAAAATCCAGTCCAGAAGACCTTCACTGATGTAGTGAGCAAGAATGGTGTAGTTACTCCAAGCAGAAGATCTTGTAAATCCCAAAAAACTTAGCTACAGACGCAGACAAACACAAACAGCCTCCCACACAGACCTCAGTCAGCATTGATTCGTTTAATAGCTTATGCTATATCCATAGGAGAAGGCACAGCTGCAGGCACTCCAGAAGTCCCCTTTTCAGTAAGGGGTTCAGTGTGCTTGTTTTTTTTCAGCTTCTTTGGTGGAATCTGAGAGCTAGCCAGTTCATTAGATCTTTTCAAACAACATGAAGTCTTGCTATATTATGACAATTGCAGTTTGTCCCAGTCTTAGAACTGCTCCGGAGGTGAAAGAGTTAACTTCTATGCCATGCATGGAACTTAGAGCACGAGCTCGGTTAGAAAAGCTCTGTCTGGATAATTTCAAACTGAAACTGTCAGATTCTTTACTCCACCTCACTGAACAGTCGCTCCGGAGATTCCTTCTACTGCTCGGTTCATTTCTCGGTTTAAAAGTGTTTTTCTCGGTTAAATTCAACAGGATTATAATTATTTTAACATAAACCGATCAGTTCAAGCTCTGTCTGTGGTATTGTAAGTAATAGGCGGGTTTATTTCTGTGTGGAACTTGTAAATGTTTATCGGTTCGGTTTGAACCGATCAGGTTGATTTTAAAACTTTTCTAAATTCATTTAAAGCTATTTAGAGTGCGGTTCCGGTTCTTATCGGTTCTAAAAAACGCATTTCATTACGGTTTTCCACCACCGTGACACGGTTGGGAACCGAAAAGGTGTCTTGCCTGGCATTTGCGGAAAAGGGCAAGTTTTTGGTTAGGCTGGCATTATGTCTGAGAAACCCAAAAGAAAAACCGGGCCCACTGGGTTTCAACACTGTAGTGTCTGTGGGGAAGCCTTTGCCAAGGCTGACCCACACTACATGTGTTTATTGTCTGGGGTTTGACCACCTCAATGCAGACTGCCAGATTTGCAAGAATTTCCCTGCAGCTACCCTAGCTAAGAGAGTTGGTAGGCTCAGGAGCGAGGAGCAAAAGTCCGCTGACCGGATAGCCAGCCGGTTCGGTGCCAACCGAACCCGGGGGAGTGCTCTGACCAGGCGAGACTTCCTCAGGCAAGCAAAAGCTGACTCAGAGGAGCCAGTTCCAGCAAAGAGAACTGGAAAATCAGCAGGTGTGGAGTCCAAAATTCCTTCTCCAACTGCTGCAGAGATAGCCAAAGCGATCCAAATTGTCCGGTCGCTTTCCCCGGTTCCGTCCGAACCGCCACTATCTGGCAAAAGGTTCGTTCGGCCGGTTCCACCGGTTCAAGAATATGATATAGAGGAGTTTTATGAACCAGAGGAGGGGGAGGATGATTATGAACAGTGTGAATGTGATTTTGAAAGTCTGGATGTGCCGAGTGAACCGGACATCTCCCCAGACAGACCTTTAGGAGAGTCTCCCCCTAGGCTTGCTGAGTCCCCTTCTCATTTTCTGTTTTATAAAAAAGTTGCTGAAACCCTCCAGCTCCCTTTGGAGGAAGCTGTGGATGAGCAAAAGGAGCCTGACTTTGTGGAGATGATGGATATCCCAGAGTCCAGGAGATTGTCTATTCCTTTACATAAATCCTTCAGGAAACAAACAATAAACATTTTAAAGCTCCTAATTCTGTGCCTCCTGTGGATAAAAGATGGACAGGAGGTACACCTTTATCAGGTCCTGATACGAATTTCTTTCACAGCAATGCAGCCATGTTGGGGTAGTTCAGGCTGCAGCCTGTATAAACTATCATTCCCTGGCTTCACATCCTCCTGACAAGGACTCCAGGAAGATTGATGCCATGGCTAAAAACAATACATGGCAGCGTCCTTGGGACTCAGACAGGCAAATTATATGGCCTATGTTGCAAGATACCAGAAATCTAGATGGGATACTGTCATGGCCTTAGCCAAACAGGCCCCTGGCCAGCTTGCCAAGGAGCTGGAACAGGTGACTGCTGATGGTATTGAGGCATCTAAGGTGCAATTCCATGCTGCAGTAGATTCTAATGATGTATCCTCTAGAGTCATGGCTACATCTGTGGCTTTTCGTAGATTGGCTTGGCTCAGGTGTACTAGTCTATCACAGGATACCCAGGCTAAGGCCATGGATTTTCCTGTGGTGGAAAATTCTCTGTTTGGGGAGCAGACAGAGAATTATATGAAGAAAATGGATGAATATAGAACCACTTATAGGAGTGCACAAGCCAAGGAGCGGCAAGCCACTCCTCAGAGGCAGCCCCCCAGGGGCAGAGGCAGGCCTTTTCACAGACCTTTTTACCAAACCCAGGCCTCCTCTTCAGCTTACGTTCAGAGGGGGTTCTTCAGAGGGAGAGGCAGATGGGGTATGAGCAGGCCTGCTCCCACCCCTCAGCCTAAAGCCCCTGCCAAACAGGCACCCTGATGGGATGCCCAGGGCGATCTCCATTACCTGTAGGGGCAGGCTGGCTTACTTGCGTCAGGACTGGGAGTCTTTAACTTCAGACAAGTGGGTCCTGGAAGTAGTAAGCGAGTCTAATTCTCAGCTTCAAAAATTTCCAAAGATGAGAATCAGATCTTTTCCACCTGCAAATCCTCTAGAGACTCTTGCTTTGGAAACAGAAGTCTCAACCCTCCTGGCTCTCAGAGCTGTAGAAAGGTTTCTCCCTACACCAGGGCAAGGGACTGTACTCCAGGTACTTCCTTACCCCCAAAAGACAGGAGAATGGCGGCCCATCCTGGACCTAAGATATCTGAACAAGCACCTTTTAAAACCAAAATTCAAAATGGTGACTAGGAATGATTTTACCTCCCTAAGGCCGGGGACTGGCTAACTTCCCTGGACCTCAAGGATGCTCTACTTCATGTTCTTATCAGAAGCTCCCACGAGAAGTACCTCAGATTGAACTGCCCTCAGGCCATTATCAGTTCAGAGCAATCCCTCGACCTTACCTCTGCCCCAAGGGTATTCACAAAATGCCTGGCGGTAGCAGTTGCTCATTTAAGAAGGCAAAGGTTGCCATCTTTCCCTACCCTAGGCGACTGGCTCATTGTGGGTCAGTCTCAGACCAGTCAAGTCACACCTGCAGGTTACCCAGCAGCTGCTTACCTCTCTAGGCTTTCTTCTCCAATCTTCCAAAGTCAGTTTTAGAACCTGTCCAGGTACTCACCTTCATAGGCGCAGAACTGGACACAAAGCGAGCCAGAGCCTTCCTTCTCCTAGAAAAGTGTAAGGACCTGGTGGCCCTGGCCTCCTCCTTCACCCTGCAGGTCTCGACCAGCAAGGCATTTTCTATAGCTCCTAGGACACATGGCTGCTTCCACAGCCATAGTGCAAGGAGCAAGATTTCAGATGAGGGACATTCAGTTCCATTTGAGAGCCTTTTGGTCTCAAAGAAGAGATCCCCTATCCAAGTTGATCCCAGTAACTCGAACCCTGATCCAGGCCCTTCAGTGGTGGCAGGATCAGAGCAATCTGAGACAAGGGGTTCCTTTCATCCCTCTATCTCACTCCTTGACCCTTACTACAGATGCGTCCCTTTTGGGATGGGGAGCTCACATGGGCGACCTCTCCACCCAGGGATTGTGGTCCCCTCAGGAATCTCTGCTCCACATCAATCTGTTGGAACTCAGAGCTGTTTTTCTAGCACTTCAGGTTTTTTCTGCATCTGTTCAGAACAAAGTGGTACAGGTCAGAACAGACAACACCACTACAATGTGGTACATCAACAAACAAGGGGGCACTCGGTCTACGGCCTTGTGCATCAAGGCAATGAAGTTGTGGTCTCTGGCTTATTCCCTGAACACCTCCCTCATAGCAGTTCACTTCCCAGGCAAGGACAATGTCCTGACAGATGCTCTCAGCAGGACTTCCCAGGGCCATCACGAATGGTCATTGGATCCTCGAGTACTGGGGATAGTTTTTGCCAGGTGGGGCACCCCTCAGATAGATCTTTTTGCAGCCCCAGACAATCATCAACTTCCACTTTTTTGTTGCAGGCCCCCAGTGTTGGGCTCAGTCCCCCTGGATGCCTTCCTCCTCGATTGGGAAGGGAAGTTTCTAACCTTCCCCTCCCTCTCCTGTTCAAGGTGCTAGTCAAAATCAGATCTCAGCCCTGCAAGATGATTCTGATTGCTCCAGATTAGGCCAGACAGCCCTGGTACCCTCTCCTTCTGTCCTTAGCAGTCCATCTTCCCCTGTGTCTCCCCAGGAACCACAATTTGTTAACCTGTGCCCAGGGGAGAGTTTGGTATCCGAATTTCAAATCCCTCAACCTCAAGGCCTGGCTCTTGAGGAGTTAGAGTTTGCTGACCTACACCTTTCTCAAGGTGTTCTAGAAATTTTGAAAGCTTCTAGGAAGCCTTCCACTAGGGCTACTTATAACTCTAAATGGAAAAGGTTTTCCATATGGTGCTCTGGGAAGCATATTTCCCCGGAATCTGCTGATTTGCCCACTATTTTGGACTATATGGTCCATCTTAATTCTTTGGGACTGAGACCAGCTACCCTGAAAGTGCATTTGGCAGCTGTGTCTGCTTTTATTTCAGCAGGGAAGCCCTCTTCTCTCTCTGCTCACCCTGTATTTTCCAAGTTTTTCAGGTGATTGCTTCACACCAATTCACCATTCAGGGACCCTGCCCCTGCCTGGGATCTTAATGTTTGCATTGCTCAGCTGATGCAACCCCCCTTTGAACCTCTGTCTTCGGCAGAGCTTAAGTACTTGACTTGGAAAACTGCGTTTCTAGTAGCCATCACTTCTGCCAGGCCACAAGTAGTTGAAGCTTTGTCAGTGGAGACTGAACTGTTTCTTCACAGGATAAGGTAGTCCTCAGGACTACGGAGATTTTTGCCTAAGGTGGTTTCAGATTTCCACCTAATCAATCTATTTCTCTTCCAGTGTTCTTCACTGACCATTCCTCCTCTGGTGAGAGGAGGCTGCACAGCTTAGATGTTAAGAGGGCCCTTAGTTACTACATAGAGCATACCAAGGGTTACAGGTTTGACTCCTCCAACTCTTTCTCACTTATGGTGAGGTTGGGAAAGGAAACCTGCCAGTAAGAGATCCATTGCCAGGTGGATTGTCTCTTGTATCCAATTTTGCTATCAAAAACTGGTAAGTTCCCCCTTCAGGCCTGAGGCTCACTCTACCAGAGGTACAGCTGCGTCTCCTAGCTGCAGCCAGGGACATCCCTATCTTAGAGATATGTCAAGCAGCTACTTGAAAACAAGTACATACTTTCACTAAGCATTACTCCTTGGACATTCAAGGCCAGGAGGGATGCTCGATTCACTACAGCATGCTTCAGGGCCTATTTCCTAAGTAGGTTCTGTCCCTCCTCCATGGAGGTACTGCTGTGTAGTCTGCAGTTGTCATAATATAGCAAGACTTCATGTTGTTTGAAGAAAAAATTACTCACCTTAGTAATGTTGTTTCTTCTAATGGAGTCTTGCTATATTATGACCTCCCAGCCTGCCCCCTCTCAGAACTTCTACTTTAGGGATGAGGTGGGCAGTCCAGTGTTGGCACTTATTGATGCCCATCTTGTGTTTTCCACCCCTTCTTTTTGGGGTGTTTGGGTGTTGTGTTTTATTTTATCTTATCTTATTTTCTGGTCCCTGACTTGAGTCTTGGTGTTGGGACCAGGAAAATGTGTTAATACTTAAGTAGCCAGTTGGCTAGTGTAGGTTACAGCTACACAAAAACCTTAGTGAGTTTTGCCAGTGAAGATCTGACAGTTTCAGTTTGAAATTATCCAGACAGAGCTTTTCTAACCGAGTCGAGCTCTAAGTTCCATGCATGGCATGGAAGTTAACTCTTTCACCTCCGGAGCAGTTCTAAGGCTGGGACAAACTGCAATGGTCATAATATAGCAAGACTCCATTAGAAGAAACAACATTACTAAGGTGAGTAATTTTTTCTTCTTACCCGTATTAGGATAACAGAAGCTGGAACTGTGGTTTCACCCACAGATCCTGAGGGTTTCGGCTGGTCAGAGCCAGAGGGACCCTTCAATCTCTTGTTCAATCTTTCCAGATGTTTTTCATGCATCTTCTCAGGGAAAGATTGACAAATCTCACAGTTTGTTTTGAGGTGATCAAAACCAAGGCAGGAAACACAGATAGAGCGTTTGTCTGCCTTAACAAACACCTCACTGTACAATTCTTAAAACTGGGTTCGCTGGTTCTTTTCTTAGGTTTTTCTGTCATAGTGCTAGAAAAACAGCAACTGCTAAAGAACCGACAGAAAAAAGTATTTAAATTTAACAGCTGTTTTTTCAGTTGCTGTCGGTTCAGAAACCGATCAGGAGAACCGATCGGAACCCGGAACCGAGAAAAAGGAACTGAGGGTATCGGTTCGGTAACCGAGGTTATCGGTTACAATAAAAGTTTAAAAAACTAATATTTTATAAAAAACAAAACGTAAGTAAAGGGGAAATTCCCCGAAAACTAACTAAATAAACCTCGGTTCCTCAGTGGTTATTCCGAACCATGAGAAACCGAGTAAAACTAAACTGTAAACTGAAGTAACGATTATTAAATTTAACAAAGATAAATGGCAGCAAATGAAAACAAACACAGAATACTTAAGTAAAAGTGGTTGTTTTAGTCGTCTCTGAGGAGATAAGTAAGAGGATCAAACCTCCGAGCGTCTTGTCCTGACAGGCGGAGAGAGAAATCTGAAGGGTTAGAATGTAGGCAGTTGATAGGTGGCAGCATTTGGAAAAGTGGCTCATGCTAATGATTCCATCATTTGCATAACATTCTATCTCCGGGCAGATCTACCTGGCATACTGCAGAAGATTTAGGAATATTGGAGTATTCCTGGGGTGAGAAATGAGGGTTACTCGTGTAACCATAGTTGTAGGAGTGGTATATGGTGTACATCCACATGACCCACCTGACCTCCCCTGGCAAGTGGTGCACCTGTCTTGCTTCCAGAGTGTAAGATCTGATGTCATGAGGTGGTGCCGAGGAGGATACCACCTGGGTGGGTGTGAGGAGTGAGCTTGAACACCTTCCAGACAGGGGAAAGGACTCTGCTACAGTGTAGATGTACACTATATACCACTGCTACAACTACGGTTACAGGTGAGTAATCCTCATTTATTTGTCCCTGTGGTGAAGTGGGAAAAGGTAAATCAGCATCCAAGAGAACAGTTTCTTGTTGGATAGTTTCCTGCATACAGTTCTGTTATGACAAAGCTGGTAAATTCCTGCTTAAAGGCCTTAGGGCGCAATTCACATGAGGCAACTCTGCCTCTGTGGTGACATCAGGGGATATTTCCCTCCAGGAAATCTGTAAAGCAGCTACCTGGGAAACAGCACACACTTTCTCAAAGCACTAATATTTGGACATACAGTCCAAAAGAGATGCCAGCTTTGAAATTGCTGTCTTGCAGATCATTTATCCCAAGCAGTTTCTGTACCCAGCCTCCCAAGGTACTGCTATGGAGTCTGCATTTGTTAAGCATAAGTGAGGGATTCCTGGGTTCGAAGAAAAACGTTATTCACCATAGTAATAGTGTTCCTTCCAAAGGGATCCCTCACTGTGTTTAACAGTCCCTAATCACCTAACCCCCCCCCCCAGAACCTGGTAAAAGGTTCTGACAAGAATCAGTTTCTTTCTGTTTGCATGAGCATTACTTGGTATTTATAATTGTTGCTCAGTGGTCTGAGTTATCTGACTTTTCCTAACAATTAAGTCTGTTCTGCCATGTTTAATTATTTTTTGCAAAATCTTACTGTGTTTCTGGTAGTCATTTGGCTGGTTTTAGTGGACACTGCTCACCCTAGCTTTAGAAATAAATCTGATGAGCCGGCCTGGTGGCGCAGAGGGCTGAGGTGCTGGATGCCTTAAATCATGCTACGCTGGCAACCTGGGTTTGGGAACGGACTTAGGTGACTGGGGCAAGGGGGTGGGGTGGGGACTTAGCATTGCGCTGTAGACTGACACCCAGTGGAGGCTGGGGTCAGCACAGGCACGATGCTAGAACGGGGTGGACCACGTATAGGGGCAGAGGTTGAGACAGTCACCCGCCCATTGCATGTGCGTGAATCCAAGGAAAAAAAATGGAAAAAAGGTTCTGAGCTGGCAGGCTCAATGATGGCAAATCACGCCCGTGCCTCCCCGGCAATCTAGATGTCGGTTTCAGGGTGGGGAGGCCAATGCCCCTCTCCACCAGCCCTGTCACGGTGGGGGGGGGTCAACCCATGGGGGAATGGCCGGTTGGGATGGTTGCGGGGGGAAGCCTTGCCAGAGAAATGAGTCCCTTCCGAGGGAGGGTCCGGAGCCACCTGTCAGCGCTGAAGGAGGCGTAAAGTATGTATGGAACAAAAAAGAAGTAAATCTGATGTTAAAGTGCAGGGATGAGCATGACCACACAGCAGAGTTTGAATTTCATTCTAAATTTCATCATTAGCATAAAATTCTTAAAGCTCCAGGGCTGCTCATTCCATGGGAATGATTACTTTTGTTAAGCATCATGTGGGTATCCCTTCGGAAGAAACAATATTACGATGGTGAGTAATTTTTTCTTTGTTATCCTTGCATGTGGAAGAAAAGCCTTCCCTTACAGGGTGTCTAGCTCTGCACCTATGATGTCCAGTACTTGGGCTGTCTCTGTGACTTCTGTAGGTTTATTAGGAAGCCTAGAACCTCTAAGGTGTTTTTTTACTGCCTGTATGGAGCAACTTGCCTCCTGCTGTGTTTTTCCTTAGACAAGCCAGTAATCCAGGTAGGAAAAAAACACCACACCTTGACTTCTCAGATGTGCTGCCACACAGCTAGGCACTTTGTGAACACCCTTGGTGCTGAGGTGAGGCTGAAGATTAAAGATGTGAACTAGTGTTAGCAGTTCCCTAGTCTGAACCAGAGTTACTTTCTGAGAGTGGGTCTGACTGGTATTTGGAAGCAGGCATGTTTCAGATCCACTGACCCCAGCCAGTCTCCCACTTGTAAAGATGGTATCACTGAGCCCAGTGTGGCCATCTTGAATCTCTGGGAAAGAAGGCACCCCAGTTTCTAAACCGTGCTTGTCCAAATGGCTAGCACATTGTGGTATGTTCTGTTACAGGAAGTACGGTAAGGAACTTCCTGGTGTGGTTCATGGTCATTCCACTAGAGGCATGGTCACTTCGGTAGCTTGTTTTTAGAATGTTTCTGCTGCTGAAATCTTTGAAGCTGTCACATGGAATGCTGTGCACACATTCACTAAGCCTTACCATGTGGACATTCTCTTGTAGACGAGCTGGGTTTGGCCTAGCTGTGCTACAAGGCCTATCATCATAAGCCTATAGGCTGCAACCGCCCAGCCTATTAGCTTTTGATACTGCTTGGGACCCGTGCCAGAGATGTGGCCCAATGAAAGAAATATCCTTGAAGAATATATGACAGTTACGTAAGAGTATACTGTAACAGTAGCTCTTCAGGAGAATCTGTTTCATCAAGCCATGCCGTCCCACCCCACCCTCTTTCACCCTTCAGGGTTACGACAAAGGATCCTGATATAGCTGTCTCTGTTGCTGTCTTTTCCAGCACTCTGTCTCACCTGGTATGCAGAATGTTGGTGTCTCTCTTGTTCCCTAGAGGGAAGTCCTCTAACCATGATGTGCGGCAGGGAACTTAGGAAAGGAGGGGCTGCCCATGTTTATGTAGCGCTGACACAGGACGTCATTATGGGCGGCCCCCATCTTGCAAAGTTCCTGTGTGGTCCTAATGCTGACGCGGGTATAGTTCCAAAGGTGTGGCCTAATGAAAGAGATTCTCTTGAAAATCTGCTGTTAACGGTAAGTTCTTGTGTAACTGTTCTTTCTAACCCCAGGAATCCACCATTGTGTATTCACAAAGTGCAATCAGTCCACAGGAATGAGCTGCCCCAGAGCTGGAACTTATGCTAATTATGGAACTTCGAATTAGAATTAAGCTCAAATTCTGCTTCAAACCTCAGGAAATCTTACGTATTCTGACTTATGCAGTATGGTCTCACCATAGGACTGCCCCGGAGCTGAAATGGTTAATAGAACCTATGCAAATGATGGAATGCTAGGCTCGAGCTCGGTTTTCATACCACTGTCCCTAGTAAACAACTCCTAACCGTCAGATTCTTTACTCCGCTTGCCTCAGTAAGACATCTCCGGAGAGCTGTCCTTCATCTCTTGAAGAAACTTTATTTTCTCTGTTTTACCTCAGTAAATTTATTTTATTTGGTATTCTTATCACTGTCCTTGGTTTTCAGGTAGTAGTAGTTTAGATTTTAGTTTGTAAGGGGTAAGTAGTCGTTTTTCTCCCCAGTTTCTTAACCGAGGGGAAACCAAGAGTTCCCTTAATTTGTTTTTGTTTTAGTTAAGTTACAAATTGTTCCAACTCTGTATAGTCGGTTAGCTAATTTTAAAACTTATACCGGAGTAATTCCCGGTTAGTGGGTCTCTTTTTTCAACCGGGGTAACTCCTGGATTTATATCTCTAAACCTGGTTTCATTTTTTATGGTGTAGCAACCGACACACAAAAAAAAATTCTATTTGTTTTTTCATTCTATTTTGCTTATGTCCCAGAAACCAAAAAAGAGAACAGGAACAGGACCCACAGGTTTCCAGCACTGCACAGAGTGCAGGGAACTATTTGCAAAGGCTGATCCTTATTTGATTTGCTTGTTCTGTCTGGGGTTTGACCACCTTCAGACAGACTATGAAATCTGTGCTAATTTCCCTCAGTCCACCCTTGAAAGGCGGTTGAAGAGGCTAAGGGAAAAAATGACTGAGAAGGCTGCTAACCCAGCCACTGAACAGTCCACTGAACCGGAGGGACTGCCCTATGACAGGGGCGATAGTTCCACACAGAAAAGAACCATGGATAAGGCTGCTGAACTGGCTGTCGCGGTTAAGAAAAAACGAGAAGAAAAGGACCAGGAACCGCAACTGGTACCAACAGCAGTTCCTTCTGCTGAAGAGATCGCGAATGCGATTAGAATTATTCAATCACTGCAGTCTCTGGTTCCGGTTGAAAAACAGCCGGTCCCATGAACTTCCAGTTCACAAGTCCCCGGTTTAACAGACCAAGGTGGGGAACAGTTTGAGGATCTTGGTCTTGGTGAAGAACCAGAAGAGGATTATGGAGACGATGATTATGATGAGCCTATAGAGCCAGACATCTCTCCTGATCCCCACAGGCCTGATTCCCCTAATAAGGGAAATTAAGATTTTTCTTCATAATTTGCTTTTATGAAGCAAGTGGCTCAGTCTCTTGACCTCCCATCCCAGGAGTCTCTGGAAGATGAGGAGGAAGAAGACTATAAAGAAATGATGGACGTCCCTTCATCAAAAAGGCTGCTTCTCCTTTTACACAAGTCCTTGAGGAGGCAGACCATGAAAATATTAGAGAACCCCACTTCTGTCTCTCCTACTGATAAGAAAGTGGACAGAAAGTACTGGGTGGATAAGTGTGGGGTCAAATTTTTGTTTGGTCACCCCAGTCATGAAGGGGTAGTACAGGCTGCAGCTTGTGACAAAGCTGGCATCCCACCCTCCTGAGAAAGATTCCAGGAGAATGGATTCAGTAGTAAAGAATGTTTATTTGGGATCCTCCCTAGCCATTAGGCAGGCATCCTATATGGCATATCTAGCCAGATATCAAAAATCTGTGTGGTCCACTGTTCTGGAAATTGCCAAGTCAGTTCCCCCTCCAGTGGCTGCTGACCTGGAAGAAGCGGTTAAGAGGGGCATTGAAGCTTCCAAGACCCAGTTTAGGATGGCAGTGGATGCAAATGACACTGCATCCAGGCAGATGTGTTCAGCAGTGTCCCTGAGAAGGTTTGCATGGCTTCGAACCACTAACCTCTCACAGGACACACAAAACAAGGCCTTGGATTTTCCCTGTGATCCTGTGTCTCTTGTTTGGAGAACAAACAGAGGCATGCATGAAAAAAATGGATGACTACAAAGCTGCCTACAAAAGTGCAGCAGTAAAGGAGAGAACTGCCAACCCCCAAAGACACCACTCTAGGGGTGACAGGGGCGGGACTCCTTACAGGCCTTATTTTCAGTCCCAAGTTTTCCCCAGTATCAGCCTAGGGGATACTTTAGGGGCAGGGGCAGGAGGGGCACTGGCCGCACTAGCCCCACTGTCCAGCCGGTAGCTCAATCAAAGCAGACTCCCTGAGCAGAATGTCCAGGTCGCCTCCCCATTACCAGTAGGGGGCAGACTGGCCCACTACTTCCAGGAATGGAAAAACATCACCACAGACAAGTGGGTTCTGGAAGTAGTGGGCCAGGATCTAGTCCTCAGCTTCAAAACCAGGCCGTGGCTGAGGTCAAGGGCCTTCAAGCCCTCTTCCCCATCAGAAACAGCCCTACTGGAAAGAGGAAATATCATCTCTTCTGCTACTTCAGGTGGTAGAACCAGTCCCTGCCATTCAAAAAGACACGGGTCTGTACTCAAGATACTTCCTTACATTAAAGAAAACAGGGGGCGTGGCATCCCATTCTGGATCTCAGATACCTGAACAAGCACCTAGCAAAACAAAAATTTGAGATGGTTACTCTATTTACCATATTACCTACCCTAAGGCAGGGAGACTGGATAGCATCCCTGGACCTAAAAAATGCTTACTTCCACATCCCAATCAGAAGGTCACACAGAAAGTACCTGAGATTCAGATTGCCATCAGGCCATTATCAGTTCAGGGCAATGCCCTTCAGACTAACATCTGCTCCAAGGGTATTCACAAAATGCCTAGCTGTTGTGGTGGCACACCTAAGGAGGCTAGGAGTATCAGTGTTCCTCTGTCTGGACGACTGGCTCATTGTAGGCCAGTCACAGCAGCAAGTAAGAGAAGCACTATCTGTCACTCAGAACACCTTGTCCTCCCTGGGATTCTTAGTGAATCAAAAGAAGTCTGTCCTAGAACCGGAGCAGTTGCTCAAGTTCATAGTGGCAGAATTGGATAGAAAGACAGGAGTGACCTATCTTCCTCAGGACAGGGTGGACAGCCTTATTCAGATAGCCAGGTCTTTTTCACTGCATGGTCCCAGACCAGCAAGACATTCCCTGCAATTGTTAGGTCACATGGCAGCCTCCACTGTAACCGTCCCATGGGGGCCAGGTTTCAGATGAGAGACATCCAGTTTCACCTCAGGGAGTACTGGTCCCAGTCACAGCCACCTTTATTCAAGCTCTGCAGTGGTGGCAGGTAAGGGAACATCTCAGACAAGGGGTACCTTTTCTACAGCAGCCTCCTTCTCTGATACTTATCACAGATGCTTCCCTCCTAGGGTGGGGAGCACATTTGGGGTATCACACTGCTCATGGCACATGGGGAAAGCAGGAATCCCTCCTGCACATCTGTCTATTAGAGCTCAGATCAGATCTTCCTGGACATAAAGTCTCCACCACTCATTCACACTAATGGGAGTTCGCCGGACCCAACGGGAGCAAACTTTTTCAAGAGGGCCGGCGCCTGAGATGGAGCCATGAGGAAACGGCACCGCGAACCTCAGCTCGTGCAGTAATGACTATCTCGGTGTCAACCCTCCAACTGCCTCAGTTCCTTTTTTCCCACCATCGAGTGCGCTTCAGTGATGACGACGCTCGCCCACCGGGAGTTGTTTTAACTTCACTTGCAGCAATAGTTCGGTTTATTGTTTTGTAGAATTATTTTGAATCGGTACCGATTATATATTTTAATTGTACAACAGAAGTCTTCAGCCCTCCATTGACGGAGTCGACCATGAGCGGGTCAGGTGACAGTAGGGAGACTTCGTATGAAAGCTGTTCAGTCAGCTGGGCCGGGTCCGGTCCACTGCCCTCCCCGGAGGGGGGGCTCTGACAATGGATGGTCCAGTGTTCAGGGGGATGGGCAGTCCCCCCGAAAGCATAAAAGGAAATGGTCCCATTCTCGGCGCCATTCGACCTCGAGTTCTTCTTCGACACATAGGTCAAGGAAGAAACAGCATCACTCGAGATCACCCTCTGGTATGTCTGTGTGTAGACGGTCGGTTATTAGGGCCAGCCGCCGGTCTCCTCTTCTGTCGGAGTCACCGGTTTCTGTCTCTGGTAGCCGACCTCCTCGACACCGGAGCCCCTCCCCACCTATTGGAGGAGCTTCCGATGATCAGTTTCACCAGTGGGCTGCTCTTATGGAGCAGTGGACTCGGAAGTTGTTCTGGTTGCCCGGGCTGGTTAGTCCAATGCCGGGGCCTTAGTGCCATTCAGGTTCGGACAGACAGGTAGGGCGGTTGGGCCTTCCTAGTCATGTGGCATCTTCTTCGGTGCCATTGACTCTAGGCTTGGGTGTTTATCCCCCTCACGTGGCTGCGGCACAGGGGTCCACACCGATGCCTCTATCTCCTGCCAGTTTTCCCTCTTTTACCTCAAATCGCAGTTTTCAGACCCATGGGACTCTCTTGGCACCGTCCGCGGCACCGCGGGCTCTCTTGGCGCCGTCCATGGTGCTGCGGGCTCTCTCTGCACCGTGCGCAGCACCGGGGGCTCTGTCGGCACCGTGTGCAGCGCCGCTTCAGCTAGCGCCTTCCTCCTTGTTCTCAGCGCCATTTTCCTCTACAGTGCCAGGGACTGGTGCGGCGCCAGACGGTCTTCAGGGCTTCTCAACTCTGATTCTTTCTTCTTCTGTTCTTCCTCCTGATTTTCACTCCTTTCCTGTCTATACAGTCCTTCCTGGACTGTCAGGAGATGATTTTGAGCCTGACCCAGGTCTTCGCCTGGGTGATGATGTTGATGTCACTGCCTTGGGAGCAAGGATCAATCCTTCTGCACAGCCTGTGGTTGAAGACCTTTCCTTTAAGTTTCTGCTCAAAAATTTAAATTCTACTCTTTTTCTCCAGACTACAGAAATCGATCCTGGGAGGCTTTTGCGACTCCAATATCTTCATGTCCTGGAGATACCTTTGGATTTAACCCCTCCGGTACAGCCCTCTTTCGAGACCCTCTCTCAGATGGTGTGGAAGAATCCGACTCTCATTCCTTCCGTGGTCAAGTCCATAGATAAGAAGTATGCCCCTCCCAAGGATCGCCCCATTTTGGCCTCACAAGCCTTTGCTGATGCCATTGTGGTCTTGGCAGAGAATGATAAGGCTATCCTTCCTCAAGGATCTACAGCCCGACCAATGAACAAAGAATCTCGTCAACCCTGGGTATGCGCATTGTCAGTTACCAGGGCTATTTTTCTCAATATGAGTATGTACTTTGGCATTCCCTCAAAGAAATGGTAGAAGCTGTGCCCGAATCGGAAGTTAGCTCAGAGCTACTCCAGACCATAACTAGGGGTATCAAATCGAATAACCAAAAGGTTAAAGCTGCAATGGACACCTACGATACCGCCTCCTGGGTGGTGGCAGCTGCCATCTGCATCCGCCGCCACTCTTGGCTATGTACTTCGGGCTTCACGAATGACGCCCAGCAGCAGGTCATGGATTTACCTTTTGACGGTATGCATCTGTTCAGGCCTCAGGTGGAGCAAGCTCTGGAAGCCACACAGAAGACTGGGTCTGCCATTAAGACAGCTAGACATGCACCTGCCTCCTCCCGAGGGGGTGTGAACAAGCGTCAGTTTCACAACTGTCAGTCCTTTCGGGGCAGAGGAGGTTTTAACAATAACCACAACCCTCAGCCACTAAAGAAAGTGCAGCAGAAGGCACAAGGGCGCAAAGCACCCAGTGCCACCTTCTGAGTTTCTGGCCCAGGTCCCACCTCAGCTGTCTGAGGGGGACTTCTCCTCAACGGTGGGAGGACGTCTGACTCAGTTCTACAATCAGTGGAAATCTATAACATCAGACAAATGGGTCCTCCGGATAATCCGCGAGGGGTACTCTCTCAATCTTTCGGGAACCCCTCCGGATCATCCTCCGAAATGACAGCCCAGGCTGTCGGCAGTATAGTCAGACCTTCTTGCTTCCGAGGTACAAGGCCTTCTGAACAACAGGGCAGTAGAAATAGTTCCACTGGATCAACGAAACACAGGTTTCTACTCCCATTACTTTCTGGTTCCGAATGAAACCGGCGGCATGTGCCCCATTCTGGATTTCAGAAAGTTAAACAAGTTCCTTCACAAGGAGAAGTTCAAGATGATATCACTAGGTACCCTGCTACCTTTGCTTCATCGACATGATTGGCTAGCCTCCCTGGACATGCAGGATGCCTACCAACACATTCTTATACACCCAAAGCGCCACAAATACCTAAGGTTCGTGGCATTGGGTCAATGCTATTAGTTCAGAGTCCTGCCCTTTGGGCTATCCTCGGCACCTCGAGTTTTTACAAAGTGTTGTGCAATTCTCGCTGAGCACCTCAGGAATATCGGAATACAAGTGTTCCCATATCTGGATGACTGGCTCCTAGCAAGTCCCTCCAGGCAAGGAACTCTGGAGGCCGTGGCCACGACCTCAGACTTCCTCACATCCATGGGAGTCCTGCTGAATCTCAACAAGTCGCAGTTGCAGCCCTCCCAGAAGCTCCTCTTCATAGGAACTCTTCTGGGCACCTTCTGAGCGAAGGCTTTTCTTCCAGAGGACAGAAGGAGTGATATCTTACAGATGGCCCAATACATCAGAGAACACAGCTCGGTTCGAGCTATCTCGATGCAACGGATGCTAGGTCTCATGGCATCCTCGGTGTTCACTGTACCCCTAGCTCGTCTCCACATGAGAACCTCTCAGTGGATGCTCAGTACTTAGTGGTCCCCAACCACTCACTCTCAGTCCTTTCTCATCAACGTGACAGAACCTCTGAAGAGGTCACTCATCTGGTGGTCGCAGGAGGACAATCTTCTGGAAGGATATCCCTTTGCCCCTCTGGATCATCAGATCTCCATTACCATGGATGCATCCCTGATGGGTTGGGGAGCCCACTGCCAGGATCTCCACACCCAGGGTATGTAGACTCAGGACGAGTCCCAGCTTCACATAAACTTCCTGGAAATGAGAGCCGTCCTCTATGCAGGCCGAACCTTGAAGGACATACTCTGTCACGAGAACATTCTCTTTTAAACGGACAACAAAGCAGTGATGTAGTACATCAACAAACAGGGCGTTGCGCACTCTTAACCATTATGCAGGGAAGCAATGAGAGTGTGGGAGTGGTGCCTGGAACACAAGGCTCTGATTCAGGCGGTTTACCTGCCAGAAATACAAAACGAACTGGTAGACCATCTCAGCAGAACGGAGACTGATCCTCATGAGTGGTTTCTCGATTTAACCGTCGTTCAGTCACTCTTCAAAGAGTGGGGAACTCCAGACCTGGACCTTTTTGCGTCCCCACTCAACGCAAAACTGCCTCTCTTTTGCTCCAGAAATCCAGGACCTGGCATTTTCTGTCAGGATGCGTTCAGGCTGCTGTGGACAAGATGCTTTCTATACGCCTTTACTCCTCTTCCCCTAATTCAGAGGGTACTTCTCAAATTGGAATCTCAGGGGCAGAATGACTCTGATTGCCCCTTCTGGCCTCAGCAGATATGGTTTCCGCTACTCAACAGTCTATTGGAACCCCCCCTGAAAACGCTTCCCCTTCAGACTAACCTTCTGACCCAGGGTCCTAGGGTCGCTTCACCTTCACGCTTGGCTCCTGAAGAGATAGAGGTGAATAGGTTCAATGTTTCTTTATAGAGGTTGATATTCTTTTGGCTGCGCATAAGCCGGCCACTAGAAAAACCTACACAGCCAAATGGAAGCGTTTCTATATCTGGTGTACAAAATCCTCTTGGAACCCTTTTTCCTGACCACCGAATAAAGTCTTAGAGAATCTTTTAGACCTCTCAAATACAGGTCTGCAGTACTCCACAGTCAAAGTTCATCTTTGTCCCATTTCGGCATATAACGAGCCAGTACTTTCCATGTCACTGGCTCAGTTGCCTGTAGTTAAGAGGTTTCTTAGGCGTATTCTGCATACTAGACCTCCTACCAGACATCCAGTCGCAGCCTGTGACATTAACTTTGTGCTAGACATGCTCACTCATAAACCTTTCGAGCCTCTTGCTACTTGCGACTTGAAGTTCGTCACTTGGAAAACTGCCTTCCTGGTGGCCATTACTTCGGCCCGTAGAGTTTCTGAAATACATGCACTGGTCACAGAGCGCCTCCCCCACCCTTATACTGTATTTCACAAGGACAAAGTAGTTCTTAGGACCCATCCGAAGTTTCCCCCTAAAGTTGTCTCAGAATTCCATACCTTTAGTCCTTCCTACCTAGTTTGAGAACTTCCAGAATGAAGGGGAGTGTACACTTCATTCACTGGCTGTTAAGAGAGCACTGCGGTTCTATCTAGATAGAACAAAAGAAATCCACAAGGCTCAACAACTGTTTGTTTCCTTCGACGAGACCCGGCTGGGTCAACCTGTCACTATCAGATGCATTTCAGCGTGGCTGGTGGCATCCCTTCCCCACTGCTATTCTATGGCACAGGTCAAACTGGAAGGCAGAGTATACACTCACTCTACCAGAGCAGTTGCGGCATCTCTGGCGGAAATCCGTAACGTGCCCATTGCAGATATTTGCAGTGTGGCTACCTGGAGCTCCACGCATACTTTTGTTAAGCACTATGCCTTGGATGTCCATGCCAGACGACATCTGTCGTTTGGCAGGACAATTCTTAACGGACTTCTGTCTTGAGCACGTGAGCTCTTTATCTTCTGCCGCCTGTCTCGGGGGGATTATTTAGCTCGGTACTCTCCCATTAGTGTGAATGAGTGGTGGAGACTTTATGTCCAGGAAGATATGGAAATTATGTACCTACCATAATTCTTGATCTTCTTGGACAAAGTCTCCACCACTCATTCACATGCCCACCCACCATCTCCTGAGCTCACTTCTCTGTTTCAAACAAACATGAAGTCTTGCTGTATTCAGACATAATGCAGTTAGCCCCAGCACTTGAACTGCCCTGGAGAGGAAAGAGTTAACTCTATGCAGAAGCATAGAACGTTGAGCTCGAGCTCGGTTTTCAAACCTCTGTCTGTGGTACTTTCCCAGTGTAACGTCAGATTCTTTACTCTGCCTAACAGTGAAGTCTCTCAGGAGATTTCTCTGTTCGGTTCGGTAAAAGAAAATAAAGCGTTCGGTTTAAACCACATATTTTTGTTATTTTCGGATTTCCAGTCTCTGTCTACGGTACAGGTAGTATGTAGATAGGTAGTGACTGTGTTTTATTTTTTTAAAAAGAGCGGAAATTGTCTTTCTTCGGTTTCTTTCCAGTCGGTCCGGTTTGGAACCGACTTTGTAAATTTTTCTCTCTTTCTGGGATTAGTGTGGTTTTCCAGTACTGATCAGTTTCAAAAGAACCAGACTTTTGCTGATTCTTTTAAAAAGCCCGTGACACGGTTTGTAACCAATTGGTTGCTTTATTACCTGGCTTGAAAGCTTCTATAGGGTAATTTGTTAGGTTGGCCATGTCTGAGAACCCAAGAAAACCCGGTCCCAATGGGTTTCAACACTGTACTGAGTGTGGGGAGGCCTTTGCTAGGGCCGACCCCCACCTCATCTGTGTTTATTGTCTGGGGTTTGACCACCTCAAGTCAGACTGCCAGATCTGTAAGAACTTTCCTAAAACCACTCTAAATAAAAGACTGAGTAGGCTAAAAGAAAGGGAGGCCGAGAAGTCCTTAATCCGGATGGCCAGCCCGGTTCGGTTGCTGGCTGAACCCAAGGAGGTGCCTGACCTGGGCGTCTACCTCCTCGGGCAAGGAGGCCGACCCAGGTCGTTTCGCTCAAAAAAAGCGCCAGTCTGCCGGTTCGGATCCTGATCCACTATCAACCACAGGACCGAAATAGCCATGATTAGTATTGTCCAATTACTTAGACCAGTTCCGTCCTGAACCCGATGCCGCGGTTCGGTCGCTCGGTTGGTTGGATCTGTCTCTGGGTTAGTGACCCAGATGCTTATTATGAGGAGGAGAGACAAAGACTATCCCGGTGATGATGATGGCGATGAAGGGGGTCTGGATGTGCCCATTGAACGGACATCTCCCCAGACAGGCCCTCAGGTGTCTCTCCTCCCAGGCTCTCTGAGTCTCTTCACACTTTTGTTCTACAAAGGTGGCACAAACCCTGCAGCTTCCCTTGGTTGAAGCAGCAGAGGAGGATGAGAGCCTGATTTTGTGGAAATGATGGACATCCAGAGTCCAAAAAGCTGTCTATCCTCTTCATAAATCTTGGGAAACAGACACACAAGTTTTACAAACCCTAATTCAATACCTCCTGTGGATAAGAGAATGGACAGGAGGTATTCGTTATCGAGCTCAGCTCTTGAGTTCCTTTATAGTCATTGCAGCCATGTTGGGGTAGTGCAGGCTGCAGCCTGTGACAGGGCTAACATTCCTTTGGCTTCACACCCCCCGGATAAGGACTCCAGGAAAGTGGATGCCATGGCCAAAAAATAGTGTTTGGCATCCTCTTTGGGATTCAGGCAGGCTACTTATATGGCCTACACAGCCTGGTACCAGAAATCCAGATGGGACACGGTTCTGGAACTGGCTAAACAGGCCTCTCCCCAGCTAGCCAAGGAGCTGGAGGTGGTGGCTGCTGATGGAATGAGGCATCCAAAATGCAATTTCATGCTGCTGTGGACTCCAGTGATGTGGCATCTAGAGTCATGGCTACATCTGTGTCTCTCGAGAAGACGTGGTTGGCTCAGATGTACTAGCCTTTCACAGGATACCCAGACTAAGGCCATGGATTTCTCTGTAGGTAAGCTCTCTGTTTGGGGAGCAGACAGAGGCTTACATGAAGAAAATGGATGAATATAGGACCACATACAGGGTGCACAGGCCAAGGAAAGGCAGGCCACTCTGCCAAGCAGCAGTCTAGGAGCAGGGTAGGCCTTTCAAAGGCCTTTTACCAAGCCAGGCCTCTCTCCCTCCCACAGGGGTTCTTCAGAGGGAGGGTAGGAGGGGATGAGCAGGCTGCTCCCTCCTCCTCTCAGTCTAAGGCTCCTGCCAAGCAGACACCCTGATGTGTCAGCCGAGTTGACTCCCATTTCAGTAGGCAGTGGCTTACTTCTTCCAGGCTGGAAGTCTGTGACCTCAGACAAGTGGGTCCTGGAAGTAGTAAGCCAGGGACCGGCCCTCAACTTCAAAAAATTTCCAAAAAGAAGGGCCAAGTCTTTTCCACCTGCATCAGTCTCAGAAATCCTTGCCCTAGAGGCAGAGGTTTCCTCTCTTCTAGCTCTCAGAGCTATAGAGAAGGTTCCTACTCAGCACAAGGGAATAGGACTGTATTCCAGGTACTTCCTTACCCCAAGGAAAACAGGGGAGTGGTGACCCATCCTAGACCTAAGGTATCTCAGCACACACATTTCAAAGCCCAAATTCAAAATGATAAAACTGGGAATAATCCTTCCCTCTCTAAGGCCAGTGGATTGGCTAGCATCTCTGGACCTCAAGGATGCCTACTTCCGTATTCCTATCAGGTGCTCCCACAGAAAATACCTCAGGTTCCAGTTGCCTTCAGACCATTACCAATTCAGAGCCATGCCATTCGGTCTAACATCAGGGTGTTCACAAAGTGCCTTGCAGTAGTGGTGGCTTACCTCAGAAGACAGGGTATCACCATCTTTCCGTATCTGGACGACTGGCTGTTAGTGGGTCAGTCTCATTTACAGGTCAAGTCAGCTCTTCAAACTACCCAGGATCTACTCAGCTCCTTGGGTTTTCTTCTCAATCTTCCAAAGTCCGTACTTGAACCAGTTCAACTTCTCACCTTTATAGGCATAGAGTTGTACACTGTACAAGCAAAAGCCTTCCTTCCCCTGGCAAGAGTAAAGGCCCTAGTGGATCTCGCTTCCTCCTTTCGACTTCAGGTCTCCCACCCAGCAAGACAGTTCCTCCAGCTCCTGGGCCACATGGCAGCTTCCACGGCAGTGGTGCAGGGAGCAAAGTTCCAGATGAGGGACATTCAGTTTCATCTGAGGTCTTTTTGGTCTCAAAAGAAGGATTCACTTACCAAACTGATTCCAGTGACTCAGACTCTGGTCCAAGCCCTCCAGTTGTGGCTGGACCAGGACAACCTCAGACAAGGGGTTCCATTTCTCCCTCAAGTCCCATCAGTAGTTTTAACTACGGATGCTTCTCTCCTAGGGTGGGGAGCCCACCTGGGAGCCCTGACAGCTCAAGGGCTGTGGTCTCCACAGGAGTGTCTCCTTCATATCAATCTCCTGGAACTCAGGGCAGTTTTCCTAGCCCTGCAGAGCTTCTTGGATTCAGTCAAGGGCAAGGTGGTCCAAGTCAGAACGGACAACACCACCACAATGTGGTACATCAACAAGCAGGGAGGCACTCGGTCCTCAGCCTTGTGCACAGAAGCCATGAAGCTGTGGTCTCTGGCCTGTTCTCTTCAGACTTCTCTGGTAGCAGTTCACCTTCCAGGAAGGACAACATACTAGCAGATGCTCTGAGCAGAATTTCACAGGGACACCATGAATGGTCCCTGGATCCTCACATACTGAAGGTCATCTTCGCCATGTGGGGCACTCCAGAGATAGATCTCTTTGCAGCACCGGACAATCATCAACTTCCTCTGTTTTGTTGCAGACCTCCAGTCCTGGGGACGGTTCCCCAGGATGCTCTCTTTTTGGACTGGAAAAGCAGGTTTCTCTATGCCTTCCCTCTGCTGTTCAGAGTTCTGATCAAGATCAGGACTCAACCCTGCACAGTGATACTGGTGGCACCAGATTGGGCCAGACAGCCTTGGTATCCTCTACTGCTGTCCTTGTCAGTGTCATGTCCCCTGTCTCTGCCCAGGACATACAATCTCCTGTCCTCCTCCCAGGGGCGGATCTGGTACCCCAATCTCCAGTCTCTCCATCTCAAAGCCTGGCTCTTGAAGAGTTAGAATATGCAGCTCTACATCTTTCTCAGGGAGGTCTGGATATTCTGAAGGTCTCTAGGAAACCTTCCACTAGAAAAACTTACAACTTCAAATGGAAAAGGTTCAGTATTTGGTGCTCTCAGAAAGGCATCCTGCCTGATTCTGCAGACATTTCCACAACCTTAGACTATCTAATTCATCTCAGTGGTTTAGGCCTTAGGCCTGCCACTCTAAAGGTTCATCTAGCAGCTGTCTCTGCATTCCTCTCAGCAGGGAAGGGCTCTTCCCTGGTATCTCATTCTGTTTTCAGAAAGTTTTTCAAAGGTCTGGTTCACATTAACCCTCCCTTTAGGGAGCCCACTGCGCCTTGGGATCTTAATGTCTGCATAGCTCAGCTAATGCAGCCATCCTTTGAACCTCTGGCTTCTGCCAAATTGAAGTACTTGACCTGGAAAACTGTGTTCCTGGTAGCTATTACTTCTGCCAGGCGGATTAGTGAGTTACAGGCTCTGTCAGTGGAACCTGACTTCATCTCCTTCCATAGGGACTAAGTAGTCCTCAGAACCAATAGGAGGTTCTTGCCCAAAGTGGTTTCAGATTTTCATCTGAACCAGTCTATATCTCTCCTTGTGTTTTTCACTGACCATTTTTCTTCAGGTGAAAGAAGGTTACACAGTCTGGAGCGTTAGAGGGCCCTTAGCTACTACATTGAGCATACTAAGCACATAGATAATGACCGTCTTCAGTTGTTTCTCACTTATGGTGAAGTGGGAAGGGTAAGCCTGCCACTAAGAGAACTAGTGCCAGGTGGATTGTTTCTTGTATACAATTTTGTTATGACAAGTTGGGTGGGCGCCCCTTCAGGCCTGAGGGCTCACTGGACCTAGGGTACAGCTGCTTCTCTAGCTGCAGCCAGAGATATACCTTTGTTAGAGATCTGTAAAGCAGCCACCTGGAAAACAGTACATACTTTCACCAACATTACTCCTGGACATCCAGGCTGGAGTGATGCTGAGGTTTAATATTAGTACTGCAGAGCCTCTTCCCAAGTAGGTTCTGTATTCCTCCTCCATAGGGAACTGCTTGGTAGTCTGCATTATGTCTGAATACAGCAAGACTTCATGTTGTTTGGAGAAAAAATTACTCACCATAGTAATGTTTCTTCTAATGGAGTCTTGCTGTATTCAGACATCCCCCCACCTCCCCTCTCAGAACCTGGTTTTGGGAAGTGGGCTGGCAGGTACAGTGTTGCACCTCAGGGGTGTACCTTGTAGCCTCCCTCTTGGGTGGGGTAGATATTATTATTATTTTTTCTGGTGTTTTACTAAATATTGTCACTACCTTTCCTTCTTGGGTTCTCGACTTGAGTCTTTTGGGGGCCCAAGAAGATATAGTTTGCCCTTTGGCTATATTTGAACAATTCCATACTTTGGTTACTGGTTCGCTCGTAAGAATCTACGCGGTTACACTGGGAAGTACCACAGACAGAGGTTTGAAAACCGAGCTCGAGCTCAGCGTTCTATGCTTCTGCATAGAGTTAACTCTTTCTCTCCGGGCAGTTCAAGTGCTGGGCTAACTGCATTATGTCTCGAACACAGCAAGACTCCATTAGAAGAAACAACATTACTATGGTGAGTAATTTTTCTTCAAACAACATGAAGTCTTGCTATATTATGACATATGCAGTGAGTCCCAACCTTCAAACTGCTCAGAGATGAAAAGTTAACTTTCCATGCCAGAGCATGGAACGCTGAGCTCGACTCGGTTGAAACTCTGTCTGTTGTTCTTCAAACTCAAACCATCAGATTCTTTACTCCGCCTCACTGAACAGTCGCTCCGGAAATTTCTCCTTCTGCTCGGTTCATTTTGTTGGTTAAAGTATTATTTTCTCGGTTTTTTGACCGAATTTAAACCGCAACCAGTCAATTCAAGCTCTGTCTGTGGTATTTGTGAGTACTAGATAGGTTTACATTATTTCTCTTCTGTGTGGAACTTATAAACTGTTATTGGTTCGCTCTTGAACCGATCAGGTTGTTTAAAAATATTTTATTCTATCATTTAGAGTGTGGTTACCGGTTCTTATCGGTTCTAAGAAAACCAGAATTTCTTACGTTTTTTTCCACTACCCGTGACACGGTTGGGAACCGTTAATAGGGTCTTGCTTGGCGGATTGCCATAAATGGGCAAGTTTGGTTAGGACTGGCACTATGTCTGAGAAACCCAAAAGAAAAACCGGGCCCACTGGGTTTCAACACTGCAGTGTGCGTTGGGAAGCCTTTGCTAAGGCTGACCCCCACATCACCTGTGTTTATTGTCTGGGGTTTGACCACCTCAGTGCAGACTGCCAGATTTGTAAAAATTTTCCTGCAGCTACCCTGGAAAAGAGAGTTGGTAGGCTCAGGGAAAGGGAGGCCAAGAAGTCCGCTGACCTGGATGGCCAGCCCGGTTCGATTCCAACCGAACCAGAGGGAGTGCCCTCTGACCAGGCGAGACTTCTCAGGCAAAGGAGAGCCGACTCTGAGGGTCGGGTTCCAGCAAAAGGACTAGAAAATCAGCTGGTGTGGGCCAAAACTTTCCTCTCCAACGCTGAAGAGATCGCCAAAGCGATTCAGATTGTCCAGTCGCTTTCTCTGGTTCCGACCGAATCGGTTCCATCAGGTAAGCGCCCGGTCGGCCGGTTCCACAGTTCAAGACTATGATTTAGAGAATATTATGAACCGGAGGAGGGAAGAGGTATGAGGAGAGTGAATGTGTTTGAAAGTCTGGATGTGCCCATCGACCGGACATCTCCCCAGACAGACCTTCAGGAGTCCCTCCCAGGCTTTCTGAGTCCCTTCTCATTTTATTTTCTATAAAAAGTGGTTGAAACCCTCCAGCTCCCTATGGAGGAAGCTGTGGATGATCAAGAGGAGCCTGACTATGTGGAAATGATGGATATCCCAGAGTCTAGAGACTGTCTATTCCTTGCATAAATCTTTGGAAACAGACTTTTAAAATTCAAAACTCCTCACACTGTACCTCCTGTGGATAAGAGAATGGACAAGAGGTACACATTGTCAGGCTCTGATACGGAGTTCCTTACACAACAATGCAGCCATGTTGGGGTAGTGCAGGCTGCAGCCTGTGACAAAGCAAATATCCTTGGCCTCACACCCCGGACAAGGACTCCAGGAAGGTTGATGCCATGGCAAAGAAGCAGTACATGGCAGCATCCTTGGGACTCAGACAGGCAAATTATATGGCTTATGTTGCTAGATACTAGAAATCAGATGGGATACTGTTATGTCTTGCAAAACAGGTCCCTGGCCAGCTTGCTAAGGAGCTGGAGCAGGTGGCTGCTGATGGTATTGAGGCATCCAAGGTGCAATTCCATGTTGCAGTGGACTCAAATGATGTGGCATCAAGAGTCACGGCTACATCTGTGGCTCTTCTAGGATGGCTTGGCTCAGATGTACTAGCCTGTCACAGGATGCCCAGACTAAGGCCATGGATTTTCCTGTTGTGGGTAATTCTCTGTTTGGGAGCAGACAGAAATTACATGAAAAAATGGATGAGTATAGGACCGCATAGAGGAGTGCACAGGCCAAGGAAGGCAGGCCACTCCCTGGAGGCAGCTTCCTAGGGGCAGGGGCAGGCCTTTCTTAGGCCTTTTGCTCAGCCCAGGCCTCCCTTCTGCTTTTGCCCAGAGGGTGTCTTTAGAGGGAGGCGGACGGGTGCAAGCAGGCCTGCTTCCACCCCTCAGCCCAAAGCCCCTGCCAAGCAGGAACCCTGATGGGGTTGCCAGGGCCGATTCTCAACTACCTGTAGGCGGCAGGCTGGCTTACTTTGTCCATTACTGGGAGTTTCTGACATTAGACTAGTGGGTCCTGGAAGTAGTAAGCCAGGGACCGGTTCTCAGCTTCAAAAAGTTCCCAAAGATGAGAACCAGATCCTTTCCACCTGCAAATCCTCCAGAGGCACTTGCCCTAGAGGCAGAGGTCTCTTTCTTCCTGGCTCTCAGAGCCGTGGAAAGGGTTCCACCCCTACACCAGGGCAAAGGGTTGTACTCCAGGTACTTCCTTACCCCAAAAAAGACAGGAGAATGGCGGCCCATCCTGGATCTCAGATACTTAAGTACCTTTTAAAACCAAAATTCAAAATGGTGACTCTGGGAATTATTCTACCCTCTTTAAGGCCAGAGGACTGGCTAGCGTCCCTGGACCTCAGGATGCCTACTTCCATATTCTCATCAGAAGCTCCCATTGAAAGTACCTCAGGTTAGAGCTGCCTCAGGCCATTACCAGTTCAGACAATGCCCTTGGCCTCACCTCTGCTCCAAGGGTGTTCACAAAATGCCTGGCAGTAGCAGTTGCTTCTCTAAGAAGGCAAAATTGCCATCTTCCTTACCTGGACGACTGGCTCATAGTAGGCAGTCCCCAGACCAAGTCAGGTTACACCTACAGATAACTCAGCAACTGCTCACCTCACTGGGTTTCCTTCTGAATCTTTCAAAGTCAGTTCTAGAGCCTGTTCAGCTCCTCACCTTCATAGGCGCAGAGCTTGAACACAGAGAAAGCCAGAGCCTTCCTCCCTTTGGACAGGGCAAGGACCCTGGTCCTCTGGTCTCCTCATTCACCCTGCAGGTGTCTCGACCAGCAAGGCATTTTCTACAGCTCCTGGGGCACATGGCTGCTTCTACAGCAGTGGTGCAGGGCAAGATTCAGATGAGGGACATTCAGTTCCATTTGAGGCCTTTTGGTCTCAAAGGAAAGACCTCTAACCAAATTGATCCCAGTGACTCGAACCTGATCCAGGCCCTACAATGGTGGCAGGATCAGAGCAATCTCAGACAAGGGGTTCCTTTTGTCACCCAGTCTCACTCCTTAATCCTTACTACAGATTCATCCCTCTTGGGATGGGGAGCTCACATGGACGACCTCACTACCCAGGGGTTGTGGTCCCCTCAGGAATCTCGCTCACATCAATCTGTTGGAACTCAGAGCAGTTTTCTAGCACTTCAAGCTTTCCAAGTCTGTTCAGAACAAAGTGGTACAGGTCAGAACAGACAACACCACCACAATGTGGTACATCAACAAGCAAGGGGGCACTCGGTCTACGGCCTTGTGCACTGAAGCAAAGAAGTTGTGGTCTCTGGCTTACTCCCTGAACACCTCCCTTACGGCAGTTCACCTCCCAGGCAAGGACAATGTCCTGGCAGATGCTCTCAGCAGGATTTCCCAGGGCCATCACGAATGGTCACTGGACCCCCTGGTGCTGGAGGTGGTATTTGCCAGATGGGGCACCCCACAGATAGATCTTTTTGCAGCCCCAGACAATCACCAACTTCCCCTTTTTTGCTGCAGTCCCCCAGTGTTGGGCTCAGTCCCTCTGGATGCCTTAGTCCTCAATTGGGAAGGGAAGTTTCTCTATGCTTTTCCCCCCTTCCCTCTGCTGTTCAAAGTGCTAGTCAAAATCAGGTCTCAACCCTGCAAGATGATCCTGATTGCCCCAGATTGGCCCAGACAACCCTGGTATCCACTCCTGCTGTCCTTAGCAGTCCGTCTTCCTCTGTCTTCCCAGGAATCACAACCTGTTAACCTGTGCTCAGGGAGGGTTTGGTACCAACCTCAAATCTCTCAATCTCAAGGCCTGGCTCTTGAAGAGTTAGAGTTTGCTGATTTACACCTTTCCCAGGGTGTAATGGATATCCTGAAGGCTTCTAGAAAGCCTTCTACCAGGAGCTACTTATAATTCCAAATGGAAGAGATTTTCCATATGGTTGCTCTGGAAAGCATATTTCCCAGAATCTGCTGATTTACCCAGATCCTGGATTACATGGTCCATCTAAATACCTTGGGGCTGAGACCAGCTACCTAAAGTGCATCTGGCAGCTGTATCTGCCTTTATTTCAGCAGGTAAGCCCTCTCCTCTTTCAGCTCACCCTGTATTCTCAAGTTTTCAAGGGTTGCTTCACACCAACCCTCCATTCAGGGCCCTGCCCTGCTTGGGACCTTAATGTTTGCATTGCTCAGCTTATGCAACCCCTTGAGCCTTTGTCTTCAGCAGAGCTTAAGTACTTGACTTGAAAACTGTGTTTCTGTTAGCCATCACTTCTGCCAGATGCATAAGTGAATTACAAGCTTTGTCAGTGGAGCTGATTTTATCTCCTTTCATAGAGATAAGGTGGTCCTCAGGACTAACAGGAAGTTCTTACCTAAGGTGGTTTCAGATTTCACCTTAATCAATCTATTTCTCTTCCTGTGTACTGAGCTGACCATTCCTTCTCTGGCGAGAGGAGGCTGCACAGTTTAGATGTCAAAGAGCCCTTAGCTACTATTTAGAGCGTACTAAGGGTCACAGGTTTGACTCCTCCAACTATTCCTCACTTATGGTGAGGTTGGTAAAGGGAAACCTGCCACTAAGAGATCCAGTGCCAGGTGGATTGTCTCTTGTATCCAATTCTGTTATGAAAAACTGGGTAAGGTTCCTCCCTCAGGCCTGAGGGCTCACTCTACCAGGGGTACAGCTGCTTCCCTGGCTGCTGCCAGGGACATCCCTATTCTAGAGATATGTCAAGCAGCTACCTGGAAAACAGTTCATACTTTACCAAGCATTACTCCCTGGATATCCAGGCTAGGAATGATGCCCTCTTTGGCACGGCTGTGCTTCAGAGCCTATTTCCCAAGTAGGTTCTATCCCTCCTCCATGGAGGTACTGCTTTGAAGTCTGCATATGTCATAATATAGCAAGACTTCATGTTGTTTGAAGAAAAAATTACTCACCTTAGTAATGTTGTTTCTTCTAATGGAGTCTTGCTATATTATGACCTCCCCCCCGCCTGCCCCTCTCAGAACCTCTGTTTTTGGGATGTGGGTGGGCAGTGCAGTGTTGGCACTTAGTAGGTGCCCACCTTGTTGTTTTTTTTTTTTTCACCTTTCTTTTTGGGGTGACTTGGTGTTGTGTTTTTCATTTTTTGGATCACCTGACTTGAGTCTTTGTTTTGGGACCAAAAAATGTGTTGTTATGTTTAGTAGCCAGTTGGCTAGTGTAGGTTTACAGCTTCCACACAGGACCTCAGTGAGTTTAGCTCGAAAAGATCTGACGGTTTGAGTTTGAAGAACAACAGACAGAGTTTTCAACCGAGCTCGAGCTCAGCGTTCCATGCCTGGCATGGAAAGTTAACTCTTTCACCTCTGGAGCAGTTCGAAGGTTGGGACTCAGTGCATATGTCATAATATAGCAAGACCCCAATAGAAGAAACAACATTACTAAGGCGAGTAATTTTTTTCTTCTGTGCCTTCAGTTCTGGCAGTTAGCCTCTTGGCTACTCCTTCGCAGTTCCTATACAAACTGGAGACAGGTCAAGGTTACAGGGTATGTTTCTCCTGTCTTCCCCCCTCTCACTCTTATCCTTACTTCTAAAAATCCTTAACCCTCTCTCCCTTCTCCTTTTCTACTTCCAGAGATTGGGGCCCCTACCCAATCCCCCTTGGTCTTCAAACTTCTTCTGTCCTCTCAGTCGTTTATTTCTCCTTTTAGTTTTTAAATCTTTTCCTTTGTCTGTCCCTTGGACTTCCTTGTCCCACCCATCCAGCCCTTCTTCTAACCTCTACGGTGACTCAGAACTGGCGGGAGGGTGTAGTTGACAACACTTAACTGCCAACCCGCAAGCGCCACGCAGTGGTCGTTGGCCTCAAGGGCGGCGCTGATGGCATCGACTGCGCCATCCAAAAACAAAAGCTCCATGGGTCATGACCTCCGCCAAGTACCCAAAGGTGATGAATGGTGAAGATACACAGAAAGATCAGAATTACGGTAGGTACGTAATTTCCATATCCCGCTCCCCAGCCCCTGTTGTTCTGGACCTTATTCACAGCAAGCACACAGTCAGGCAGCTCGGCCGGAGTATCTTAGGCCAGTGTGGGTACAGCGTATGCCGGACCCCTTACTGCCATCCCCCCCCCCCACCACCACCAACGCCGGTCTCTTCCTCTGGGACCACTGCTGGCTCTGCTTCTCTCTCTCAGGGGAACATGCTGCAGGACACCAGCATCTCTTTGAGCCCAGTTTCTCCTCAGCCTTCGCCTGGGGGGGGGGGGTTGCCTTCCACTCCAGCACCCATTTCTCCACAATTGGCTCCCTTGGATCCCCCTCTGGTGTCACCTCAGCCAGCACCCACCAGGCCTATGCCTGCTCTCCCTCTTCCACAGACCGCAGGACCCACACTGACCTTGCCTGTTCTGCCCATTGGCCCTACGCCTGGCCTCCCATGGTCAGCACCCACTGGCTCCTCCTTCACCAACCCTTGTTGGGCCTGCGCCTGTTGTGCTGCAGCCTTTGCCAGTGGATCTGGCGTCAGTCCTACTGCGGCCTTTGCTGTAGGACCTCAACCGGGTTACCCTCTGCTGGCACCTGCAGATCCAGCCCCTGACCACCCCTACCCCGCACCTGCTGGACCTGTGCCAGGTTACCCATACCTGATGCCCCTGGGACCAGCGGCAGTCTATAATTACCCAGCGCTAGTGGGACCGACGCCTGTCCCTTTTGATTACCAAGGTCTGCTCTCTACCTTGTGGTCTCTTATGCAGACGCAGGTCCCTGCCCCACGAGGACTGGCTCGGGTGGGAGGAATCCTAAAATGGGGAGGGGCCTCCGAGTAATGTCCCTAAATCCCCCCAGATGATCCCACTTTCATGACCATAATGCGGCACATTCAAGCCACTATGGGGTAGGAGACAGAAGAGCAGGACACCGAGCTGCTTCAGTTGGCGTTTTAACTATGTCAGCCCAACGTCCCTCCTTTGGTGGTCCCTCCATTCATTGAATTCTATGAGGATGTTTCCCAGGCTGTTTGGAACCGCCCCCACATGGTCCCTGCAGTTTCCAAAAAGGCTGACAGGCTTTACCACATGTCGGCTGGTAAACCATGTTTTGGAGAACAGGCCAAGGCAGACTCTGTCATCAAAAATGCGGTGCACGACTGAACCAAGCAGACTAAGCACGTCAGCTTCCTCCCATCTGACAGGGAGTCTCAGCAGCTGGATCAGATGGGCAAGCGTGCTTTTGCCTCTGCCACCGTGGCCATTCGGGCCATCAGTTAAGTGACCCACATGGTGCAGTATCAGAATCTCTACTGAGACCAGGCCAGGTATGCAGTTCTAGCCATGCTGGATGAACCTTCTAAGCAGCAGGCCCTCAAGATGGGCTGAGACGTCAGTACCCATGTCCTGCGGGCTGCCTACAATGCCGTAGACTCCTCCGGCCGAGCAGCATCCATAGGCACATCACTCCTGGTGATGGGTCCCTGGCTTTGCCCTGGTTGTCCAGTTTAATATAATGGACACCCCTTTTAGAGGTTTCAGACTTTTCAGGGGAGATGTTCAGGATATCATCTCCGAACTTCAGGCCTCGGGACGGGCTCTCAAATCTGTCCAGACCATGTATCATACCCAGACAAAGTTGGGGCAGGGGGCTCCTTTTCGTCACTCCTCCCACAGGCAGGCCCGAGCCCTTCCCAAAACACAGGGCAAGCCCAAGGTGGCAGCAGCCCTTCCCACTCTGTCTCCCTCTGCCACCCCTAGCACCAGAGGTACAGCCGCAACCAAATCAATGGCTGCTCCCACCTCCTGACTCCTTGCCAGAGCCCCCCCCCCCCAAGTCGTAGATCAGGAGGCGGTTGAAGGGGTCGCTTCTCCCTTCACCTGGACTGCTGGAGGGAAATAATGAAAGATGGCTGGGTGCTGCAGCTCATCAAGCACAGCCACACATTCAGATTCATGGAGTGGCCTCCAGAAAATCCTCCGGGATGGTCCTCATACCCTCCAGGTCATGTCCCCCTCATCTGGGAGGAAATTCAGGCCTTACTTTGGAAAAAGTCCATAGAGCCAGTCCCACCATCGCAGCAGGGCAGGGAGTTCTACTCCCACTTCCTCCTGGTCCCCAAACGCACGGGAGATCTTCGCCCCATCCTGGACTTAAGCCAGCTGAACCTGTTTATAGAGTACAAACTGTTCAAGATGGTTACCCTTCAGGGTTTTCTGCCCTTGCTGCATCGGGGGTGTGGTTCTGCTCATTGGATATGTAGGATGGCCTACCTGCATATCAAGGTTTTCGCCTCCCACCAGTGCTTCCTCCATTTCCTGTTTCAGGGAGTGCATTACCAGTTCAGAGCTCTGCCTTTGTCCTTGACCCCCAGGGTCTTCACCAAATGCCTGGTGGTGGTGGCAGCTGCCTTGAGATGACAGGGTATTTACGTGTTCCTATACTGGGACAATTGGCTACTGGCTGCCCCATCCAGGGAATGCCTTCTTCAGACTTTGGTTTACACCTGCAGTCTGTTCCAGGCTTTGGGCATCACTATAAACTTGCCAGAATCCTTTCTGACCCCCTGCCAATGTCTCCAGTACATGGAAGCAGTGCTGGACACAGCTAAGGGGATGGTCTTCTTGCCCTCAGACAGAGCAGAGCATCTGATGGCAGTCCCATCACCTTTACTCCAGCCATCACATCTCTGTGAGGGCTCTTCTGGGCCTCATGACCACAGCCATTGCGACGGTTCCCTTAGCCAGGATGCACATGAGAGGCCCTCAGTGGATGCTGCGGGTCTGGTGGCACCAACACACGAACACCCTGGATCAACCAGTTATGGTCTCGAATCCAGTCAAGAGGGTACTGTTGTGATGGCTGGAGCCCAACAGCCTGCTTCCGGGGGGGGGGTCCCTTTTGGATTCCTCACACTCAGCACGTCCTTACAACGGATGCCTCGAATCTCAGGTGGGGTGCTCACCTGAGAGCCCCCCAAACTTGGGGCACGTGGAACGAAGTGTAGGGGAACTCCATATCAGTGTCCTGGAGATGTGAGCAGTCCTGTGTGCCCTGCAGGCCTTTCAGACTGTGCTCTCCCAGGTCTGCTGTTGATTAAGATAGACAACATGTGCGTAGTTTATTACATAAACAAGCAAGGGGGGACTCATTCCTACCCACTGTGCAGGGAAGCGATTAGTCTGGTACTGGGTCATCAAGCATGGACTGGAGCTCTTGGCCGTCCATGTTCCCAGCGACCAAAATGTCCTGGCGGACAGTCTAACCTGGTCTTGGACATGAGTCCACAAGTGGGAACTTCTGACTTCGGTGGTCGAAGATCTGTTCGACAGATTGGGTCATCCCGAGTTGGACCTTTTTGTGTCCCCACACAACGCAAAACTGCTGCTTTTCTGCTCACTAGATCCAGGGCCTGGAGTTTTCTGGCAAGACGCATTATCCCTCTCTTAGAAAGGGAGTTTCCTGTACGCCTTCCCTCCCTTCCCGCTCCTTCAGAGGGTCCTGATCAAGCTGCAGCTGGAAAGGATGACTTATTTTGATCACCCACTTCTGGCCTCGTCAGATTTGGTTTCCCTTGCTTCAGCAGCTGACGGTAAAACCTCCAGTATCCCTGCCCCTATGCGTGTGCTTGCTCTCCCAGGAGTCAGGGCATCCTGGTCCATCCGGACCTCAGATCTCTTCATCTTCATGCGTGGCTCCTGAGGAAATATCCATCACCAGATTTGGGGCATCTCCCAGAGTAGTGGTTGTCCTGGTGGCAGCCAGGAAGCCTTCCACCAGAGGCACTTCCTCTATGAAATGGAAGCGTTTTGCTGTTTGGGCTGTATCACACCATTTGGATCCCTTCACCTGTCCAGTGGATCAGGTGCTGGAATACCTTCTGCCCCTTTCAGACTTGGGTTTACGGTACTCCTCGATTAAGGTACATCTTTCTGCTATTTCTGCATGCCATGTACCCGTCTCGCACATTCTTGAGGGGCATTCTGCATTTACAGCCTCCAATTTGTGATCCTGTCCCAGCTTGGGACCTCAGTTTTGTGCTGGAAAAGCTTATACTGCCTCCCTTTGAACTGGCTGTGTTTTGTGAGCTCTGTTTTCTGTCATGAAAAGCATTATTTTTAGTTGCCATTATTTCTGATCGAAGGACTTCTGAGCTTCAGGCCCTAATGTAAGGAGCCTTATTAGATTTTCCACAAAGACAGGGTGTCTTTGCATACCAATCCTAACTTTCTTCCAGAGGGGGTTTCAGAGTTCACTTTGAATTAGTCCATCCACCTACCTGTTTATTTTCTGGAGCATTCCAATCAAGGGGAGGCATTGCTCCATACCTTGAATGTCTATAAAGTTTTGTGGTACTATACACACACTATATAGTACTATATACAGACTAAAGACTCTAGGAAGTCTAATCATTCGTTTGTTTCATTTGCCCCTAGGAAAGAGGGCACCCCTGTGATCAAACAGTGTTAGTCTAAGTGGTTAGCCAATTGCATTGTCTTTTGTTACCAGAAGTATGGTATGGCCATTCCATCAAGGATATGGCCACATTGGTAGCTTGTTTTAGAAATGTGTCAGCTTCTGACATTTGTGCTGCTGTTTCCTGTAGCACTGTCCACACCTTCACCAAACATTACAGTCTAGACATCGCCTCTAGGCATAGGGCCAAATTAGGCCTAGCTGTTCTTCAGCGCCTCCTTTTATAGGCCATCAATTTTTGCCTATCACCTGGACAGTCTGTCTGTAGTTGTCAGAACTGCTTGGGACTCAGTCCTACCAGTGATGACCTGCTGCAAGAGATACCCTTGAAGTAAGATAGTACAGTTACGTAAGAACTTGCCGTAACAGTAGATTTTTCAAGAGGCTCTCTTGCAGCAGGCCCTTCTTTCCCTCCCTCCTTCTCCCTTCTTCTGACTCTCTCTCCTCTTCCATAGTGGTGAGCCTTCTGCTTCTCATTGTCTATACTATTGGGATAGCGTGGAATCCTCCTCGGTTCCCCCTACCAGCATCCTGTTTTTGTTCTCCGGGGGGAAAACTGAGGAGGGTATGGGGGCCGACTGCCTTTATAGGATTGGCTGATGTCAGAGGTGGGTGGCTTCCTCTGGAAGACTGCTAGCTAGAAAGTTTCCATGTGGTCCTAGTGCCTGGCGGCTATAGTCTTACCAGTGATGGCCTGCTACAAGAGATCTTCTCAAAGATCTACTGTTAGGTAATTCCTTACGTAACTGTACTATACATAGATACATAGACAGTGTCGGCAGATAAGGGCCTATGGCCCACCCAGTCTGCCCATTTGAGCTTGTAAGTTCAGTTTGTTTTCCTAGAAGTCTGTTGCCCCTTACCCCTGACCTCCAGAATTCCTTTATGTCTATCCCATGCATTCTTAAATTCCGTGATTGTTTCAGCCCCCACCACTTCCTCTGGCAGGGTGTTCCACTTGTCCACCACCCGTTCTGTGAAGAAATTCTTTCTCATGTTTCCTCTGAATCGTCCTCCCTCCAACTTCATCCGATGCCCTCTAGTCCTGGAACATCTTTTTCGCTTAAAAATAGTGTTTTCCTGAGACTGAATACCAAATTTGGGGTTTTGGTATTCCGCCTCCCACACCACATTATTTGTTTCATTTCTACCCCTGTTAACGTAACCAAATCTTGTAACTAATTAAGCTTTCTAATTTGTGAATGTCTCAAAATAATTGTAGAAATTATACATCCATTTATAGGGTGTATATAGATCTGATTAGTCATCTAAAAATATAACATAACCAAGCAAGCCTAAAAATAAAATACTATAAAGCAGTGTAACATAAAGAAAAGAGAAATATCAGAAAATATGAAAGAGAGGAAAAGAAATCTACATAGCCTTGGACCTGTATGTAACAAGTTATCGGAAAGAGTATAAAGATACAAGAGAGTGTAAAGAGGAAAGCAAAGGAAGTTTATCTGCAGGTGACTAGTCTAGTCTCAAATGACTACCCTTACATGACGTGGCATTTATACTGTATTAACCTGTAAGCACCCCCTTTTTTAAGGGGGGCATGCTATAGCTTTCCCTCTTCCTTTGGTTAGGCCTTTAATTGATGGGCAGCTTGGGTCCGCTTCTGGGCATGTTTTTCCTCCCCCCAGCTGCTATAAAAGGGGGTCGGGCCATAGGCAAAGGAGGCCGATGGGAAGATCTGGTGCAAGATGGGCCAGGGGTTCGAACTCCAGCCTGGGAGTGGTGGTTATTACTTCAGTGGCATTGGTTCTGCGTACAGGTGTTTGCGGGGTGGTGTTCAGGGGCAAGCAACCGAGGAATGGGCTCTGTGGGCATTTGGGAGCTGCAATCCCGGAGGGAAGAACAACTGTTGTCCCCCTTGTGCTCCGCGCACTTGGGTGGGCCTAGGGGCCTGTTCTTTTTGGAGTGAGTTGGCAGTGGAGACTCTGCAGTAGTGGTAGTGCTGCGGCATGGCTTCAAGGGCAGTGGCAGGGCCCTGGGGAGCTGTAGCCAGTGTGGCAAGCTGCCAGAGGTAGAATTGGTGGCCTGCTGGGATCATGCGTTATCGGACCTGCCGTGCCTGTGTCTAAGGCAGGTTCCGATCGAGGCCCAAAAAGTGCAGGAAGATAGTGTAACTGAAGGAGGTAGCTGTGTCTGCTTGTGTGAGAACTCCCTGGTGGCATAGTGGAGGCCGTGAGGCCCGGGAAATGTGGTTTGGGGAAGCTGTCATGTGACTGCGTCTTGTAACAGGTTTTGTTCGCTGTTGGGTTTCTGTACTGTCCCGGGGCAAGGGGTTTTGGCAATCGCCAAGTCTTAGAGTTTGAGCCTTTTCAGCTCTGAAGAAGCATAGAGCCTGTCCCAGCCTTATCTCTGACATCTGTTTGGGACAGCATGCAGTTTTGTGCTGTTTGTTCTGCCACAAGTGTATCAGTAACCATTTACTGTCATCCTCCAACTCCATGGAGCTAATTCATCCATAATTTATTTATTTATTAATTAAATATATGTCTTTATTTTTCCCCACTGCGGTGCTGGCTGCATTATTGTGTTTCTGCTGGCTAACTATCTTTGCCTCTTCAGTGTTATTTCAGCACCCCTCTGGTTACTTCAGGATAGTTCAGCACATTCTCCAGGTACCTTCTGCTGGAGACCTCCCCTTCCCCATTTGAGTTCTGCGGGCAAGGCAAGACCATTTAATTTATTCTAGTTGGGTCTTCTGGATTCGTTCTAGGGGCCTCGGAACTGCGGTTGGGTCCACTGGGGCAGATTGAGCTTCAGTGCCGACAACAGATTTCCCCCCTTGTTGGTGTTGGCACCACCGACGCTGGTTCCACGTGCCTTCCCTCCTCATTCTGTTTCCTCACAGGGGCTGGCACAAGTACTATCCCTCTCCCCTTCTTTTTCTTCTAGGTCTAAGTTGGATCTTTGGGCGACCCCATCTTGGCCAGCGTCCGCTTCGGCACCGGCTCCCCATGGGTCGGTGCCGGGCTCTGCAGTGCCAGGTCCGGCACTGGGATTTGTGGTACCGGGTCCAACAATGGTTCCAGTGTCTCCTGTTTATCCTCTTCCCAGACCAGGCAGCAGTCTATTAGGGGCAGCTCCCACTTCCTCTTAAGGTTACATGGAGCAGGGTGAGTATGATCCTGACCTTATTTCTGAAGAAGGTGATGAAGGCTCGTTCTACAGCTTGGACGGTAAGCCCTCTTCCTGCTGAAAATCCAGCAAAAGGACCTTTCATTCCAGTCTCTACTTAAGAATATGAGGGCAACCCTGGCTCTTCAGGTGTTTTCTGTAGACCTAGGTAGGCTTTTGCACCTGGAGTGGCTTCATGTTCCGAATATTCCAGTGAACCTTACGCCACCTTTTCCTCCACCCTTTGAGACTTTGTCTGAAGCTGTGTGGGTGAGGCCTGCCCTTATTCCTTCTGTCTGCAAGTCCATAGATAGGAAACGTGTCCCTCCCACGCAGAGACCCATTTTAGCCTCGCAACCCATTGCAGATGCGCTGGTTGTCTTTGCTGAAAATGACAAAGCTGTTCTTCCTCAGAAAGTATCAGCACATCCTATCAGTAAGGAATCCCGTAAGATAAGTACCATAGGAAAAAGGGCCTTCGCAGCCGCAACTCTGGGCATTTATGTTGCCAGCTAAGGGCACTTCTCCCAATACGAATATGCCCTTTGGACTTCCCCTTAAATCCCTAGTGGAAGGCCTCCTGGAGTCTGACTTTAAATTTGAGATTTAACAGTTACCCGAGGAAAAGAATGTAATAGCTATCAACTTAAAGCTTCCATGGATGCACACGACACAGCTTCCAGGGCAGCTGCTGCTGGAATCTGTATTAGAAGACATTCTTGGCTTTGGACATCAGGGTTTTCCTCTGATGCTCAACAGCAGGTAATGAATGTCTCCTTTCATGGTACATATCTGTTTGGCCAACAGGTTGAATAAGCCCTGAAGGCCTCTCAGAAAACCAGGACAGCCATTAAAACAGGCCGGCTCCTTCAGCTCCTCAGAGAGGCAGGAACTGTCAGCTCTTTTGAGAAAGAGGTTGAGCTCCAAACAAGCACCAGTCTCTTCGGCCACAAAAGAAAACACAGCAGAAGACACAAGGGCTAAAAGCACCCGGTGCCACCCTCTGAAAGTCTGGTCCCCCGGTCTTACCTCAGCTGCCTGAGGTGGACTTTTCCACGGCAGTGGGAGGTCATCTGACTCAGTTTTACGACCAGTGGACGTCTATCACTACAGACAAGTGGGTCCTCCAGATTATTCGAGAAGGGTACTCTTTCAGCTTTGCAGAGATTCCCCCAGACCTTTCACCCAAGTGACAGCGCAGTCTGCCAACCGTTCAGTAAGACCTTCTCACTTCGGAGATACTGGTCCTTCTCACTTCGGAGATACTGGTCCTTCTCAAAAACAGGGCAGTGGAAGTAGTTCCATGGGCAGAGCGGGACACAGGTTTCTACTCCAATACTTTCTGGTTCCAAAGAAGATGGGTGGCATGCGCCCCATTCTTGACCTCAGAAGAACAAGTACTTGTACTGTGAGAAGTTCAAGATGGACTCCTTAGGGACACTCCTACCACATCTCTGACAACATGGCTGACTGGCATTCTTGGATATGCAAGACACCTACCAGCACATTCTACTACACCCAAATCACCAAAAGTACCTTCGCGTTGAGCCTTCGGTCAACAGTACCAATTCAGAGTCCTGCCCTTTGGACTCTCCTCAGTGCCTCAAGTCCTTACCAAGTGTTTCGCAGTCCTCGCTGCACACCTTGGGAAGCTTAGCATTCAAGTCTTCCCCTACCTAGATGGCTGGCTTTTGGCAAGTCCGTCAAGGCAGGAGACAGAAAGTGGTATATACAACATCTCAGTTCCTCACCTCCATGGGGGTCCTGCTGAACCTAGAGAAGACATAACTTCAACCCTCTCAGCAGCTTCTCTTCATAGGATCCCTCTTGGACACTACAAAAGCAAAGGCTTTTCTCCCGGACAGGAGGAACGACATTCTCCAGATGGCTCGCTTCATCAGAGAAAACAACCCAGTATGAGCTCACTCCATGCAACACATGTTAGGCCTCATTGCTTTGTCTGTCTTCACAGTGCCTCTAGCCTGATTGCACATGAGGACCACTCAGTGGACACTCAGCACAGAGTGGTCCCCAACAACACATCCGTAGTCTTACCCCATCAAAGTGATAGAGCCTCTGTGGAGGTCTCTCTCATGGTGGATGCAAGAGGACAACCTCCTGCAAGGTCTGCCTTTTGGCCCACCAGAATCTCACATCACCATCACCACGGATGCATCTCTGCTCAGCTAGGGAGCTCACTGCCAGGACCTTCACACTCAGGGAGTGTGGACTCAGGAGGAGTCTCCTCTCCATATGAGTGTTCTAGAGATGAGGGCAGTCATGTATGCTCTTCGAGTCCTAGAAGAGGTTGTCAGTCACAGAGTAACTCTTCTTCACATGGACAGCAAAGCTGTGATGTACTACGTCAACAGGTAAGGCGGAGCACATTCCTACCCTCTATTCAGAGAAGCCATGAGGGTATAGGAGTGGTGCCTCAAACACAATGTCCTGATTCAGGCAGTACCTGCCAAGAACTCAGAATGATTTGGCGGATCACCTCAGCAAGACATAAGCAGATCCTCACAAGTGGTCACTTGCTCCAGACGTCGTGCAGTCGCTCTTCGACAAGTGGGGCAAACCAGACCTGGACCTTTTTGCATCCCCACTAATGCAAAACTGCCTCTATTCTGCTCCAGAAATCTACAACCTGGCGTTTTCTGTCAGGATGCATTCATGCTGTGGTGGCAAAATGTTTTCTGTACACAGATCCTCCTCTTCTGCTAATTCAGATGGTGCTGCTCAGATTGGAGGCACACGGGTGCAAGATGATTCTAATTGCACCTTTCTGGCCTCGACAGATCTGGTTTTCTTTGATCAACAAGTTGTCAGAGGCCTCTCCAAAGCAACTGCCTCTGCGAATGGACGTCCTGACACAGGGACCCTGGTCCATCCCAACCTATGCTCCCTTTATCTCCACACCTTGCTCCTGAAGAAATAGAAGTGGGCAGAGAATCTCCCAGATCCTCTTGGCTTGTAAGCCTTCCACAAGGAAGACTTGCACAGTTAAATGGAAGCATTTCTCAGAATTGTGTACTAAGATCTACTTATATCCATTTCACTGTCCTTCGGATAAAGTGTTGGAGTGCCTGCTAGACCTTTCAGATGCAGGACTGCAATACTCATCTGTAAAGGTGCTCCTCTGGGCACTTTCTGCCCATCATGAGCCAGTCCAGAACATGTCCCTGGCTCAGTGACCACTGTTCAAAAGATTCCTTAAAGGCATTTTTCACACGAGGACCCTGGTCAGGAAGCCGGTTGCCCCCGGGACATTAATCTTGTGCTAGACATGCTCACTTGTAAACCCTTTGAGCCTCTAGCCATGTGTGATTTGAAGTTTCTAACCTGGAAGACCGCCTTTTTGGTGGCCATCACTTCCGCTCGCAGGGTCTCTGAAATACATGCCTTGGTCACAGACCCTCCATATACTGTCTTTCACAAAGACAAACTGGTCCTCCGTACTCACCCTAAGTTCCTACCCAAAGTGGTTTCGGAGTTCCACCTCAGCCTGCCCTTGGGTTCTGCCTGTTTACTTCGCTAACTTCCAAAATGAAGGACCCCTTCATTCCCTGTTGAAGGCTTTGCAATTCTACATCGATAGGACTGGGGACATTCATCATGCAGAGCAGCTCTTTGTGTCTTTCAATATGGTCTGGCTGGGTCAGCCGGTATCCATCAGATGCATTTCTACTTGGATAGTGGCATGCCATTGCTATTCTATGGCGCAGGACAAGTTGGAAGGCCAAGTACACGCTCACTCAACTAGAGCGGTTGCTGCGTCCCTGGCAGAGATACGCTCTGTTCCTATTATTGAGATTTGCAAAGCGGCTACTTGGAGCTCAGTGCACACGGTTGTAAAGCACTGCGTTCTGGATGTCCATGCCAGATAGCATGTTTCCTTTGGCAGGACAATCCTTAATGGACTTCTGTCTTGAGTGAGCTCCGTCTCCTACCACCTCCTCGGGGGATTTGATTTTAGCTTGGTACTCTAACGCAGCAGTATGAATAAATGCTGAGTGTTTAAGTTCAGGAAGATATGAAAATTAGGTGCTCATAGTAATTCCTGATCTTCTTGGACAAGTCTTCATCATTTATTCATATGCCCACCCACCATCCCCCGAGCTCCCTCAATTTGTTTCTGGTCTTCACTCCCCTCGTTTGGTTTGGGCTATGAGGACATTGTTTAAATTGACCCTATTTATACAGGTCAATCAGGCTAACTTAAGCCCTTGTTTAGGGTTAGCGTTTCTTAGGTTATATTACGCTGCACCTCCTCAATAAAAAAGGTACTGAGTCGGTTGGAGGCTCGACACCAGTCTTGTGGTGCTGCGCATGCTCGATCCTACCTAAGCGCTGGCCCTCCTGAAAATTTTTGACTCCCGCAGGGTCCCAGCATCTCCGGCTTGTATTCCAGAGGCATGAATAAATGGTGAAGTCTTGTCCAAGAAGATCAAGAATTACAGTGAGTATGTAAGTTTAATTTCTGTGCCGCAGGTGTGAAAATACATTTTTGCCAGGATCTGAAAAAAGACAGCTGTCACATTCATGAAGTGGTGTGAAAAAATGGGTATGTTAAAAATTTCGGATCAGAATATTATAAATTGCTGGCCCGGTGGCGCTGAGGGTTGAGGCACTGGTGCCACACTTTGTGCCACGCCAGCGACCCAGGTTCAGGAGCAAGCTCGGGTCTAGGGGGACTGGCCAGGGAGGAGAGGATTGAGCATCTGACGACAGCTCTCTTCTCTTGGGGTGCAGAAGGGACGCGTCTCCCAGCACTAGTAACACCCTGCGGAGGCAGGGATCACTGCAGTAGGGGGTGCTTGCGAAAAGCAAGGGAAAGCACTGTGGGCAGACGTCCTTGACGACATGCACAGGAGCGTGCACACCGGTGGCAGACATCACCGCACGTCCTTAGCACTGGAGGGGGGGTGCACCAGAACAAGGAAACACCCAGCTCTACGGGGTAGGCAACGACACTTGACCCCCATGCCCACCGCCGGATCCCACCCACCTGGCCTTCCAGTTCCTCCACCCAGGCCCTCACCTGCAGCTTGGCCAGTTTCTGAGAGCGCCCAAAGAGGAGGGGTGGCCCCACGCCAGAGGGGTCAAGCCAGGGGTACTGGTTGCAGGAGGAGGGGGGAGAGAGGAGGCTTGGAATGGGGGGGACCTCAGGCGGGCAGGATCAGCCAGGATGCCTGAGAGAGGCCATGTCGGCTGCGACTGGAGGGAAAAAGATTTTGGAAAAAAAAGAATATTATAAATTACCACCAAGTTATAGGTAAGCTTAGAACAATTTCAGTGTATGCTCATAACTGTGTTGCCTTTGAATATTTTGACCCCAAGTTTTCAACATAGCCTTCTTATAATCCCACCTCATGAACAAGGGCAGTGAAGATTTTCGAATCCCACCTGAAAGGTGATTTCGAAAAGCGACCACAAAATCGCCTTTCAGGCCAGATTTGCATAATTCCCCTGCCTTAGTCATCATTTGGGGACCAAAAAAGGCTATGTTGAAAATCTGGTGTAAAGATATTCAAAAATGACAAAGTTATGAAGAAAAGTTCAAACTCCATTGAACTAGACTGGACTTACCTTATTTTCTCATATTGCTAGCACCAGTTCCAGCAACAAGATATGTCTTCTATTGCAGAGTTGATCTATGCCATGGGACATGTTCAGGTGAGTGAAGATGTGTGGGGTGGAGGGTGCCAAAGGGGAGGACAGGGTGGGGTGTGTGTGTTGGGAGGGGCAGATCGGCAAGGGACCATTTTTTGTATTTTTACAGGGTACAAAAAAAAGATGATGGATGGTTTTCTTTATTGCAGGGGACATTCTGACACTGGGGATTGGGTACCCCAGTGTCAGGCTAATGTTGGGTGGCACCAGCTGTGGGCACCGCAGTGCCGCCATGCATATAATGGGAAGGGGTGGGCGACCTGGAGGGGAGGGGGGTGAAGAGAAGTGGTACCAGGGGTGGGCACCCTGGTCCACTAGGTTAATTAGAGAGAGAGAGACAGATACAGAAAGAGCAGGGGATCACTGGTTCACTGCTTCAGCTGAAGCAGGAAGCACAACTTCAGTTTGGCTTCACAATTCAAGAAAGTCCCACTGTCCTCATATTTAGAACATGGTGAGTGGCTTCTGTCACTATGCTGGGCACCTAGAATTTTCAAATGCCCAGAAACCCTTCGTGGGACATGTTCAGGTGAATGAGGGAGTGTGGGATGGTAGGTGCTGAGCGGGAGGTCAGGGTGAGGTGGGTAGGGTGTGTTTGTTGGGGGGGGAGAGGCCAAATCGAGAGAGGCACTGTTTTCTTTTTTACAGGGTAAAAATAAAAAAAAGACGAGTAATGGTTTTCTTTATTGCTAGGGACATTCCAACACTAGGAATTGAGCACCCCAATGTGGTCTAATGTTAGGGGGCACCAGAGGTTGACAACATGGTGCCACCATGCATATAATGGGAAGGGGGTGGGTGACCTGGAGGGGTGGGAGGTGAACAGAAGTGGTACCAGGGGTAGGCACTCCGGTCTGCTGGGTTAATTAGATAGAGAGATAGAAATAGACGGAGAGCTAGAGACACAGACAGAAAGAGCAGGGGCTCTCAGGCTCACTGCTTAAGCTGAAGCCAGTAAAACGACTCCAGCTCGGCTTCAGAATTCAAGAAAATCTCGCTGTTCTTAAACTGAAAACATGGGTGACTGGCTCCTGTTGCTACGCTGAGAACCCAGGATTTTCAGATGTCATGGGGCATGTTCTGGTGAGTGGGGGTGGGATGGTGGGTGCCGAGTTGGAGGTCTGGGTGTGGTGGGTGGGGTGTATGTGGGAGGCATCAGATCAGCAAGGGACTGTTTTCTTTTACAGGAAAAAGAACAACAATGAGGACTTTTTATGCAGGGACATTCTGACTCTAGGATTGGGCACCCCGTGTTGGGTTAGTGTTCGCACCAGGATGAGCACTTGTGCTGCCACATTTAATGAGAAGGTGAAGAGGGAGGTGAATAGAAGCGGTACCAGGGGTGGGCACCCTGGTCCACTTATAAAAATAATATATTATTTAAAAAAATGAATAATTAGAAATAAAAATGACATATTAAACATGGGGGGGTAAGCAGGGAGAGAGAGAGAGAGATGGAGCCATAGTCAGAAAGAGCAGGGGATTGCTGGCTCACTGCTTCAGCTGAAACGGGCAGCATGATTCCAGCTGCGGCTTCTGAATTCAGAAAGTCCCACTGTTCTCATACTGAGAACGTGAGTGAACAGTTCCTGTAGCTAAACTGGACATGCAGGATTTTCAGGTGCCCAGAAACATTATTTCTAGGGCAGTTTTCATAAAACAAACACCAGAGTCTAACTAAACAGGTCAGTTTCCCTAGGTTCAAGTATTTGTTTTTTGAAAATATATCATTGTTATGTATTTTCCATGTTGGTGAGTTAAAAAAAATCAAGATGGCGGTTGTTACGATTGGTATTTTTTCCCCACACAACAATGAAATCATGAAAACAAGCACTCACGATTCTTTTACCGTTCGCATTTGTCGGTTATCAAAAAAATCCTTATAGCTCTGGAACCACATAATATTTTTTCATAAATCCTTCGGAAGGCACACCCTTGGCACAGGCCCATTCAGCTCTGAAAATTTCTCAAAAAAATTCCACACCATCTAGGCTGTAGGTGAGCGCAGAAAAACAAATGCAAAATAGTGTGTGGTGAAATGCTGTTCAGCATGGAAATCCATGCCTAGAACAGCCTTGTGCTGCAGTATGTTGTTGTGCTGCACTAGCAACGTTGCTGCTGCAGCACAACAACATAGAACATGGTTGCGTGGCCACCATCCCCTCAAGCGTGTTGGCTATCTGGTACATCAGTGATCCCCCAGCCAATAGCGAGTGATGAATTTAGGTGAGTTTTAAGTGCATGGTTGCCCATACACTATAAAAGATTGTGTATGAGCAGTCTTACACATACGAGACTGTTGTTTGATCTCGAGATTGCCATGGTACCAAGAGACCTCTCAAGCTGTGCTCTCAAGGTCTCTTGTTACCATGGAAACCTCTCGATTGAATAACAGCCTTGTTGTGTATGGTTGCTCATAAACGATCCTTTGTGTTCAGTATAGGGAAACCAAAAGGTTTTTTGTTTCTGTTGTCTTTCTGTATCTCAAAAACCAAACAAGGTGCCTTTACAAAACTTTTCATGTCTTGATACCTTGACAGCCTGACCGCGCATGCCATATTTTGTGCTATTTCATCAAATGATGGCAAAGTTATTAAGATGCAAAAATTGGGGTTTAACATTAAACAGCCTACTCAACCCTAACTATAGGGGTGCTCCCACACCTCTATAATATATATTCTTTGCAAAAAAAACTATGTTAATGCACCAGTTAGGGTAACTTAATGTCACAAAAGTAGGGAAATGTGGCATTAGAGTTGCTAATGCCCCACCCACGCGCCCCCCAGCAACAAAAGGAAAAACAGGGTTTTAGGTCACTGGAGTCTTGGCGAATCAGTGGTGAGCAAACAACATTACTCATGATCTCCTTTCTTCAAGTAGGGCCAAGAAAGGAACGACAATTTGTGTTGGCAACCTGTGGTAAGACATACTTCTCTACCTTTGAAGAGAGTGTCATTATGAGGCAGTGGCTTGGAGCTATAGCTTGTGCTTCAGATTGGTGGCTACGGACTGGTGGGGAGGGGTGCGCATTAGGGTTGACAACCCCCAAGAAAGACCCCACCACAGATTTGCCAAGACTCTGGAGACTCAAAACCCTAATGTTTTTTCCTTTTGCTGCTTGGGGTGTGGGGGTGGGTTGTTAGGGTTGGCAACCCTAATGCCACATTGCTCTTCTTTTGTGGCGTTAAGGTACCCTAACTGGTGCATTAATGAAGTTTTGTACAAAGAATTTCCTTTCTTTTTGAGGTAGTGGAACTGTATCCTCCTTCGGGACCTGCGTGAACAGATACAGATGCCCTGCATGAAGAGAAGAGAAGAGTCTGTCCACCTACAGAAGTGCAGGGCCCTCAAACTGCAGGCCCTGCAGTTTGGTGCAACATCAGATGTTAAGAATTTATGGGGCTGTCTGGTGGGCTATGGAAGTGTAGGGCTCTTTGGTCCCTGCACTTGTATGTGGCCACACCTACAGATTCACAGGGCAAAGAGTACATCTGTCAGCCAATGCACAGGGCCCTCTGCCACCCAGGGTTGCCAGAGGTCCAGGACTGTATGCCAAGAGGACAGTTGTCTTTACTATATGGTACCCAGGCCCGTGGGGACAACCCTGCACCTTTCATTCCTTGGCTGAGGGGGTGTGGTATAACAACGGCCTCCCCCACTCTCACCCCATCCAGCTGGATCACTGAGCTCACCCCCGAACTCAGCTCACCAGGACAGGATCACAAAGCATACCCGTTGGGGTCAAGAGTGGCACTACACTCAAAATTTAGCAATTATATATTGTTTTTTTTTTCTTTTTCAATTCTGACCACAAATTTTCAAAATAATAGTTTTATGATTTGCCTTACAAACACGACACGTACCATTTATAGTATACTGCCTGAGATGTCATTTCGCGCTGAAAGTGTGAAAACGCATCTCATCCAGGATTTAAAAAAATTACACGTCATGTTTATGAGGTGGTTTGGAAAATTGCTTTGTTGAAAGTTTAGAGTCAAAATAGTGCAAATTAATGAAGTTATGCGTGAACATTGAAATACTGCAATGTTCACTTGTAACCTGGGCATTTTACCATGTTTGTACACCAAATTGTCATCATACCCATCTTATTACCCCACCTCATGAACCCAGTAGTGAAAATTTTCAGATCCCCACTGAAACATCATTACGTGGCATTGAAATGTCATTCCACACTACAGATTCAAAAACACATTTTGGTCAGAATTTGAAAAATACCAGCTATCACATTAATGAGGTGGTGTAAATAAATTGCTATGTTGAAAATTTGGGGTCAAAATATTTAAAATTACCAAAGTTATGAGCGAACTTAGTAAAATGTCAATATATGCACATAACTTTGCCATTTTTACATAGTTTGACCCCAGATTTTCAACATAGCATTCTTATGACCCCACCTCATGAACAAGGATGGTGAAAATTTTCAAATCTCATCCAAAAGGTGATTTCACCAAGTGCATGCGAAATCATCTTTCAGGCTTGATTTGCGTAATTCCACCACCATTGGTCATGAGGTGTGGTCCCAAAAAGGCCAAGTTGAAAATGTTATTTATTTATTTTATTTATTTATTAAATCTAGGATTACAACATACCTTTGAGCCAGGGCTCTTTTACAAAGGTACCACGTCAGAAAACAATTACAATACGTTAAGTATAAAACAGTAAAATACAGTAAGGTAGCAGCAGAACTAGTATCTATGGGAGAAAACAGTAACAGTGTGCAATAACATAAGAGAAAATTAGTGTGACAAACTAGATAGAGGTGGAGTGGAGGAAGGAGGGGCAAGGTGACACAAGGTGGGTAGGGTCACAAGAGGGGGAGGTGAGAGCAGCCAGTGGCCTTATCGACAGTACAGGGCATAAGGTATCAAAATAAACACGATGTCTAGCTAGTGGTGGAAGGGGGGGTGAGTGACCAGGAGGGGAAGGGGAGAAGGGGGGGGATAATAAGTGCTTGGAGGAGCAGAGATAGAGAGTGGACTGAAGGTGACTATATGTAGCAGTCACAGGAGCTAGAGTCAGTGAGATGGCGGTGAAGCTTAGTTTTGAATGAGCCAAGCATGGTAGTGGAGGAGATGTCAGGGCTGAGCTCATTTAGCCAACTGGGGGCTCTGTGGGCAAATGATCTTTGACCCTGGGAGGTGCGGCAGGGGGGACCTGGAGGAGCTGGGATTTAGAGCCCCTGGTGGTGCAAGGAGTTAGTCTTTGATTCAGTAAGGCTTGGACTCCAGGAGTGGCGAGGCCCATGGTGACTTTCTTTGTCATGATGTAGGTTAGATACTTTATGCGGTTGGAAAGTTGAAGCCATCCAGATTGGGCGTAAAGGTCACAGGTGTGTGTGAGACAGGGGGCACCAGTGGTGAGCCTACAGGCCTTGTTTAGGGATGTCGCTATTCGCCTGAGCGCAGTGGCGGAAGCAGAGCCATAGATGATTAGACCGTAGTCAATAATGGAGACCACCGAGCTCTGGACGACAATCCTAAGAGCATCTGCCATGAGATGTTGTCTGTGCCAGTATAGCAGGCCTAACCGCGTGTTGGCAGCTTTGGTTACACCGTCTGTGTGGTCCACATAGGAGAGATTTGAGTCCAGAGATATCCCTCGGTATTTGAAAGACTGCACCTGCTCAAGGGCACTTCCAAGACTTGTTGAAATAGTGAGGGGGTGAAGTTTATGCCTGTTGTGAGGGCTGTTAAAGAGCATTACCTTAGTTTTTTTATGGTTAAGGACCAGCTTATGACTGCTAAACCAGTTTTCCACAGAAGCAAAGCCTTGCTGAAGATTGAGTTGAAGGGCCATTGGGTCCTTGTGGGAGGAGAAGATAACAGGGTCATCTGCATAGAGGATGAGTTTTTAGGGCAGGATTTGGGGAGGGTGTTGAGGAAAAGGCTGAAAAGTAGCGGGCCCAGGATCGACCCCTGGGGGACTCCAGAGCGGACCGGTCTGGGGTCTGAGACGACACCTGCAATTTTTACTCTTTGCGACCGATTTTGCAGGTAGCTATTGAACCACGCTACAGCATCAGGGGAGAGCCCTGTAAGCTGGAGTTGTTTGGTCAGCAGATGATGGTGGACAGTGTCAGATGCCTTGGTCAAATCAACAAAGACTGCCCCTGCTAGATGACTCTTATCCAAGGTGCTTTGCAGTGCTCCAGTGGATTCCAGTAGGGCAGATGAAGTACTATGTCCTTTTCTGAAACCATGCTGTTGCAGACATAAGAGATTGTGCTTTTCAAGGTAGTCAGTGAGTTGGTCGGCCACTAAGCGTTCGAGGGCCTTGGAGAGAGGAGGTAGTATTGAAATTGGTTGATAGTTCCCATGGACGGTCTTATCCCCGCTTTTGTGGATGGGTGTGACTGTTGCAGCTTTCCATTTGTCGGGGAACTGACCGAGTCTGAGAGAGATGTTGATAACATGAGTTAATGGGATTATTAATTCTTCCAGGGTGAGAGATAGCAGTTTTAGGTCTAGCGAGTCCCCACTAGTCCTTGACTTGGAGATTGCCTTGGTGATGTGCTTCCAGGCTTCGTGCAGTTTAACTGTTTTGAAATAGAAGGGCAGGTGATTGGAAGGGGTGGGGTAGCCACAGGGGGTCTCGGAGGTTGTATCCAGGAAAAAGTCCAGCAGGAGGACATGACTTAGGTCAGTGAAAGCATCGTTGAAAGTGTTTGCAAAGACCAGTGGGTCAAGAGTGATAGATTCATCTATCTTTAGCATGGTTGAGGAGGATTTATTTATTTATTTTTATTTATTTAGCTTTTGTTTACCGGGTAAGTACACTAGACAAGTATTATGCCTATTTTCAGAAACGACCCGGGAGAATACAACATGAGGAACAACAGTCAAGGAGACATGGCAAAGAGAGTACAGTTTTTTGTCACAGTAAACAAACATGTGGGAAATACATCATTTGACACTGGGGAAACATATAGTAATAAGCACATTTCAGATTATACACTCTAGACTAGCTAGTTCAACTGACAGATATATACAGGTCATCATACATAGGAGTGGAGCATAGCTCAAGGACTGGATTGGTCATAATATAACTTATAACATTGTTGTATACACCCCCTAGGCTAGTTGGATCGCGGACAGGTATATGCAGCTCATCAGATTTTTCTAAATATTCACATGTTAGACAGAAACAGAAACACTTGGTAGTACAAGTTTCTACCAAGTGACCAAGGTGCAATATGTCATGGTTAGCCTGTGACCGTGGAGCAATAATGGGTGTAAAAATGCCCAAGGCTTTTTAGGCAGGAGTAGTCAGAAGTCATTGATACAGTGGGGAAAACATCTCCAGGAATTCAATGGAGACACCTTGGGGAGGTTCAGACAGAACAATTTGACACTTTACTCTAGGGAGGTTTGGGGCAGTCACACTCTGATGCTAGTTTTAGGAAACCCTACAGGGAATTTCGAAAACTCAGATAGGAGGGGGCAGCTCGGATATCCACAGGCAGCGAATTCCAGAGTCTGGGCGCACTTATGGCAAAGTCTCGATCCCCCATGAGGGTCTGGGTAGGAGGGACTTTGAGCGTCCCTGATGTGAGAGACCTAAGTTGGTAAGGGGTGGGATTCAGTTTAGGCAGAAGCCGGGCCAGCCCCTGGGGGGTGCTAGTTCTGATCACTTTCCCAGAGAGGCATCCCAAACCAAAATCAAGGTATTTAGCTGGTGAGAGCCAACAGAGTTTCTCATAGAGCTCACAACGGTGGGTGAGTCGGGGGGGCAGCCAAGGCAAAAAGACAAATGTTATTGTAAGCAGTGTACTACCGGGTGAGATGTGTCTTTGGAGAGTGAGCAAATAGGTGCAGCCCATAGCTGAGGGAGGGAAGGCGCACACCCTTCGCTAGGGCAAGCCTGGCTGCCGGTGTAAGGTTATACTTGGCCCTATAGGCCAGACCCAGTTTGCAGTTTGCCGCCCTGCAGATGTTAAGGATATGATTACCCATGTCAAGTGTTACCCCCAGATATTTGATGAAGCTCACTATGGGTAGTGAAGATCCATCTGCGCTGATGACGTGTAAGCAGGCTGATGAGGCTTTGATTTTAGCAATTGAGCCAAAGAGCATAGCCTGTGTCTTTTTCAGGTTCAGGACCAGCTTGTGACTAGTAACCCATGACAATACCCTGTTAAAGTCATCAGTCAGGTTCTGGTTTGAGGTAGTGGCATTCTGGGAGTGAGCCAGGATTACCAGATCATCTGCATACATGGTGGCGCTACAGCTGGTAGTAACCATGGGTAGTTGATTGATGAAGAGGAGAGAAGAAGAGGGACCCAGTACCGAGCCTTGAGGCACTCGGTGCGTCACCGGGAAGGGGCTCGGAGAGGACTTATTGAAGCAGATGCGCTGCTTTCTGCTATGTAGATAACCCATTAGCCATTTCATGGAATGGGGGAGAGGCCAAGTGACCACAACTGTGCACCAAGCAGTTTGTGGTCAACGAGGTCAAAGGCTTTGGACAGGTCGATAAATATTGCACCAGCGAGTTTGCCCTGGTCCATGGCTGTCTGGATACTTGATGTAACCGAGATTAAGGCTGTGTTGGTGCTGTGTCCCTTACGAAAGCCATGCTGGGCTGGGGACAGAAGTTCATGAGAGTGGATATATTCAAAGCTGCTCAGCCACTACCTTTCAAGGAGCTTGCTAAGGGTTGGGAGAATGGCAATCGATGCGATAATTGTCAGGCAGTTTGGGATTTCCTTGCTTCAGTACAGGGACAATCCTCGCCTCTTTCCAGATGTCTGGGATGATCCCCCAGACCAAGGGATAGGTTGAAGATAAAGGCTACTGGTGAGGCAATGTGTGCAGCACCAAGCTTAAGGAGATTAGGCTCCAGGTTGTCTAGGCCAGGACTGGAGTACTGCGAGAGGCCAGCTTGGCGTTTCTGCAAGTCCTAAACTGATACAGCACTGAGGTGGAACATTTGATGAGGAGGGTGACCCTCCAGCAGAGTGGAGGGAAGGGGGTGGGACAGAGCCTCATCAGGTGAGAAGAGGGTTGTGAAGGCAGAGAGGTCAGAGAAGTGATTATTTAGGGAGTTGGCAATAGTATGGGGATTATTGCAGGAGACTCCATTTATGACCATGTCCGTAACCCCCGGATGGGAGGACCTGCTGACAAGGGATTTAATATCTCTCCAGAACCTCCTGGAGAGATATTAAATCCCTTGTCAGCGGATCCATTTAGGTTGCTTCCCTGTGACTTCTTTGATATTTTTTCCAGAAATCAGACCCATTTCCCCAGGTGTTTGATAGAGCTTCTCTGTAGTATGTGCTTTTATGTATTTGGGGTTAGACTATGCAAAAAATGTTAAAGTTATGCATCAAAGTTCAAAACCCCATTGAAATGCATTGAACCACACTTAACTTAGTTTCTCATATTGCTGTTAGCGGTTCCAGCAGCAAAACCTGTCTTCGATCAGAGAGTGGATCTTTGCCCTGTGATCTGTTCAGGTGAGTGATGGTGTGTTGGGGTGTACTTAGGGGTGTGAGGTGGTGGATTCTGAGTGGGAGTTCAGGGTTGGGGGACAGATCGGCGAGGGACCTTTTCTTTTTTTGTAGGTGAAAACAAAAATGCATAGAGGGATGGTTTTCTTCATTACAGACTGGGCCAGTGTTTTGGGGGGGGGTGCCACTAGACACCAGGGAAAGACCGAAACTAACAGGGAAAGCAATCAGAAGGTTGGGGGTGCCACTAGACACCATGGAGAGACAGAAGCATAATGGGGAAGGCGATCAGAAGGTGTCGGAGTGCAACTAGACACCAGGGAAAGGCAAAAACATAACGGTGATGGTGATCAGAGGGTGGAGGATGCCAGTAGACACCAGAGAAAGACAAAAAATATAATGGGAATGGCATTCGGAGGGTTGGGGGTGCCACTAGATACCAGGGAAAGACAGAAACATAATGGGAATGGCGATCGAAGGGGGGTACCACTAGACACCAGGGAAATACAAAAAAACACAACGGCAACAGCGATCGGAGGGTGGGGGTGCCACTAGACACCAGGGGAAGACAAGTACATTACAGGAACGGCAATTGGAGGGTGGGGTGGGGTGGTGCTATTGGATACCGGGTAAAGACAAATTATGGGAATGGCAATTGGAGGGTGGGGGGTGCCACTAAACATCAGAAAAAGACAAATACTTTGTGGGGATGGCAATTGGAGGGTAGGGATTGCCGCTAGACACCAGGGAAACAATAAACTATAAACATAGAGATGACGATCAGAGGGTGTGGGGGTTGCCACTAGACACCAGGACAACATTATACACGTAAAGGGATGGCAATGGGTGGGGGGTGCCACTAGACACCAGGGAAATGATGTCTTGCTGCTTTCACTGCAGCCCACAGCACGAGTTCCAGCTGTGGCTGCAGAAGTCAAGAAAGTCCTGTTCCCATGGAGAGAACATGGATGAACGGCTCCTCTTGCTAAGCTGGGCACCCTTGATTTTAGGTGCCCAGAAAAGGTATTTCTGGCAGCTTTAAAAAAACAAACATACGCCGGAATCTAGGTAAAGGGTTCCTTTTTAACTAAGTTCAGGTGTTTTTTGTTTTTTTTTAATTCATTTTTTTTTTTACCTTTCGCAATAGTTTTTTTGTGTGTGTGTTTCGCAGTAGGTATTTTTTTACCGGTTGCTCTGGAACGTTAACTCAAAAATCGTTATAACTTTAAAACTGTGTAACATTTCTTCATCAAACCTTCCAAAGGCAAGCCTCTGGCATGCCTCTTCAGCCCTGAAAATTTAATGAAACAATTAAAACACAGTCTAGGCTATAGGTGAGAGCAAAAAAATACCCCAGTGCTGAGGGAAACCAAACATACTTGTGCCTTTTTTTTTTTTTTACTCTGTATCTCGAAAACTGTACAAGATGCTGTTACAAAACTTTCCTTGTCTTGAGACTCTGGCAGCCTGAGATTCATGGCCTCCCCATGCCAAATTTTGGGCTATTTTGTCAAAGAATGCAAAAGTTTTTAAAGTGCAGAAAACAGGGTTTAACTTTAAACAGGTTGCTTAATATAGTTGTGTGCTCTCTCTCTCAAGTTGGTCATAGAATTCAATTTAGTTGTTTGTTTCTTTCCTATATCATTTTTCTGTCCCTTTAGCCTATCTTTTGCTTACTTGCTGGTGAACAGAACTGAGGTAGGTGAGGGAGCTGGCAACGGTTATTGGCGGGTGTGAGCTACCACACAGTGTCATGCAAGCACTATGTCCAGTAGCTGTTGCCGACCCCCTGGCCAGAAGATGTCCTCCCACGGGATCTTGGCACCTCAGACTTAGACCCATAAATTGTACTCAATGGAGAAGATATTCTGGAAGATTTTCGGTTATAGTAAGTAGAACTTCTATTTTATTTATTTTTATTTTATTAGATCATCTGTTTATGTAGGGGTCCTAAAACTTGGAATACTCTGTCATTGGAAATGAGAGAAGGAAATGTATTTATTAACCCTAGGATGTTCAAAAATTGTTTTATGAAGTCTATACGTAGACTAAAACAGTGCTGCCAATGAATCAGTTAAGGGGGGGCTTTTCTCTCTATATAAACTATAATGAGCATTATTACTGATCCAAAGTTAAGGTATCTTATACAAAAATAATATGAAACAAATCCTGCTATAGCATTTTAAATTTTTGATATTGGGTATTGTAACTAGATGCAACAAAGTTCAATTTCTGTATTTTTTGTACTATTACAATTGATATATATGTGTGAAAATGGTTGTTATGTGATTTGTGTAGATGCCTATGTTTTTTGTTTATATGGTCTTTATTATTTTTTATTGTAGTAATTGTGATCGTGATTGTATATTGTGATTGTCTTAAAAGTTTGTAATTGGATGTTTGGATTGGACCTCCTTGGAAATGAGATTTTAACTCAATGGAGTTTATCCTATATTCCTGTTCATTTTATTATGAATAAGAATAACATTTTACAAACAAACAATAGTGACTTTTCTTTACTCATGTGTTTATTTATTTATTTATATCACGTCTTGGAATTACAACCCTTTAAGTCAGGGACTCATTTGCAAAGGCTCCCCATCATACATAGAATAAGGACAGATACAGAGTAGACTATATTACAGTGACTAAGTACAGAGAAAGTATGGTTAATACATACATAGAGCAACACCAAAGGTGTGAAACAGCAAATCATATATTATATTAGGATCAGGTACAGACGGAAACATTGCCCTTGTTTGAGTGGTTCAACTGCAATCACATATAGAGCTGGACATAATGTGGCCATATAGCTCAGTTTTAAAAGGCCCCAACCTAGGAATAGATAGGGTAGGATCAGGGAGAGAGTTCGTCCAGAGTGCATCCCTGTAGCAAAAGGACCTTTGGCTAGTTGTGGTCCTTGCAAAAGGGATATGAAAGGTAGTAGAGTCAGAGTGTCTTGTAGCCCGTGTCGGCAAGCTCATTTGGAGGAGCGAAAGACAGCCAGAGGGAGCTACCCCAGTTGGATTTTTTTTGGCAAATAAGCAGGTCTGATAGCGTAGACCCTGAAAGTTTAGCCATGATGAGTGTCGATAGAGGTCGCAGGTATGCGTGTGCCGATTGCAGCCTGTGGCCAGCCAGCAGGCTTTGTTTAGGGTACGTTTTATACTGGTTAGGGCAGTGTCGGAGGCGGCACCTTATATGATTATCCCATAGTCCACTAGGGAAAGGATGGAGCTGGAAATGGCTAGACGGAGGGCATCAGGTGGGAGACAGGGTCTAAATTTATACAGGAGACCAATTCTGATGTTAATAGCAGAGCATGTCAAAGCTGTAAGATCGCGGAAGGTAAGGGCTGAGTCAAGGGTGACCCCTAGATATTTAAAGCTGGTGACTGATTACAGCGCGGTACCTTGGGAATTTAATATGGATTATTTGGCCGTGTTATGCTTATGTTGGGGGTGGGCGAATAGCATGACCTTCGTTCTTTTGTAGTTTAGGACAAGCTTGTGGGAGGTAAACCATGATTCTATTTCAGCGAAGGAGCTCTGCAAGGAATTTTGGAGCTGGGTAGGGACAGGGTGTTGACTAAAGATCACGGCATCGTCAGCATAAAGGAGCAGACGCCCATTGGAGGTCAAGGGGAGGGAGTTTAAGTATAAAGAGAAAAGGAGCAGTCCTAGGGTAGACCCCTGTGGGACACCCGAGCGGACAGGGAGGTTGTGGAAAGGATGCTGTTTATTTTTACTTGCTGGGTACGACCATGGAGATAGTTGGAGAACCAGTCAGCTGTCTCTTGAGAGACACCAACAGAGAAGAGGGAATTTATCAGCATACTGTCATTGACAGGGTATCAAAAGCCTTGGAGAGATCAATATAGACAGATCCATCCAGGGCTCCCTGATCAAGGGCATCATGGATAAAGGAGGTAAACTCAAGCAGGGCGGTGGTAGTGCTATGCCCTTTCCTGAAACCATGCTGCTGCTGGCATAGTAGGTGGTATGAGTCTAGATAATCGGAAAGTTGATCTGCAACAATTTTTCCAACGTTCTTGAGAGGGTAGGAAGTATGGAGATGGGCCTATAGTTATTACAAGAGGTACGGTCTCCGCTTTTATGAACTGGGGTAATGACCGCCCTTTTCCGTTGTGAAGGGAACTGCCCTAGGCACAGAGACATGTTGAGTATTTTTCTTAGGGTTGTTAGAACTGCATCAAGGGTTAAGGAGAGCAGCTTTGCATCAAGAGAGTCACCACTCTGCCTTGTCCTTCCAAGGAACATGACGAGACATGGGCGGGCGGCACTAGGGGAGATAGGTTTGAAGTGAAAAGGTGTAGTGGGGGGTGGGAACTGTCCAGTAGATGCAGTAAAGAAGTTGGGGGGAATAGAACTGAGGTCGGAGAATGAAGCATTGAATGCATCTGCTATCCTACTTGGGTCTTGTGTGGAGACACCATCGATGATGAGCATTGTGGGGCAGAGGCAGACTTGCCACAGAGTTCTTTCATATTTTCCCTGAACCTCTTTCCATTTCTCCAGGTGGCAGTAAGGTTTGCCTGATAAAAAGCGGCCTTTGTCTGGCGGATAGCCCAGGTGCATGAGTTTCCACAGCTCTGCTAGGAGTATTCAGTTCAGAACCATGCAACCCACCTGGCCTCCCCTGGCAAGGCTTGCTTCAGATTCCTATTCCAGCATGCAGACTGGAGTGCATAGGGGGCATAGCCGGAGGAATCAGTGCGTGCAAATATCCAATGGAATGAACACCACATGAATATCTTCAGTTAATAGACTTTAATAATTAGTTCCACACCTTTCAGATGGCAGTGTTTCATGGCCATTGCCACTTCAGGACCCAGTGTTATAAATCTTCAAACTGTGTTTGTGTTTATTTTGAAGAAAAATCTGTTTTCCTATGCTTTAGATTTCCTCACAAGCTTTTTTGCAAGGTAAAAGGCTTTATCCCGCTGGCTGTCTCCATCCTGCTGCTTTCTTCGATCATTAAATAGGGTAAACAACACTGTTTTAATATTTCTGAAGTCCTGGGAAAAACAGTGCCAGCCAGCCGACTTCTACAGCTGTTAGGAATGTCTCATAACTGTTATAGGAGTCAGCTGGCTGGCACTGATTTTCCCCAGGACTTCGGAAAAGCCTTTTACCTTGCAAGATGCAGCCCTTTAACGTGGATCCTCGGAAGAAGGACATGCCCGTCCCAAGCAGCAATAAATTTAAAGCACTAGTGTACTGCCTGGAATTAATAGTAATTTTCAGATGCAGTCAGCTATCACTTCTTTTATCTGAAGTATTTTTTTTATTTTCTGGTTGCTAATTAGAAGATTTTCCATCTGACAGTACTGGGCTGATGTGTGGTACAGTAAGTACTCTGTCTGGAAGCTAAAAAAAAAGTCAGTTCTGTTCCTCCCACCACATCATCAGAAATGTGATCAAACCCATTAAGGCATCACAACCCTTGCAGCCTGAGCAGTGACTTTTACAAGTTACCAGTCAAAATGCAGGAAGTGTGACATCACAAGTAACCAAGAAGAGCCAGTCCCTGCTGCTTCATGTGAAAGAAAATAATCAGGCAGTGAGAAATGGTTCTCCTTGGTTAGAAGTGATGTCATAGTCAGTGTGGTCTCAGTGTTGATGATGCAGTGGGAGGAAAATAACTTTTTTTAAGCCTCCAGACAGAGTGCTGCTCCACACATTACCCCAGTACTACCAGGCGGAAAATCTAATTAGCAAACCGAAAAGAAAAAATACTTAAGATATAAGAAGTGATAGCTGACTACATCTGAAAGTTACTCCAGGCAGTACACTATCTCTTTAATTTAAAAGACCATCATTTATATAAGTGGATGTACCAATAATAGCCCAGTTGGTGACAAAGGCATCTGTTAACGGGGCTGTCATCTCAAGTTTAGAAACCTGAAAGAACATAGCTGAATGACCTGTAGAAAGGGGAGGACTTTGCAGTAGTGAGCCTTTTGCACACAGTAGAACATAAGATGATCAGGGAGTGTGTTTGGGTGAGCGTGACCTTCCATAATATGGCAGAGGTGGTGGGGGGGACCCAGTTAACTTTGGAGTGGTTTGAAGTGGCGTGAGCCAGGTTGCTTCCAAAAAGTACCGTGCGAGTTGAAAGAGATGGTTATTCCATACTGGTGTTTTTTTTGTGGAGGAAAATACCAGTTAAAGTTGACATCACCAAGAACTAGGAGTGCATCTGAAATCACAAGGACAGGGATGGAGGAGAAACGGTCAAGGTCATCGCTGCTTATGAAGCAGGGATTGGCTTATTGGACCTGTCGCCCTTTCCAGACTTAAATCACTATGTTACTGTGGTAAATTCTGGTTTGGATCTAGTGCAGCAGAAGATGCCAGCACTGAATATAGGAATGAAGAGTGGTAGGGAGAGTCTGCCAAAAGATGTTCACGCAAGGAAGTGGCGAAGGAGCAGTGCACTATTTCTAACCACAAAGAAAAACAAATGTGGGGCACTCCTGCCATTGATTGTGCTCGACACTGGCATACTACAAACTATATCTCTTCCCTTTCTGTGTACCACATAGACAAAGGGAGCACATACCGGGGCAGTCAGGTAGAGCTAATTATCCCCAGTTCCTCTTCAGTTCTGGTAGGTCAAGAAAAAACTGTCCTTGAGGTTTTTCTTTAAATTTTAAGCTTGATTTATTTGATGTAACATGATTAAAAGCACACAAGCATGCAGACCTGCCCCAGTCCTGCCACAGCCAGCCACCACCAAAACCCCAGCGCTTCGCCACACAGGCTTCCTCAGGGGTGCGTGGTTTCAACATCACATTGTGCATTTAAATACCCTCACAACCAGATGCAACATTTCATTGTTTGAAAGAAGATAATCAATATAAGTTACATAGATTGCTATTTCAACCTTTTGTCAATTAATAATGATTACTAAATACTAACTCCATGTTATTATTTCTCAGGTCAGCATATAAATACTATTTAATAACTACAAACTATACTTAAACAATAAAAAGTGCTTGACACTGGCTATAAAAATGAAGGTTAGGGAGAAAAAGATAGTATTCAGGAAGTGTATGGAATCACAGAAGGAGCAGGACTGGGAACTGTATCAGTTAAAGCAGAGGAAAGCGAGGAAGGCAGTCAGGATAGCAAAGGCCCAAACTGAGGAAAAGATAGCCAGTTCAGTTAAGAAGGGGGATACAGCCTTTTATATATACATTAGGGAGTGCAGCAAGACCAAGGGAGGGATAGTGAGGCTTAATAAAGGGGATAGGAGGTGGGCAGAGAGTGACAGTGAAAAGGCAGAGATACTGAATGAATACTTTTGCTCAGTATTCACAAAAGAAGAAGAGGGTGAGGTACCTAAACCAAAAAAATAGAAGCACTCTGGGCAGGGGGATCGATACCATTCCATTCATAGAAGAAAGGGTCCTGAAAGAACTCATAAAACTCAAGGTGGACAAAGCAATGGGACCTGCTGGGATTCACCCCAGAATTCTAAAAGAACTAAGGGGAGACCTAGTGACACCACCACTCTCTGCCCTTTTTAACAAGTCATGGGAGGATGGTGTGGTACCTGAGGACTGGAGGAAGGCGGATGTGATCCCCCTTCACAAGAGTGGGAGCAAGGCAGAGGCAGGAAACTACAGACCTGTTAGTTTGACCTCAGTGGTAGGGAAAGTGATGGAATCACTTCTGAATGAAAGAATTGTTGAGTGCCTAGAGGCCAGCAGGACACAGGACCAAAGGCAGCATGGATTTACAGCAGGAAGGTCATGCCAGATGAATCTAATAGATTTCTTTGACTGGGTGACCAAAGTAGTAGACCAGTGAGGGGCTGTAAATATGGTCTGCTTAGACTTTAACAAGGTATTTGACACAGTACCACACAAAAGATTAATAAAGAAGTTAGCCAGCCTGGGAGTGTGTCCCAGGGTGGTAGCCTGGGTAACAAATCGGCTGGACAACAGGACGCAGAGGGTAATAGTAAACGGAGCACACCCTGGAGAAAGGGGAGTGACTAGTGGGGTACCACAAGGTTCAGTACTGAAACTGGTACTCTTTAATGTCTTTATAGGTGACATTGCAGAGGGGCTGGAAGGAAAAGTATGCCTCTTTGCAGAAGACACAAAGATCTGCAGCAGGGTTGATACACACAGAGGGGTGGAAAGGATGGAAAGGGACTTGACAAGGTCGGAGCAGTGGTCAAGAGTATGGCAGCTTAGTTTCAATGCAAAGAAGTGCAAAGTAATGCACCTAGGAAACAAAAACCCAGGCGAAGAGTACACAGTGGGGGGGGGGGTTACTAACAACAACAAAAATGGAAAGGGACCTGGGGTACTCTTATCAGACAACCTTAAGGTAGGCAAGCAATGTGAGAAGGTAGTAAGGAATGCTGAGGGGATTCTGGGATGCATAGGGAGAGGCATCACCAGTATGAAGCAGGAAGTTCTTCTCCCTCTGTACAGACAGTTGGTGAGACCCCATCTGGAGTACTGCGTGCAGTTCTGGAGACCCTGTCTCCACAAGGACATAGACAGGATGGAGGCAGTCCAGAGGAGGGCAACCAAAATGGTGCAGGGTCTGCACCAGAAGCCATACGAAGAGAGACTAAAAGAGCTTAATATGTATACCCTTGAGGAAAGGAGGGAGAGGGGGGAAGTGATAGAAACCTTCAAGTACCTTAAGGGAATCAACAAAGTCCAAGGGAGTAGCATATTTCAGAAAAAGAGATGCGCAACAACAAGGGGCCACAATTTGAATATAATGGGGGGATGGCTCAGGGGCAATGTGAAGAAGTATTTTTTCATGGAGAAGATGGTGGATGCATGGAACAGCCTTCCTGAGGAGGTTGTGGGGTTAAAAACAGTGGGGGAATTCAAGAATGCATGGAACCGATATGAGACAATTATGGTGGGGGTAAGGAGGAAGTAGGCTGCTGGGTAACTAGGATCTGCAGCTTTTCCAGTAGGTAGGGAAATGGGCAGACTGGGTGGGCCAAGCGGTCCTTATCGGCCATCAAAGTCTATGTTTCTATACTTAAACAATAAAAAACAAAGAAGTGGAGCACACACTGAAGGAGTTATTAAAGTGCTGCTTACTAGCCATGTTCAGGCGAGGTGCTAACACCCCTGTCTAGCACCCTGCATATGGGGCTTCATCTGGGGGGGGGGGCGGTGTTCATGCAAAAGGCAGTGCCTTTATATAAGAATGATTCAATATTTGAATATTCATGACTCACAAATTTCAACATCCATTAACCTTTTTATTGCCAGCCGGTCAGTGACTTACAAAGGTGATAAAGTGCATAGTGTAATAAATACTAAAAAACATTATTACACAAAACATCTGAAGTTTATCAAAGTATTTCAGTAAATCTGCTCAAATGACAGATTTAAACCATATTTGTAAATACTACGTGTGTGCACAGCCACCCGATAGCCCCTACTACCTCAGTCCTGCCTAAAAACAAAGTAGCTCGAGAAGGATACTGCCACACCACAAGTCCTGGGAGAGTGCCAGGTTTCATGGATGACCAGTTTGTGTGTCTGAAGACATAGGGACTGCAGCATCAGGTCATCGATATTGGGGAGGAGGCTGTGGATGCTAAGGTAGGGAACCCTAAGCTCCTCTGGGGAGGTGATGGCAGGATTAAGTTCAACATTGCCTGCCACCAGGAGTAGCATGGTAAATGAACTTTTTTTGCTGAAGGTGTGTATGGTGGGGGATTAGAAAAGAGAAGGGGAATGGTGGGGACCAGAGAGCTTTGAAATGGAGCAAGAGCATCTGGAGGAAACTTATTAGTGGGCCAGGGGCTATGGAGAGAGGGGTGGAAGGGAAGAGAGGGCAGATCATGGAAGCACTACTGAAGGAGAGATTGGTGGAACATCTAGTTGTCAATGGACTACAGGACCCAAGGCAGCATGGTTTCACCAGGGGGAGGTCATGTCAGACCAACCTCGTTGAATATTTTGACTGGGTGACTAGGGAGGTGGATCAGGGGAGGGCAGTGGACATGGCCTATCTGGACTTCAGCAAGGCCTTTGACACTGTGCCATAGAAGACTATTATACAAACTGGGAATATGGGTGTGGGCAGGACAGTAGTGTGGTGGGTAGGTAACTGGCTGGGTGGCAGGACACAGAGGTGGTGGTAAATGGCTGTCACTCCACAGAGGGTAGAGTGACTAGTGGGGTATCACAGGGATCAGTGCTGGGACCGGTCCTATTCAACATCTTCATCAGTGACATTGCGCAGGACCTAGAAGACAGAATTTCACTGTTCGCTGATGACACAAAGCTCTGTAACAGAGTAGACACACCAGAGGGTGTAGACAGAATGAGAAGCAACCTGCAGAAACTTGAAGAATGGTCAGGGTTTGGCAGTTGAAATTCAATGCAAAAGTGCAAGATAATGCATATGGGCACAAAAACCCTGGCACAATATATCAGTTGGGGGTGAGGATATAGCATGCACCAAGCAGGAAAGGGATCTTGGGGTTGTCATCTCTGATGACCTCAAGGTAGGAAACAGTGTGACAAGGCAGCAGGTAAAACAAATAGGATGCTGGGATGTGTAGGCAGGGGCATCACCAGCAGGAAAAGGAGGTCATAATTCCGCTAGACAAGACACTAGTGAGGCCCCACCTGGAGTACAGTGTACAGTTCTGGAGACCATACCCTACGTGAGGACATAGACAGGGTAGAAGAAGGTTCAGAGGAGGGCAACAAAGATGGTGCATGGATTGCATCACAAGTCCTATGAAGACAGGTTGAAGGAACTGAACATGTACTCCCTGGAGGAGAGGAGGAGAGAGGGATATGATGAGAGACATACAAGTATCTTACAGGGAGGAACAGGGTGCAGGAAAACACTATTTTAAGCGAAAAAGATGTTCCAGGACTAGAGGGCATGGGATGAAGTTGGAGGAGGGCGATTCAGAGGAAACATGAGAAAGAATTTCTTCACAGAGCGAATGTGGTGGACAAGTGGAACACCCTGCCAGAGGAAGTGGTGGGGGCTGAAACAATCACGGGATTTAAGAATGCATGGGATAGACATAAAGGAATTCTGGAGGTCAGGGGTAAGGGGCAACAGACTTCTAGGAAAACAAACTGAACTTACAAGCTCAAATGGGCAGACTGGGTGGGCCATAGGCCCTTATCTGCCGACACTGTCTATGTATCTATGTAAGTGGAGGTAAGAGGTAGGGGAAGCAAGATAGAAAAGAGGGAAGAGGGAGAAAAACAGCAAGGGGATTAGGTAGAATTTTGAGTGAGGAACATTAAGTCAGAGGAGTGAGAGTGGAAAAGGGATAAGAAATAGAAGGGGAAGAGTAAAAGGAACAGTTGAAGTGTAGAACACTTATTTACTGGTAAACCTAGATCCTTGCCTATTAGGATTTACGGGGGAGAGTGCAAGAGGGCTGTTCGTTTTTCAAAATGTTGTGATAAATATATTCATAGTAGAAGTGGAGACTATGAAGGGGAGTATCGTTAGAAACTGTGATTGCTATTAGGTGTGTAATTGAGGCCTCACTGAGGAGATGTATTTTTGACATTGATTATACCCACTAGTGAATTGAATTGTAAAGGACTGTGTGCTTATAAATGAAGCGAGTGACTTTTTATGTTGCTTCATCGTGCCTGATACAGATTTTGTTTGAGCCATGAGCAGTTGGATTATACAATTCCTGTGCCTGCCTTGTAATGGGAACTATTTTCAACATTCCTGCGTCCACCCCATTGCACAGGACACAATGCTCCGGTGGTGGTCGCAGGATGCTGCATGCTACTCCTGGATATCCATCTGTGGACATGGTGGCCTAGGGCAGTGTTGGCTAGACTATTTTGTTATTGTACAGCCTGACTTAGTTTCTGGCGGCAGATTTTTCTGCTGCTCGACACATGCTGCCAGAAACCACATTTGATTGCTGTGAATTGGCTTTGGTTTAAAAAAAAAACTGTTCCCTCTACACCCAAACAGCTGATGTACGTGTGGGGGCGGGGGGGTGCAGGTGCAGCCTGTAGATGCGCCTGCAGCTGGCCTTTTGAAAATCTGTACTAGGTCCTCACAAAGAGGAAGAATCTCAGGAAAAGATGTGAATTCAGATATGGTAATGCTGACGACTTCCCAGGATGCATCTCCGCAAAGTTCTGTCAGGGTGGGGCGCAGAAAGCAGGCCACAGGCTCTCAACTATGGTGTATCTTGATGTATATCCTATGCATCATTGGCATGTCTCACTTTTGAAAGTGTGGCCCCAGGTCATTTTCTGTCTCTTGAATCCAGTGTTTTTTTTTTTTTAGAAAATATTCTCAGAGTTCATTACCATTGAAATGGCATTCCATGCAAAGGCTTTAGAAGTGTATACAAATGCATACCAACACATAGAAAATATAGACGATGGAGAAGATCTTGAGGTAAGAGTTGTAAATGTTTGTACTTCAGTATTAGACTGTCACAGCACATACCTATTATAACTACTTGTTTACACTGAGCCATGTATTAAAACTAGCTTTAGGCATGTACAATAGGATATTTTTTTATGTATTTCACATATTCATTGACTAAACCAGTAATCAGTATACTTTTCTCCATATTCTTACACAGTATTCTAATTCCGTCTGGTGGTGGCTTTTGTCAAGTTTTATAGTTAGTCATAGGGACAGTGAGAAAAACGCTGGGCCTTTTAGAGCAGTGCAAATATGTCCGTTTAGCTTTGTAAAATCAGATCTCATTTTAAAAAGAAATAAACTTTAGGCTTTTTCCCTCAAGGCAAAAGTTGTATAGAAAATAAGTCTGAGAAACCCAGTTTCCTGATTGGCAGACCTGGGCAGGTATTAGGCAACAGAGACCAGTAAATAACCAGCCCATGCGCCTGCCTGCCTTTTTATCAAATAAATCAGTGAGCTGAAATCAAATTTTGACTTGGAAGTGGCAGACATTATTTTTTTCTCGCTTCACAAGCAAGCTAGCAAATGAGGACCCCCAAACAACTCCAGTCTCATTAGCTGAATATTTTTCATTCAAAAAGAAAATTAAGTCAGTATTATTTCCTTTTTGTTGTGCCTGGTACCATGTGAGCTGTACCTGTGGTGAGGCCATTTTAGCACTCCAGATTCCTGCTTCTTATTGCATTCTGACCCTGTTACTCGCATCGCCTGCTCGGTGCATGATTCCCCTACTCAGCCCCTGCTTTCATCAGCTTACTAAAATTGTCACTAACAATTACAGAATTTATTTAAAAAAAAAAAGTGAGAATAGCAAAAAACAAAAATAAGAATATCGCTAGTGCTGTCCACTCACCGCAGCGCCATTGCTTCCAGTCTTGCTTCAGCCTGTTCTGCCATCCCAGAGCTCGCTGCTGTCCTAGCCAAACACAGGAATGATCGCACTCCACAGTTATTGTAAATTTGTTTTTTTATTCCTTGGTAACTGGGTAAGGCCCTCTGGGCACAAGTGCCTGTTCTCAGGGGTGACCCAGGAGCACGGGGGAGGTTAAGTGACTTACTCAGAGTGTCACACAGTATGCAAGTGGAGGTTGTGGAAATCACACCCAGGTCTGTTGAATGTGCCCAACTCAGTCACAGCTCGTTACTCTTACCTCTAGGCTATACTCCCAGCCCCAAATGTTAAAAAAAGTGTCAAAATTAAACTGGCCAATGTGCAACAAATCAATAAAAAATTTTCTAACCCCAGGAATCACTCATTATGATTTAACTTAATATAGTCAGCCTCCTGTGTTGAACTGCCCAGAGAGATGGAATTTTATGCAAACTATGGACCTCTCAATTGGTTCATGCCACTTTCAAACTGCTGTCCTAGCAACTGTTGCACTGTTGAGTGCTTCAGATTCTTTACTCCGCCTGCCTAGTAAGGATGTCCCGGACAGCTCTCCTGGAACTGTCTTCAGAATAAAGTTTATCTGTGGATAAGTACTCATTTTTTGTTTAAATTTAAATTGCTGCCTTAGAAACATTGTTTAGTATAGTTTATTAGTATTTTAGTAGTTTTTTGTCTCTGTTCGCGGTTCCCTCACGGTTCCTTTGACCCGAAGATTCTGCGTCTATTTGGGAGTTTTTTTACCTCAGTTTTCTATATTTTTATATATATTTAGCGATTGGTTCCTTGAACTGCTTTAGTTTTGTTTAAATTTCTCTATTTTATCGGTTCCTTTTTCTTCAGGAACCGAATAGCTCTGGGTTCCAGGAACCGTTAGCGGTAGCTATTTTAAAGAACCTCCAGTTCTGAGGTACTTTAAATAATCGTTTTTGTGAAGTAATCTTTTTGTCTATCAGTGTCAGAGGTCCATTTAGATAAACCTTAAAAACGCACAGGACCCACAGGTTTTAAATGTTGTGAGTCTTGTGGGCAACTTATAGCAAAAGCAGATAGACACACTCTGTGTATTTCTTGTTTTGGTACAAGTCATATATTTGCCAGTTGTGATATTTGTAAGACCTTTTACCCTAAAACATGAAAGAAAAGGTCTAAAATTTTAGAAGAGATGGCTTCTGCTTCTAGTGTGGATAATTCTGCTTCTTCCTCTTCCCACAAAAAGGATGGAGGTAAAGCCAAGGATCCTGACAGGAGTTCAGATAAATCTGAACAAGGTAAAACAAAAAGGGCTATGGAGACAGGCTCTGAAACCTGTTCCATTAAAGAAAAAGTGTAAAGAAAAACATGTTGCTGCGCCTCCAGCCGAGAAGGCTGAGGAGCTCCCAGCAGACAAGCATATTATGCCCTCAGCTGAGGACATTGCTAAGGCACTACAAGTGTTACAAGCCCTACAGGGTGCAGTCCCGGTTCCTACACCGACTGCCCCGGTTCCTCCTACTGCCCCAGCAAGGCAAGAAGTGCTGGGAGTGTATGGGGAGGAGGAGCATGATGACTTTGAAGGGGAACCGATAGATCCAGAGGTCTCCCCTGAGCAAAAATTTGGGTCCCCTCCAAGGGGTCCTGAGGAATACTCCTTCTCCCACTATGTTTTTGTTAAGAGCATGGTGGAAACCCTGAACCTCCCTCTTCAAGAAACAGAAGAGGATATGGAGGAGACAGACTTTCTGGCGATGATGGGGTTAACCCCCACGAAACGTCTGCTTCTGCCCATGCATAAGTCTTTAAAAAAGGCTGCAGTGCAGATTTTTAAAACTCCAACATCTATCCCTGATGTGGATAAGAAAGCTGACAAGAAATATCAGCTGGACAGAACTACAGCTGATTTTCTGTTTACTCATCCTGATCCTGAGGGAGTAGTACAAGCTGCTGCCTGTGACAAGGCCAGGATCCCCTTGGCTACCCATCCACCAGACAAAGATTCAAGAAAAATGGATGCTATGGGAAAGAAAGGGTACATGGCTGCCTCTTTATTACTTAGGTAGGCCAATTCCATGGCATATTCAGTGCAGTGCCAAAAAGCTCTATGGAAACTGTTCTAGCTTTGACTGATAAGGTCCCAGGTGAAGTGGCTATAGACTTGCAGGATACAGCAAGGGCTGCACTTGATGCTACTAAGTACCAATTTCATATGGCAGTGCATGCCAGTGATACTGCAACCAGGTGAATGGCTTTGTCTGTTTCACTCAGGAGGTTTGCATGGCTTAGAGCCACCAACCAGACTTTAGACACCCAGGCCAAAGCAATGGATTTCCCCCTGGAGAACAACTCCTTGTCTGGGGATAAAACAGAGGCATACATGAAGAAGGTGGAGGAATATAAATCCACCTATCGGAGCAATTCCAAAAATAGGCCCTCCACCTCTTATAGACCCCAGAGTAGGGGAGGTAGGGGGTAGGGGTTTTTACCCCAAACTTTTATTTCAGGCGCAGGCCTCTCAGCCTAAGCAGCAGGCCAGAGGTTATTTTAGAGGAAGGGGCAGGAGAGCTATGAGAAGAGCGGCTCCTGCACCACAGGTTCAGGCACAGCCCACACAGAATCCCTGACGGGCTAGTGCAGGTCGCATCCCCTATTACAGGACCACCAGTAGGTGGCAGACTGGCCCATTACCTTCACGCTTGGCATTCCATCACCACAGACAAGTGGGTGTTGGAGGTAGTACGCCAGGGCCTAGCACTCAGTTTCAAATCATTTCCAAAGCTGAGAACAAGAACTTTTGCTCCAACAACAGCTGCAGACAGGAGTCTGTTGGAGGCAGAGGTAAAGCATCTGCTAGCAATCAAAGCAGTAGAGGTAGTGCCTCTAATAAGCAGGGGCAACGGCTTTTATTCCACGTACTTCCTCATAAGGAAGAAAAACGGGGATTGGCGACCTATTTTGGATCTAAGACTTCTGAACAAGCACATTTTGAAACCAAAGTTCAAAATGGTCACTCTTGCAATAATCATTCCCTCATTGCAAAAGGGAGACTGACTAGCCTCCTTAGATCTAAGGGATGCTTATTTTCACATTCCCATCAGACCATCTTACAGAAAAGTCTTGAGATTCAGGCTGTCGTCAGGCCATTATCAGTTTGCAGCTCTCCCTTTTGCACTAACTCCGGCACCAAGAGTTTTTACAAAGTGCCTATCAGTGGTGGTAGAGTTTTTGAGAAAACAAAATGTAGCAGTCTTCCCCTACCTGGACGACTGGTTAGTAGTAGGACTGTCTCTGCAGCATGCCATACAGTCACTGGCACTAACAAAATCTACACTAGAGTCCTGGGATTTTTGATAAACGACGAGACATCTCAACAGGTACCACTACAGGTGCTGGAGTTTATTGGAGCAGAACTAAACACCGAGCAGGGCAGAGCCCTCCTGCCACAAGACAGGGTGGCAAGCATTCTGCAGATTGCAAAATCCTTTGTGTCCGGGAGACCAAAAACAGCCAGAGAATTTCTCAGGCTACTGGGCCACATGGCAGCTGCCACTGCTCATAAATCTCTTGGAGCTCAGGGCTGTTTATCTGGCTGTAAAAACATTCGCTCCTTATCTGCAAAACAAGGTGGTGCAAGTCAGAACAGACAACACCACAACCATGTATTGCATCAACAAGCAGGGAGGTACCAGGTCACATCTGCTGTGCACAGAAGCAATGAGACTGTGGTCCCTGGTATATTCCATGGGAGTATCCCCATCAGCCATACACCTTCCAGGGAAGGACAATGTGCTGGCAGACTCTCTAAGCAGGATAAGCCAGGACCACCACGAGTGGTGCCTGAATACTCGGGTAATCAATACAATTTTCAGGAAACGGGGCATTTCAGAGGTGGATCTCTTTGCCTCCACAGAAAACCACCAGCTTCCAATG